>CM062805.1:443584604-444184604 GCA_031772625.1 Pinus tabuliformis
AGGTGTCTTGTCATCAAGTCATGTTGAGTGTGTGTTAGCAAGGTCAATGTATACGTGAGTTTACTCGCTCACACACTTAGCCATTTTTCTAAAAATCTATTGACCGAACCACCCTCCATCATCCAAACCTCCATTGAGCTGCATTGCGCAGTCTCAGCCCTCAATGTCCCAGCACTGTTTCCCAAAATTGCGCAGAGCTTGAGGTTACCTTCCAGGAAGTTTGCACTGTGAAATCTTGGAATCAACCCGACTAATTGTGACCCAGAACAACGCAAAATTTTCCCAAGAATACATCTCTATCTGTGCTTCCCGCAAGCCTATCCATCAAGCCTCCCACTGGTCAACGGAGAATTTGACTTGGGCAGTGACCCAGGCCTACACTCCTCCCAAAAATTGTGCAGAAGCTATCATCCTACCTTCCTGCACTGACTAAAGAAATTTCACAAATAAGAGGGATAGGTACCCTCTTCCTATTACTGCATTGTCCCAGAAAATTTTGCAGTTTTGTCAGCTAGTCCCCTTGCTGGCCCACTTGCCACTCCTCCTGAAAATTGTGTAGTTTTCATGCAAATTTTTCCTACAGCCCAACACCTTGCTCAGCCCACAAACTGTGCAGACATGTCCTACATGAATGCCTCCCATATATGCACATTTCTAGCCAGCAAGCTCTCGCAGCCCGATCTCGACCTCCTCTAGAAATTTTTGCAGTTTTCACTTCCAGTGCCTCCTACTGCCCGCATTGCCTTACCTGGAAAAAATTGCGCAGTTCTTCCTCCCAGTTGAGCTAGGTCCCGCAAATGTCACTGTTGTTTTGGACTACTCAACCCAACCTCCCAGTGACCTCTTCACAAGTTTTCCTCACAGTTCCCTGAAGCCCCACATCCCGACCTGACATGTGCTCTATCTTGTTTCAGAGCCATGTCCTCTCTCTCGGTCACCTGCACCCAGAAACAAAAGACAATGCATTATGGTAAAGTAGGGGATTTTTGGATTTGATTTCGTCTCATCATGAGTGATTACATAAACAGGTACATGTATGAGACATGGCGCAACGAAAAATAGAATGAACAAGGAGTGCATGATAGAGGACTTTCTCGCAGTTGGACAAACACATGAAGCATACTAATTAGAAAGTGAAGGATATTCATGAACATGCATGAACCATCAAGTGAAAAAAAAAATTGAAGACTTCGTGCACTTTTCCATGTGGAGGTGAAACTATGGTAACCCATAAGCACACTCATCACTTAGCATAATAACAACTCGACACGAACAACACAAATAGCATGTGCATACTAGCAGTGGCATGTTGAGTTGTGTCATGAGTCTCCTCTGCCACATCACTATTTTGGATCATACTTGTGTCATCAATGTAATGTAACATGGAATTCCAGGAGACCCACAGATGAAGTTAAAGAGTCATGTAAATCGAAGAGTCACGTAAGTCGAACATTCATGAGGGAATTTGAACAGTCACAAGGGTTCGTTTTTCCCTTGGTTATATATACCCCTCATTTATACATGAAAAATACTTTTCACCTTGGCTCATCCCACATAGACTTGAGAGTCTATAGTATTTTCTTTGAGGAGCAAGAAGTAGCTCCAACACCCCACTATCGGGGTTAGTGATGTATGGTGTACAGATGTGTCTTGGAACTTTTGCTTAATTTATAAGCCTATTAACAAGGCACCATGTTTTAACACATGTATTTTATTCATTTTTAGTACTATTCTTTGGACACTTGTAACGTATTTTTCTTTAACTTGTATTAAGACAGTTGAACTATTTCAGTTGTTTAAGTACATATGTTGTTGGAAATGTGTTACATCAGTTGTTAACATTGTCTCGCTCGTGTGGACTATTCCACCGAACACTCAACAAATTCATTCTCGTAAACTTGTTATAATGACCATCGCACTCATGTGGACTATTCCGTTGGCTATTGTACATGCTATCTGTTCACTTTTTGTTTGTGATTGTTGCATCTATGTGGACTACTCCACTGGAAGATTTACATATCCTGTTGTGTTTTGTGTCTCTAATAGGGTTGGGACTATTTCCTTTCGACTTGAGACTCACTCTCACCTTCTCCCTCTGCAGTGAAAGAACTTAGACACAATTTATAATAAGCACTCACCAGGCACACAAACCTCGTTGTTTGAAGACTAAGTATACCACTCCCATGTGCAGACAAGCAAGAGCTAAGGCATATTTTTAAGATAATGGAAACCGGACCATCATACCGGATGGGACTCCTACACCAAACGGTTGTGAGGTCTACTTGGGACATCATATTGGCGAGATCCCTTGAATGTTGGTTGGTCTGACACCATCAACATTTATGGTTCTAGAAGGAGGGCCAGATGACAAGATGAGTCCTCACAATCTGTTTTGAATCCTCACATACTTATCATGACTAACCACAAATTTTTTCTTCCAGAGTGTATGTCTTACAGAAATGACTTTGAAAACTCAGAATATTTTTGGAATGACTTGTCACGTAATACATATGATGGTGAAGGTGGAACATAAATGCTTAGACACGCAGTTGGCATCGTAGGCTCCTGTGAAAGGCATGAAATCCATGAATATTACATGACCTGCACATTATTCACATACACGCTTCAAGGGCACTCACTACTATGGTGTGCCGCGCTGCCCGAAAAATATATTCACTCTTTCCATCATTTGTTCATGGAGATAACCCTTGCTTTCAATAATTTGGATTGTAAAGCACTCAATAAAGAAATTCTTGAATTACAGTTAGCACCTGATGAATCCATTGAACAATTTCACATGCGTTTTCGTAATCTTGCATATCGATTTCCTGAAGATGAAATTTATTGGGAATTCCTCGATGGAATATTTAACTATCTTCTTTAGCTATTCGAAAATCATTCGAACCCCCACTAGCATACCTCGGTGTTAGAGCTTTCAAATCTAAGACGAAAAAGGTCACTGTTACAAGTGACTATAGGTCCTCTTCTCATCAAACATCTCTAGCTCTGCAGTGCGAGGTGGGAGAAGGTGCACGCACATCTGTTGAACTGCCACATACTCCTACCCCACCTGTTATTAATATCTACGTAGATTTGGCTTGCAGTCCTACTGGATTTCATGTGGATTTGTTACCTCAACCTCTGTCCTTGCGTTCTGATGATCCTTCAGATTGTACTATCTTGTGTTCTTTCATTCTGGACTCCACACTTGTTGTGAATGAGGATCAAGTTGTCAACGGAGTTGGTGTTGTGCAGCCAACCTGCGCTATCATTCATGATGAATGTGTGTGGGAATATAAATAATAACCCACGGTGAAGGATGAATCCCTTCCATCCGTGCCTCATACGCTCTATCTTGACATCTCTTGTGATTTTTCCACTTCTGAATTTCCCTGTGAAAACTCATCTCCGAATGTTTCTACTTCTGATCATTCAAAAGACACAATCGATGTCAGCATGTCATCACATTGCGGAGAGGATATATCTTCCTCTAAAAATCCATCCCATTTGTCATCTGCCATTTCTGAAAACATAGATGGTGAAAATCCTTGTTTCTCATCTACCTGTCTACATGATTAATAAAGTCATTAGGATGCCAACAAACATCCCGAATTTTTTGATCATGGTTTTTGTGTTGATTCACTCGTTGTTAATCTTCCTAAGCCATTGGTCTCCAATGATCTATCTATTGATAAAGTGGAAACCCCACAGGATGTCGAGGCACTTCAGCATAAGCTGATGGTTATGTAAGGCCCTTGTTGTCCTGAGGTTAGTTCCACTTCCGATCATAAAATTTTGAAACACCCAAGGCTCTTCATCACTCTCTGCTTCGCATTGAAGATCAATCTAAGACACAATGTTCACTTCGCCCACTCGAATCACATGATCACATTGCTCAGGCCTTAGAGGAATCTTACACAATGAGCACACTTGCAAAGCATAATTTGTTTTCTTTCTCATGTTCACTCATATGTCATATTCCAAAGGGTGTGTATGTTTATCGTCTACACGTAGTGCGTCACAACACCATGGTACGTCTACAAAATGTTTGTTTTGTGCATTCTCTCTTTTCTTTTTTGTGGATGTTTTAGAACTCAGAGTGTGTTGGTCTTCATTGATCTATATTTCTTGTTTGATGGTTTACATATATATATTTATTATTTACCATGCCTTTGCCAACATGGGCTAGCCAATGCGTCGGTGGCTGCATTAGAAATATCACTTCCCATGAGTAGGCCCATGCATTGTTTAGTGTAGAAGTAGGAGAATTGCTTGCTTTCTTGCTTTACTTTGCTTCCTAGTTTGCTTGTTTTCTTTGCTTGCTTGTTTTCTTGCTTTTCTTACTTGGTTTCACTTTCACATTACTTCTGAATTTTTCTTTTGCTTTCTTTTCTTGCTTGTACCCATAGGTTAGCCTCTCATGAAACCGTGTTTGGCTTTCGAGACAAACAGGGAAAATCTAAGAGGACTTATACAGCTTTAAAATCTATTTATCTATTGTCCTCTCTCTTTATGAAGATCTTGTTGTCTTCTGTCGATGATGCCTTGATGGAAAATGCATTCTGTTCAAAGTGAGTCTTGGTGAAAACACAACGCTTGCATGGTTAACTGGTACTGGCTACTCTAATCAGTTCTTTTGGGTTAACCCTTGTTAGCTCAGTTAAGTAGAGTAAGGTGAGGGGGAAAACCTTAAAAAGTATGTTAGAGGTATATATAACATACTTCTCTAAAGGAACAACCTCTTTTTCTCTCAATAAGTCAGGATCCCTCTCCCACCTTTGAAATAAATAAGTGCTTATGCACAGTTCTTTGAAAAAACAAAATGAATAAGGTGAAAGAAGAGAGAGGCTTCCTGCGTAGATAGGTGATACAAGTAACTCCATCAGGGTACTAACTAGGCTCACTGGAAGCGGAGTGATGCTTTTTTTCCTGCGTGACTCTGCCAAGGTATTGTCCAGGCCTGATAGCAGTGGAGCAACACCTGAGACGAAACTTAAACTCTAACAGTCATATTACTATGCATCAATATACCCCTCATCTCCAATAGAAACAACTAGGGTGACTTGGCTTGGAATGTGTGTTTATCGACCAAGAGAATGGTAGGGACTACATCTTTCACATGATCTAGTGTGGAATCCATCATGATCAAAGAATGGAACAATAATTCCAGAAGTGTTAGACTCACTTTTCAGGAAACAAGGTCTATACAGAGAGTTGGAGTTCTACTAGTGTGTCACCAATGTTGTAGTGGCTACAACCACCCTCCAAAATTTTGGCTTGCATGTAAATTTCAGAGCCTACCTTGTATCCTGCAATCGATCATCCTTGGTCACTTGTTGTAAGCTAATGATTTCAAGCTCCGCTCCTTGATCTTAAGAGTTGTCTGTGTTCTCATATTTAAGCATGTGCGCATGAGTTGTTATCATCACATAGACATGTTTCACACTCACCACACGCACTCTTTTCATGAAATTTGTTGCATCAAGTAGAGTTTTTTTATAAATTTTCAATGGTCTACGTTGTATCACTAAGTGTTGGTGTGTGATCACAATCAAATCTTATCAATGTTTACATATGTTCCATTGATCTCACGCTTAGTCATTTCCCAAGAAACTTCGCCTCATCTAGCCTCCCATAATTATGCTCTTTGCTTCTGCAACCATAAAGCTTCCTCCCTTGCCTATTGGAACTCCACATTAAAAAAACACCCCAACATCCCCTAGGCATCCAAAATTGCGCAGTGGTTTCCTCCAGTGTCTTTCCCCTAGCCAGAACCAATTGTCTCTAGAAATTGTGTAGTATTCTCCCTCCGCTACCCAGGCTACACTGCACTCAGAAACTACGCAGAGGTGTCCTCCCAAGACCCTATCCCAGAGAAATGCCCTGTGCCTCAAAACTACGCAGTGTTTTTTAAGCTGCCCTATATTTCTTGCATGTAGAAACTGTGCAAATGGGCCTCCATGTCCTCATCCCGGCAGTAGTCACTGCCCGCTGAAACTACATTGATTTGTCTCTCAGTGACTACAGGAAAAGGTGACATGATGAGACCACTCCCAAGGTGTTGAGGAGAAATACCAAGAGACTAAGTGATGGAAAATATTAGGACTGCATGCAAACTCTGTCGTATGCATGATCATCTCGAGGGTAAGTATGGTAAGTAAAGAACACCTTTCGAAGTACACCTCTTAGTTGAGTTTGCAAGACATCTTGTCATTTTCATATCATCCTATCCTTAGTAACATGCATGTGCACAAACAAAAAAGGTCATTTCATATGTCTCCTCTACATGTCTTGCTTCCTTTTCACTTGTTTGACCAACTTTCGTCTTCAGAATGTTGATTGCTATGTCATCCTTGCGACCGTGTTCTAGCGATGTTGAAGGTTTGTCTTTGTGTGTATGAGTTTTTTTCGATATTTAAACACCTATCGCACTCACACACAACATTGTAAGCACTTTCACACAAGTGTCATGATGGTCATACGAAGGTCTATCCGAAGTGTTGCACTTGTCGCTTTCACCATTAGATAGTCTCACAGTCAGTCACACTGAGCATATGTTGTCTTGTTGGTTTGAGGTGTCTTGTCATCGAGTCAAGCTGAGTGTGTGTTCACAAGGTCAAGGTATACACAAGTTCACTTGCTCACACACATAACCATTTTTCCAAAAATATTTCGCCTCGACCACCCTCCATCAGTCAGACATCCATGAGCTGCATTGTGCAGTCTCATCCCTCAGTGACCAAACATTGTTGCCCAGAATTGTGCAGAGCTTGCAGTTTCCTTCCAGGAAGTCTACACTACACAATCTTGGAATCAACTCGGCTGAATGTCACCCAAAATAGGGCAGAAGTTGCCTAAGAAGCCATCTCAGTCTCCGCTTCTTGCAAAGCTATCCATCAAGCCTCCTACTGGTCAACTGGAGAATTTGACTTAAGCAGTGACCCAGGGCTGTACTCCTCCCAAAAATTGCACAGAAGTTGTGAGCCTACCTACCTGCACTGACTGAAGAAATTGAAGAGACATGAGGGATAGGCACCATCTGCCTGTCACTACACTATCCCAGGAAATTACGCAGTTTTGTCAGGCAGCCCCCCTGCTGGCCCACTTATCACTCCTCCTGAAATTTTTGTAGTTTTAATGGATATTTCACCTGCTTCCCAGCACCCCGCTTAGCATGGATATTGCACAGATATGTCCTGCATGAATTCCTCCTAGATCTGCGTATTAATGGCTAGCAAGCTCCCATAGCCTGATCTCGACCTCCTCTGGAAATCTATGTAGTTTTCACTACCAGTGCCTCCTGCTACCCGCAATACCTTCCCCTGAAAAAATTGTGTAGTTCTGCCTCCCAACTGAACAAGATCCTGCAAATGTCATTGTTGTCCCAAACTACTCAACCCAGCCTCCCAGGGACCTCTACGTAATGTTTCCTGACAATGCCATAGAGCCCTGCATCCCAGCCTGAGATGTGCTTTGCGTTGTTTCAGAGCCTTGTCCTCTCCCCCGATCACCTACCCCCAGAAATGAATGATAATGCATCATGGTAGACTAGGGGATTTCTGGTTTTGATGTCCTCTCATCATGAGTTATTGTAAAAATAGGTACATGGATGAGACATGGTGCAACGACAAATGGAATGAACAATGAGCGCATTCTATTTGGCTTGCTCGTGGTTGGACGAACACACGAAGCATACCAATGCAAGAAAAGGAGACACATGCACATGCATGAACCATCAAGTGAATGTCACCAAGACCATTGAAGACTCTACACACTTTTCCATGTGGAGGTGAAGCTATGGTACACCACAAGCACACTCATCACTTAGCAGCACAACAGGTCAACATGAATAGCACAACCAACATGTGCATACCAACAGTATCATGTCAAGTTTTGTGATGAGTCACCTTGGCCACATCACTATTTTGGGTCATATTTGTGTAATCAATATAATTTAACATGGAAGTCCAAGTGATCCACGGATGAGGTTAAAGAGTCATGTATGTCGAATAGTCATGAGGGAAGTTGAATAGTCACAAGGGTCAGTTTTACCCTTGGCTATATATACCCCTCATTTGTACGTGCAAAAGACTTTTCACCTTGGCTCCTCCCACATAGCCTTGAGAGTCTATAGTCTTTTCTTTGAGAAGTGAGTAGTGGCTCCAGTGCCCTGCTATCAGGGTTAGTGACGTGTGGTGTACGGATGTATCTTGAAACTTTTGATTAAGTTAGAAGCCTGCTAAGAGGCCAGCATGTTTTCACACATGTATTATATTTTTTTGTAAGATTATTCTTTGGACACTTGTAATGCATGTTTCTTTAACCTGTATTAAGAGAGTTGAACTATTTCATTTTTTTTAGTACATATGCTATTGGAAATGTGTTGCATCATTTTTTAATGCTATCTCGCCCATGTGGACTATTCTATTGGACACTTGACAAATTCATTCTCGTAAACTTGTTATAAATACCATCGCACTCATGTGGACTATTACATTGGGTGTTGTACATTCTATCTGTTCACTTTGTGTTTGTGACTGCCGCATCCATGTCGACTACTCTGATAGAAGTTGTGCATGTCCTGTTGCATTGTGTGTCTCTAATAGAGTTAGGACTATTCCCTTTTGACTTGAGACTTACTCTCACCCTCTCTCTCTGTAGTGAAAGAAATTAGACACAAGTTACACTAAGCACTCACCAAGCACATGAACCTTGTTGTTTGATAAGTATACCACTCTCATGTGCTGATAAGAAAGAGTTAAAGTGTATCTTTAAGATAATGGAAACTGGGCCATCATATCAGATGGGACTCCTACACCAAACCGTGTGAGGTCTAGTTGGGACTTCATATAGGGGAGATCCCCTGAAAGTTGGCGGGTTCAACACCATCAACATTTCTATTACTAGAGGGAGGGCCATATGACAAGATGAGTCCTCACAATCTATTTTGAATATTCACATACTTATCATGACGAACCACAAAATTTCTCTTCCGAAGTGTATGTCTTATGGAAACAACTTTGAAATCTCATAAGAGTTCTGGAATGAATTGTCACATAATACATATGATGGTGAAGGTAGAGCATCCATGCTTAGACACACATTTAACATCGTAGGCTCCTGTGAAAGGCATGAAATCTATGAATATTACATGACCTGTGTGTTGTTCGCATACACACTTTGAGGGCACCCACTGCTATGATGTGCCACACTGCCCGAAAAATCTATTCACTCTTTCCATCATTTCTTCACAGAGATAACCCGTGCTTTCAATCATTTTGATCGTAAAGCACTCAATAAAGAAATTATCAAATTATGGAAAGCACCTGATGAATCATTTGAAAATTTTCACATGCACTTTTGGACTCTTGCATATCGATTTATTGAAGATGAAATTTATTGTAGGTTTTAACCCGTACAGAAATTACCTATATACGAACTCTAAAACACAAAAAATAAACAATGCGAGAGCATAACACATAAAATACATATACACAGATATTTTGCCTTGGATCCCAAAACCAAGACTACCAACTTGATTTTTCATTATGTTCCTTTCAATGTTACAATACATATTTATACATGCCAAAGCATCCAATACCATGGATCGAAAACCATCGTGTCCAAAACCATGGATCGAAAACCATCACGTCCAAAACCATGGACTGAAAACCATCGCATCCAAAACCATGGACCGAAAATCATCGCATCCAAAACCATGTGCGAAAATCATGCACAAAACCATAGGTAGGTCTACCCAACCTAACATAGGGTCCAAAACCAAAATTTTCTGGGGCACTGCCCTAGACCCCATAGAGTGGGGTTACCTGCACCCCTCAAACCCCCTGTGACTCCCCCTGCTACACAATCGGTGCAACGAAGGGGGGGATCTACCCCCTTCTAACCCCCCAGTTAACTACGTGGGCTAGTCGTGGAAAGAATATAACACAACCCAACATTCTCCCACTTGTTGTTGTCTTTCCACATGGGGACACAAGAGAGCTTAGTCATTTATCCAGCCCTACAACGCCCATTGTTTCTCTACACCAACAGAACTTCTCAGAGCTCACAGATTTTGTCAATGCATCTGCAGTTTTCTTCAAAGTGTCCACCTTTACTAGTAACACCTTTTTGTATTCTATCATATCCCTCACAAAGTGATATTGAACATCATTGTGCTTTGTCTTTGAATGATATGTAGGGTTCTTTGCCAAGAAAATTGCACTTTGGTTGTCACAGTCTATCCTTATAGCTCCCTGTACTAACCCCATACTTGAACACAATCTCTGCAACCAAACTGCTTCCTTGATTGCATCAGTGGCTGCCATGTATTCTGCCTCTGTAGTTGATTTCTTACTCATCCAACTAACTGCACATCCAAATAGGTCAAACACATACCGACTTGTAGATCTTCTCTGATCTAGATCTCTAGCCCAGTCTGCATCAACAAAACCACGAATATCCAACACTCTGTCCAATCCTATTCTTCCTTAGTAGCACAAACCATAATCACTAGTGCCACGCAAATACCTAAAAGCTTGCTTCACTATTGTCCAATGCTCCTTCCTTGGTTTTTCCATAAACCTGCTCAATACTCCCACTGCATGTGCAATGTCTGGTCTAGTACAAACCATTGCATACATCAAGCTACTGACTGCACTTGCATATGGAACATGGGACATGTCCTTTTCCTCTTCTTGTGTCTTGGGACATTGTTCAGCAAATAACTTCACACCTATAGGAATAGGAACCTTCATCGGTTTACTATCCTGCATATTAAACCTCTGCAGTATTGTCTCGACATACTTCCTCTGGTTTAACTAGAGCTTCCTCTTTTCCCGATCTCTTTTAATTTCCATGCCCAAAATATAGTTTGCAGCATCAAGATCTTTCATGTCGAATTTGGAGGAAAATTTGGTCTTCAAATCCTCGATAATTTCTTTGTCATTTCCAACCAACAACATATCATCCACATACAAGACCAGATAAATAACACAGCCACCAATTAATTTAACATACACACAGTGATCTTCTTTGCTTCTGGTGAAGCCAAGTCCCCATATAAATGTATCAAATTTCTGATACCACATCCTTGGTGACTATTTTAACCCATACAGAGACTTCTTTAAATTGCATACCATTTCTTTCTTACCCTTCACCGCAAAACCTTCAGGTTGCTTCATGTAGATCTCCTCTTCCAGATCCCCATGAAGAGATGTTGTCTTCACATCCATCTGTTCTACCTCAAAATCAAAAGCAGAAGAAACAGATAAAAGTAATCTAATAGAAGCTACCTTAGCAACAGGAGAAAAAATATCACAAAAGTCAATTCCTAGCACTTGGGAATAACCTTTTGCTACCAACTGAGCTTTATATTTCTCCACCTTTCCTTTTGCATTTGTCTTCTTCTTGAACACCCATTTGTTGCCGATGGGTTTCCTTCCACCCAGCAACTCCACCTAATCCCAAGCCGCATTTTTGTGCAAAGATTCCATTTCATCAACCATGGCCTCTTTCCAGAGTTTTCCATCCTCTCAATCTACTGCTTCCTTCACAGTTCTAGGATCATCATCAGTAACAGATAAAACAAAATTTGAATAGAAATAATATGGACTATAACTTTGCATTTTCCTTCTTTCTCGAACTGATCTTCTCACACCCGAAGTTTAAGGCTCTTCATCTTCTAATTCCTCCTCTGTTGTAGAGTCTAATTCTTTCTCCTTCAGCTCAAACTTTATCTTCTCAGGTTCCTTTGGTTGGAATTCATGTTTAATAACATCTTTCACCTCTCTGAACACCACATCTCGGTTGTACATAGCCTTCCTTATTACTAGGTTCCAAAGCTTACAACCCTTTAAGCCATCCTTATACCCAATAAAGATGCACTTTTCAGATTTACTATCCAACTTGGTTCGTTTTTTCTTTGGAACATGTACATATGCATCACATCCAAATACCCTTAGATGTGAAAGAGAGGGTTTCTTACCAATCCATACCTCTTGTGGAGTCTTATCCTTCAACTCTGATGAAGGTGATCTATTGACCAGTCAACATGCTGTCTCCACCGCCTCTGCCCAGAATTCCTGTCCTAACCCGACACCACTGAGCATGCTTCTTGCCCTTTCCATCAACGTCTTGTTCATTCTTTCTACAACTAGATTTTTCTCAGGTGTATATGGAGTAGTCTTCTGCCGTGCTATACCACACTTCTTACAGAATTCTTCAAATTCCTTACTACAAAACTCTCCACCGTTAGCTGTCCTCGGCACCTTTATCTTCTTCTCTGTCTGGTTTTCCACCAGAGCCTTAAATCCTTTAAGTCTATCAAAGACTTCAGATTTCTTCTTAAGGAAATATATCCATATATTCCTTGAGAATTCATCTATAAATGATACATAGTACACAGACTTACCCAGCGACGGAACCTTCAGAGGTCCAAACACATCACTATGCACAAGCTCTAATATATTTTTCACCCTCTTACCACCAGAGGGGAAACACACCCGATTCTGCTTTCCATATACACAATTTTCACAGAAATCAAAATCCAAAGAGCTATTACTCATACCTTCTACCATACCTTTACCCTGAAGTATTCGAAGGCCCTTCTCTCCAATATGTCCAAGCCTTTGACGCCACAACATGGTCTTCTCTCTAGAGACCACTAGATTTTCTACTCCACTTTCAAGAACCACAAAACTATTGTACCCATCAACAACAGTGTTACCTTGCAGCTTGTATAGAGTTCCAATCTGAACTCCCCATCAATACTAGTGCTCCCCGAACCATTTTGCAGGTATCCTTCTCGAACACTATTTTTACACCTGCATCATCCAGCTTACTTACAGAAATCAGATTTCTAGCCAATGCAGGAATACACAAAACACCCGGAAGTGTTCTAACCCTTCCACCTTGTAACTTCAACTTTACTTTTCTACGACCAATGATTCTAACCTTCCTGTCATTCCCCAAGAAGACATCACCACCATCATATTTCTCATACTCACAAAACCACTTTCTATGGGGAGTGAAGTGAAAGGATGCACCTGAGTCAATAAACCATGCCTCATGATCTACATGTGTACTTGAAGAAGCCAAGTACACATCCCCACATTCATCCAAGGTGGTTTTTGCCTCTGCAGAAGGAGCATCATCAAATCCCTTTCCTTTTTCAGGATCTTTAGATTTACAGTCCCTTTAGTAGTGCCCTTCCTTTCCACATTTCCAGCACACCACCTTTACAGGTTTTCCTAGAGATTTAGATCTACCTCTAGATTTAGATCTCCCACTCGATGACTTATTTTTGTTTCTATTTTGGGACCATCCTCGTACAGACAAGGCAACACCATTCTGGCTCTCCATATTTAACCATCTCATCTCCTCCGTTAGCAAGGATGAGACTATTTCATCAAACTGCAAGGCAGTTGCATTGCTACCTATTGCAATAACTATACTATCCCACGAATCTGGTAGAGAACACAACAAACTGATGCACTTATCTTCATCTGAAATTTTAATATCGATAGATAATAAATGACTTACCACAGTATTAAATCCGTTCAGATGTTCTATCACCGAGTCTCCATCTTTCATCCTCAGGTTATACAGTTTTTTCCGTAGGAACAGTTTATTCACCAGAGACTTAGATTGGTACAAAGTCCCTAACTTATCGCACAAAGCCTTCGTCGTAGCTTCCCCTGATACATTCAGCAACACTGAATCCGAGACACACAATCGTATTGTGCTCTTAGCCTTCTGATCCAACTTCTTCCATTCTTCATTGGACACTCCCATTAGTTTAGCACCCGGATCTACCAAAATCCACTAATCTTTATCCACTAAAAGATCCTCCATCTTGAGTTTCCATAACTCAAAACTCTGACCATTAAATTTCTCGATATCTATATTTCCACTGCTCACCATCCTCTTTGACCACCAGAATCGATCCCAGAAATCTCCCACTGAACAGGGTCTACCACAGGCCCGAGCAAAACCCCTCAGCAACAAAGGCGTCCCCTTGAAGTCAAAACAGCTATGATACCAAATGTAGGTTTTAACCCCATACATAAAATACCTGCATACACATTCTAAAACACAAAAAATAAAAATGCGAGAGCATAACACATAAAACACATATACACAGAGATTTTCCCCTGGATCCCAAAACCAGGACTACCAACTTGATTTTTCATTATGTTTCTTTCAATGTTACAATACATATTTATGCATGCCGAAGCATCCAATATCATGGACCAAAAACCATCGCGTCCAAAACCATGGACCGAAAACCATCGCATCCAAAACCATGGACCGAAAACCATCGCATCCAAAACCATGTGCGAAAATCATGCACAAAACCATAGGTAGGTCCACCCAACCTAACATAGGGTCCAAAACCAAAATTTTCCGGGGCGCTACCCTGGACCCCATAGAGTGGGGTTACCTGCACCCATCAAACCCCATGTAACTCCCCCTGCTACACAATCAGTGCAACAAAGGGGGGGATCCGCCTGCCTTCTAACCCCCCAATTAACTACGTGGGCTAGTCATGGAAAGAATATAACACAACCCAACATTTATTTGGAATTCCTCAATGGAAGATTTAACTATCTTCTTTATCTATTTGGAAATCTGCAATTCTTAGAATCATTCTAACCCCTCCCAGCGTACCTCAGTGTTAGAGCTGCCAAATCTAAGACGGGCAAGGTCACTATTACAAGTGACTATCTGTCCTTTTCTCATCAAACAACTCCATCTCCGTAGTGCGAGGTGGGAGAAGGTGTGTGCACATCTGTTGAACTGTCACATACTCCTACCCCACATGTTATTAATATTTGTGCATATTTGTCTTGCAAACCTATTGGTTGTCATGTGGATTTGTTACCTCAACCTCCATCCCCACATTTGTCTGATCCTTCGGATTGTACTATCTTGTTTTCTTTCATTTCAAACTCAACACCTGTTGTGAACAAGGATCAATTTTTTAGAGAGTTGGTGTTGTGCAGCCAACCTGTGCTATCATTCATGATGAGTGTGTGTGGGAATCTGAAGAAGAACCCAGGGTGAAGGATGACTCCCTTTCATCTATACCTCATCCGCTCTATCGTAACATCTCTTGTGATTTTTCCACTTTTGAATTTCCCTGTGTTAATCATCAATTGATGCATGAATGTGTTAGTTTTAGGGTTGTGTTGATATGTGAGGGAGGGAACCTCTTTCATATCCACTTGGACTTCTTGATATTCTCCTTCTCCTTCGCAACAAATGAGGAGCTACTCGAGAAACATGGGAAGCTATAGGAAGGATCAGCCGCCTTAAAAGAAGATGAAAAATTCCTCCAAGATCTTTAAGAACCTGATCCATAGCCCAGTTTAGGATCCTATTATAAATTTAATTAGGGACCAAGGATCATACCTGAAATTTTTGTAGTCCCACCCCTCTATGAGTTGGAAATAGAAAGAGGAAGAACACATAGGTGGATGAAAATTGCCAAATCTAAGAATGTAGAAGATGTGGGCCTCATGGAGGAGAATATTACTGAATGGGAAAGGAGTTGAGTGATTTGAGACTAAGAGAGTCAATTATGACGGAGCAACTACATAGATAAAACACAAGGTTGAGAGAGCAACTGCAAGACAAAGAAACACAACTTGCCACTATGGTGGGTCTCTCTATGGAAGACATACAGTGCAGGAAGCCACCAAAACCCTATGCTCTTTTCCTCAAGGAATAGTGTATGGATATTTGCCTTTTCAAGAATATAAACAATTTATTAAGTTTTGAAAACAAGCTAGTATGGAATATAGGGCAAAGGTAGCTAAATTATATATGCACAATTTCATTCTAATAGATTTGAATTTTTCATATCCCAATTCAAGATTGAGAGACATGCAACTAATGGGATTAGCATATTGGTTGACTCATGAAGAGACAAGGGCCGAGGAAGTGAAAAAGGTGATGACAAAAGAAGAGAAGGAACCCTTGTATATCAAAGCAAAGCTAGTACGCCCTAAGACTATCATCAGCAATCATAACCTTATTGCCTCTGATCTTGCTTTATCACCTAGATACACAACAACCCAAGAGAAAGCCATTTTTCATTTTGAGGACACTTTAGGATGTCAGACATAGAGATTCTACAAGATTGTTAGAGAAGCTAGTATGCCTTACCCCACATTCTACAAATCTTAGAGTATCACTCTACTAAAAGGCTAAGGAATGCCTTGGAAAGAACCCAATTGTA
This sequence comes from Pinus tabuliformis, assembly GCA_031772625.1. Taxonomy (NCBI): domain Eukaryota; kingdom Viridiplantae; phylum Streptophyta; class Pinopsida; order Pinales; family Pinaceae; genus Pinus; species Pinus tabuliformis. The sequence continues at coordinate 443,600,848 of CM062805.1, forward strand.
CAAAAGAATCATGCAAAGACTAAAAATCAAATGGATATGACTCAAACTTAGTCAACATTTGTTGTTGTGCTTACAAGAAGAAGGGAACCAGGTAGAGGAACAAAAGGCATGGACAAAGATAGAGACAAATGTAGGTTTTTATCCACAGGAGTTCACATTAACTGAGGTGCCTTGGGATGTCAAAGAGGCCCCTAGGGAAATGAATGAGCTTCATGTGGATGACTAAGTTTCTCAGAGGATGAGAAACACCTTTAGCATGGGGGTGATTATTATTCTTATCAATAGGTATATCTTGAAGTGCGTTATACTATCCTCCAGCCTTAAAACTATCATTTTATCACATTAATTCACTTTTTTTGTTATAATATCCTTAGTAAGAAGAGTAAAAGGTGTTTTTCATAGTATGTGGCATAATGTGATTAAATTGTAGGAAAAAAGAACCATTTTTTAGGCATTTACTATGCAGGGGCTTGATGAAGACAACCAGAAGGGAATCTAAGGAGGCTTGTCCATCTCCTTAACTCTCTAACTCGACTTGAGATCACCAAATCATCACTCACAAGCTCGAATTCACTCACATCCAAGTAACTCCAAGTGCATGAGAAGCTCAAGGAGGATAAGATCCACAATTTTCAAGATCAAGGGGGGAATCACTCATGTTTTCAAGGTAGCTGTTATCACCTACCCTTTTGTATAAATAAATGAGTTGAAAGGCTCATGAGGATTTCAATTTTTTATTCATCTAGGAGTAGCTATTGATCCTGGGGCTTGACATTGTCATTTTTAACTTTCATGTGATGTATGAGACTACTATGTTCTGATAACGAGAAGTTGGTTATTAATATGCATCTGAGTTAGTTTTGGAGGGTTGAAACCCTTTGGTTTGGGTGCAAACCAAAGGCTTTGGTCCCTCTTCTGTATTTTTTTCTTGTTCTTAGTTTAAATTATTTCATGTCTTTATTTTATTACAGTAGATGTTAAGCTATAAAAACCTATGATTGCAAGAATCCCTATCACCTCTCTTGTGGGAGAATGGTTGGAAGGATTTACAATATCATTCTAAAAAAAAATTGTTTATGATTTAATGGAAACAAATAGATGTTATTTGTTCTTCTTCATAGTTAATTTCTGCAACTTAGGAGTTAATTCAGTGATAAGAATATTTTTATGGAAAAGGATAGTGTTGTAGTGGCTACAACCACCCTCCAAAATTTTGGCTCGCATGTAAGCTTTGGAGCCTACCTTGGATCCTACAATCGATCATCCTTGGTCAATTGTTGGTAAGTTGATGATTTCAAGCTCCCCTCCTTGATCTTAAGAGTTTCCTGTGTTCTCATCTTTATGCAGCACGTGTCATCTTTGGGCATAGGGGTTGTTGTTTGTCATGCAAAGGGGATGTTGTTTTGCTTCAAGGGAAAGCATGCGTGCATGAGTTGTTATCATCACATAGACATGTTTCACACTCATTACATGCACTCTTGTCACAAAGGTTGTTGCACCAAGCAGAGTATCTTTATACATTTTGGATGGTCTACGTTGTATCAATAAGTGTTTGAGTGTGATCACAATAAAGTCTTATCAATGTTTACATATGTTTCATTGATCTCACACTTAGCCGTTTCCCAAGAAACTTAGCCTTATCCAGCATCCCAAAATTGTGCACTTTGCTTCTGCAACCATCAAGCTTCCTCCCTTTCCTATTGGAACTCTGTAGTGCATAGAGACCCCAACATCCCTTAGGCATCGAAAACTAAGCAGTGTTTTCCTCCAGTGTATTTCCCCCAGCCGGAACCTGCTATCTCTAGAAATTATGCAATATTCTCTCTCAGCTTCCCAGGCTATACTGCACTCAAAACCTGCACAGAGGTATCCTCCCAGGACCCGATCCCGCAACAGTGTCTTGTTCCTTAAAACTTCATAGTGTTGTCTAAGCTGCCCTATCTATCTTGCATGCATAAACTGCGTAGATTGGCCTCCCATGGCCTCATCCTGACAGTAGTCACTCCCCACTGAAACTACGTTGATTTGTCTCTCAGTGACTACAGGAAAAGGAGAGATGCTGAGACCACTCCCAAGGAGTTGAGGAGAAGAACCAAGAGACTAAGTGATGGAAAATATCAGGACCGTATGCAAACTCTGTCACATGCATGAACATCTTGAGGGTAAGTATGGTAAGTAAAGAAAACCTTTCGAAGTACACCTCTTAGTTGAGTTTACAGGATTGCTTGTCATTTTCATATCATCATGTCCTTAGTAACTTGCATGTGCCAAAACACAAAAGGTCATTTCATATGTTTCCTCTACATGTCTTGCTTCCTTTTCGCTTGTTTGACCAACTTTTGTCTTCAGCATGTTGTTTTCTATGTCATGCTTGCGACCCTGTTCTGTCAATGTTGAAGGTTTTTATTTGTGTGTATGAGTTGTGTTTGCTATGTAAACACCCGTCACACTCACACAAAACTATGTAAGCACTATCATGGAAGTTCCATCGCGGTCCTCCGAAGGTCTATCTGAAGTTTCACAAGTGTCGCTTTCACCATTAGATAGTCCCGCAGTCAGTCACACTAATTTTATGTTGTCTTCTTGGTTCGAGGTGTCTTCTCATCGAGTCATGTTGAGTGTGTGTTCACAAGGTCAATGTATACAGGATTTCACTTTCTCACACAACCATTTTTTCAAAAGTTTGTCGACTGGACCACCCTCCATCAGTCAAACCTCCAGTGAGCTGCATTGTGCAGTCTCAACCCTCAGTGACCAAGCACTGTTGCCTAGAATTGCACAGAGCTTGAGGCTGCCTTCTAGGTAGTCTGCACTACACAATCCTGGAATCAACCCAGTTGGTTGTCACCTAGAACAACATATAAGTTGCACAAGAAGCCATCACAATATGTGCTTCCCTCAAGCCTATCCATCAAGCCTCTCGTTAGTCAACTAGAGAATTTGACTTGGGCGGTGACCCAGGGCTACACTCCTCCCAAAAATTGCACAGAACCTGTCAGCCTGCCTGCTTGCACTAACTGAGGAAATTGCATAGACATGAGGGACAAGCACCCTCTATCTATCACTACACTATCCCAGGAAATTGTGCAGTTTTGTCAGGTGGCCCCCCTGCTGGCCCGCTTGCCACTCCTGAAATTTGCGTAGGTTTCACGGATAATTCACCCGCTGCCCAACACCCTGCTCAACCTAGAAACTATGTAGACATGTCTTGCATGACCATCTCCCAGATCTGCTCAGTTTTGGCGTGCCAGATCCCATAGTCCGATCCCGACCTCCTCTAGAAATCTACGTAGTTTTCACTGCCAGTGCCTCTTGCTGCTTGCACTGCCTTCCCTGGAAAAAATTGAGTAGTTCTACCTCCAACTCAGCTAGATCCCCCAGATGTCACTGTTGTCTTGGACTTCTCAACCTAGCCTCCGAGTGAACTTTGCACAATTTTTCCTGACAGTGCCTTGGAGCCCCGCATCTTAGCCTTACATGTGATCTGTGTTGTTTTAGAGCCCTGTCCTCTCTCCCGATCACCTACACCCAGAAATGAAAGACAATGCATCATGGTAGACTATGGGATTTCTGGATTTTATTTCATCTCATCATGAGTGATTTCAGAAACATGTACATGGCTGAGACATGGCGCGACGACAAATGGGATGAATAAGGAGCCCATTCTAGAAGGCTTACTCATGGCTGGACGAACACATGAAACGTACCAATTACAAAGCGAAGGAGACACATGCACATGCATGAACCATCAAGCAAACACCAATACCATTGAATACTCCACATACTTTTCCATGTGGAGGTGAAGCTATCATACACCACAAGCACACTCATCATTCAACAGCACAGTAGCTCAACATGAACATCACAAGCAGCATGTGCATACCAGTAGTGTCATGTCGAGTTGTGTCTTGAGTCGCCTTGGCCACATCACTATTTTGGGTCATACTTGTGTAATCAATGTAATGTAACATGGAAGTCCAAGAGGCCCATGGATGAAGTTAAAGAGTCATGTAAGTCGAACAGTCATGAGGGAAGTCAAAGAGTCATAAGGCTCAGTTTCACCCTTGTCTATATATACCCCTTATTTGTACATGCAAAATAATTTTCACCTTGGCTCCTCCCACATACCCTTGAGAGTCTCTAGTCTTTTCTTTGAGGAGCAATCAGTCATTCCAACACCCCACTATCGGGGTTAGTGATGTATGGTGTATAGACGTGTCTTGGAACTTTAGCTTAATTCAGAAGCCTGTTAATAGGCCAACACGTTTTCACACATGTATTGTATATGTTTGTAAGACTATTCTTTGGACGCTTGTAATGCGTGTTTCTTTAACATGTATTAAGATAGTTGAATTATTTCGGTTGTTTTAGTACATATTCTATTGGAAATGTGTTGCACCAGTTGTTAACATTGTCTCGCTCGTGTGGAATATTCTGTCGGAAACTCGACAAGTGCATTCTCGTAAACTTGTTATAACGACCATCGCAATCACGTGGACTATTCCATTAGTTGTTGTACTTTTTATCTGTTCACTTTGTGTTTGTGACTGCCACATCCATGTGGACTACTCCACCGAAATTTGTGCATTTCCTGCTGAGTTGTGTGTATCTAGTAGTGTTGGGACTATTCGCTTTCAACTTAATACTCACTCTCACCCTCACCCTTTGTAGTGAAAGAAATTAGACACAAGTTACACTAAGCACTCACTAGGCACACGAACCTCGTTGTTTGAAGACCAAGTATGCCACTCTCATGTGTTGACAAGCAAGAGGCATATCTTTAAGATAATGGCAACTGGGCCATCATACCGGATGGGACTCCTACCCAAGACGATGTGAGGTCTAGTTGGGACTTCATACCAAGGATATCCCCTGAATGTTGGAGGGTCTAGAAATGTCAACATTTCTGGCACTAGAAGGAGGGCTAGATGACAAGCTAAGTCCTCAAAATCTTTTTTGAATCTTCACATAGTTATGATGACTAACCACATAATTTCTCTTCTGAAGTGTATGTCTTATGGAAACGGCTTTGAAATCTTGGAAGAGTTCTAGAATGACTTGTAATGTAATACATACGATGGTGAAGGTGGAGCGTTTGTGCTTAGACACACAATTGGCATCGTATACTCCTATGAAAGGCATGAAATACATGAAGATTACATGACCCATGTGTTGCTCGCATACACACTTCAAGGGCACCGACTTGTATGGTGTGCCATGCTGCCTGAAAAATCTATTCACTCTTTCCATCATTTTTTCACAAAGATAACCCATGCTTTCAACCATTTTGACCCTAAAGCACTCAATAAAGAAATTCTTGAATTACAGAAAGCACCTGATGAATCCATTGAAAAACTTCACATGCGCTTTCATAATCTTGCATATGGATTTCCTGAAGATGAAATTCATTGGGAATTCCTCGATGGAAGATTTAACTATCTTCTTTACATATCCAAAAATCTGAAATTCTTGGAATCATTCAAACTGCTCCCAGCATACCTCGGTGTTAGAGCTACCAAATCTAAGATGGACAAGGTTGTTGTCACAAGTGATTGTCCGTCCTCTTCTCATCAAACATCTCTAGCTCTGTAGTGTGAGGTGGGAGAAGATGTGCACACATCTGTTGAACTGTCACATACTCCTACCCCACTTGTTCTTAATATCTACACAGATTTGGCTTGCAAGCCTGCTAGTTGTCATGTGGATTTTTTACCTCAACCTACATCCCCTCGTTTTGATGATCCTCTGGATTGTACTGTCTTGTGTTCTTCTGTTCTAGACTCCAAACTTGTTGTGATCTAGGATCAAGTTGTTGATGGAGTTGGTGTTGTGCAGCCAACATGCACTATCATTCATTATGAGTGTGTGTGGGAATCTAAAGAAGAACACATGGTGAAGGATGACTCCCTTCCATCTGCTCCTCATCAACTCTATCTTGACATATCTTGTGATTCTGGCACTTTTGATTCTGCTCTATTACTGTGTTAATCATTAATTGATGCATGCATGTGTTAGTTGTAGGATTGTGTTGATGTTCTGGGGAGGGAACCTCTTTCATATCCACTTAGAATTCTTCATATTCTCCTTCCACCCTTCGATTCTACTCCCAAAACTTTGTTTCCATGGTCACCCTATTTAAACAATTAAGGACACCGTGGGCATTCATCTTGGTGCAAGACAGACCTACACTAGTTTCTCGACTTGGCTAGGAGGCTTCCCCAACATTCATTCACTTTATCCTATCTTCATCCACCTCTTCATCCCTTCAAGACACCATCTCCACCCTAAAACGACTCTTAGAAACCCTCCTATAGCAATATAGGACCTCCTGTAGGAGCACCTGTAGCTGGCCTATAGCACCATTTTCCTCCACCTATTTTTCTCCCCACTTAAACCTTAGATAATTCAAGATGAATCATGATCCCAACTTGTGATTTGATGATTAAGAGAATCTCTTATACCACTCCAACCACATATTTTCCTAACTGCAAAACAGAGTAGAATTAGTGCTTTTTGTTGGGCAGCAGATCCCCCCATAGCGGATTTTTGGGGCTTAAAGCCCAGTTTTGGGTCAATGTAATATAAAGACCCAGCAAAATACGGGCGTGGAGTGCGAGAGTCTAGGGTAGTCAGACCTAAAAATATTGTAATTTAATATAGAAGGTGTCAGTCTCCCCATGGTCCGCAGACCATGGTGTTATAGACATTTTTGTGCCCTACAACCCCAAGCATGAAATGTCCATAAACCAAGGGCTCCTAAGTCCCTAAAAGTGTTGTTCTAACCCCTAAACGAACAAGGTCAACAGATTACAGCTTCTCCCAGAAGTTCTCCATGAGAAACTACTCAGAATTGGTCAAAACAGGATCATTGCAGCTGCTCCACTGGCTAAGTGCGTTGCATCTCACCTAAATACACTGTGAGGGTGCGTTACATTTCAAAATTCCCTTCTGTGGGGTGCGATGGGCGAGAAATGACAAATGGCAGTGTCATTCCGCGAGGTGGAGAGGCAATGGAAGCTTCCAACATCTTCTCATGTGACACTTGCCTCACTGAATTCGACCAAGGATGAGTAAGAGACCCTCAGTCTCCAAGTGGAAGCAAGAACTATCAGAGAGAAGACACTAATCAAATCACAAGCTGACTCATCCCCCTTACAGATATCTATATATGGATCCCTCATTCCAGAGATCCAGAGGCTGGAATTTTGCATATTCTAAGGAATTGCTGTTGGTTTCTAGAGACAAACATCAGATTGTTGGGTGATCTAAGCTTTGTTTGAGGTGAAGAGGGGCTTCTTTGCTGGGAGGTTGATGCTGGGTCGGAACAACTGGTTGTAACTCCTCCTGGATCTTTTCTTGTTTATCAATAAAAGCTATTTGAGTTTTCCTCCATGCTTTTGTATCATTGATGCTTGTTACATTTGTATGGTCAATTTACATCTGATCCTAGATTGTTTATGATTATAGATCCATGTCTTTGTATAGTGCTATGCTTCTGTGATCTTACAGGTACTTTGTGAAGCTGGGCGTGCAAGGGAGCAGGTAGTTGAGGACTATCAAAGAAGAGAGGGATCGAATCGAAGGATTAGCGCAAGACAGAGGTTGGTCTTTCTGTTCCTCTCTATCTATAATTCATAAAGGAAAAACAAAAGTAGTTTTTCTCTGTTTGTTTCTAAGGCAGCTGTCACACCTTAGTGGGATAGAGCAGTTCTAAATAGACAATTTTCCCTGTAACAAAATGGCGACTCCGCTGGGGAGAAATTAGTTTGTTTGTTTATCATTCTCTGTCGTCTGTTTCATAAACTTACAAGTAGCATTCGAACTGCATTTGCCATAACAAATGCAAAGTAGATAAATGCTACTTCAATCCATCTACTAGATCTGTTTATGATTTAAACAACTAATTCACAAACTATCTGATTGCCCTTGTGATAGCTCTTATATCCTCCTTAGATCTATCCCTGATTGTTGCATTACTGATTGCTTTTTGCTCGGCCAAAACCCAAGAACTGAACTGCAAACTGTGACCCGGAACCCAAACAGAATCTCGTTTCTGGCCCAGCGCAGGCACTATTTAGAGAATCTGAACTTCAGTGCACTTCCCGAGTGGACAACCTGCGCTGCATTTCAGATTCTCTGTGTTACAGGTGCGCTGATCAGACTAGCTCTGTGCAGTTATGGCTTCTGTGATTCATTCTTTCCAGTTCTATTCCTGAATTTTGCTGCCTGTGATCAGTATATGTCTTTTTGAAACCCCTTTTCCTTACTGTTATTCCACCTCCTTTGTACAAAAGAACTGTAGATGTTTTTGTGTGTTTGTTGAGTCGTTTACAGTTCTCCTTTGCAAAAGTAGCGTAATTGTACTATCGTCCTTTGATTTGAATATGTCGCAAGTGTCGATTTCGATCGTAGGAAAGAGTTTGATTGCTGTTGATGGTCGATTATCCTGTTACTATTGCTTTTGGTCTGAATTTGTAATTTTCTAGTGTCGAGAACAAGTATTCATTTCAAAATCGTAAGGTGTTGTAATCTTCTCCATTTTTTTATTTCGAAAGAAGCTTGTTGATATTTGTCGCTTGAAAAGAAATTCAGATTTGAGCATCAACTTTCTTTTTAGCATTCATATATTAAGAAAGTCGAAAACAAATACATGCATGTGCATTTGCATATAAACAGTCTAATTGGCTTGATTTAGGAAAGTGCATTTAGAGTGTGCTCTTTGCTCTTTGTGAAAATATTCTATCTTTCTTTTCCCTAGTAGCTAGGATTTTCATTGCATAAAGAAGATAAAAAGTTTGTTTATCATCTTAGATTGCATTTTAGGAATTACATCTACATCTCGTGGTGAACCCAAAAGGCAAACTTCATAAACAAGATCAACTTAAAATAAATTCAATGAATCTAACAAGCTTTGGAACTTAACGCACAACATTTAGAAGTATAGGCTAGAGACGTATTCCGGTGTCGTAAAGCCTGGTAACTGTTGTTCTCACTGATGGTTGGGTGATTCCTCCACTTTGAGACAATAAGTGCCAGTACGGACTTGTGCTCCCACGTACCGTCGAGTATATTTTGGGAGACCCCAATAGGCTTAATCCTTTATCCATAGGAAGCCATGTTTGTCGCCCTATCGATCGCAATGCACTGAACACAGCATTCAGGAAGATTGATTGCCGTACCATAAAAATTATTCTGCAGTTTTGCGATTGGTTTGGTAATCCCTCTACCTAGATTTTCAGAGCAGTCCCTTTCGTTCCTTTTCAGACTCTTTAACAGAAAATGTCCATCTGAGCACTTGTCACTTCAGGCTCATTAAAAATCGAAGGAGACTAGAGTCATCTTTTTTTTTTCTCGAATCTTAAAAACTGAAAAAAACAAGTTGTGTCAAAGCGTCTAAAATTTATTTTAAATGGAATAATCATCACCTTTCCCTCATTGGTCTTCAAAATTAGTCTCCCTTCATCGCAAGTTCTTGTAGAATCGCTAGGAAATCTTTTGGATAGACTAGATATGTCTGAACAACCGTCGACATCTAGGACTGTGTCATCCGACACAGCAGCAGCAGAACCTCCTGCTGCTACTCCAACAATGTTCGCCGGTATACCATCTATCCCGGCAAGTTATCAACAACAAGCCGAAGTCCAATCATGGACTGTTTCGACGACATGGTCTGTTCCTATTTCTTCATCCGGATTATCATCTGGTATTTCTTATGTTGAAACTCAACAAATTAATCCAATGTGTCTTCAAAGGCCAATTTACCCTTTAAGTACTAGATTGCCACCATATGGAGGGCAGTATGCCTTTTCATTGTTCCCTCCCGGAGAACAACCATATGGGAGTTTACAACAAAGTTCAGGTCAAACTGGAATTACATCCAGCAGTTGGGTACCAATACTGCCTCAACAACCAAGGGTTGTATATTCAATGCAACCAGTCCACACTGTGTCGAATACTCCCACTATACCTGCTGTGGTGACTGCGTCGCAAGTACAAGCACTACCTGTTGTATGTCAACCCCAAGTTTCTCAGGTTGCAATACAACAGCGTCTTGTCTCAACGACTCAATCACAACCTCAGGTTAGTGCCTCCTTATCTGGAGCGACTCAGGCTCAAACAAGTGCTGTGACTCCTCATCTTGGTCAATCATACAGTATTGGGCATCAGCAAATGGTCCAACAACCATGGCTGGTTCAATCTCAACAACCGCCATTCTAGCAATCATATCAAGGACCTGAGCAACAAGTCTTTGTAAGTAATGGGCAACTGCATTTCCAAAGCGGTTATCAACAACCATATTATAATGGTTATGTCCATAAACCTTGTCAAAGTTGCCAGCATCAAATACATTATGCTGGTATGCAAAGACCTACTGCTCAGGCGATTCCATCTTATCTAGGGTATGCTTCGCCTAACCTGAATCAACAGTTGCCCTTTGTAGCAACTCTAGAATTACCAGATCTAAACCGGCTGACGAATGATCCAATTGCTTATGCCCCTTGGTGGCCAGCGATTCTGCATAAACTTCCATCAGATATTCCTAAATTTAATGGAAATCAGGGTGAAGACCCGTCGAATCATGTGATGACATTTCATCTGTGGTGTTCATCAAACACCCTAAATGATGAGTCGATTAGGCTTCACCTTTTCCAGAGGACGTTAACTGGTCCGGCAGAAAAATGGTATATCGAGTTACCTAGAGCTTCATTTGACAACTTCAGTACCCTAGCCACAACCTTTTTAACCCATTTTCAGTTACCGATAAGGTACGAAACGGGAACGGAACTTCTTACTAATTTCAAACAAACAACGGCCACTCACATATTTGATCATATTCATGAGTGGCGATGTCATCGTAGAATGGTAAAAACATATGTTCCTTATCAGCTTTTAGCTGAATGGTTTATTAAGTCTTTGTTACCTTCCATTACAGAAGATGTGGCAAAAGGGGGAGTCATCACCGAAGAGCAAGTTATTGCTCGTGCGCAATATTTAGACTTGATTTATACTCAGTTTGTCACGCTCTACGATAAATCCCTGACGCTCCCAGACCAGAATTTTCCGTTACACCTCCTCCTAAATCAAACAATGACTCTCATGCCAGCAATGGTGTGATTGGCGCAACAGACACGAAATCGACAATGGCTACATCTAAAAAGGCCCGTAAGATTTCTAGTCAAAATGCAAATGAGGAACTTCTTGCCTTGGCAGTAAATGCTTTGTCGACCAACAAGGGCAAACAACTGAAGCAACCAGGGGGCAAGAAGAAAAAGAAAGGGAGAAAAAAGAAGCAGGATGAGTCATCTCCTGAAAAACCTTCTACAAACCCTTCTGGGCAAAGGAAACCCCCTGCGGGGTGTCATATATGCGATGAGGATCATTGGACGAGAGATTGTCCACATAAAGCTGAAGTTAAGAAACTCTTTAAGAGTTCAAAAACCTCAGCAGTATTGACTGATCCGTTTCCAAACCTGGGAACCAAACTGGTTGCTAATCAAAATGCTTCTTGATCCCAAGTGCTTATGTTGTCTATCTCAAAGCAGAAAAATGATGCTTTGACAAGGAATAAAGATTACAGGAATCCACAGCTGTCGAATAACAAGGCTAATGAACAACCTAGTAGTTCGACAACAACTTTGACCGAAGTTGTGCCACCCATCATTCCTGAACCAATGATAAAGTCGCCAAAGGGAGTAGTACACAAATCGACATTTAATCCTCGTGCAAAAGTAGCACAGAATTATAATATAGTAGAGGACCTGGCCCAATCGCCGTCCGCTATGTCGACACTTGAGGTACCGCAAAATTTCCTCTCCCAAAAGCATGATCTATTATCAGTAATAGGTGGGATTGACCCAACGGATTCCAATCTTGTATCCTTTAATCACAAAGGATATGACCCTCAGTTACCAGCTCAACTAGCTTTCCTTATTCAAGTGAAAGCCCTCAACAAAACTATTCATCGAACAATTATTGATGAGGGGGCATCTACATGAATTATGTCGATGAGTTGCTGGAAAAATTTAGGCTCACCACCCTTGTCGAGATCGTCAATGACGTTAAAAGCATTTGATGGACGATCATACACTCCATATGGGATTTTAAGTAACTTGCAAGTTGAACTAGGAGGCAAAATAGTAGAAATTGATGTTGAAGTAATCGACGGAAACCTCGATTACAACATCCTACTGGGAAGGCCCTGGATTTATGCCATGGTCGCAGTTGTGTCGACCTACTTCAGGAAGATTGCATTTCCCTTCCAAGGAGGAATTACAATCGTCGACCAACAAACATTTCTCCCCAACAGTCCACAAGTTACGGGAAGCATTCCATTGATCCATGGAAGAAATCATTCGCTTCAAAATATTGGAGTAGGCCTCCTAAAAGACCTTGCCTTAAAGGGTAGTTTTGCCCTACCGCCTCCGAGTAAGCTGGCGGAAGTGGCCACAGTGGAAACCTGCAATATGAAATCTTCTATATCTAATGGATTCGGAAGATTCCTAAACATTTTGTCAGCATGGATCATCGCCCTAATAGAAATATTGTAGCAATCAATTTTCTTGGCCCAGGGGGCAAACCCAAATCAACGCTCATCGAGTGTTTGGATAGATAGGTCTAAGGAATATGGCACCTCTTCAGATCCTTGGACAAAGGAATCATTCAGTCAATGATGTTAGGGGAGGCACCATGGGAAGATTACCACCATCGTTCCCATCTCCTGGATTACAATGAAGATTCTTCCAATGACCTTGATCATCCTTCAGTTTTTTATTTTCTATCAAATACTGTAAATACAGTGGATTCTGAGGATAGTTCTTTTACTGTGTCAACCTCATTAAAAAATGGAACAAATCCCCTTTCCAAATCTTCATTCCAACCACCGAGTTGAATGTAACAAAGCTTTGGGGGCATGCACCTCGATTTGTGTTATTATGCTGGGGGCATGAAAACTTATCACGAGCAGTGTTACTGTAGGGTTCAAGCTCGTTAAAAAATAAACCTGCCTTGATCAGTGTTACCGCAAGGTTCAAGCTCGTTAAAAAATAAACCCGCATCGAGCAGTTTTAGCACATAGTTCAAGCTCGTTAAAAAATAGACATAAGACATGAGCAAATGTTTCCCCCCGCGTTTAAGCTCATTAAAAAATGAACTATTCCCCGGTAAATAACCATCGCGAATGTAGTACTTCAGCCATTAAATCCTTGGTCGTGTTTGCACCGTCACCTCCACTTTTTCATTGGCCGATCATTCACCTCCATTTGATTGTTTACCCATTTTGAGGAACAGCTGCGAAGAGTGATTTCACTAGGCATCCTTGTGACACTGCCATGATTGGAAAATTCCAAACCTTACCTGGAATCAGCTGCTACCCGTTTTATCACTCGTTCCTCAAAAGACAAGTCTTCTTTAAGCTCTTTTCAACTGACTCGTAAAATATGAAAAGATTGTCGAGCCATTGGCCTTTCTAGCTTGTTAAAGGGACAGGAAGTGCTATCCCTCCTCTAGATTTTAATCTTTTTGGACCTGATGGATTATTACACAAAAAGATCGAGCGCTTGTTTTGTTCTACTCGTTAAAAGTATCGAAAATTCATCCCTTCTGTATTGTTTTATACTTTTTCGGACTTAAGGGATTAGATGACGAAAAAGGAATTTTGGAGTTACCTTTACGTTCCTTTTCAGACTCTCTAAAATTGAAAAGGATCGAGTTATCTTTGTCGTTAAACTCGTTAAAAAGATTAATAGCGACAAACTTGTCTATAGACGAGAACGAGTTTCACTATCGCTAGGCTCGTTAAAACATAGCGATGGGTTTTCCCAAAGGGAAAATTATAGAACAAGCATATGTTATCCTCCTCAAGCTTGACAAAAATAAAGAGGTACTGGTCAGCAATGACTGGGGAAAATTGGGAAGAAAACTCAAAGAAACTTTGTTGTTAGCAAGTCGCTCTTGAACATGAAACTTCCACTCCGTGTCCGAGTCGGGTTGGGTTGTTTCATTCACCGGTCACATCACCATGGTCACGCCATACCATCCACATTTGGGGTTAATGCTACCGATCCATCACATCAGTGTCGCCGATATGTTCAAGAGAAGTCATTCAGAGAATTCACCTGTGTCTCACCCACTACCATACATTATACTCCATTCTTTCATGACCGCCACCCTGAACCTTATATCACCAGATCGTTTTCACCTCCATTAAAATCATTTGCTCCGTTCCGTGTCATTGATGTGGGATTCATTAAGGCCCTCCTGTGACGGATCACTTCTTGTCGACATCAGCTCATTATCCAAGAAGTTTATCTAGGAACACCCCATTTAGTACTTTGAAGCTTGCATGCCTCAATGGCAAGTTTCTCACTTCCGGCGACAGGTTTACATCAATGGCCTTCGACCGAAAGATTTTGCGTGGTGTTCGACGCCAAGTCCTTTATTCACACCAGGTGAATTGTACTGCAGTACCTTGAGGGTCATTATCATTATCGGTGATTCCTCTCGCGCTTGTTAACAATTTACATCATTGACTGGTAATCAAGCAATGTCTTTCCATGTTCAACTTCAGAACATTTCTCACATGGATCGACTTGTACTTCAAGTGAAGATTGGACGAGATTGAAGACCCCGGATCTAGTTTCATCCATCCGGGCTGCGATATATATTCAGGGAAATAAAGACATTAAATGTACATCATTGCTGCACTGATAATCATCCACTCAAAAGGATGATGGCTCTATCAGAATCCTCAGTCTACACTCAGACGATTGTCTGTCCTATGTACATGAAAATGAATTTATAAAGCTGAGCATGGGAATGCCCGCCTCAGCTAGATCATGAAAATAGTATGAAGATAATGTATTGTATTGTATCTTATTACAGGTCTCCTCCCAACATTGAAAGAACTTCGGATCCTCATAATAAAGCATTTCACCCGACACCAAAAGGTTAACGGCCTCATACTTTAGGGGGCAACTGTTATAGACATTTTTGTGCCCTACAAACCCAAGCATGAAATTTCCATAAACCAAGGGCTCCTAAGTCCCTAAAAGTGTTGTTCTAACCCCTAAAGTAACAAGGTCAACAGATTACAGCTTCTCCCAGAAGTTCTCCATGAGAAACTACTCAGAATTGGTCAAAACAGGATCATTGCAGCAGCTCCACTGGCTAAGTGCATTGCATCTCACCTAAATACATTGTGAGGGTGCGTTGCGTTTCAAAAGTCCCTTCTGTGGGGTGCGATGGGCGAGAAATGACAAATGGCAGTGTCATTCCGTGAGGTGGAGAGGCAATGGAAGCTTCCAGATTCTTCTCCTGTGACACTTGCCTCACTGAATTCGACCAAGGATGAGTAAGAGACCCTCAGTCTCCAAGTGGAAGCAAGAACTATCAGAGAAAAGACACTAATCAAATCACAATCTGACTCATCCCCCTTACAGATATCTATATATGGATCCCTCATCCCAAAGATCCAGAGGCTGGAATTTTGCATATTCTAAGGAATTGCTATTGGTTTCTAGAGACAAACATCAAATTGTTGGGTGATCTAAGCTTTGTTTGAGGCGAAGAGGGGCTTCTTTGCTGGGAGGTTGATGTTGGGTCGGAACAACTGGTTGTAACTCCTCCTGGATCTTTTCTTGTTTATCAATAAAATCTATTTGATTTTTCCTCCATGCTTTTGTATCATTGATGCTTGTTACATTTGTATGGTCAATTTACATCTGATCCTAGATTGTTTATGATTATAGATCCATGTCTTTGTATAGTGCTATGCTTCTATGATCTTACAGGTACTTTGTGAAGATGGGCGTGCAAGGGAGCAGGTAGCTGAGGACTATCAAAGAAGAGAGGGATCGAATCAAAGGATTAGCGCAAGACAGAGGTTGGTCTTTCTATTCCTCTCTATATATATTTCATAAAGGAAAAACAAATGTAGTTTTTCTCTGTTTGTTTCTAAGGCAGCTGTCACACCTTAGTGGGATAGAGCAGTTCTAAATAGACACTTTTCCCTGTAACACATGGGAATGTATAAATAGAGCGAGGCTCTAAGTATAGAAGGAAGTTTTTGGTTAAGTATTGATCTTAAGTGATATGGGTTTTTGAGTGAGATATTCGCTCTGAGTCTGTAAGTCTGAGTCTTAGGTCATAGTAGTAGAGATAGGCTCTACAGCTAAGTGCGCAGAGGCCTGGTGGAGTCCGCAGCTGTGTGCGCGGACCCCTGCAGCTGAGTGTGCAGGGCAGAGTTGGGATTGTAATAGAACAGAAGCTTAATAAAAGCTAAGTTGATTCTAAAATATTGTGCATCTATTCGTAGATCTGTATGTTTATTCTTTTGTTATATGTTCATGCATCTCTTTACATTCCATGATTGCGTGCACTTGTTATGAATGTGAATGATTGTTAAGACTACTGGGCCCACAAAATTAAGTCAGATCTATAATAATAACACAGTAAGGGTAAAGAATCTAGACAACACCTCGTCGCGCTCTGTACCAAAACTACGCGAAGGTCAGACAATTGCGCGGGGTAGCGCAAGTGCGCAGGATTGGGTTGTGAACTTCCCAGACCTCATCAAGACATCCCTAGGGTGCAGAAACCTAGTTCCAACACCCTCCCTTACTACCTCAGGTGAGACCTCAGTCCACGCTCCATGGACTGTTGCCAAAAGGGTCAGTAGTTTCAGGATTTGTTTGGCTAAAACACTTCTAAACCTGGGTCAGGCCCCAACAAGCCAACAAATGCTTCCGTTGATGGCACCGGTATTTGCCTAAGAGATGTCTGATGTCGGAACACTAGAACCCTACAAAGAAGGAAATTGAAGATTGGTTGGATCAGAAGCTTCACGAGTTCGTAACACAGGAAAACAGAACTTCGTAGATATCTGAGAAGAGGTGGCTAGATCGTGAGGTTAGCCGACAGCCAGGGAAGGTACAAGCTCGATCAACCGATAGTGTGGACTCCGGAATTAGTGCGTAGACTAGAGGCATCAAAAGATAAGATCGTGCAGGCCATGGACCATTAGCTCGATCGGATAATAGGGGGGTTTTCATTGAGTTCACAATAGACACAACCGTGAGCTATAGCAAAGCAGAACGACGTTTTCTCAAGGGACCGTGAGGTAGGTACATCAAATCCCTGAATACCTGGATTAAGATGCTATTATGTGAGAAGCAGGTTATGTGAATACATTAATGATTGGAACGATGCGAAGTGGAAAGATCTAAAAAGGGATCAAAGGGTTAGGAAACAGTCCTTTAATTTCACCTCCGCGAGCAAGCGAGGAAGAGCGCGCTCAAATTTCCCCGAGAAGTGCGGTCAGTTTGATAAGGCAGCGCATTCCACAGTTATCACCTCCACTTATGCCATCACCCACTTCACCTACTTCACCTCCATCTTCAACCACCCCACCTCCACCACCCCCACAGTTCAGCATGGCGAGCACGATCAAGCTACCCATATTCAGAGGAGTAGGGAATGAGGATCCGAACCAGTTCTGGTTTGTGGTAAGAGTAATGTGGGAAGCACAAGGAGTCACGGATGACAACATTAAGAAGGCCACATTGGTGAGCGCGCTACAGGATCGCGCGCTGACATGGTATATCAAGCACTCGAATGATCACCCAAATGCAGGAATAGTGGAGATCCAGAATGCACTGAACAGAGAGTTTAGCTGGCCAAAATCAGAGACATAGTCAATCATCGAATTTAAGTAAATCACGATGCTCCCATGTGAGACCCCCTGGGATCTAGATCAGAGACTGAAGAGTACAATCCACGAGGCTAATATGACGCTAACATATGCACAGCACCTAGCATGGTTTGTGGCATCTTTGACACCACATCTGAGAATGACACTGTCATAGTAGAATCTTTCAACCCAGGCCGAAGCACTGGAAATGGTGATGAGGTTGCATGAAACACTGATACAGGATCTGGGATTGGGAGTCCAACAGATCCACGCACAACTGCAGAGTCTATGATTGGAAATGCAGAGCTTGAAGCAGGATAGGGCACCCTGACCAGAGGTGTGCAAAGAAGTGTGGTGCATAAAATGTAAAGGCCAGGGCCACGATAAGGATCACTGTCTAGTATTTTCAAACTACTTGGTAGGAGGGCGACCAATGTCCTTGAGACTAGAGGTACAGGCAAGGCCAAGTGCGGCACCCATGCTCTGGTGCGCGATCTATCAGGTGGGAGGAAAGCACATGATGGACAACTGTCATTTGCTGTAAAAGTATACACAGACTCCCCAGCAACTGTTTTGCAATTTTTGTAGATCGATGGGCCACGACGAGCGTACTTGTCGCAGCTATGAGTTAATGATGGAACGAACCCCAACATATAGAATGCAGACATAAACGCGAGGCCTTGACTGAGCCGCGGGGATGGCGCGTGTTGGATTTCAAGGGCGAGGTCGAGGACGAGGAGGAATGGGGCCAGGAAGAGACCGCAGATAGTTAATATGTTATAATTTCGAAGGACCAGGGCATTGCACTCGTGATTGTACCAATCTGAAGAGACTATCTTATTCATATTATGCTCAATTCGATCATGAAGCAATAGATTGTCCTACATTGATCGCACAGATGCGCGAGAAAGGGGTACTACAGCCTACTCCAACTCAAAATATCCAAATGATGAGGTCTGAACCGCGCAAAGAAGACCCCAACGTGAACATGGTGCTCAAAAGTGGCATGACCACAGGGGAAGATAAGGGGAAGCAGCCCGAGGAAGAAACATGGGTTCATAGGGCTCCTACAAAGGAACCTGAGTTTGACTTCGAACGTGCAAAGGAGACGCTTATGGAAGATAAGAAGAGCTTCACGGAGGCCTCTACTTCAGGTAGTAAGGATCAACCAGAGCCGGGAATGGATCCTTCTATGCTTACTACCTTTTTAGAAACATGCATGAAGTTGTTGCGTGATAATAAGGTGATTAAAGTACTACAAGAACTGATCACTAGGTGCGCAGGATTTGGTGAACCGCGCGTAGTCCAGAAACTAGGAAAGCATGCATTGCGCGCCAGGAGGGAAATGAGATTGACGGCATAGATTGGTGAGTATGAAATGGATCAGGTAATCCTAGACTTGGGTTTGGATGCAAATGTGTTACCAAAGCAGACATGGGAACAGATGGGTAGGCCCACATTACGGTGGTCCCTAATTCAATTATGGATGGCGAACCAAAAAAGATCTTTCCCATGGGAAGGTTGCAAGGGGTAACAGTGGATATTGAAGGTGCAAGCACACAAACAAACTTTGAAGTGATAGACATTATTGATGATAGCAATCCGTATCCCGCAGTTCTAGGAATAGACTGGGCCACTGATATGAATGGAGTCATCAACCTAAAGAAGCAAAATATGATATTCGAGAAAAAGTCTCTATGTGTAATAAATCCGCTAGACCCAACTGAAGGAGAGTGTTACACTGAACTCGTGCATAACAATGACAGCGATGATGAGATGGATTGCATTTACCAGACAACGGTGCAAGACCAGGATTGGGTAAACCCAACAACGGATGGGAGAATCTCATGGGAGCGCGACAGTTCCTGTACTTCGGATTCAGATGAAGAAATAAAATGTTGGCAAAACCGATTGCATGAAGTAACAATGTCGAATTGCAACATGATGATTAGATCACTGCGGCGCATGACAACTGAAGCAAGGGAACTGCCAATAGATGATGGGGTAACAAGAGTGGAGGAATCCTTGGACAAATTTGAAAGTGTAGTACTGGAACAGCAGCAGTATGGTGCGCTAGAATGGGTGTTGCACGTGACACCTGCACGATGGGGGCATACACCTCAGAAGAATATGGGGAAGTGGCGCGAATATAGAAGGCAGATGTGCTTACGATGTGGAAGTCCCCAACGTCGTTCGCGAGATGGGTAGCCAGGATGGAGCAATTTTCATGCTCTCCTATGCCGATGAAGCTGTTTGCAAGCATACCCTAGACTAAGGATCGAAAATCAGAACCCGACGCAGGGAACGCGACACATGCTACAAAAATTCCACGTCGGAGCCTTCACAAAGCTATGTGGAATCATGAATAGAGTTTACTAGACAAGATGAACTGACCGGGACCTGCGTATACCAGGGTTCGATGGGCTTATAGGACCATAAACAAAAATCAGAGTGCGGAAATGACTCCAACACTAACAAGAAGAGACGAAACCAGGAGAACATAGGAGAATTGCCAGACCGCAACTCCCGTAGTTGGGATAGGACAGCAGGATCTGGGTACAGGAATTATGTAGTTACGGGAAGCCATTTGGCGAGGGAATTTGAAGATTCACAAAGTCGATGAAGATTGGGCCCAGCTGAGGAAGAAAAGTGGGACATTGGACAAAGAAATCAGCGAACTCAAAACCGAAGTCGCGCAAACAAGCAGCAAGAAACTAAACATTTTGCGACCAAGTCTAGCTAGCCCTACTACTGCATTAGAAGGTGTTGCGACCCTACTACCATGGCGCATACCATGCAAAGAAGAACATGATGCACTAAAAAATGAAAGAGTGTTTGAAGGGTGCCCTTGGCTAGGGCTAGTAGGAAAATTGAGTCCTCGCACCAGGGGTGTGACCAACTGACTATCTATAGAAAGCATAGTCTCAACGCTCCAATTAATTGAAAGAGGGCATGGAACTATAAATGAATCTGCAGGAGAGCTTCGTGGGAAGGAGGTGTCGCACAAGGCCAATATGTCACGAGGGTTGTGGTCACGCGCAAGGGGCTGCATTGCTGCGTGGGTAGGCTAGAAGGTGACCATTGATGTCACTGTTCATGACAAGAGGTCCACTTTAAGGCAGAAAGGAGCGGGCAGTGGGCCATTAAGATAGGAATTAAGAGCTCGATTCAGGACGATCTACCACCAGAAAGGTATTAATGGCCCAAAAGTGGAGGGAATGGTCAAATTCAAATTCAAACGTGACTATAAAAACCCTTGGGGTAGCTTCGAGGCAACACTTGGTTGTTTAAGATTTGTGCCAGTACAGAGCATGAACACCAAACTACCTTGCCACCCGTATTATGCGACTGAGAAAATCCAGTATAGAAATGATGATGATTGCAAGAACCAGAGTGAGATTCACGGAGATTACCCCAAAGCCCCATGTGACCCAAGAGGAGCCTAGAGAGGCGGCAGCTGTGCTAGAGGTTCCAAAGTCTCCACATGCACCGTGACCACAGAAAGACAAGCAGATAATGGGGCCAGTCCGGGTGTCACCACGAAACCCACGATTCAGTAAATTGTCAATGGCAGAGAAGGGCAAAGCTGTCACCGTCGAAACCGAGGAGGAGGAGGAAGATTTGCAAGCCCTGATCGCTCAAATTGAAGCACATGATGATGAGGTGGAAAATGTTTCCCAAGTACCTTTGGCGATAAAGTTACCCCCCTACATGCCCCCGTGGAAAGGGACAACCAAGATACCGAAGGACCTGGAGGCCACGAAGAGTGTGCTTTAGACCCCGCTTCTTCTCGATGAAATAAGGTTTGACAGTCCACCACTAGGACGGGTACTGAATATGAAGTTCAAAGACTGGGACCTCGCGTATAGTGAGAAGTTCCCATAGTTGGCCACGGAGAAATTACTACAGCAGAAATGGTTACACGGTGTGGAGAAGGCTGGGTTACTCCATCTACGGTGGATACCCCACTACCACTGCGCGCCCATCACAATTTTTGTCATCCAGTAGCTACTATGTCTAGTACATGATGGGTATCTCTGGTTGGAGGAATCGATTCCCATCACGGCTAACTTAATTCACTGGATTTCTCGGCTGCCCATCAAAGGAAACAATCCCATAGCCATAGCAAGAAAGAGCAACGACTTGGGCCTCGCAGAAGCTATGAAGGCCAAATATAACCTAGAGAAGAGCGAGGGTATGTCATAGCAAGCATCAAGGAACGAGGGGTGAACGTTTCCACCCAACTACTAGTCAATAATCTCATGAGGAAATGTTGCGCACACAAGATGCCAGCATCTGTAATTGTGTTGGCAGAGTAGTGTGCAGAGGGGGTCCAGTTCAACTGGGTGCAGTTTCTCTGCAATGAATTTTTGACAAATTGTAGGGAGGCCCAACAGTAGGGTAAGACCTTCCACTACACGTGGTTTCTCTTATCCATCCTATTGGTTGTAGGGGAGTTGCTGGAGGATAGCCAATTTCCAACCATTGAGAGGAACCTACCCGAAGCCGCGAGGTACACCTCGCTCTGGGCGACGAAAGACGCGACGAGGGTTCATGAGATCAAGGTGTTTTGGGTGTTCATGGAAGCGAGCATCCGAACATGGATCAACCACAAGTTGCGCTTGTCGCCGAAAGTAACAACAGTTTGCAAAGTGCGGCAGAATTCAAGGCGGATATGCATAATTTGTATATCTGGGCACGAAAGGATCCAACCTAAACATGGGTGAAGCTTCTGTTCATTGCAACGGACGATGCAATATTCGATGTAATGGCGGCATGGTCTCTAGATTGGCGTGCTCCAGACTTGGCAGAACTAGAAAAGATTGCATCACAGCAATGGAAGATGGAAGCCAAGTTGTGCATGTGAAGTTGGTGGAGAGAAAGCACCAGGAATAGGAAGCAGTCGTGCAACAGAAGCTGGCTAAGGCAGCAGCGACAGTGCAAATGGCACAAATCACAACCACGACCACCGAAGAGACTGAGGAAGGTAGGGAAATGTCCACGAAGTAGGACATATAGGGGGAGGCTGAGACAGAGGAACGCACGGACCCTACACCAAAATCGACCCAACTCAAGAGGTCGTGCATCCAGGAGAAGCCCACCACACGGAAAAGACAAAGGTAACAATGCCTCTTGAGGGAGACCTTCCTGACAGTGGTGAACTAGTTCGCAATGTCACTAAGGATGCTCTTGCATAATTAATGATGGAGCAGACAACTATGTTGGGGGTGCTTAGAGCGCAGTTGCAGGCATTACAGGTGCGACATCTAGGAATGACAACGTCGCACCTTGTAGAGTGTGCATCCAAAGTTGAACAGATGTTTCAAGCCCACACAGCGAACACCTTGGTGCTACTAGAAGATGCAGTCCTAACAGAAGCCGAGGGTGACATGAGGGGCTTGAGATTGAATTTGGCCGCCCTTCCCAAGGAAACCTTATACCAGTTGTAGGATGGGGTAACCGTTGAGCTTCGCGCCAGGGAGGGCCGAACTCTCCAAGTCTTGAGTGAGCAGAAGGTCAATTTAGAACAGCTCAACCTGCAGCGTGACAACCTAGTCACCCAAAACCAGGGATTAGAACAGACCGCGGAGGCGGCCTATAGCAGCATACCAGAGCTGGCCATGCTAGCGGCACTCCCCACCACGGACAAGATTCAATACTTAGCAACTACAGTCTGAAAGGCCCAGGAGGATGTTGCGAAGGTTTAGTTGGAGCTGAGCTTGTAGATTGTTGAGCTGAGGCTGAAGGCGAAGCCCTCTACACCCTCAGAAGTCAGAGAGCAGTGCCACCGCGCCATTCAATCGGGGTTGGAGGTGATAGAGCACGCTGTATAGGAATGCACGAGATTTTTGGATCAGTCCCTATTCACACTCATTTCACTGCAGGAGGACCCAACACTACAGCAGTTAGAGACAGAAGCGCGAGAGTTGCAACAAGCCTATGAGAATGTCTGGGGGACTGCGCAGATGATCGCCCTCACTCAGAGATTGGCAAAAATGAGGGAGGCTCAGGCTCTGAAGGAACACGTGGATGCCACACACCAAAAAGAAGCAAGGCTTAAAGCACGCCTTGGCTCGAAGAAGCGTTCACGGCCACCGCCACGATCAAGGTGAAGTTGGCCCAGATGTAGGATACATATGTGCTAAGGCAAGACGGTGCCTCTAACAACAATGCATCAGAAAGTCACGCAAAATTGATACAGCGAACAGTGGTGGAATGTGTGGCAGACGTCAGCGAAGTGTAGAAGTTGCTGGATGGCCTTTGAGTGAAGATCACCACACCAGCCAAGTGACTCGGGATGAGTCACGATGATTGTGTTGGGGGCCTGTTGGGCAGCGAATCCCCCCATAGCAGATTTTGGGGCTTAAAGCCCAATTTTGGGTCAATGTAATGTAAAGACCCCTCAAAATGCGGGCGCAGAGTACGAGAGTCTAAGGTAGTCTGCCCTAAAAATATTGTAATTTAATATAGAAGGTGTCGGCCTACCCATGGTCTGTGGACCATGGGAATGTATAAATAGAGTGAGGCTCTAAGTATAGAAGGCAATTTTTGGTTAAGTATTGATCTTAAGTGATATGGGTTTTTGAGTGCGATATTCTCTCTAAGTTTGTAAGTCCGAGTCTTAGGTCGTAGTAGTAGAGAGAGGCTCTGCAGCTGAGTACGCAGAGGCCTGGTAGAGTCCGCAGCTATGTGCGTGGACCCCTGCAGCTGAGTGCATAGGGTAGAGTTGGGATTGTAACAGAACAGAAGTTTAATAAAAGCTAAGTTGATTCTGAAATATTTTGCATCTATTCGTAGATCTGTATGTTTATCCTTTTGTTATATGTTCATGCATCTCTTTACATTCCATGATTGTGCACACTTGTTATGAATGTGAATGATTTTTAAGACTACCGGGCCCACAAAATTAAGTCAAATCTATAATAACAACATAGTAAGGGTAAATAATCTAGACAACACCTCATCGCGCTCTGTACCAAAACTACGCGAAGGTCAGACAATTGCATGGGGCAGCGCGAGCGCATAGGATTGGGTTGTGAACTTCCTAGACCTCATCAAGACATCCCTAAGGTGCGGAAACCTGGTTTCATCATCCTCCCTTACTACCTCGGGTGAGACCTTAGCCTGCGCTCCGCGGGCTGTTGCTGAAAGGGCCAGTAGTTTTGAGATTTGTTTGGATAAAACACTTCTGAACCTAGGTCAGGCCCCAACAAGCCAACACTTTTCATTCACAAGCATGATACAAGTTAGATTTATGGTTTTCAACCAATGTGAAGTAGATCAATGAGAAATTAAAATAGGTTACTGATTTTATGAATTATGCAAGATATAGTGGTTTTACTTATGTAGGTATATTAGCCCTTTCTCTTTCATGTAATGGTAATTAGCATCTACAAGTTGAACAAATGGAATTTTCATTTTCATAATTAAGAATCATTTTTGAATTGTGCTTTCACTATAGTTGAGTTGGAGGAATGGTCTCTGAACACCTTTATCTGATGTCATGACTGAGGGCGTGATGAGTAGAATATGACCTACTATGCATATAGCATTGTCACCTCTAAGTTTGTATGAACCCCCGAGTTGATAATTTGCATTAAGGAGCCCCTGGGAGTTGTAACACTCTTGGTGCAATACCAGGGCTCACCAGTTACAATATTGAATCTTATATAGTCTCATTCATCATGTTCACATTGTTATCCCGTTTCCATAAATAATGAGGGTTGACATGGTATCCTCTTGAATTATGGTGGCCAAAACAAGAAGGTCAAGTTTCGAGTGGAATAATTTTTACATACAGACTCTGATTGAGATGATTCTTGCATCTTTGGTAAGGTATTTATGTTTATAATAGGAGAAAAAGGTGTGTCACTAAAGTGATAATTATTTACCTCCAAAAACATCATTCGATGCCTCACTAATGCTACAAAAATATTTCAAACCCCAATTTGTCAAACTGGGTCCTGTAGCAAACTCTTTTGCTACCCCTTATGTAAATATCATTATATGAACTTGCTTATGTGAATTTATGTAAAAATATAATTATAGTTGAGTTAGAGTAGTGGACATAGATTTACAGATGTAAGGAGGAGAGGTTTCTTATGTAGTGTTTAACCCAAACTACACCACTTCATTTAGTTGGCAGCCTACCTACTTTCCTGGGAAAAATTTAATGGTTTGCACAATAAACAGTAAAGAGGAGTATGGGATGTATGACTAGAGGATGAGGCCCCAAGATGTTCCCATTCTTCTCATGGGACGTGTTGAAAAAAAAGTCAAAATTAAAGTCAGGATGATAAAAAGGGGGGAATACGCTATGGAAGAAAGAGGGGCACAAAACACAGAAGGTGGGAGGGTGGAAAATGAGGATATACAGAGGAAAAATGACATCCTCTAGTCAGTGCTCTCTAACTTAGACATTGTTCTTAGTGATTTTGTTAAGGCCAGTGGTGTGTGCTTGTGAAAAGTTGGCCAATGAAGATTTAGTAGAGATATTGACTACTTAGTTCTTGCTCATAGGGCTGATAAACCACTAGGGTTCTTGCTTGAAGGTTGATAAACCACTAATTTCTTTCTTGTGGGTTGATAAACCACTTATGTTCTTACTCAATAAGCTAATAAACCACTTGGATAGTGGGCTTTGTAGTTCTCTCCTAGAAAATCTAGGTGATAAACCACCTATATAGTGTATTCACTCCCAAGGAATTGAGAGTACTTCACTAAGCCTTAGGTGAATCCCTGTGATTCATTTTTGTTGGGATAGAGGTTCATTGTGGGGATTACTATTGGAGGCAGTTTCCAAACCACCTAGACAATGGAATCCTCTTCTTGATCATCTATTTGAATGAATATTGTTGTGAATGTCATTGAGAAATTAAATGATCCTCATACTCTAAATATGAATCGGGGGTGGTCAGCTGCAAGAAATATTGTAGTGTAGTTGGCCTATGGTTGGGTGGAGAGTTCAAGTCCCTCCCTTAGTTTCTAGCCATTGCAAGTTAAACATTTAATTATATTTATTTGTACTCTTTGTACTATGGATGATGTATAAATGTATGGATTTGCATTTCCTATGGAAGGTTGTTGAGATCTCTATATATTCATAATGAATGGTTTTCTTTATAAATTATCATAGCTAGGTTAAATTTATGGAGCTATTTGTTTTGTTGTTATCTTCATGATTTTAAAAAGTGGTTGATAAGAATGTGCAAGGTTGCTTTAATTCCCTCAACTAACATGTCATAGCATGTGATGTCATTTACGTTATATGTTATGAATGTCATGGCTCACTATTTACTTCAAGTTAATAGAGTACTTACATGATAAGGAGGAAATGAGAACATTTTTGATGCATGAGGATACATTTAAACCCAACGGTCACGTGTTTAAAAAACATCATAATATTTCACGGTCATGTACACTATTGGAACAGGGTCCCCTAAGGTTAATTTTGGGGCAAAAGCCTAAGTTTTGGGGCAGAAA
Source organism: Pinus tabuliformis (assembly GCA_031772625.1). Lineage (NCBI taxonomy): Eukaryota > Viridiplantae > Streptophyta > Pinopsida > Pinales > Pinaceae > Pinus > Pinus tabuliformis. The sequence goes on from CM062805.1 coordinate 443,628,017, forward strand.
GCCCAAGTTTTTGCAATGTAAAGTGTAAAGTCTCCACAAGTTATGATCACAGAGCACGTAGATGTAAAGTGTCATAAAGGGATTTTACCCTTCATTTATGTAAATTGTGTCGGCTTTAGAAGATCTACCTAGGGTCCACGAACCATGGGTTTGTATAAAAAGGAGAGCCATAGAGAGTCTAAGGCAGTTCAGCAAGTTTGAAGATGAATGTAATGGGTCAACAGGAGCTAAGAGAGAAGAGTCTTAGAGTAGAAGAGAGGATCTGTAGCTGTGTGCGTAGAGGCCTAGAGTAGAGTCCACAGCTAAGTGCATAGACCCCTGCAGCTGTGTGCGTAGAGGCCTACAGTAGAGTCCACAGCTAAGTGTGTAGACCCCTGCAGCTGAGTGCGCAGGGTAATTTTGAGTTTGTAAGCAAATCTGAAGTATCAATAAAGAGATTGTTCTAGAAATATTTGTGTTTTATCCATTTACTTATGTCATGAATGAATGCGTTTATGTTATGATGAATAATGGGTTTATGATTTAATATTGTATTGATGCGTGAATTTGTATGTTTTGCATTGATATATGAATGCAAGTAATAATATCTGTTCACCTGAAGAATATCTTAATGCATCCTAAAGATATCAGACACATAAGCCGATCTGGGTAATAACAGAATTAGGAGTGATTACAAAGGCATGTAAGTGGTTGATTCACCTTTTTAGGGTCCACAAAAGACAGTCACAAACCTTCACAAAGGTCTAGAGGCTAGTAAGAGGGAGTTATATCAATAAGCCTCGAGGGCTTGTCGATCTACATGAAGGTAGATAAAGGGTACAAAATGACATCATAACCATCTTTGGGTATAGAAATTGGGTTTCAACATTCCCCCATAATGCTTCGGATGAGACTTCAGTCCGCGCTCCATGGATTGATGCCAAAAGGGCCAGTAGTGTAGGGATTTGATTGGAAAACTTAACGTTGAACCTAGGTCAAGTCCCACTAAGCCAACAAAAGGTTCCATTGCCCAGACTGAGATCTACATAAAGAGATGTATGATGTCGCATCACTGGAATCCAACTAAGAAGGAAATTGAAGATTGGTTGGATAGGAAGATCCACGAATTCGCGATGCAAGAGAATAGGAAACCACGATTGATGAAAGAATAGTGGTTGGATAGGTATCTGTAGATAGAGATACATGAAATTTTCTTTTGTTCCTTCCTAGTTGAATTATACGAGTGGACCGCTAAATTGGCAAATGGCCAAGGAAGGTGGAGGCTTGACGATCCAATAGTGTGGACCCCAGAGTTAGTGCGGAGATTGGAAGCCTCTGAAGATAATATCACATGCGTTGTCGATCACTGGCTTGATCGTATCATTGGAGGATTTGTGACAGAGTTCGCAGTCTATACCTCGGTTAGCTACAACGAAGCAGAGTGACTATTTTAAAAGGCCCGCGAGGTAAGTATTTAAGGTCTTTGAATACTTCGATTAAAATTCTCTTGTTTGAAAATCAGGTTATGCGATTACCTTGATGTTTGGAGCTACGTGAAGTGGAAATTTATTCAGGGATAGAAGAGGAACAAGACCTTAATATAGCTCGTTGATTGAGCCTCCTCTGAGTGACGATGAAGAAGCAGCACAAGCTTCTCCGCAAAGCATTGTTCAGTTAATAAGGCAAGGGTTCCCGTGAATACCACATCCACCCACACCACCTCCATCTTCACCTCCACCGCATACACCTTTGCACACACTACCACCACCTCCACCACTGTTCAATATGGCGAATTCAGTAAAATTGCCCATTTTCAAGGGCTTGGAGAATGAGGACCCAGACCAGTTTTGGTTCGTTGCAAAGGTTGTGTAGGAAGAAATCTATGTTGGTTACTGCTTTACAGGAATGCGTGCTAAAATGGTACATTAAATACTGCACTAGAAACCGGATGGCTGCATTGGTAGACATTCAGATTGTGCTGAATAAGGAATTCACTAGGCCCAAATCTAAATCTCAATTGATTTTTGGATTCAAAGAAATCATGATGAAGCCTGGCGAGACACCCTAGGAGCTGGATCAGATATTGAAGTACAAGATCCGTGAAGCTAACATGAATCTTACAGATGGGTAGCACCACAAATGGTTTGTGGCTTCGCTCTTGCCTCATCTGAGGGTTGTTTTATCACAACAAAATATTGGGACCCAGGCGGAGGCCCTGGAGATTGTGATGAGATTGCACGAGACACCATTTCAAGATGCTGCTTTGGGAGTTCAAAAAATTCATGCGGAATTGCAGAACCTTTGCTCAGAATTCCAAAGTCGGAAGAAGGATAGAGCAGCGCGACCTAAGGTACATGAAGAGGTTTGGTGTTTGACTGCCCTATCTTCACGAATTTTGTTGTAGGAGGCGGGCCAATGCCTCTGAGGTCATAACCTCAAGCAGCGCAAGTGCAAGGCTTGCGCTGTGGTGTGCTATCTGTTAGGTAGCTGGAAAACATGCGACATATAATTTCCACTTGCTGTAGAGATTTTTACAGACACTGCAACATCTCTTCTACAACTTTTGCCAATCAATAGGTCACAATGACTGCAATTGCTGTAGTTATGAGTTGATGATGGAGATAATGACTGTGTATCAGATGCAGACAAAAACTCAGCCTTCGGATCAAAGTGTTGGGGGGTCGCGAGGAGGATATAAGGGGCGCAGACAAGGCTGAGGTAGAGCAGGACCTACGAGAGGTCAAGGGAAAGTTATTTTCTACAATTGTGGAGGTCCAGGACGCTATGTGTGAGAATGCATGAACCCGATGCACCTGTCGTGCCAATATTATACCCAGTTTGACCACGCAACAAAAGACTGCCATGTATTAATAGCTAAGACGCGCGAAAAGGGAATGCAACCTCAACAACCTACACAGAACCTGTAGATTATGAGGGCTGAACCCCATGAAGAGGACCCCAATGTGAATATTGTGTTGCAAAGTGGAATGAAAATTGACGAATATAAGGGAAAGCGGCCTGAAGAAGGTGAATGAGTTCACAAAGCTCTAGAAAAGGAGGTTTCCTTTGATTTTGAGTGCACGAAGGAAACCTTCATGGAAGAAAAAAAAGCTTCGTTGAGGTTTCTACCTCAGGAAGTTAGAATAAGCAGTCTGAAGAAATGGACCCATCCATGCTTACTACCTTTTTTGAGACCTATATGAAGCTGCTACGTGATAGCAAGGCCGTAAAGGGATTATAGGAGTTGATCAATAAATGTGCTAGTAATGCTCCTAAGGGATTGTGGGTGGTCAGGAAAAATGTTAAGCATAAGGCGAAATAAGGTGCGAGATGAGGCTCGCCATGCAAATAGGAGAGTATGAAATGGACCAAGTTATTCTGGATCCTGGGTCAGATGCGATTTTTTTTCTAAAACATACATGGGAGAGAATGGGGAGACCTACACTGCAGTGGTCTCCTATCCAATTGAGGATGGCGAATCAGCAAAATATTATCCCCATGGGAAGATTATAGGGAGTGAGAGTCGATATTGAAGGCGCGAGCACACTAGTGGATTTTGAAGTAATAGAGATTGTCGATGACAGCAATCCCTACCCCATGCTCCTTGGGATCAACAAGGCTATCCACATGAATGGGGTGATCAATTTGAAGAAGTAAATGATGTCATTTGACATAAAATCGCTCCACGTAGTAGTACCGTTTGACCCTGTAGAAGGACTACGCTATACTGAACCCGTCCGCGATTACAAAAGTGATGATGATTTGGACCAAATTTATAAGATAACGATGTGAGATCAAGATTGGGTGAATCCTACAGCAGATGGACGTATTGCATGGGACTATGAAAGCTCCTACACCTCATATTCATATGAGGAATTGGAACAATGGCAGAATCGATTGCACGAAGTGTCTACACTACGTTGTAACATGATGACCAAATCACTGTGTTGCGTATCGTCGAAGGTAAGAAGTCTGCCTTACTATGATGGTTTAACTGACGTTGATAAATTTTTGGATGCATTTGAAAGGGAATTGGCAGGGAAGCATCGTTTCCAAGCATTGGACTTAGCACTACGTGCTACACCAACAAGATGGTGGGGTACGCATAAAGACAATTTCGATGGATGATGCGAATATAGAAGAATGATGAGGGTGCGGTTTGGTCACCCAAAGGTGTGATTGAAAGAGAAATATGATGGGAGGAGTGATCCACACGATCACTTAGCCAAATGGACCGATGCTTATGGAGCATAACCATGACTGGAGTGGGTGCATCTGGTCTATCACACCTTGGATGTAATACCAATGAATTGGTACTTGGAGACAGAGCTCTACCATGGCACAGACAAATGGGATATTTTGAGATAGGGATTCCTTATGACATTCAGATTTGAAGATATATTCAAGTGCATTGATGAAGCACTGCAGGAGGTCAAAGCATCGATCTTCAAAATCCCGCAGGATCCATTAGATTTGATTCAACCAGATTGGACCACCCAGCTACGCCATGCGCTGGAGTGCTACAATGTGACTGCTGAAGAACAAGAGAAGGATCTAAGGAACGTTGATATCCCAGAGACATAAGGTCACTGCAAAGTCGAGGGGCCGCAGATAGAGAATCCAGATATCACCACGCTGCTGAAAACTTGACAAGTAAACATTGGGACAGAGGCGGCGCCAAAGTTTGCGAAGATAGGGGACTACTGGGATGATGCTATGGTGGATAAGGTTGTTGAGTTGTTCTGTGAGTATCAAGATTTGTTCCCTACAAAATTGTCAGACCTGAAAGGGATTGTAAGCGATTTAGGGTTGATGAGGATAACATTGAAACCAAATGCAAAGCTTGTGAAACAAAGGCCATATCGCCTCAATCCTAAGTACAAAGAAAGGGTCCACTTAGAATTGGACAAAATGTTGGCAGCAGGAATCATTGAACCAATGGAGGAGTCTGACTGGGTAAGTTTGATGGTCGTTCAAGGAAAGAAGTAGAAGGATGAAATAAGAATATGCGTAGATCTAAGGAAGATGAATGACACTTGTGTGGATGATCCTTTTCCAACTCCATTCACCGAATAAGTGTTGGATAATGTAGGAGGACAGGAAGCATATTCATTCACTGATGGGTTCTCGGGGTACCATCAAAACAAGATCACATCGGAAGATAGAAGTAAGATGACCTTTGCAACTGAATGGGGATGCTTTCAATATAATGTAATGCCTTTTGGACTGAAGAATGCGCTGACGATCCTTTCGCATGTAGTCATCGCGGTGTTCAAGGACTTCATTCACAAGTTCTTGGAGGTGTACTTTGATGACTGGATGGTGTTTGGGTTGGTAAAATTCCATGTAGCTAGTCTACACTTGATGCTAGATACATGTCGAAGGTATCAGATTGCACTAAATTTGAAGAAATGTTTGTTCTGTATTCCCTTCAAAATCTTGTTGGGTCATGTAGTATGCAGACAAGGATTAATGGTGGATCCAGATAAGATCATGGTTATAATCAATTTGGAGGCACCAAGAAGTGTTAAATAGCTGTGTGCAATGTTGGGGCATACTAGTTATTACCGAAAGTTCATCAAGAGTTATGCCCAGATTACCACGCCAATGGAAAAATTGTTGAAGAAGGATGCTACATTCTATTGGAATGAAGAATTTCAGTGAAGCCTAGATGTGTTAAAAGAAAAGATGGTCACTACATCGATCCTAGTCTTCCCAGATTGGAAGAAGGAATTTCATGTGCATGTGGATGTGTCATGTATTGTGCTAGGAGCAATACTGACACAGGCCAGTGAGGGAGAGTTGGATCACCCTATCACGTTTGCAAGCAAGAAGTTATCTAAGGCTGAGAAGGATTATTTGACGATAGAGCATGAAGGTTTGGCTATGGTGTACACGCTCCAAAAGTTCAGACACTACTTGCTAGGTGGACACTTTAAGATGTATACAGGCCATTCTGCATTAAAGTGCCTGGTCAACAAGCCTGTGTTGGGGGGGGGGGAATATGCAGATGGTTGTTGTTATTTCAGGAATATGATTTCGAATTCATTGTCAAGCCAAGCCGATTGAATGCAGGACCAGATCATCTGTTGCACATTGAAATAGGGGAGGAGCCTAGTAGTTTGGAGGAAGGACTGCCTAATGCACAGCTCTTTATGGTGCACATAGCAAACAATCATTTTGCAACTATCATACACTTTCTGACTATAGGAACAGCTCCAGAAGGATACACTAGTCAAAAGAAGAAGGAATTGGTGGTGCACGCAGCAGATTTTTCTGTTATTGCAAGTCACTTGTATAAGATGGGAGTGGATGATATATTGCGACATTATGTGCCTAAGTTTGAACGAAGCAACTTCCTAGCTGAAGATCATGGAGGGGCTACGGGAGGCCATTATGTAGGAAAAGCAATGGAGCTGAAGATTTTATGAGCTAGGTTATGGTGACCAACAATGCATAAGTATTCGAAAGCATATTGTAGGGCGTATGATGCATGTCAGAGGATGGGTAGGCCATCACTGAGGGATGAACTACCTTTGAATCTGCAAGTATCATTACAACCATTTGAAAAATGGGCAATTGATTTTGTAGGACCAATTCAGCCTCCAGGAAAGAAGACGGGTGCGCGGTATATCATCACCACGACTGAGTATTTGACTAGATGGGTGGAGGCACAACCTGTAAAGGATTTTACAGGGGCAACAACAACAAAGTTCCTATTTGAATATGTGCTGACTAGGTTTGGTTGCCTGAAGATTTTGATGAGAAATCACTATACACATTTCCTTAATGAAATAATCAGCACGTTGATAGAGGAATTCCAAGTTTATCATCAAAAGAGCATGCCATATCACCCTCAGGTTAATGGGACAGTGGAAGAATTTAATAAGACATTGGAGAACACACTAACAAAGGTTTGCAATGCATAGAGGAATGATTGGGATGTGCACATACTAGTGGTGTTATGGGCTTATAGAACTACTTGTAAAAAGTTGACTGGACAGACACCTTTCAGGTTGGTCTATGGTGTAGAAGTTGTGATGCCGATGGAGTACATTATGCCTAGTCTATGCATAGCAGCGTTCATAGGAATGGCGGACCGCGGAGCCTTAGAAGAAAGGCTCACACAACTGACAGAGCTGGAGGAAGATAGATTCTTGGCTGGATTCCATCAACAAGTTCAGAAGGAGCATGAAAAGGCATGGCATGATCGACACATCAAACTATGCACCTTCAAGGTAAACGATTTAGTTTTATTATATGACAACAAGTTTGATAAATTTCAAGGAAACTTTTAGATGCGTTGGCTGGGACCATATGTGATCAAGGAGATTATCAATGGTGGACTAGTTCAGCTGGTGAAATTGAATGGAGATCCATTTCCCGGAAAGGTAAATGGTAGTCGATTGAAGCCATACACCGAGGATCCGGCCAGATGACTATATGGTGGTAGCACATTCTTAGTGCTCCAGGCAACTACAAGGAGGCACGAGACTATAAACTACACTACCCAAGTTGTAGAGACGCGTAATGAGGGACCTTCATGGAATAGACAGGTGTCACAGAGTCAGCGAACATATGAAGGGGGTTATGCTACAGGATGAGAGACCGCACAACATAGCCAGAAAGTGACCGGTACCATCACTGTTCATGATTTGATAGTGAGAAAATAGCTAAGAGGAACGAGAGGTGGCATTTAAGGCTGAATTTAAGAATTAGATCTTTGAAAATCTACCGCCAATCTATCATTTATGAGCAGATTTTGGGTGGAATAGTTGAATTTGAATTTGAACTTTCCTATAATTACAGATGGCTGCCCAACGGGAGACACTTTGCATTCTGAGAGTTTATGTGTCACGTTGTCTGGTGTGCATCAACCATTTATTCTTTGACGATTTGGTGGCTAATTCTATGTTTGACAGGTTACCTATGGAAACTCAATAGCTTATTAACAGCTTCATGTCTTAACCCATGGAAACTGCAAGTTTTGGATGGTTTATTGCCTCTAAGGGAGCTGCCCCTGAGGTCATAAGTATGGAGGTGCCCGCACCAGTGCAAAAATCATCAAGGTCACCTAGGTCAAAGCCTACGCCTGTAGGAGAGGTTCCCAAGCCGAAGAAGGATAAATAGAAGAATACACTGACAGTGCATGAGTCTCCAGGGAAATATCAGAGGAAAGAAAATACATCCATGCAGGAAAAGGGCAAAATGGTTGACCTAGAGGGCGATGAGGGTGTAGAGGACATTGATATTGAGGGGGTAGACCCTATTTCAAAGCTGTGAGAATACCTCCCTCTGTGCCAAGGCAAGGTGAAGGTTCCAAAGGACCCAGATGAGGGAAAGTTTCTCCTTCATACACCCCTGTTGCTGGAGAATATCACATTTGAAGGTTCGTGCATAGTGCGAGTCCCACATCTGAATCTTGAAGATTGGGACTTCGGGGACACTGAGCGGTTCCCCCACCTGGCTACTGATAATTTTATGTAGTGAGTATTCTACAAGGATTCTAGTGTCACCACACTAGAGCCGTGAAGTGGATTCGTGTGGTAGAAAAGGCAGGATTATTGAATCTGCTATGGGTACCGCATTACCACCGCGCTCCCATAAATTTGACTGTTATCAAAGAGTTTTTGTGCCTGGTGCACGACGGGTGCCTATGGTTGGAGGAGTTGATACCTATAACCGACATGCTGATCCATAAGATCACTTTACAACCACATTTAGGACTAAATCCGGCCAAGGAATTTGGTGGAAAGATGTACAAGCGCGACCTCACCGAGCGAATGAAGGAAAAGTTTAAGCTTGTCAAGAATCCATGTGGATATTCAATTTCAAGCATAACCGACCTCACGGTGAAGGTGGTTTCACAGATCTTGGCTGGCAACGTAATGAGGAAGTGTCACACAGAAGAGGTGCCGGTACCACTTGTTTCACTAGTGGGCTAGTGCGTGGAGGGCGTACAATTCAATTGAGCATGCTACCTGCATAGTGAGTTCCTCACGAAATGCAGGGAGGCACAGGACCAGAGAAAGATGTTTCATTACTCATGGCTTTTACTTTCGATTGTGTTGGTCACATGATAGTTGCCGGAGAATAGCCAATTTCCTCTGATCACGCCAGATTTTCCAGAAGCAACAAAGTTTGGTTCGCTATTAGCCATAAAGGACGCTGAGCAGGTCCTGGAGAGCAAGGTGTTTTAGGTATTGATGGAAATGAGCATTAATATGGCCTTCAATCAGAAGCCACATTGTTACCAACCATTTTTGAGCAGTTATCTAGGTACGTGGAGTTCAAAGCGAACTTCCACCAGATTTCCATTTAGGCACAAAAGGACCGAGAACAGAAGTGGTATGAGTTACCATACCTCGCGACGGATGATGCCATTGTAGCGTCCTCGATTGTTGGCCTGCAGAATGGCACACAGCATCAGATTTTTCTACCAAGACTAGTACGTTCGTACAAAAGTAGAAAACAGAAGCGGCACACTTGAAAGTTTAGCTGTTGGTTGAAAAGTGAAAGGAGACTGAGGCGAAGGCACACACAAAAGCGAAGCATGCTGCCAAGGAACAGGAGGAAGAATGTGAATCTACCAGAAGTCAAAAATATCCTTCACCATAGACAGAGGAAGAGGAGCAATCAGAATAGGGTGGTGGAAATCTGGAAATCACTCCCTTCTAGGTGAAGTGGAATAGGGAGCAGGAGAAGGAAGGGTCGTGCAAAAATACCAAGGCCACTAAGTCATCGCTAGACTCGATCACCTTGATAGAGGGTGACTTGGATGACATTGGGGACAAGGTAAGGGATACAATAGTGGAACTGCTACAACAGCAAAAATAGGTATTAAGTGCCATTCAGACGGGTCTGCGTGAGCTACAGATCCAAACAACCAGACTACAGGTAGGAGCAGGGAAGAGTAGCACAACCTCAACCAGTTTGGCATCACGGACAATGACAGTGGTGAAGTTGGTTTGCTCTTTAGATATTTGGGCATTAGTGTTGCCTGATGGAGCCTTGAGCGCAGAGGAAGATGCTGAAAAGGCTACAATCAGTGATTTGAGGAATGTTGGACTAAACTTGGCTGTGCTCCCCAGTGAATTCCTTCACACACTGCAAGTAGGTGTGATTGAAGAGCTCAAAGCCCGAGAGCAGCTCGTGCTACACATAATCAGTGAGAAACAATAAAGAATGAGTAGATATTCATTGAGAATACAACTGTGCTAGAAGCCTGGAAGAAGGTGTAGAAGAAGAATGAGCACACCGCCGTGGTAGTAGCTGAAGCATGCAGAACCATTCCAGAACTACATATCCCAGAAGAAGCACCGGTGGAAGCCAATATTTGGAATTTGGCTGTAGGTGTGCACGATGTGAAGACCGAGATGGGAAAGGTTCATTTTGAGCTGAACCTTAAAATTACAGATCTTGAGTTGAAGACACAGCCTTCAACTCCACCCGAAGTCAAAGAATAGTGTGAAGTTGCTATGAGGGATGGAGTCACTGCAATAGATGTCGCAATGGCAAAATGCAATGCGCTCTTTGAGCAGTCTATGGAGCCAATCACGAGTCTGCAGGAAGATCCTAACCTGTAGAGGTTGAACATAGAGGATCAGGAACTGTAGCAGCAATATGAAGAAGCAAAGGCGATAGCGCGCACCATCGTTGTCACACAGAGATTGGCAAAGCTGCAAGAAGCAAAGAAATTGCAAGAACAGGTAGGAGTAGCGCAATGGAAAGAGGCAGTCCTCAAGGCCAGATTGGGGCCTTGCTTGGATGAGGTCTATGTGATCTCTACCACCATTGGGAAGAAGTTGGCCAGCCTGTAGATATCCCAGCATAAGATCCAGGAAGATAGTGCAGGACCAACAACCAAGCAACTGGTGGAGCAGGTCAAGAAGGCAGCTACGCAGTGCACAGCTGAAGTTGAAGTGGTGCAAGTGGATTTGGGCGGTCTTCGAAGTATGATCTTTGTGCCAACAGAGTGACTCGAGGGCAAGTCACGATATTTGTGTTGGGGGCCTGTTGGAACAGGGTCCCCTAAGGCTAATTTTGGGGCAAAAACCCAAGTTTTAGGGCAAAAAGCCCAAGTTTTTGTGATGGTGTAAAGTCTCCGCAAGTTATGCTCGTAGAGTTCATAGATGTAAAGTGTCATAAAGGGTTTTTACCCTTCATTTATGTAAATTGTGTCGGCTTTAGAAGATCTACCCATCATCTGCGGACCATGGAATTGTATAAAAAGGAGAGTCTTAGAGAGTCTAAGGCAGTTCAATAAGTTTGAAGATGAATGTAATGGGTCAATAGGAGCTAAGAGAGGCCTAGAGTAGAGTCCGTAGTTGAGTGCGTAGAAACCTACAGCTGAGTGTGCAGGGTAGTTTTGAGTCTATAAGCAAATATGAAGTATCAATAAAGAGACCATTCTGGAAATATCTATGTTTTATCCATTTACTTCTGTCATGAATGAATGCATTTATGTTATGATGAATAATGGGTTTATGATTTAATTTCGTATTGATGCATGAATCTGTATGTTTTACATTGTTATATGAACACAAGTAATAATATATGTTCATGTGAAGAATATCTTAATGCATGCTAGAGATATTAGACACTTAAGTCAATCTGGGTAATAATAGACTTATGAGTGATTACAAAGGTGCATAAGTGGTTGATTTGCCTGTTTAGGGTCAGTGAAAGATAGTCACATACCTTTGCGAAGGTATAAAGGCTGGTAAGAGGGAGTTATATTGATAAGCCTCAAGGGCTTATTGGTCTGCACGAAGGCAGATAAAGGGTACAAAACGACATCATAACCATCTATAGGTGTGGAAACTTGGTTCCAGCATCCCCCCATACTACTTCAGGTGAGACTTCAGTCCATGCTCCACGGATTGATGCCGAAAGGGCCAGTAGTGTAGGGATTTGTTTGGAAAACTTAACATTGAACCTGGGCCAGGACCCACTAAGCCAACATACACCTACGTGTTGCAGTAAAATTATTTAGTTTCATAGTAAAATTATTTAGTTTCATATAATAAGTAGGATTGTGGCTTCCTATGAAATATGGCCTTGGAGCTATTTTCTCACCTTTACTTAGAACTTTATATAATGCAAGCTCACTAAATAGTTTGATCTTGTTTAGGTCATGATAGAATACCTTGAAGTCTTTATAGTGGATTTGGGACTTTATCCTAGAAGCTTTGTGATATGGGAAATTCCCTATATTGAAGGAATTCTAAAAGAATTCGTGATTTTACCATTTTGTGAATTAGATTAAAGATTTTGCACTTATATCCAGGGGAAGATGGGTTATTGGATGAACTAATTATTTAGTTTGGATACCTTTCACACCTTCCCAATGTTAGATTGTATATAGAGTGGGGCCCATTGGAAAAAATCTTGGTGAAGTGGGATATCTATTTAACTAGCGAAAGTATCTGGAGTGGGGCCTATTTGGGAAAATCTTGGTAAAGCTAGATACCTATTCTACCTATGGAAGCATTTGAAAAGGGGCCTGTTTGGGAAAATCTTGGTTAAGCTGGATATCTATTCGACCGACAAAAGCATCTAGAGTGGGGCTTATTATCCTCCAAAATGTCCCAAGGCTAAGAAAGGAGAACGATGAAGGTAACCTCAAACCACTTAGGGTTCAACATCTAGCCCTACTAAACCAGAGAGGGCTCTCTCTATAAGCTCATAGCCAAATATGACTGGAGTGGGAAAAATATGTTAGGCTAGGTCTGTTTTAGCTCTAGGGTTTTGTTAGATCAAAAGTCAAATTCAAGGAACTAGGTCATGTCTCAAGGGTTCAGTTGCAAGAGATAAAGTGGAGCAGGGTAGGTATGCTTTTGTGATACTTTGGGGCTTTGTCGATGTAGTGTAGGGTGGAAAAGAAAATGTTCAAAATGAGCATGGAAAGCATGAATTCATTTATTAGAAGATAGATAACATAAGCATGAAATTCCTAACAAAACAGAGCTTAAGTTTAAGAATTTTGTTTAAAACCTCTTAGGAAAATCACCGAAGAGCATAGATATGGAAAGGAGATGAAATTATTATTCATATAAGCTATTAACAGAAGAAAAAAGTTATCACAAAATCATACCACAAGAATTCTTAGATAATAACTGCAACTGGCCTTTGATTTCCTGTAAAAGATGATGATTACAAAATCCAAGCCTTTCACTCTATGATGTCCAACCCCTAATACTTCGAAATATGAAGTAAAATATCTTTAAAGACAGACCTCAATATTTATTACAAAAAGTCATAAAAATATATCAAAACTACTAAAAATATCATTTGGCTGAGCTCTAGTGTTGTTCTGGGCATTCTGGTGTAACTGAGGCCTTGAATAAACAATTTTTTTAATCCTGTTGACTGATGAACTACGTTGTTGCAACATTTTTTCTACATTCTTTTATGAAAGTTGTTGTAATGAATGTGCAATGTTGGCTCCTTTTGCTACTTAAAATGTGCTGAAAAGGTCTTCCTTGTCCTTCGAGCAGCAACAAAATGAGTGATCTGGTGCTCAGTGAATGGAGGTTTTTGTCTTTCAGTTGAGAAATTACATGAAAGACAACGAGAAATCGCAGTCGAGGGTGTAAAAAACTAAACTGATATTGACTATCAGGAAGAATTATGAGTCATTGATCCAGACTAGATGAACTAGGCTAATTAGATCTGGGTAGTTGATCCGGGCCAATCATATATCGCAATCACAACAGGGAGAGGGGATCTTAACCATGTTCCATATTTTTTTACCAACTGGCTAGACCTGAAAGTTTATCAAGAACAACTTTATAATATATCACATCCAGTCGGGGCTTTCCACATCGCAATTGCAACCAAGAAGGGAGTACACAGGAGTGGGACCATAAACCTCGACCCGAAAAACTTTTGAATACAACAAATAATCTCGGCAGGACCGGAAAGGGAGCCATGTTATTGTATCGCAATTGCAACGGGCGGAAGGACCATGCGGGAAGAAACTTTATAATGGTGCGATCATCGAGGACTGGGGCTTATAAGCTATAGGACTTAATTGTTGTGGGACTTATCGTTGCAGGACTTAATGGCTACGAGACTTAATTGCTATGGGACTTATCGTTGCGGGACTTATCGACGAGAAGGGTCGATTGCGAGATGTGGAACCAATTGCAGGATATCGCAATTGAACTCGGGAAGGGGTGAGGAGCACTATTTTATAGTTCATGTGATATGTGTTGATTGCTGGCTCTAACCTTTAAATGGATTTCAATATAATTTAAATGGGTGTGGCTAGAGTTAAAACAAATGGACTTTTGGCTAGAGTTAATAAAAATGGACTTTCGGCTAGAGTTGGAATTTTAAAAGGGATTTCAATATAGTTTCGATGTATAACAATGGAAATGCAGTTAAAGGAATATACAAATGGACTTTGGGATAAGGCTACAGTTTGGGAATTAATATGAAATATGAGTGTTCCCAAGGGAAAAATGGGTTTTGACTTAGTATTTAAGGATTTTCTCAAGGAAAAAGGGGGTTTAGATGGAATGAGTGGATTTATGAGGGAAGGTTTAGGGATTTATATGAAATATGAATGGGGATGTTGAAACAAGATGAAATTTCCTTGAACATTTTCCCTATTACTACTCCCATGACGATGACATAAGGTGATGATATGACCCCTATATGACTCATTAATGATATGACCAAGACACTCTTTATTGACAAGGAGTGATGACAAGAACAAGATGGCATTGATTGACCTTGAGAATGGAGAGAGTAGTAATGACCTAGAACTAACCAATAATCAAATTTTATTTAAAAATATAACAATTTGACCTAATAACCCTATCAACGACTTTGAAAGAGTACATTGGATCACTGGTGACTGGCAAGACTTACAGACACCAACATTGGCTCGAGCTAGGGATGGCAACTCCTTTATGAGGTGTCAAGAAAACCATAGACCAAGTAGCCTAATCCATTGGGCATGGAGTAAAAAACAAAAATACCAAACTCAAAATTGAAAATTGACCGAAAAACTGAACCGACTTAACTCTAAAACTGACTACTGACTGAACTTACTTATGGTAGTAGACCATCGAGATCTTAGGGCCTTCACCTCGAGCTTCAAATCCTGATGATAACCGCCCACCTGCTGAATATATCTATATAAGCATGTGAAATGATCCCTCCAATGTAACCAATCTAGCAAATGGCTACTTACTTGAATCTTGCTCACACTTTCCTTGAGCAGGCAGAAAAAACAAAAGATAGGCCACTCCAAGTGTCCACTGAACATGTGTACATGATCTATAAATACAATAAAATTCATCTCCCTTGATGACTGGAAAAAACTAGCAAAAGGATCTTCAAACAAATGTGCATTGAGGTTTATCTCATCCAACAGATTGTAATTCTACTCTAGGTGGTCTTTATACCATGAATATAAACTTTCATTTTCATCCATTATCTTGTGAAATTATAAGTTGTAATTGTCCTGATATGAATGCACATTTTCAGATGAGCTTTGTAATGAGACTCCTGCTGAACAAGACAATGAAGCCAACTACCTGATCAAATTCGTGTCATCTTTGTTTTGAAGCTCTTAGTTAACTAATGGAGAAGGACTTTGATCACAGATATCATCCAAAACATCAACTATTGGATTATGGAGAACTTGAGAGGACTATTGCAACTTGTCATACATTGGTTCCAATGAGACTACATGATTTTCTATAAGCTTGTCATTCTTTTCTTCAGAGATATTATCAAAAAATTTCTTCAAAAACTGAAATGAATTGAAATTAAATGGTACAGAATTATCCTGCATTAATTCACAATATGTTTTAGATTCTAAACTTTCATCTGTGATTTGAAACTCAATGTAACTCAGTGGCTGGGATTTTGGAGCGAAAGAAGCTTCCATATCACAAGTGACCTCCTCAACCAATTCATGAGAAGGTTTCCCATTTATGTTGTTGACAACTTGCTTATCTGTGTGCTTATATTTTTCTCTTATTTTTTCAAATGAGGAGAAACACAGGGGTAAGGAGTCTTGATCAATAAGTTCATTGTCTTCTTCTTGCTCAATATCAACACTAAAAGACTGTTGATTTCTAATCTTAATAAAGTTTTCTCTCAATAATTGAAATGAAGTAAAACATAAAGGCAAAGACCTTTCACTTGCTTTGAAATTTTCTGCACTTTCTTCATTGTTGTTATAGCTAATATGTATAGGTTGAATGATATATTTTACTTGTTGTAATTGAACATCCTCCTCCCAAAAACTTGTCGTTGATTGCCTTGAAGAATCATCCTCTATTTCAACAACATAATCATCATCATACTAATCATACTTGGATAAATCATCAATATAAGGAATGACATCAAGCATAGACATTAGATCTGCAGATTTCTTCTCCATGGGTTGATCTACAAATCCATTTTCATGACTTTCCATAAATGAATACATAACAATCATTTTCTGATCTATGGTAACTAGAATGAGTAGGATAATGGTTAGGGTTAGCAACCTCTTCTTCTTCAGCAATAAGTGGGACATGGTGTTTCTGAACAGCAAGTTCATCTCTCATGGTGATATTTTGTATACTTACCAAAATGTTGAGCTACACTTCTGAAGATGCTAGGTGTTCCTTCTCTATGTTCTCCCTCTCTTCTGCCTTTAATTTTGACCTTTTGACTAGTAGATTAGCTTCCACAACTATTTCATTGTCATGCAATTCTTCGAGTATGGTAGGGTCCCTTTCTCTTAATTGAAATTCCATTTCTAGATCAAAGGCATCCAGGTAGTGTAAGAGAGCTAAACTGAATGGTGATTTGATATCAGCAGGGATTGAATGGTATATTTGATTGAACCTAGCTTAAAATTGTTGCATTGTTTCTCCTGGTTGTCTTTTCAAATGATTATATTCTTCTAAAATCAGATAAGGATTACTCTTGATCACCCATTTATCAATAAAGAATTTCACAAACTGATGGAAATCGAAAATGCTTGTAGATGGTAACTTTTTGAACCATTTCTTGGCTTCTCCTTGCAAATATAAAGAAAAAACTTGATACTGACATCATCTTCTTCAACCTCAAAAAGTTCGAGAAAAATTTCAAAAATTTGAATGTGTTTTTTAGAAGTGATGTTACCATATTCTCCATCAAACCTAGGAAGATATTTGTAATCATTTTTAGGGAAATCATGGAGTATAGGAGGTAAGATGAGCAGCTTGTATCTATCTGGGATTTTACAAAGTGTAGGAATATGTACAGAAACTGTAGAATTAGTCTTGATCTCTTGAAGCTCATCAAGTTGAAGATGGTCATCATAAGATTCAGAAGAAGGGTCTTGACCAAGATCAAAATTTGTATTCACAATATTCAAAGGAAGGAATCAAATGCGGGTCTAGAATCTTTTCTCAAATACAATATACTATGGAAAACCTTCTTGACATTCTCAGGAAAAGAGAAGAAATAATTTATGACAAAGAACATGAAGTCTTGGATGAAATTCCAACTTGAATACCTGATCTTCCCATATTTTCCTTTCATGTTTCTATTGGTAAGGTTCATCCTCCAGTGGAGTCTTTGAATTAAATTTGAAACTGATTTGGAGATGCCAGGTGAATGATTTCATCCTTCCTATGTCTAATCACTATCCACCATCAGCAATCAGATCTAATCCTTGTCATTCTTTCCCAAGGAGAATATGATCTTGCATTCCCCGACAATGATGCCAAAATGTTATCCTCCACAATGTCCCAAGGCTTGGAAAGGAGATCGACGGAGGTAACCTCAAACCACTTAGGGTTCGGTAGCTAGACCTGCAAAACCATAGAGGGGTCTCTCTATAAAGCTCACAGCAAAATATGACTAGAGTGGGAAAAATATATTAGGCTAGGTTTGTTTTAGCTCTAGGGTTTTGAAATTCAAGGTTTTGCTGGATCAGGAGTCAAAGTCAAGGAACTAGGTCAGGTCTCAAGGGTTCAGTTGCAAGAGATAAAGAGGAGAACGGTAGGTATGATTTTGTGATACTTTGGGGCTTTGCCAATGTAGTGTAGGGTGAAAAAGAAAAGGTTCAAAATGAGCATGGAAAGAATGAATTCATTTATCAGAAGATAGATAACATAAGCATGAAATTCCTAACAAAACAAAGCTTAAGTTTAAGAATTATGTTTAAAACCTCTTAGGAAAATCACTGAAGAGCATAGATATGGAAAGGAGATGAAATTATTATTCATATAAGCTATTAACATAAGAAAAACATTATCACAAACTCATACCACAAGAATTCCTAGATAATAACTGCAACTAGCCTTTGATTTCCTGTAAAAGATGATGAGTACAAACTCCAAGCCTTTCACTCTCTGATGCCCAACCCCTAATACTTTGAAATCTGAAGTATTTATACAATTATTTACAGAAAAATATCTTGAAAAAAAAACCTCAAGATTTATTACAATAATTCATAAAAATATATCAAAACTACTAAAAATATCATTTGGTTGAGCTTTGGTGTTGGTCTGGGCATTCAAGTGTAACTGAGACCTTGAATAAACACTTGTGTTAATCCTGTTGAATGATGAACTGCATTGATGTTCCATGTTTTCTGCATTTTTTTCTGAAATATGTTGTAATGAATATGTAATGCTGGCTACTTTTGCTGCTTAAAACATGTTGAAAAGGTCTTCATTGTCCTTCAAGTGGCGTCAAAATGAGTTATCTAGTGCTCAGTGAATTGAGGTCATGGTCTTTCAGTTGAGAAATTACATGAAAGACAATGAGAAATTGTGGCCGAGGGTGTAAAAAACTAAACTTATATTGACTATCGGGAAGAATTATGAGTCGTTGATCCAAGCTAGCTAATCTAGGATGATTAGATCTCGGTCGTTGATCCAGGCTAATTATATATTGCAACCGCAAGAGGGAGAGGGGCTCTTAACCATGTTCTATAGTATTTTACCGACGGATTGGACCCGAAACTTTATTAAGAACAACTTTATAATATATCTCATCTGGCCGAGGCTTTCCACATCGCAATCGCAACCAGGAATGGAGTACACGATAGTGGGACCATACACCTAGACCCGAAAACCTTTTGAATACAACAAATAATCCCGACGGATCCGGAAAGGGGGACGTTTTATTGTATCGCAATCACGACTGGGGGGAAGGACCATGTGGGAAGGAACTTTATATTGGTGCAATCGTCAGGGGCTGGGACTTATACGTTGTGGGACTTAATCGCTACGAGACTTATCACTACAGGACTTAATGGCTGCAGGACTTAATCACTATGTGACTTATTGCTAAGAGCCATATCGGGGGGCAGGGTCGATTCCAGTATACAGGACCAATTGTGGGATGCGCCGATTGTAGGATAGGATGATTGCGGGATGGGACCAATTACGAGATATTGCAATCACACTCAGGAAGGGGTGAGGAGTGCTATTTTATAGTTCATGTGATATGTGTAGATTGCAGGCTTCAACCTTTAGATGGATCTCAATATAGTTTAAATGGGTGCGGCTAGAGTTAAAACAAATGGACTTTCAACTAGAGTTAATACAAATTGACTTTCAGCTAGAGTTGGAATTTTAAAATGGATTTCAATATATTTTCAATGTATAACAATGGAAATGCGGTTAAAGGAATATATAAAGGGACTTTGGGATAAGGCTAGAGTTTGGGAATTAATATGAAATATGAGTGTTTCCAAGGGAAAAATGGGTTTTGACTTAGGATTTAAGGATTTTCTCAAGGAAAAAGGGGTTTTAGATGGAATGAGGGGATTTATGAGGGAAGGTTGAGGGAGTTATATGAAATATGAATGGGGATGTTGAAACAAGTTGAAATCTCCTTGAACATTTTTCCCTATTACTACTCCCATGATGATGACATAAGGTGATGACATGACCCCTATATGACTCATTGATGATATGACCAAGACACTCTTTATTGAAAAGGAGTGATGACAAGACCAAGATGACATTGATTGACCTTGAGAATGGAGAGAGTGGGAATGACCTAGAACTGACCAATAATCAAATTTTATTTGAAAATATAACAATTTGACCTAATAACCCTATCAATGACTTTGAAAGAGTACATTTGATCATTGGTGACTGGCAGGACTGACAGACACTAACAAGGCTCATTTCGAGGATTATAGGAACAAGGTTGGATTACCTCAGTAATGAATTTTGTATCCAGAGCTCTGGGGGTCTAGGGAGGTTTCCAGTTTGGAAATTTTTTGCACACCAAAATTTCCCCCAAGGTTGGAGATCGTGTGTTTTCATTAATATGAATGGTGAGGTTGACCTATTGGGGACCACAAACTAAGATGAGGTGGCAGTCACCACGAATTCATGGCTATGGTCACAAGAATTACATGTTTGTGTTGTGGGTGAGAGGAAACTACACATGATGGTGTAGTAAGGACACGTGGGTCACATACATGAGTGCCACGTGGTAGTACCTTATTGACGTGGCAAGAGATAATTGGTTGAACTTCTAAAGGGCATAAATTTTAATTCAAAAGTCATATTTAGATAAAAATTTATATCACCGGAAAGATCTCAATGACTCAAACATGATGGTGGCAATTGTTTTGAATTTTGACAAAGTTGGAAATGGAGGATTTTTGTAACCCCATCTCCACCATATACCATGAGAATTAGGTTAATAAAAAATTAACAACTCTCATAGCCCAAGAAGGCATGATGGGGTCTGAGGGAGTTTTCCAAAGTGGTATCAGAGTGAAGGTTCTACACTGGACCTTTGGAGATCAAGTTTGGAATCCTTGTCACAACATGGTAAATCTCTCAAGATCAATGCTCAGAATGAATTGGCCTATAAAGATAATTATTATAATATCTATAGAGAATCATAGATAATCGTGTGTACAACCCCTTTATCACCCTATTGTAAATATTGCTTTGTATAATTATTGTGTAAATAGAAGTAAATTAATATAAAATTATGAATGATGATTGGACTGAGAGTACACACAAATTCATGAGCCTGTGGATGGGTGTTGGGCATGGAATCACCCCCAAGGCATGTTTTGGAGCTTAAAGTCCAAGTTTTGATCAAGTCCATTGTAAAGACTCTGTGATTTGTGGGTGCAGAGCGCGAAGTCATAATAGAGTCACAGGGTTGTCCACCCTTGTTCTTGTAATGTAATGTCAGCTTGAAAGATCTACCCATGGTCCATGGACCGTGGGATTGTATAAATAGAGTGAGGCTCTAAGTGTAGAAGAGGAGGAAGAATATAGAAGCATGATAAGTCTAAAGAAGTGATTGAGTCAAAGTGTAAAGTGTGTCTTTGGGTCGTAGAGTAGGAGAAGGCTCTGCAGCCGTGTGCACAGAGGCCTAGTAGTCCACAGCTGAGTGCATAGGGCAGACTGAATCTGTAACAATGGGAAGAATTAATAAAAGAGAAGTTATACCTTATTTCTGTGTATCTTTTCCTGTTTTATCTAATATTGGGTATGAATTGCAATTTTACTGTTTATTTCTTGTGTGAACTCATATGAATGTGTTGTATAAATAAATATAACATAAGGCATCCATTTACGTGAAGATAACTAATTGGTGTAAGAAGATAAGTAAGATCTCGGGTGTGACTTAGAGAAATAGTGCATAGTGCTGCTCCAATAGCGTGGAAGCCCCACAACCCCTGGTTAGGGCTACACGAAGGCTAGGGAAGTACGTGAAGTAACCTGCGTGGAGGGACTAACAGTTAGACCAAATCAACCCCTCAGACATCTCAAGGGTGCAGAAACCTAGTTCCAAAAACCCCTCATACTACTTTGAATGAGACCTCAGTCCACTCTCCACGGACTGTTGCCGAAAGGGCCGGTAGTACAGGGATTTGTCTAGCTAATTAACTCTGAATTTGGGTTAGGCCCCAACAAGCCAACAAATGGTTTCGTTGCCAGGACCAGGATCTGCATAGAGATGTCTGATGCATTATCACTGGAATCAAACTAAGAAAGGAATTGAGGATTGGTTGGATAGGAAGATTCACGAGTTCGCGGCGCAGGAGAACAAGAATCCACGACTATCAAAAGAAAAGTGGTCAAACTGCTACTTATACACAAAGATCTATGAAATTTTGTTCGCATCCTTCCCTACTGAGCTATACGAGTGGATCGCAAAGTTAGCAGATAGCCAAGGAAGGTGCAAGCTCGACAGACCAATTGTGTGGACTCCATAATTGGTGCGCAAATTGGAAGTGTCTGAGGATAAGATCACACATGCTGTTGATCACTGGCTCGATTAAATTATAGGAGGATTCATCACTGAGTTTGCGGTAGATACTTCAGTCAGCTATAGCGAGGCAGAGTGACGCTTCCTCAAAGGACCACACAGTAAGTATGTTAAGTCTTTGAAGACTTGGGTTAAAATGCTACTATTTGAAAAACGTGTTATGCGAATAAATTTATGTTTGGGGCTACGCAAAGTGGGAGAATATACAAAAACGAAGGTAGTGCAGAACTAGAAACTAGCCCATTGATTTCACCTCCGCGAGGGGACAAGGAAGATCTTGCGAAGGTCTCACCAAGGAGTGAGATAAATTTGATAAGATAGAGGATTCCACGCATACCACCCCACTCACACCACTTCCAGTTTCACCGTCTTCACCCCCATCTTCACCCATACCACCTCCACCACCATCGCGAGTCAATATGGCAAGCGCGATAAAGTTGCCAGTGTTCAAGGGAGTAGGAAATGAAGATCCGGACCAATTTTGGTTTGTGATAAAATCTGTATGGGAAGCACAGGGAGTTATGGATGACAATATCAAGAAAGTGACATTGGTCAACACTCTGTAGGATCGTGTGCTGACCTGGTACATTAAGCATTCTAATGACAATCCAAATGCGGGGATCACAGATATCCAAACTGCACTAAACAGATAATTTAGTAGGCCGAAGTCAGAGGCACAGTCGATCATTGGGTTCAAGGAAATCATGATGCTACCAGGCAAGACTCCTTGGGAGTTGGATCAGAGACTGAAGTGCACAATTCGTGAAGCTAACATGAATTTGACAGATGGACAACACCGCGAATGGTTTGTAGCATCATTAACGCCGCATCTAAGGAATGCATTATCACAACAGAGGCTAACAACTCAAGTCGAGGCCTTGGATATCGCAATGAGACTACACGAGACCCTGATACAGGATCCCAACCTAGGAGTTCAGCGCATTCACGCGCAGTTGAAAAACTTGTGCCTTGAGATACAGAGTCTGAAACAAGATAGGACAGTTTGCCCAGAAGTGCGCGATGAGGTATGGTGCATAAAGTGCAAGGGTCAGGGACATGACAAGGACCACTGCCTGGTGTTCGCGAATTACCTCGCTGGAGGAGGACCAATTCCGTTGAGACCAAAGGCACAAGCAGGACCTAGCACGGCACCTACACTATGGTGCACAATTTTTCAAATAGGGGGAAAGCATGCTACAAACAAATGCCTTCTCTTGCAGAACTTCACGTAGAATTCACAACAGTTGTTATGTAATTTATGTAGATCAGTGGGGCATGATGAGCACACCTATAGGATTTATGAAATGATGATGGATAGGACTCCCACCTACAGAGTTCACGCTGAAACACGGCCCCTTGACTAGAACGCAGGGATGGCGCGAACTGGATTTCAGGGGCGCGGGTGAGGCTGAGGTGGAGGAGGACCTGGAAGAGGTTGTGAACAACTGATATGTTACAATTGCGGAGGGTTAGGGCATTATGCCCAGGATTGTATGAATCTGACATGTCTATCATGCTTGTATTGTATATTATTTGATCATGAGACGAAGGATTTTCCCACATTGATCGCGTGGCTGCGCGACAAGGGAGCGCTCCAACCTCCCCCGACTCAGAACCTGCAAATGATGAGGTTTGAGCTGCGTGAGGAAGACCCTAATGTGAATATTGTGCTCCAAAGTGGAATTACGACAAGGGATGACAAAGGAAAGCAGCCTGAAGAGAATACTTGGGTTTGCAAGGTGTTATAGACATTTTTGGGCACTACAACCCCAAACATGAAATGTCCATAAACCAAGGGCTCCTAAGTCCCTAAAAGTGTTGTTCTAACCCCTAAAGGAACAAGGTCAACAGATTACAGCTTCTCCTAGAAGTTCTCCATGAAAAACTGCTCAGAATTGGTCAAAACAGGATCATTTCAGTTGCTCCACTGGCCAAGTGCGTTGCATCTCACCTAAATACACTGTGTGGGTGCATTGCATTTCAAAAAGGCCTTCTATGGGGTGCGATGGGCGAGAAATGACAAATGGCAGTGTCATTCTGCGAGGTGGAGAGGCAATGGAAACTTCCAGAATCTTCTCCTGTGACACTTGCCTCTCTGAATTCGACCAAGGATGAGCAAGAGATCATCAATCTCCAAGTGGAAGCAAGAATTATCAGAGGGAAGACACTAATCAAATCATAAGCTGACTCATCTCCATTACAGATATCTATATATGGATCCCTCATCCCAGAGATCCAGAGGCTGGAATTTTGCATATTGTAAGGAATTGATGTTGGTTTCTTGAGACAAACATCAGATTGTTGGGTGATATAAGATTTGTATGAGGTGAAGAGGGGCTTCTTTGCTGAGAGGTTGATGCTGGGTCAGAACAACTGGTTGTAACTCTTCTTGGCTCTTTCTTGTTTATCAATAAAAGCTATTCAAGTTTTCCTCCATGCTCTTGTGTCATTGATGTTTGCTACATTTGTATGGTCAATTTACATCTGATCCTAGATTTTTTATGATTATAGATCCATGTCTTTGTATAGTGCTATGCTACTATGATCTTACAGGTACTTTGTGAAGCTGGGTGTGCAAGGGAGCAGGTAGCTAAAGATTATCAAAGAAGAGAGGAATCAAATCAGGAGATTAGCGCAAGACAGAGGTTGGTCTTTCTATTCCTCTCTATCTATAATTCATAAAGGAAAAACGAAAGTAGCTTTTCTCTGTTTGTTTCTAAGGCAGCTGTCACACCTTAGTGGGATAGAGCAGTTCTATATAGACACTTTTCCTTGTAACAAAATGGCGACTCCGCTGGGGAAGAATTAGTTTGTTTGTTTATCATTCTTTGTTGTCTATTTCATAAACTTACAAGTAGCATTCGAACTGCATTTTCCATAACAAATGCAAAGTAGATAAATGCTACTTCAATCCATCTACTGGATCTGTTTATGATTTAAACAACTGATTCACAAACTATTTGATTGCCCTTGTGATAGCTCTTAGATCCTCCTTAGTGGGATAGAGTAGTTCTATATAGACACTTTTCCCATTGATGAATGCGTCGGATGCAAAATCTTTCATTCATGGATGGATTCTCTGGGTATAATCAAATAAATATCTGCCCACAGGACCAGTCAAAGACTGCATTTATTTGTCCATGGGGCACATTCGCATATCGAAAATTACCCTTTGGTTTAAAGAACGCAGGGGCAACGTTTCAGAGGGCAATGAATTATGCTTTCCATGACATCAAAAACATCGTTCAACCATACCTCGACGACCTTCCGGCTCATTCGCGAAAGCGGACTGATCACCCACAGCATTTAAGAGCGATATTTCTACGTTGCCGACACTACAAGATACGACGCAATCCACACAAATGTGTATTTTGCGTCAGTTCTGGTCGTTTGCTTGGCTTTGTAGTCCCAAAGGAAGGGATTTGTCTCGACCCATGTAAGGTCCAGGCAATCATAAATTTTCCTCCACCTTCGAATTTGCTTCAGATTCAGAAACTCCAAGGGAAAGCAAACTTTCTGAGGAGGTTCATTCCAAATTACGCCAAACTTGCTAAAGGTTATACGAGTCTTTTGAAAAAGGGAGTACCCTTTGTCTGGGATCAAGTT
This sequence comes from Pinus tabuliformis, assembly GCA_031772625.1. Classification (NCBI taxonomy): domain Eukaryota; kingdom Viridiplantae; phylum Streptophyta; class Pinopsida; order Pinales; family Pinaceae; genus Pinus; species Pinus tabuliformis. The sequence continues at coordinate 443,653,865 of CM062805.1, forward strand.
GCGCAAGTTTCCTTTGATGCTTTAAAAGAATCCCTAATGAAAGAATCATTAATGTACGATCCCGATTATCAAAAATATTTTAACCTGTATCTGGCTGCAGCGGATACGACCATCGCAATGGTTTTAGTTCAAGAAGTCAACGGAATTGAACATCCTATATATTATTTAAGTAAAAACTTAAATGATACAGAAAGCAAATATTCTTATGTTGAAAAGCTAGCACTCGCAGCTGTTCAAGCGATACAGAGATTTCGACACTATGTCCTCTTTCGAAAAACTACCATTCTATCATATTGCAACCCCATGACTTATATATTGTCGCGACAGTTGCTGGGGGGCAAATATTCAAAATGGATAGCAATCCTACAAGAGTTTGATCTGGAATTTGTAAAATCCAAGTCAAAGAAAGCTCTGGTTTTCGCAGAATTATTATGCGATCTCCCATCATTGTCCAATGATGAAACATCCGAAGAAACAATCGTGGACGAAAGTTTGTTTCTGATATCTTCAAGCAATGAGTGGTATGGAGATATAATAATTTATCTCCAAACCCAAAAATATAGGCCAAACACCTCCCGCTCCGAACAAAAATGTATTCGATACCAAGCAAAAGACTACATGATCGTCGGTGATACACTTTACCGTCACGGTATCGATACAGTTCTGAGAAGGTGCCTCACCCATGAGGAGGCCGAAAAAGTCCTGAATGATTTCCATTCAGGCACATGTGGGGGGCATCAATCCGGTTATGCTACAGCGCAAAAAATCTTACGATCAGGATACTTCTGGCCAACAATGTTTAAAGATTGCATAAACGCAGTCAGAAGTTGCCATGCTTGTCAAATTTTCGATAGCAAAACCAGAAGAGCACCCGCACCTCTGCAACCAATAGTTGATGTTGACTATTTTACCAAATGGGCCGAGGTGATTCCTACATTAGATAATACTGGTGAAACAGTTGCCCTTTTCTTTTTCAATCATGTAGTCGCCAGATTCAGCGTACCACAAGCTATAGTCATAGATCATGGATTGCATTTTCGCAATCACATGATGGTTGAATTAGCTGCCAAACTAGGGTTGTCGCACAATAGCTCTACTCCATATTATCCGTAAGCCAACGGAAAAGTTGAAGCAATCAACAAAGTCCTGAAGCGCATGCTGCAAAGGATGATTGGAGTTCACAAAAGAAGATGGCACCTAATCCTGTACTCAGCTTTGTGGGCTTACCGAACATCGGTAAGGAATGCAACCGGGTTTACACCTTTCCAACTGGTATATGGCCTGGAAGTAGTCTTACCAATCCAGTGCGAAATCTCGTCTCTCAAACTCGCAATTGATCTCCTCCCCGGAACTTCGGAAGAAGAAGCTCGTTTCTTGGAACTAATCTAATTGGATGAAACCCGTCATGATCCCGCTTTGGCTAACGAAGCCCATAAGAAACGAGTCAAAGCACAGTTTGACAAAAATGTCAAACCCCGTGTCTTCTCAGAAGGTGACTTGGTCTTGCTTTATGACCAAGAATCCGATAAATTGGGAGCAGGTAAATTTAAGTCTTTATGGATGGGCCCCTATATTGTTAAACGGGTGTTAGCAAAAGGAGCCTACGAGTTAATGGATTATGACGGAATTCCACTGGTGCAACCTCGTAACGGGTTGTACCTCAAGCGTTACTATGTGTAATGGTAACCTGTATGCTTTTGTTATGTTTTTGTTTTTGCTAAAGTGATTATTTTGGTCGAGTAATCCACTTTTTACATTTGTTGTAGATGTCAAACCTATTGGAGTCATGTGTTGGATATGCCGATGGAGCGAGTCATAGTTCGCGGAACCTATCTTCCGCAGCCTGGGCCATTTTTGATCCAAGCGACGAGTTAGTAAGTTTCAGAGGGGTATGTATTGGTCGATCAACAAATAACATCGCTGAATATAGCGCGTTGATAGAACTTCTCTTTGATGCCATCACACATGGTATACGCCGACTGATTGTCAGGCTAGACTCACAACTCGTAATACTACAACTCACTGGTATCTATTCTGTCTGAAATCTAGCTATTTATCGCATGTTCCTAAGGGTTAAGATTTTGGAAAGACAATTTGATTTTATTCAATATCAACATATTTCCATAAACTTAAACACATTAACTGACTCATTGGCAAATTATGTGTTAGATAGACATTTGCAACATTTATAAAAAGAAACATACCATCAATGTTTGCATTTGGATCATGTAACTTAACCAAAATAAAACTCTGAAAATCAAAAATATATATAACTATTTATGGTTTACACATAATGTTCTGTAACCAAGAAAAAATTGGTCAAATGACCAAAAAACTCAAAATGCTAGGGGGCACCCTAGTCTAATGATGCTCGTGATAGCAAGTCACAGCCTGTGCGATCATGCGTAAGAGACGAGTCCATCGTCTTGGCACACCAGTAGTATGCCGCTGTAACCTCAAAGGTAGCTCGTCAGTCCTCACATCTGGAATACCAAGAGTGAGGCCCTCAACATGCTCCTGTAATGCTGTGAGAGTCTTGGCCACATCAAGGTCGCGAAGGATAGCCCTTCCCACAGCCTCTCCTGCTGGGGCGGCAGCTGGCACTCTCAGGCGTGCTACGGGCCGAACAAGACCAACATCTGCATGTACACATGAGTTTGATTAAAGTCTTGATAGAATAAATCACAAGGACATTATAAATGAAAAACGATAAACAGGAATATGGTCGAAGAATTTACCAATGGCGCCCCACTATTCGCCATCCGGCAGTACTAAATCTGGATCACCCCGGAAGTCCATGCCAGCATATGGATACTCAGAATAAACCATCTCCTGACGATCGAACCACCTGAAGAAGGTATCAGAAAATGAAATCTGAGACTGATCAACGTGCCTAGACATATGGTCAACCCATCTCTGCATACGTGGTTCAGTAGGTGAAGGTAAATCGAGTGCAATATACTGCGGTTGCATCAGTGGTATCTTTTCCAAGGCAAAGGCGGTCAAAATAGAACCATACCCAAAGTTCTTCAACCTCTCGCTCTTTACCTTGGACAACTGTTCTTTCATCACAAGAAGTACTGCGTCGCACCAGTTGAACACCTTCGGTTGGAGGCATTCCAAGGCATACTGCATATAAGATTGGTTGGCTACATGAAGAGCCGCACCACTAGCCATCCTACCAAAAGTAAACAGAATAGTCCTGAGGGACCTGTCAGTGACATCACGGATGATGATCTTGCCGTCTTTACTCGGCTGAGATCCCTCTCTGCAATACCGGCGAACATAATCTCTCACAGATTCACCTCCTCGGGCTGAACCTGGTAAAGAGATGGGGGCACCCCGCCTCGACAAGCCAGTCAAGAAATAGATGTCTACTATAGTCAAGGGGATGGATTTGCCCCTGATGTGGAAAACCTGGTTGGTAGGATCCCAAGCATCGAGCAAATACTGCAGTAAGTTGATCTGTTGTCTCATGCTAGAAATGCGAAAAAACTTCAGCAAGCCACAGTTCCGCAGTGCATTTACTGTAAACGGATCATGTAGGGCAACCATGTCCTCTTCTTCATGCTCACGTTCTCGCCATGTAATGGTCATCTTACTCCAAAGATCTCTGAAAAACAAACAAGAGAAGAGTTAGATCCTGATTTTGGTAAGAAACAGGCAAAAATTTCCATCAAAAACTGTGCATAAAATTCCTTCTCTGTGCCCATCGCACCTACAGTGGTGCTCTAGGTGCATTGAATGTCAGATGGCCATTAGACAGGCCAACATCCAACGCACCTTTCGATACACAGAGGGTGCGCTGAAGGCAGAACGAGTTTTTCAAACCCCAGAGGCTCAGAAAAACCAGGAATCAAGCTCAGAATGTAAAATGGAAAGCATGAAATGAAAGAGCTCAAGTTTAGCTCCTACCTGGTCCAGACGGCGCCGAGAATCGTCCACAGAATCTCCCGAAATCAGCTGATGAAAATCAAAGGGGGAAAGCACCTCCAAAGCTCCAACAAACCAAAGTTCAAATGAAATGGTAAAATGAGAGGTAAAAACACTTTTTCATTACTTTTTACGTAGTTCAAAGTAAAATATTAGTGTTCTAACTCGTTTTTCAAGCATATATTGTTCATTTCTGACTAGTTTGATGAAGCATTTGAAAATACAGTACAATCTTTGAAAGAACAAAGCTATTTATGGTAAAGTCAAAAAGAGACCATTCAATCGAGCAGTTTTAGCACATAGTTCAAGCTCGTTAAAAAATAAACATAAGACATGAGCAAATGTTTCCCCCCGCGTTTAAGCTCATTAAAAAATGAACTATTCACCGGTAAATAACCATCGTGAATGTAGTACTTCAGCCATTAAAGCCTTGGTCGTGTTTGCACCATCACCTCCACTTTTGCATTGGCCGATTATTCACCTCCATTTGATTGTTTACCCATTTTGAGGAACAGCTGCGAAGAGTGATCTCACTAGCCATCCTTGTTACACTGCCGTGATTGGGAAATTCCAAACCTTACCTAGAATCAGTTGCTACCCATTTTATCACTCGTTCCTCAAAAGAAGAGTCTCCTTTAAGCTCTTTTCAACTGACTCGTAAAATATGAAAAGATTGCCGAGCCATTGGCCTCTCCAGCTCGTTAAAGGGACCGGAAGTGCTATCTCTCCTCTAAATTTTAATCTTTTTGGACCTGAGAGATTATTACACAAAAAGATCGAGCGTTTTTTTTGTTCGGCTCGTTAAAAGTATCGAAAATTCATCCCTTCTGTATTGTTTTATACTTTTTCGGACTTAAGGGATTAGATGACGAAAAAGGAATTTTGGAGTTACCTTTACGTTCCTTTTCAGACTCTCTAAAATTGAAAAGGACCGAGTTATCTTTGTCGTTAAACTCGTTAAAAGTGTAATAGCGACAAACTTGTCTATAGACGAGAACGAGTTTCACTATCGCTAGGCTCGTTAAAACATAGCGATGGGTTTGCCCGAAGGGAAAATTATAGAACAAGCATATGTTATCCTCCTCAAGCTTGACAAAAATAAAGAGGTACTGGTCAGCAATGACTGGGGAAAATCAGGAAGAAAACTTGAAGAAACTTTGTTGGTAGCAAGTTGCTCTTGAACATGACACTTCCACTCCGCGTTCGAGTCCGGTTGGGTTGTTTCATTCACCGGTCACATCACCATGGTCCCATCATACCATCCACATTTGGGGTTAATGCTACCAATCCATCACATCAGTGTCGCCGATATGTTCAAGAGAAGTCATTCAGAGAATTCACCTGTGTCTCACCCACTACCATACATTTATACTCCATTCTTTCATGACCGCCACCCTGAACCTTATATCACCAGATAGTTTTCGCCTCCATTAAAATCATTTGCTCTGTTCCGTGTCATTGATGTGGGATTCATTAAGGCCCTTCTATGACGGACCGCTTCTTGTCGACATCAGCTCATTATCCAAGAAGTTGATCTAGGAACACCCCATTCAGTACTTTGAAGCTTGCATGCCCCAATGGCAAGTTTCTCACTTCCGGCAACAGGTTCACATCAATGGCCTTCGACCGAAAGCTTTTGCGTGGTGTTCGACGCCAAGTCCTTTATTCACACCACGTGAATTGTACTGCAGTACCTTGAGGGTCATTATCATTATTGGTGACTCCTCTCGCGCCTGTTAACAGCTTACATCATTGGCTGGAAATCAGGCGATGTCTTTCCATGTTCGACTCCAGAACAGCTTTCACATGGATCGACTTGTACTTCGAGTGAAGATCGAACGAGATTGAAGACCCCAGATCTAGTTTCATCCATCCGGGCTGCGATATATATTCAGGGAAATAAATACATCAAATGTACATCATTGCTGCACAGATAATCATCCAATCAAAAGGATGATGGCTCTATCAGAATCATCAGTCTACACTCAGACGATTGTCTGTCCTATGTACATGAAAATGAATTTATAGAGCTGAGCATGGGAATGCCTACCTCAGCTAGATCATGAAAATATTATGAAGATAATGTATTGTATTGTATCTTATTAAAGGTCTCCTCCCAGCTTGAAAGAACTTTGGATCCTCATAATAAAGCATTTCACCCGACATCAAAAGATTAACGACCTCATGCTTTAGGGGGCAACTGTTATAGACATTTTTGGGCACTACAACCCCAAGCATGAAATGTCCATAAACCAAGGGCTCCTAAGTCCCTAAAAGTGTTGTTCTAACCCCTAAAGGAACAAGGTCAACAGATTACAGCTTCTCCCAGAAGTTCTCCATGAAAAACTGCTTAGAATTGGTCAAAACAGGATCATTTCAGGTGCTCCACTGGCCATGTGCGTTGCATCTCACCTAAATACACTGTGTGGGTGTGTTGTATTTAAAAAAGGCCTTCTATGGGGTGCGATGGGCGAGAAATGACAAATGGCAGTGTCATTCTGCGAGGTGGAGAGGCAATGGAAACTTCCAGAATCTTCTCCTGTGACACTTGCCTCTCTAAATTCGACCAAGGATGAGTAAGAGATCATCAATCTCCAAGTGGAAGCAAGAACTATCAGAGGGAAGACACTAATCAAATCATAAGCTGACTCATCTCCATTACAGATATCTATATATGGATCCCTCATCCCAGAGATCTAGAGGCTGGAATTTTGCATATTGTAAGGAATTGATGTTGGTTTCTTGAGACAAACATCAGATTGTTGGGTGATCTAAGCTTTGTATGAGGTGAAGAGGGGCTTCTTTGCTGAGAGGTTGATGCTGGGTCAGAACAACTGGTTGTAACTCTTCTTGGCTCTTTCTTGTTTATCAATAAAAGTTATTCAAGTTTTCCTCCATGCTCTTGTGTCATTGATGTTTGCTACATTTGTATGGTCAATTTACATCCGATCCTAGATTGTTTATGATTATAGATCCATGTCTTTGTATAGTGCTATGCTACTGTGATCTTACATGTACTTTGTGAAGCTTGGCGTGCAAGGGAGCAGGTAGCTAAAGACTATCAAAGAAGAGAGGAATCAAATCAGGAGATTAGCGCAAGACAGAGGTTGGTCTTTCTGTTCCTCTCTATCTATAATTCATAAAGGAAAAACGAAAGTAGCTTTTCTCTGTTTGTTTCTAAGGCAGCTGTCACAACTTAGTGGGATAGAGCAGTTCTATATAGACACTTTTCCCTGTAACACAAGGCTCCGATGAAAGAACTAGAGTTTGATTTGGAGCATGCTAAGGAAACCTTCATGGAAGCCAGGGAGAGCTTCATTGATGCCTCCACTCCAGGAAGCAAAGATAGACTGGAGCTGGAAATGGACCCATCAATGCTCACAACATTCCTGGAAACATGCATGAAGCTGCTTTGCAACAGCAATGTTGTAAAGGAGTTCAGGAACCCATAAATAGATGTGCTTGGACTGCACCAGGAGAACCGCGCGTAGTCCAAAATCTCGGAAAGCATGCGACGAGGACGGGAAGGGAGATGAGATTGACCACATAGATTATAGAATATGAGATGGACCAAGTGATTTTGGACATAGGATCAGACATGAATGCTCTTCCGAAGCGGACATGGGAGTGCATGGGAAGGCCTACGCTGTAATGGTCTCCTATCCAACTGCGAATGGCGAACCAACAAAAGATCCTACCTATGGGAAGATTGTAGGGAATCACAGTGGATATCGAAGGAGTAAGTGCGCTAGCAAACTTCAAAGTGATAGAGATTGTTGATGACAGCAATCCATACCCTTAACTATTAAGATAGATTGGGCCACTGATATGAATGGGGTGATAAATCTAAAGAAGCACAAGATGATTTTTGAGAAAAATTCTTTGTGTGTAGTTGTACCTTTGGAACCTGTAGAAGGATTGCACTACACATAGCTAGTGTGCAACTATGAAAGCGACGACGACTTGGACTGCATCTACAAGATAACCGCGTGAGAGCAAGACTGGGTAAATCCAACTGCTAATGGACGAATGTCATGGGAGCGTGAAAGCTATTGCACCTTGGAGTCTAACGAGGAGATAGAATAATGGGAGAACCAGTTACACGAGGTAACCATGCTAAACTATAACATGATGACAAGATCACTGCACTGCGTATCAATGGAGGTAAGCGATCTGCCTACGTATGATGGGTTAAGCGAGGTAGATGACTTCCTAAACAGATTCGAAAGGGAGGTGCTGGAACAACAACTGTTCGAGGCTTTGAAATGGGTACTGCGCACTACACCCATGAGGTGGTGGGGTGCGCACCAAGGAAGCTTCAGGGACTGGCGCGCATGCAGGAGAATGATGCACATATAGTTTGGGAAGCCTCAAATGTGATTAATAGACAAGAGTGTTGGATGAAACGGTCCTCGTGCCCACCTATCTAGATGGATATAAGCATATGGTACAAAACTTGCGCGGATGCACATAGTATTCACGTTAGGAGACATAGTCAGTAAGTAGGTGCGGGCAAGGCAATGGCGCAAACAACCCCTTCGGTTGCAACCATGGATTATGGAAAGTCCAAGTGCGCAAAAGGTTATCCACGCAGAAGCCTTTAACAAGTATGCGAAGCACTGAACAAGGTACACAATGTGAAACAGACTAATTGGGACCTACGCGTACCAGCAGTTCTATGGGCTTATAGAACCATGTGCAAGAAACTAACAAAGCAGGCACCTCCAAGGTTGGAGAATGGAGAAAACGTTGTAATCCCCATAGAGTATAAAATTCCTAGTATGCGCATAGCAGCACTGCTATATATGATGGTTCGTGGAACCTTGGAAGAAGGGGTAGCGCAGCTGAACGAAGCAGAACACTTGGGACCTGACGAAGGAATCTGACATGGTGACCTTAGCCTCCAAGAACTCATGAAAGAAAGGGTGTGATTAAGGGAGAAAAGCACTCTGGTAGAAGCGAAAGTCAAGAAGCCTTAGGACGAGATGAAGGCATCTTTTCTCGATAAGAAGCCTAGGGTGATAAAACAAGGTGCGCACGATTACCTTGACGAATTTGGGGACTACCACCGAGAGTTGCTTAGCCTGATGCCTTGGATCAAACCACATATTACTAAATGGGTCAAACATGGTAGCGCACTGCAGATGATAAAGTGCGCGACGCAACCAGTAACAATAAAAGGTGGGTGTTTTCCAGGAAAAGTGATGGATGACCAGATGAAACCCTATACAGGTGGTACGGCCACCCTACTAGCTGTGGGAAGTACATTCTTAGCACTCCAGGCAGTTGAAGGAGGTGTGGGACTATAAACTACTCTGCTCGGGAGCTGCGCGATGTTGGGTTTGCGTGCAGGAGTAAAGTGTCAAAAGGCTCACGATCGTGCAAGGGGGGCTACGCTATTGCACGAGTTGGCTAGAAAGTGACCATTGGAGTCATTATTCACGATGTGATTCTTGACTTGAGACCAAAGGGAGCGGGCAGCAGGCATTTAAGACATGCCTTATGGGTAAGATTTGGGAAAATCTACCGCCAAGGGAGCATTAATGAATTGGATTTGGGGGGAATGGTCGAATTCAAATTCAAAAGACACTATAAATTACAAAGGGCTAGCAAACAACACTTGGTCATTTGCAAATTGAGCTATCATATGCCCCATGTATTCTGAGCCGATACCTGTTTTCCCTATGCAGAGCATTGATTGAGCCCCTAATTGAGCGATTGAGAGATTTCTGGACCAGCAAGATGGCCGCATCAGAAGAAGCTAGGGAAGTTACAGAGATGACCGCCGAAGAGGCCACACAGGCCCTGACTATGGAAGATGCCCCTGAAGGCATCGGGATTGTGGCAGAAATCCCTAAATCACTGCACACACCGAGGCCGAAGAAAGACAAACAACCAATGGTCCTGGTGCATGTGTCCCCATGAAACTCGTTGTGCACTTGAATAATGTAGGAGAAAGGGAAAGTAATTAAATTAGAAATTGACGAGGAGGAGGAAGACTTGGAGGACCTCATAATTGAAGAAGACGAGGACAAGGGCATGGAGGAAGAAATCAAGCCTACCCATCCTCCAACTAAGCTACCCACGTATATCCCTCCACGGAAGGGAAAGGAAAAAGTGCCCAAGGACCTAGACGAGAGCAAGAGCTCTCTCCAAACTCTGCTCCTTCTAGACGACATCATCTTTTAGGGCACGTACTTGGGACAGGTGCCAAGTGTGAAATTTGAAGATTGGGATCTCGCTGACCACGAGAAGTTCCCCCATCTAGAGACTGTGCAACTCATGAAGCCCAAGCAGAACACAGCGACGGGGGTTATCGAATTAGAGCCCCGAAAGTGGTTACACGGAGTAGAAAAGGTAGGGTTATTAAACCTACTCTGGGTGTCGCATTTCCACCATGCCCCAATAATGATATTCGTCATCAGGCATTTGCTCTGCCTGGTGCATGGTGGGTGTTTATGGCTAGAGGAGTCCATCCCCATCACGGACCACTTAATCCACCACATTACCTGGCTCCCATGCAAAGGAGAGGACCCCGCAGACATCTCGGAGGGGAAGAGCACTGACTTGGCCATCACGAAGGCCATGAAGAAGAAATACAAGCTGGAAAAGAAGAAAAGAGGCTACGCCATATCCAACATCAACAACAAAGCAATGAAAGTGGTGACTTAGATATTGGCGAGTATAGTTATCCACAAGTGTCACACGGACGAGGTACCCGCGCCAGTGGTGGCACTTGCTTAGCAGTGCACGGAGGGGGTCCAATTTAATTGGTCTGAGTTCTTATGTAAAGAGTTCTTGGAAAATTGCCGCGAGGCCTAGGAACAAGGAAAAATGTTCCACTATGCATGGCTCCTGCTATCCATAGTACTGGTGGCAGGGGAACTACCGGAGGACAGCTGGTTCCCCATAATTGACAGGGATCTGCCAGAGGCCGCAAAGTATGCTTCGTTGTGGGCCATGAAAGACGTGAACTAGATCCGTGATAGCAAGATATTCTAGGTGTTCATGTAGATGAACATCGGAATGGGGACTAACCGCAAGCCATGGTTATCACCCACTGTCTATAATAGCCTGCAAAGTTTTTCAGAATTTAAAGCAGACTTCCACAACATATATATCAGAGCATGCAAAGACCCAAACAAGAAATGGAGTGATCTGCCCTTCATCGCCACAGATAACATAATTTTCGATGTATTGGAAACATGGCCGCCGGAGTGGTGTGCGCCATACATTGCGGCAGTGGAGAAGTCTACTTCACAGAGGAAGAAAGAGGAGGAAAAACTGTGCATGGCGTAGTTGGAAAAAAAGAGGAAGCAAGAAGCAGTGGCAGAAAAAGCGGAAGAGGTAGGGACGTTGTGCAAACAGCAGCAGAAAAGAAAAAGGTTGCAGCAGCAACAACACAAGAGGTAGCCGAGAAGGTGCGTGAGGTCCAGAAGTCGCCTTCGCATGGGCAACAGAAAGAGATGGAAACAGAGGAAGAAGAGGGCAGCGCGGACCCACAAACAGCGTCAACGCTACTAAAGCGCTAGTGCCCGAGCGAGCGGATGGGGCCACGCAAAAAGGTGAAAGCATCCAAGCTGTCGATCGATCTAATCACCCTTACTGAGGGTGATCTGCACGACATAGGTGAAACAGTGCGCAACGTCACCACAAAGGCCCTCCAAAATTTCACGGAGGAGAATCAGATTGTGTTGGGGGCCCTCAAAGCGCAGATTCAGGAGTTGCAGGTGTGCACTCCTCAGGCTGGTACCCTTTCGACCAGCCTCGCAGTAGGGATAGCTGTAGCTGAGAAAATGCTACACACTCGGATGACCAACACCATAGTGCTACCAGAGGGGGCACTGGTTACAACAAATGAGGCTGACAAGCCTACAGTTAGTGCACTAAAAGGGATAGGGATCAACATGGTTGCACTCCCATGAGAGACGCTCTATGTGTTGCAGGATGGGATTACTATAGAACTGCGGGCTAGGGAGAGCCATGCGTTGCAAGTGATGAGCGAGCAAAAGATCAACATGGAGTAGTTGAGCCTACAGCGTGACAAAGTGGTGTCGCAGAATAGGCAGATGGTACAGGTACTGGAAGAAGCCTGTCAGATGGTCCCTGAGCTGGCCATCCCAGCAGACGCACCAGCAGAGGCGCACATCCACAGATTAGCAGCAGGGGTGTGCGAGGCGCAAGAATAAATGACTAAGGTTTAGTTGGAGCTGAATCTTCAGATCACAAAGCACAGAGAAGTAGTCTTAAAGGCACATGTTCAGCCTTGGATTGACGAGGCCTTCATCATTATAGCAACAATTGAAGGAAAGCTCGCACAAATGCAGGGGATGCAAGAACAGGTCCAGGGGAGTAGTTTTGACACTACAGTCTTGGAACAACAGGTACAGGAGATTCAACAGGCAGCCGCTCAGTGCGCTGCTGACCTTATAGTGGTTCGAGCAAAGTTGGAGGACCTCCTCGTGAAGATCTCCGCACCAACAGAGTGACTCGAGGATGAGTCATGATGTTTGTGTTGGGGGCTTGTTGGGCATGGAATCCCCCCCAAGGCATGTTTTGGGGCTTAAAGCCCAAGTTTTGACCAAGTCCATTGTAAAGACTCCAAGATTTGTGGGCACAGAGCGTGAAGTCATAATAGAGTCATAGGGTTGTCCACCCTTGTTTTTGTAATGTAATGTCGGCTTGAAAGATCTACCTGTGGTCTTCAGACCATGGGATTGGATAAATAGAGCGAGGCTTTAAGTGTAGAAGAGGAGGAATAAGATAGAAGCATGATGAGTCTACGTAAGTGATTGAGTCGAAGTGTAAAGTGTGTCTTTGGGTCGCAGAGTCGGATAAGGCTCTGCAGCTGTGTGCGAAGAGGCCTAGTAGTCTGCAGCTGAGTGCGTGGACCCCTGTAGCTAAGTGCACAGGGAAGATCAAATCTGTAACCGTTGGAAGAATTAATAAAAGAGAATTTATACCTTATTTCTGTGTATATTTTCATGTTTAATGTATTATTGGGTATGAATTGCAAGTTTACTGTTTATTTGTTGTGCAAACTCATATGAATTTGCCGTATAAATAAATATAACATAAGGCATCCATTTATGCGAAGGTAACTAACTAGTGTAAGAAGATAAGTAAGATCTCAGGTGTGACTTAGAGAAATAGTGTAGAGCGCTACTCCAGCAGCGCGGAAGCCCCACAGCCCCTAGTTAGGGCTACACGAAGGTGAATATATCAGGGCACGAAGGCTAGGGAAGTACACAAAGTAACCTGCACGCAGGGACTACGAATCAGGATGACGAGCTAAGCAAGGTGGTACCATTCAATTGTTAGTGAAAAAAAATTCAGGCGGTCCCAAATTTCAAGTACATTGGATCGGTGCATGGTAGAAACTAGAGCTCAAGCTATGGCCAATGAGAAGATCGACAAACTGGAACAATCCTTGAAAGACATCTAAGCTCAGCTTGACAAACTAAATAACGCACTCTCTGAGGGCAAGGCAGAAGCCCGCGAGAAGGCGTATATTGGCAATGAACACAGTGAGGGTGAGTCTAGCCACTCTCTTCACCTCTGGGGCACCCACCAACAATCCCGTCCGCAACCTCCCAAGCTGGATATGCATAAATTTGATGGTTCTCACCTGGAAGCATGGGCAGCACAAATGGAGCAGTATTTCAATCTGAATTACATCTTAGATAATGAGACTCAGCTTATGGTGGGGAGCATGTACTTGGACAATGAAAGATGGCAATGGTGGCAATGGCATCAACATTGCAATGGAAGTTTTCTGACTTGGGATGCCTTCAAAAAATATCTTACAGAGCGCTTTGACCATGACTCTGCTTTTTTGGGTCGTCTCACTAAGCTCCGACAGACTGGCACAGTGGATGAATATGTTATAGCCTTTGAAGCCTTAGCTTTCCGCACTAGGGGTCTCCCAAATGCATTCTACATGGAATGTTTTATTAGCGGTCTTAAAGAGGCCATACAAGCTGAAGTCCCACTGCACCACCCTCCCACATGGTCGAAGGCTTGCAAGGTAACTCGTAATGTGGAACGTGCGTTAGCGGCCCAGTCCATTCGCCCAAATTTCACCACCAAGGGTCGTCCCCCACAATCTCACAGAACGACTCAAACACTTAAGGTTCAAAAGGTGTCACCTGCAGAAATGGTCGAAAGAAGAAAGCAGGGATTATGTTACTACTGTGATGAAAAATACTCCCCAGGTCATAAATGCAAGGAGCCCAAATTCTTTCAAATTGATGCCACTGATTACAGCTCATCGGAGGAAGCCCCACCACTTGAGGAACCTGAGGAGGCAGAAGAGGACAACCAAAAGGACAATGTCCCTGACGAACCAGTTATTTCACTGCATGCTTTGGCAGGGATTTCTTCGCCTCAAACTCTCAAAATCATAGGTTTTATTAAGCATCACCCAGTAGTAGTTTTGATTGATAGTGGAAGTACACATAATTTCATCCATCAAAGAGTCGCGGAAGTAGTGCATTGTTTTGTACGAGCAGTTTCTAACTTCCAAGTCCAAATTGCGCATGGGGGAACAATGAAATGTGAAGACCGTTGTGAAAATGTCAAACTTCAAATGGGGGATTATCAGTTGAAGACCCACATGTTTGCCATACACATGGGAGGGTGCGACATTGTCCTCGGTGCTGAATGGCTTCGCACTCTTGGGCCAATCACAATGGATTTCCAGGAGTTATATATGAGCTTTAAGCAGGAAAAACTCCACACATACCCTCCACGGACTCCAGGCAGGAGCTCCCTCTATCATCAGCTCACATAGGATGGAAAAATTATTAAAAAAGGGCCATCATGGAGTTATAGCTCAATTTAATGCCATCCAGGCTGTCGAACCCAATTCTCTGCCGATTCATCTTGAGATGCAACAGATTTTAAATAACCATCTGCCAATCTTTGACAAGCCTCATGAGCTTCCACCCTCGAGAGGGGAACATGATTATAGCATCACCTTGGTTCCAGGGGCCCAACCACCCAATTTTCACCCATACAGATATCCGTTCACCCAAAAGAATGAAATAGAAAAAATAATCAAGGAACTTTTGGAAGCAGGCGTCATTCGTCCCAGCATTAGTCCTTATTCATCACCAGTGGTCATGGTTCTCGAGAAAGATGGGGAATGGCGTATGTGTCCAGACTTCAGGGCCCTCAATAAGTTGACAGTCAAAGATAAATTTTCCATCCCGGTTGTTGATGATTTGCTGGATGAACTCAATGGGGCTCAATTCTTCACTAAGCTGGATCTTCGCTCAGGTTACCACCAAATTCGCATGAAGGAAGTCGACATTCCAAAGACTACTTTCAGAACTCATGAAGGCCATTATGAGTTCCTGGTCATGCCATTTGGTCTTTGTAATGCCCCATCTACTTTTCAGAGCCTTATGAACCACCTTCTCAAACCATATCTCAGGAAATTTGTCCTTGTTTTCTTCGATGACATTCTCATCCACAGTTTCACTTGGGTCGCACATCTTCACCATGTAGATCTGCTCTTACAACTGCTCCGCAAGCATAAATTATTTGTTAAGATGTCCAAGTGTTCTTTTGGCATGGAAGAAGTATGAGAAGGAAATGATGGCCATCTTACATGCCGTAGATACCTGGCGACCTTACTTATTGGGGCGACGTTTCCAAAAACGGTACAGACCATCACAGTCTTAAATATTTTTTGGAGCAACGCATATCCTCCCCACAAAAAAATAAATGGCTCGCCAAAATGCTGGGATATGATTATGAGATCATTTACAAGAAAGGGCATGAAAATATTGTAGCAGATGCATTATCTCGCCAATTTGAGGAGGAAAGTACCCTGCTCGCAATTTCCCTTCCCATTCCAGAATGGATTGAAGAGGCTCATAGGGAATGGTTTTCACATCCCTGGCTCTCCCAACTCATTTCAGGCAGATCCAAATTCCACCAAGGGCTACTCATGGTAGGATGAGATTCTTCGCTACAAGGACAGAGTCGTAATATCACCAACATCCACCCTTAAAAGCCGCATTTTGGCAGAATTGCACTCATCCCCCACTGCAGGACATTCAGGCTTTTAGAAGACGTATGCTCGCACTAGAAGATCATTTTTTTGGACAGGCATGAAAAAGGACATCCTTAATTTTGTGGCAGAATGTGATATCTGTCAACACCACAAAGGGGAGACAGTCAAAGCACCAGGCACATTACAACCATTGCCCATCCCGGCATCAATATGGACGAAGGTTTCTATGGATTTCATTACAGGTCTTCCAAAGTCAGGAAACAAGTCAGTCATCATGGTGGTTGTGGACCGACTTTCTAAGTATGCTCATTTGTGCGCCCTACCCTACCCCACCCTTTTACACCGACTTTGGTCGCTCAATCTTTCATGGATCAGATCTTCAAATTGCATGGCATGCCCACTTCTATTGTGTCTGATCGTGACCCGATCTTCACCAGTAATTTTTGGCAGGAACTCTTCAGGCTACAAGGCACCCAACTAAAACTCAGTACTTCCTATCATCCACAAATGTATGGTCAAACTGAAGCCGTCAACAAATGTCTGGAAACCTACCTTAGGTGTTTCACTTTAGAAAAGCAACATATTTGGGTACAGTGGTTACCTCTAGCTGAATGGTGTTATAACACCAACTATCATGCCACCACCAAAGTGACTCCCTATGAAGCAGTTTATGGTCAACTCCCTCCTTCCCCTACGTCTTATATCAAGGGGTGCTCAAAGGTACAAGCAGTGGATCAACTCCTACAAAACCGCACAACCATGCTCACCCATATTAGAGAGAATCTTCATCAAGCTCAAAACCGCATGAAGCAACAGGTAGATCAGCATCCCTCAGAGCGCCAATTTCAATAAGGGGATCAGGTATTTTTGAGGCTGCAACCATATAAGCAAACATCACTCAAATACAAGGGTTGTCAGAAACTATCTCCAAAATTCTACGGACCGTATCAAGTACTTCAGCGCATTGGAGAAGTGGCCTACAAGCTAGATTTGCCACCCACTGCAAAAATCCATCCAGTTTTCCATGTCTCATGCCTCAAGAAAGTGATTGGGAACAATTGCAGAATTCAAACCAGTCTACCTGAATTGGATGAAGAAGGGTCAATCTGGCTCCAACCTGAACAGGTCCTAGACACACAAGAACGGCACCTGCGTGGCCGCATGATCAAGGAAGTCCTCGTCAAGTGGAAAGACACCTCTCCGGAAGATGCAACCTGGGAACCAGCCACTATTCTTCAGTAGTTTCCACAGCTTTAGCCTTGAGGACAAGGCTATTCTTAAGGGCGAGGGCATGTTAGGGTCCCAGCCTAACCCCCTTATTTATGTAGTAGGATTGAGTCCTAGTTATAGTTAAGTAAAGAGTCAATAAATCCCATATTAATAATTGTAAGTGGTTAACCCACACTTAATGACGGGACCACAGTTAATTGCAAATGGGCCATGGTATTAGATAGATGGTATTAATAAGAACCATGTATGAGTCATATATAAAGGATAGAGACTCCCTGCGAGGAGAATCATGTCTTATTTTGTAATCAAGCTCTGCTCTATTGGAGGTTGCCCCCTCGAAGAGGCAAGTGAACATTGCTTTCTGAATAATAAAATACTTGTTGTTGTTTCTCACTATTCTATGTTGTGGGTATATTTCTTCGCATATTTTGTATTCTGGTATCGTCTTGCACGTTAAGAGCATAACAGTAATTGAGGTGGAGGATACATGAACAATAGGTGGAGCAGTGAGTTATGGAATTCATGTGTTCTAAATCATGTGGATACTATCTCTCTAGATCCTTGAGTATTAGTTAATAGGTGGACGACCATCTCTCTAGATTCCCATGGAGAATATCAAGTGGAATTCATAGTGTGCTATGGGTTCCTACAGAAGATAGGTGGAGGCATTATGGTTCTAGATTCCTGTAGTTTGAAGTGGGTGGGGGTGGTTGGAACTCTATACACTTGTAGTATTGTTGGGTGGATCTATAGGTGATCTAGATTCTTTAAGTTAGTTGTGGGGTGGAGCACTGGATGTTCTAGATTCCCTGAACCTATAGTGAGGTGGAGATATAAACATTAGATTCCACTGAACGTTTGTATTGGGTGGAGACATGGCATGCTCTAGACTCCCGCAAACCAAGTGGAGGCATTGTGGACTCTAGATTCGAAGGTGATTTTTCATGTGATTAGTGTGGATTCCCTTAATCACTTCGCTTCACAAGATCTAAATCTAACTTGGGGGTGGTTAACTGCAAGAAAGAATAGTGGTGTAGTTAACCTACCATTTGGAGGATATTTGAAGTCCCTCTCCCAGTGTACAATCATCACAATATTAAGATAAGTCACCTTATGCAATTCATATTTTCTTATGTAGTGCAAATATCTCTCATGATGTTGAAATGTGTTGATTAAATGTATTTCCAAGAGGAAATGTGAATTTCTTTCTATTGTAAATTAATGTGTGGTGATTTAGTTATATTCTTGTAAGGGTAAAATAAGTATGTAATGCTAAAATGCTTTTATATGGTTTATTTATTTGCAATCGAGATTGGTCACTTAAGAGCATGTTTATGTTAATGGTTAATAGCTAGCAGGCTATTTGTATGCATGTTTCCTTTAAGAGCACATACGTATGCTTATTAACCTCTATATAGAGACCAAGAAGGTACGAAATTAACAATAGGAAGTTTAGGGGATGAATTCCCTTTGGGATTGATAGTGTATGAATTATGGGAACAGAAAGTCATGAAGTTAGGACCTCTATGTAAGAGAGTATCGAACCTCACCAATGCTACATCTTAGGAGAAATAGAAGAAAAATTTCTATAAGTGTTGAAAGGTGCTTGACAGAGAGTTCTCCTACCATTATTAGATATAAATCCCATTGTTTCCAAAGAGCTAAGTGGATGTGTCATCCCATAGCGGTCTTGGTAGATGGGATCCATGATATATAGAATCTTCTGTCAAAGCGACATAAAATTTTCATGTTTCAGTCACGGATCTTTGAGAAGACTTTACATCATGGAGTCAGTTGTGGCACAAGTACGTGGAGACTCGCATGGTGGGTTCCATGGTGGACCCCAAAAACCTTTATAATAGCAAAGGTTGGCTTGCACATGGAGCCAAGGCCCTAAAGGGCCTAAGATGGAGGCCTAGGTGGCAGAATGACAAGGATGATGAACTGACATGGCACACAGTGAGAGTGACATGTGGTAGGCACTATTGGTCATTTTGGATGGCCATACGGACTATAAATAAATTACATGTGGCATCATTTGAGGAGGCCACATAGGAGCATGATGTCGACATGACATCATTGCAGTTCATGGACCTTAGGGGGGTTCAAGGTGTGTATCTAAAGGTTGATCCACAATTGAAATAGGTTGGGGAATGAGAAATTTTCCTGGAAATCAGCATGAAAGGGTATCGTCACACCCTAGGGACCTCTTTCTATGCGAGTGGTTCACGCGGAGAAGGCCACGATTAACAAATGTCAAGGAATGGGAGAAATAAATTATAATTGATGTTAAAAATGTGTGTCACATCCCAAAGGCTTGGTGAATTAATTCCAAAGGAGTTTCATGAGCACAAATTGGGGAAACTTACAACTGATGAATACACAAAAAAAAAATTCTTGGAGTTGTTGAGGTATGTGCCTTACATCAAGAATGAGAAGGTAAAGGTCCATAGGTATCTTAGTGGATTTACTCAAACTTACATGGATAGAATTGAGCTTGATGAGCCAAAAACCTTAGAGGACAACATCTGGAAAGTGAGGTACTGCTATGAATAGTCCAATCATAAGAGATAGTTCTAGGTTGATAGAAAAGCAAGATAAAACCAACTTTAAAGGAAAAGGATATAAATTTTGGAGATATCAACTAGGGGGAAAGAATGTGAATTTCAAGACTCATTCCAAGGGTGAGTTTTAGTAAAATTATACCACTACCAATAAAGATCGGTCCTCCAAGCCAACAAGAGAGGAAGTTGAGGGGTTCATAGGGGGACCCATACAATGTTGGAAATATAGACAAAACCACATATGGAGGGATTTCCCTCAACAAAAATAGAATGGTACAAGGCTATATAATGTACAAGAAGAAGACACATTGAATTAAATGGCTCAAAACGTGCCATGAATCTATGAAGCATTGAAAAATAGGCAAACCTATCATCAAGCTTCAGTGATCGAAATGGAAGGTATGGTCATTAACTAAACTATTTCGATTTTGATTGGCCGTGGTTCTAATTTCGCTTATGTTAGCCCAAAATTCATGGAAAAGTGTGCACTATAGAAGAAATCCCAGGAGAAATCATGGTTGGTTCAACTAGCTATGGGAACCAAAAGGTGAATTATAGACATGGTGAGAATGTGCCCAGTAATAATAAGGACATACCCATGCCAGTTTATTTGAATTTGTTACCATTATGTGTGTATGATGTGTTGTTTAGCATGCACTGGCTCACAACCCACAAAACTAAAATCAATTTCTATGGTAAGTCACTAAAATATCTTAGCGATGAAGGGGAAAGTGTGGTGTTGCAAGGGATAAGAAAAGCTATGATTGTTAGACAAATATTAGCATTGAAAATGAACAGATGCAACCAGAAAGGTTGTGAATTGTATGTTGTCCAAGTGACTATTAAATCAAAGGTTAACAAAGACATAGTGGAAGAGAATCCAAAATTAGAACAATTTAGTGATGTGTATCCTAAGGAAATCCCAAGATTGCCACAAAGAATAGAAATAAATTTCTTAATCAAATTGTTGTCAAGATCAGCACCAGTCTCAAAATCCCCATATTGCATGAGCACACAAGAATCGATAGATCTAGAATTACAATTGAAGGAAATGCTAGATAAAGGATATATGATGCCTAGTGTGTTGCCCTAGGGAGCCCTAGCATTATTTGTGAAAAAAAAAAGATGACATGTTGTGGTTGTGTATTGATCACTACATGAAATTAAATAAAACCACAATAAAGAACAAGTACACATTTATTATAATTGACAATTTGTTTGATTAGTTGAGAGGAGTTGTGATCTTCTCAAAAATAGAATTGAGGTCTAAGTACCATCAAGTTTGGATTAAATATGAATATATCCACAAGGCATATTTCAGAACCAAATAAAAACATTATGAATTTGTGGTGGTTCCATTTTGGCTTATGAATGGTCCAACCACATTTATGTGACTTATAAACAATGTCCTTAATCCATATCTGAACAAGTTTGTGTTGGTATTTATGGATGATATCTTGGTTTATTCTAAAACCAAAGAAGAGCACGAAGAATATTTGAAATTGGTATTACAATTTCTAAGAGAGCACAAGCTCTATGTGAGGCTCAACAAATGTTATTTCTTCCAATCAAAATTTCAGTTCTCAAGAAACATTGTTTCCAAGGAAGGAGTGGAGGTAGATCCTATGAATATCAAGGCCATCATGGATTGTACCACTACTCAGAATGTGGCACAAGTTAGATCTTTCATGGGATTGGCCAAATATTACTAGAGGTTCATCCAAAACCTTTCAAATATTGAACATCCAATCAAAACTTTGTAGAGAAAGGGAACTAGATTTTAATGGACATCAAAGTAGGCAACTAGTTTTGAACAACTCAAACATCTACCCACACATGCACCTATACTAAGAATAAATAATCTGGAAAAATATTTTTCTTGTTTGCATAGATGTCTACAAGGAAGGGCCCAATGGAGTCCTAATGTAAGAAGAACATGTATTTTTTTATGAATCAAGGAAATTAAATGAGCATTAGATGAATTATGCCACCCATGATTTGGGGCTAGTAGCAATAGTGCATGCATATAAAATGTGGAGACACTACCTGCTTGGAAGGAAGTTTTATTTTTAATGTTATATCATGGAGGGATGAGATATTTATTTTACCATCCCAAGCTAAATGAAATATAGGAAAGTTGGTTAGCTTTGATCAGTGATTTTGAATTTGAAATAAAATATATCAAAGGCAAGGAAAACATAGTGGTATATGCACTTAGTGGAAGGGTGCAAGTGGCTCACATAGCAACCATCTGTACTTGATGATTTGATATCAAAGAAAGGATCAAAGAGGTTATGCATTAAGATGATAATTACCAGCAAGTGAAGAATACTTGCAATAGGAGCTAGAAGGAGCAGTGAGTAATAATTACTCACTCATAGATGACGGTATGTTGAAATTCAAAGGTAGATGGTATATATATTGCATGGGCGACTTGAAGAAGCTCATGTTTAGTGAGTTCCAAAAAAGGATGTATTAAAGTCATCCTGGTTATCAAAAAATGATAACATCTATGAAAGCTACGTACTATTAGCTAGGCATGAAAAAGGATGTTGCTGAGTATATTTCCATATTCTTGGAGTGTCATCAAGTTAAAGTGGAGTGTAGACATCCATTAGGATTGTTACAACCAATTACCATTTTTGAGTGGAAGTCTGAAGTCATCTCTATGGAATTCATCATAGGATTACTAAAGACATCTAGAAAATATGATGCCATAATGGTGGTAATGGACAAGTTGAGTAAGGAAACTCATTTTATAGCTTTCAAATCCACCTACAAGGAAATTAACATTGCTCATATTTTCATGAATAAGTATTAGATTACATCATGTTCCCAAGAGGATCATTTTGGATCAAGATTCCAAGTTTACTTTGAAATTTTGGAAAGCATTGTTTGAATATTTAGGAACAAAGTCAGCATTTAGTACAATGTATCATCCTCAAATAGATAGACATATTGAAAGGATAAATAGGGTGTTGGAAGACATGCTAAGAATATATGTCATTCATCAACATCAAAGGTGGGAAAGGTTTCTACCTTTGGTAGAATTTTCCTACAGTAATGGGTATCAAGAATAATTGAAGATGAGTCCTTTTCAGGTTTTGTATGGTAAAAATTGTAACACACCCATCAGCTAGGATGATATAGTGAATAGGGTGGTTCTTGGACCCAATATGATAAAATAAATGGAATAGGAATTATTTACTATCAGGAAGAAAATGAAGAAAGCCCAAGATCTGGAAAAGAGTTATGTAGATTAGTAGGGAATGAAAAAGTAATTTCAAGTGGGAGAGCACGTGTATCTCCACATTAGAGTAAAGAAATTTTCACTAAAAATTGGGTCTTGTGCTAAGCTAGTACCGATATTTTATTGACCATTTCAAATTGTGGAAAGAGTGGGGCCAATGGAATACAGATTGGCTTTACCACCCACCATGAAAGCACATGATGTTTTTCACATTTCTTTTGTTAATTATGTACATCATGTTAATCATGTTGTTGACTAGTCTATGGTAAAGGTGGAATCCAAGGCATAATTTAAATTAGAGCCACAATGAATTCTATATCAAAGGTAGATCACACTTCGAAATTGAGTGATTGAGTAGGTCAAACAGCAGTGGAAGAACTTTGGAACAGATGAAGCCACTTGGGGGATGAATGACCATATGAGGGTAACATTACCCATTTTGTTTAATTGTGTTAATGAATGTAAAACATTTGTTTGTATATAAATATCATTTTTTAATTTTATGTTATATGTATAGAACACTGAGGATAATGTTCCTCTA
Source organism: Pinus tabuliformis (assembly GCA_031772625.1). Taxonomy (NCBI): domain Eukaryota; kingdom Viridiplantae; phylum Streptophyta; class Pinopsida; order Pinales; family Pinaceae; genus Pinus; species Pinus tabuliformis. The sequence goes on from CM062805.1 coordinate 443,677,405, forward strand.
CAAGGGTGGGGTCTATAACAACCCTTTTTCTATCCCCCATGTAAATATCATTATATGAACTTGTTTATGTGACTTTATATGGTTTGGCTAGAGGAGTGGACACAGAGTCAAACATATGAGGAGGAGAGGTTGCTTGTGTAGTGTTTAACCCAAACTACACCAATTCATTTATTTGGCATACTACCTGCCTTCCTAGGAAAATTTTAATGGTCTACACAATTGAAAATAAAGAGGAGTATGTGTCATTTAAGTAGAGGATGATGCTCCATGTTGTTTCCATTCTTCTTGTGGGACGTGTTGAATAGAATTCAACATTAAAGTGGGGACAATTAAAAAAAAATGAATATGTAATGGAAGAAAGAGGGGCACAAAAAAAAGAACACATGAGGGTGGCGAACGAGAATTTATAGGGGAAAATTGACATCCTCTATCTAGTTCTTTGTAATTGGGACAATGATCATGATGATTTTTTTGAGGCTAGTAGTGTTTTCCTCCGATAAGTTGGCTAGTGAAGGTTCAATGGAGAGGTGAATTACTCAATTCTTTTCCATTGGACTGATAAACCACTAGGTTGATTGTTGGAAGGCTAATAAACCGCTTGGCAGGATGAGACACCAAGGTGCTTGCTGAAAAGGGGCTGATAAACCATTAAGTACTTGCCTTGGGGCTAATAGACCACTTGTGTGCTTACACTGTAAGTTGAAAAACTACCTAGATAGCAAGCTTTAGACTCCTGCAATTCTTTCCTAGGAAATCCAACTAATAATCCACCTATATAGTGAATTCATTCTCCTAGAACTAAGCAGTACTTTACTAAGTTTTGGGTGAATCCCTGTGATTGATTTATGTTGGGGTAGAGGGTCAATCTGGTGCTTACTACTACAGGTCATTGAAAAACCACCTAGATAGTGGACTCCTCAACCTCGTCATTTGTTTGACTAAATGTTGGTGTGAATTTAACTGAGAAATTAACTCCTTAAACATTGAATCTAGATCGAGGGTCGTCAACTGCAGGAAATATTGTAGTGTAGCTAGCCTATGGTTGGGTGGAGAGTTGAGGTCCCTCCCTTAGTTGTTATCCATTGCAAGTTAAAAAAATGAGTATATTTACTTGTATTCCTTTGTACCACGGATGATGTATAAATGTATGGATCTTCATTACCTATGGAAGGTTGTTGAGATCTATGTATATTCATGGTGAATGCTTTGTTTTATAAGCTAGCATGGATATGTTAAATTTATGGAGCTATGTGTTTTTTTGTTATATTCATGATTTTAAAAAGTGGTTGATAAGAATATGCAAGGTTTATTTATGGTTAAGGAAATTGGAAAAGGAAAAGAGGCATTAATTGGAATTTTATTTATGAAATAAATGAAAATAGAAGAAATGGGAGATGAAGGGTCACAAATTTCCATGAGAGGGAAATTAAAGGAAAATGAAGAAAATAGAGGCCTCAATGATAAAAAGGCTTATGAGGATCAGTTCACAGGATTTTGTCATATTAGTTTTGGAGCTTTCTTCTATTCTCTCACTCTCTCATACTCTTGCACACTTAGATAATCCTTGGAGTATTCTTGGAGCACTCTAATATTCACTTGGATTTGGAGAAAGAAGGTAAAGGAAAGCGGGAAAGTGTAAGGGAGCAGGTGGATTAGCAACTACATCTAGATTTATTTGTAGGTAACAAGTTGCATGTATGATTTCCTTGCTAGTTTTTGCATGCATGGTATATGCATGTGGTTTCTTTTTATATGTTGTAATTGGCATGGAGATTTGCTTGGATTGACAGTGGTTTTAGCCTTGCCTTAATAATTTCTAAATAGTCATGGTGTTGTGGGTTTTTCCACTTATTATTTTCTAATCGATGCTCGGGTTCCTTATGGATGTGGGTTGAGTTACTAGTTCCTAGAGTCATTGGTTGGAACAAACACTCTAGAAGCCCTAGAACAAATTGGGTTAAGTTATTAGTCCTAGAGCCTAGGTTGGGAAAAATGCTCTAGAGCCCTTGGTGGGTTGAGTTACTAGTTTCTAGAGTTGGGTTGGACAAATGCTTTGGATCCCTAGAAGGATGTGGGTTGAGTTATTAGTTCCTTGAGTCGTGATTGGAACAAATTTTCTGAAGCCTTGGACAACCTGGGTACATATTGATCTAGTTGGTTTTATTTATGTCCAATCATGAGGTGGAATCACTAGTTTAGGGTTGAGGTGGTTTGGCCTCTAGAATCCTTGGTTTGTGCTTTCTTGGTTTATTCTATGAGATCCCACATTCATTTTGGGACTATGGCACGAGGGTGATTGGCTAAAAGAGAGATTTGGTTCAACCCAATATATGGTTGGGTGGCATGTGGAAGTCGCTAATTTGGTTGGATTTTTCATCTATTAATAAGAGTTATTTCCTATGGTATTTCATAAGTACTTTTTATTATGTGGCTTTGATGGTTGTTATATCATGGTTTATATGTTGTTAATTTGTTGGTTATATGCTGGTTATATGATGTATATCGTCTATGGGTCTTGATATATTATGATTAGTTGATGAATGATTAATGAATGCATGAGATAAAAAAAATTATTTCATCTATTATGAGAGGGAATTAGACCTTCTTGGTGATTCTCATATAAGTTTCAAACCCTTATGTTCATATATGCATTCATGACCTGTAGATTACATGTTTTCCATATGCTTAACGAAATGGTTGTCATGGTTAGGCTTGGTTAGGTCAAGTCTTTGATCAAGTTTTGTATGAATGGATTTGTCTTAATGTCATTTATCATTCTAGAAAGTTTCACTGATTTATGGACAGTGGTCTAGAAGTTGACCTGGAATTTAGGCTCTAAATCTGGGACCGCACCCTTTGAACTAGAGAAATTGGGTTGCAACCGCATGGATGTAGTGTTGTGCATGTGTTTGGAGGCTCCCAATCGCATGGATGCTTTTTTATGGGTGTGGTTGTGGGCCCAAAGCTGAGGAAAATAGGTATAGATCAAGGTTTGGCCACCTGGGTGGCTTTTCAACCTCTGGTGACCTGTAGCCCTATAGGATGTGATGAGTTGTCATTTGTTCATCAGTAGTTGACCCCACCTCATTAATTGGATCTAGAAGGTTGGTTCAAATCATAGTAGCTCTTCCTCTCATGTTTACCCTGGTAGGCTGGTGAAACTGGGTAAATGTGGGATGGGTGGTTACAAATTGGTATCAGAACTTCCATGTTCAAACACTTAGATTGGATGGGCTAGATGCATGTCATTATGCATGCATTGTCATGGTTATGATTGTCTTGCATGAGGTAATTATGTAGTTTTTTTCATCATGATGTTGTTGGTACGTTATGATGTTGATGTGTTGGCTAAGATGAAGCAGGAGATCAGATTATTACAACGGGGTTATAGCACTATACCTCAGGGTAAGAGCAAATCACCATACAAGTTTGTATGATGGGCATGCAAGTATGATGGTAAATGGTTTTTATATGCATTATGGTTATATATATTCCTGTCATTCTATTGTTGTTGTGCTTATATGCATGATGGATGTTATTTAATCAGTGTGGTCATATGCACATGCATCAGATAGTCATGAATGATAGTAACTTTTTGTTATATGAATTGCATTCATATGCATGATGATTATGGTCATTGCATTTAATATCTTGATGTTATATGTATCATGCTAATATGTATTGTCCTCTACAGATGGTTATGGTTATTATATTCAGGTATGAGTCGATATATTTGTGATATTGTGTCGTACTAATCTGGATTGACTTGTGCATATGTGATATCATCCCCTAAGATACATTAAGGTATGAGTTTGATTACGTCATCTATTTGAGTTATCTAAAATGGTATGTTTATAAGTTGTTTGAATATTTGAGTAATTTCATGATATGAGTGTGTGTCTATAAGATTGCATGAAGGAATGATTTTTTTTAAAATGGTTGTACTAACACAATATGTGTTGAGACAAGTGATATTCACTTGAGTACGAGTGGGTGTTAGTTATAGTATTATGATTAATGACTTTGAGTTGATTATGACGTGGTTTTTAGTCTTGGTAAAGGATGATTCCAAATTAATAGATATGATGTCTTAATCTTTGTAACATGTGACTGACATGTGTGAACAGTTGTAGGCAAACATGCTTGGTATTAGCATGACAAGGTAACAGTTGATTTGTTTATATAACTAACAACTAGGTGATGTTACAACACACAATAAGACTCAAATGCAGTAAGGAAAATGGTGAAAGAAAGGAATCGAGTGAGAATTCCTTGGCTATGTTTGAAAATCACAATTCCAAACAATTGAGTGCTTTGCATGAATACAAGAAGTATTCTTAACCTTGACTTTTGTTTGAAATTATCTGGATATGCGCTATATTCATGAACATATATTTTATAGGTATAACAATTGGTCTCTAGTTATGGTTGGATTTGTTAAGGAATTGAAATCCCTTGACACAACAAGGTAAGGTAAATGGTATATTGTATATTTATTTATGCACTAATAGTTGTGTATTTATGGCAGTATGATGTAGGGGATTGCATGGTAGAAGAGACTGCCATGAAATATTGAAGAAGGCTAAGGTTGAGATTTCCTTGGAAGCATTGAGAACCCATGGGGATTGAGTCATGGTGTATGTTGAAAGTTTTTTTCTTTTAATGCTTTATGAATTTTTTGTGCTTGATTTGTGATTTTGTTTATGTCTGGTGCATGGCCATGCAACTTTGTTTTTGGTGTCATATTCCTATTGGTTTTCATGGTTTTCTTCTTGTTTGTTTCTTGTCCTTGCCTTTTGTGTTTTGATGATATTGGGAATTGGTTGGGGAAGGAGGAAAGTTAATGGAACTCAGGGAGAGCTTAATGAATCCCAAAAGCTAATGTAAGACCCAGATGAAGCCAAAGTATGTATAAGGGAAGTTGAAGGCAAGAATATGACAACCAATTGGATTGGTTGGGTCCATTGGGGTAAATGGGAGGTGATAGGATAGTCATGAGAAAGGTGACAAGAAGAGCAAAGTAAATGGATTGGAGGCATCAAATGCCTTGGCTATGTTGGGAACTGTTGTTCTCAATGTTGTGCATGTTGTGCACAAATAAAGGGAGTTCTCTTAACCTTGACCTTATGATATATGGTAATTATGTTGTGATTATATATGTGTGTGTGTGTGTGATTATAATTATATATATATATATATCTATATATATATATATATATATATATATATATATATAGATAGATAGATAGATATACGTCATTGTCTAACAAGGTCGTTAGGGATCATGATTGTTTTATGCTAGTGTTTACATGTATATATATGTATGTATGTCGTTGTTTGACAAGGTCATTAGGGATCATTGTTGTAAAGGAATGATTGCTTATACATGTGAATGGCATGAAGAAGTTCTTGGTTTATGAGGAATCAAGTGGGAAGAGTAGTTGAAATAGATCTATGAGGTTGGTATAATGTGGATATGATTTCATATTATTGCTTATATTATGCCTATGTTTATGTTATGGACATGCTGTGCTAAGGGATACATTAGCTGAATGAAAGCAGTGTAATATGTAGCATGTTGGGACAAACATGGAGAGTGGAAAGACACTAGAGGCAAGATTGTCTTGTAGAGACAAGTGTGGTCTCTGGATGTGTAGTACTACTATTGTGTATATGTTGTACATGTTGACTATGCAGTGTTGTGTACGTGTTGAATATGTGGTATTGTGTACATGTTGAATATGTGGTGCTATGTACATGTGGTGTAGTGTACACATTGTACATATGGTGTTGTGTACATGCAATGTTGTATACATGTTTTACATGCAGTGTTGTGTACATGTTTTACATGTGGTGTTATGTGCGTGTGGTGTTGTGTACATGTGGTGTTGTGTGCACATGGTGCTATGTACACGTTGTGCATGTGGTGTTGTGTACATGTGGTGCTATGTACACATTGTGTAGGTGGTGTTGTGTACATGTGATGCTATGTACATGTTGTGTAGGTGGTGTTGTGTTCATGTGGTGTTGTGTACACATCATGCAAGTGGTACTATGTACATGTGGCATTGTATACACATTGTGTGGGTGGCATTGTGTAAATGTTGTATTATTTACACGTCGTACATGTTTTGTTGTGCACATGTTATATTGTGTTATAGGTATTGTATAGTCATTGTGTCATGACATGTGTATTTGTTGTGTTGTACTTTGTGTACATGTATGTATTTTTTTGTACACTAGGTGTAGGTGTATGTATTGTGTTGTACACTGGGGTAGGTGTATGTGTTGTGTTGTACACAGGGTGTAGGTGTATGTGTTTTATTTTACACCAGTGTTGGTGAATGTGTTGTGTTTTACACTGGGTGTAGTTGTATGTGTTGTGTTGTACACTGGGTGTAAGTGTATTCGTTGTGTTGCATGCCAAGTGTAGGTGCATGTATTGTGTGGTGTTGTATGTTGTGCATGGGCATATGTGTGTGATGTACACTATGTGTATGTTTATGTGGTTGAAGAGAATAAAAGGCGCTGCATGTTTTCCAGGTGTGGCGACCCATTCAGTGTTTGTACCGAAAGGACAAAGGCAGAAGAAAAGAACCGATTGAAGGATAAATATCAATATTATATTTTAGTTTTAACTATGCATATGATTCTAATTTTGATGGTTACATGTGATCTATGATTCTGGTTTATGATGATTGCATGCGATTCATGATTTTGATTTATGATGGTTGAGTTTTGAGCTAACCGAATGTGATATGTTTATACATGATGATTTGATCAAAGAGATAATTTGACTTTTTGTGACAGGAAGTAGACAAAATTGCAGGAAATCATGGGAAATGCCTGGTTTGGGGTGGTTGAAATTGACTTCAAGAATTAGCAGCAACAAAAAAAGGGATTGGAAGAGGAAGCAATATGTTGGTAAAGCACTTCAGGAAAAAGGCCATTGTGGGACACTGGTACCCAATAATGTCCATTGATTACCATGAGCATGCTATGACTAGTATGGTGGTTTTAAGGTTGGGATATGCCTTGGTTTTTGAACCTTCTGATGTGAGTAAAACTTGCCAAGGGATGGATTTCCCAAAGGACTGTGTAGCAGAAAAGGGGATGCCAACAGAACTTGGAAGGTGTGTGACTACACAAAAGAGGGTGACCAGATTACCTGAGGGCCTATGTAGCAAAGAAGGGAAGGCTGGGGAATACATTTGTTTTGCTCATTAGCATTTATAGATGGAATCAGAACCACATTGGGAGTGTGCCCTAGAACAATGATTTGGTAATTGTTCACTGGGAGAAAAAGTAGCACAAGGATCATAGCATTGGACATTGGATGTAGGTTTGAATTTGGTAGTGGGTTCTGGACTTCCTAGGAAGGAAGTGAATCCTGGTATTACTTTTGAGGGTGGAGGTGTGAGCCTCTAAAGTCCCTTGTTGTTGATGCAGGCATCACATCATTTTATTTGTTGGTTAGAGAAAATATGTATATTATTATAAATATTGTATCAAGTTGGATTTATAAATCTCCATAGACGGTATGACTATTTTCTAGTTGAAGCAAATGTGCATGAATATATATGTGGTATATACTGTAAATACCATAATGAGTTGTGATATAAATCTCTAGAAAATAGTATGATTTTCATGTTTTCAATAGTGGTTGTAAATACTACAACTAAATGTGTTTTCAAACTCCATAGGAAGTATGTTTTGTTTTTAGTAGTCTTCTAGTCATAGGTGTCATAAAAAACGACAACGGTGATCCCCTAAGGGCGATGGGTCTCTAACAACCTTAGGTTAAAATTTCATGTAATAAAGGAAAAATAAGACCAAGGTCATGGGGCACATATTCCAAGTTGAATGACGGGAAAAACATCCTAGTGGGTGTCACTTTCAGTTTATTTATCGTTGAGGAAATTGGCAAAGGCATTGATAAAGGAAAAGAGGCATTACTTGGAATTTTATTTATGAAATAAATGAAAATACGAGAAAAGGGAGATGAAGGGTCACATATTTGCATGAGAGGGAAATTTAAGGAAAAATGAAGAAAATAGAGGCCTCAATGATAAAAAGGCTTCTGAGGATTAGTTCACAAACTTGTGTCATATCATTTTTGGAGCTCTCTTCTATTCTCTCACTCCCTCATACTCTTGCACACTTAGAACATTCTTGGAGCATGCTTTAAGCACTCTAGTATTCACTAGGATTTGGATAAGGAAGGCAAATTAAAGCAGGAAAGTGCAAGGGAACTGGTGGATCAACAACTACATCTGGATTTCTTTGCAGGTAACAGGTTGCATGTATGATTTCCTTGCCAGTTTTGGCATGCATGTGGTTTCTTGGTATGTGTTGTCATTAGCATGGATATTTGCCTAGGTTGAGAATGATTTTAACCTTTCCTTTCCATTTCCTAGAAAGACATGGTGTTGTCAGTTTTTCCACTTATTGTTTTCTAATTGGTGCTTGGGTTCCTTATGGATGTGGGAGTTACTAGTTCCTGGAGTCGTTAGTTGGAAACAATGCTTTGGAAACTTTGGCATAGCTTGGGTTGAGTTACTAGTCCTAGAGCCTAGGTTAGGACAAATGCTCTAGAGCCCTTGGTGGGTTGAGATACTAGTTCCTAAAGTCGGGTTGGACAAATGATTTGGAGTCATAGAAGGTTGTGGGTTAAGTTATTAGTTCATGGAGCTACATTGGAACAAACGCTTTAGAGCCTGGATATCTTGGGTATACACTCATTTGGTTGGTGCTAGTGATGTCCAACTGCGAAGTGGAATCACTAGTTTAGGGTTGCAGCAGTTTGGCCTCTAGAATCCCTAGTTTGGTTTTTCTTGGTTTATTCCATGAGATCCCACATTCATGTCTAGAATATGACACATGGGTGATTGTCTGAAAGAGATATTTTTTTCATCCCAATATATGGTAGGGTGGTATGTGGAAGTCCCTGACTTGGTTGGCTTTTGCATCAATTAATAAGATCTAGTTTCCTATGGTATTTCATGAGTACTTGTACTTGTTATTATGTGCCTTTAATAGTTTTTATATCATGGTTTATGTCTTGTTCATTTCTTGGTTATATGTTGGTTATATGATGTATATCATCTATGGATCTTGATATATTTGGATTAGTTGATGAATGGTTTATGAATGCATGAGCTAACAAATGTTATTGTAGCTATTATGAGAGGGAATTAGACCTTCTTAGTGATTCTAAGATCATTTTCAAACCCTTATGTTCAAATATGAATTCATAACCTATAGATTACATGTTCACCATATGTGTTGACGAAATGAATGTCATGGTTAGGCCTGGTTAGGTCAAGTCTTTGATCAAGTTTTGTATGAATGAATTTTCTTGATGTCATTTATCATTCTAGAAAGTATCACTGAGTTTTGGGTCATTGTCTAGAGGCTAACCTAGAATTTAGTCTCCGAATTCAATACCGCACCCTCTAAGCTAGAGAAACTAGGTTGCAACCCCATGGATACAATGTTGTGCATGCGTTTGGAGGCTCCCAACTGCATGGATGCCTTGTTGTGGGTGCAGTTATTGACCCAGGGCTGAGAAAAAGATGTCTAGCTAAGGGTTTGGCCACCTGGGGTGGTTGTTCATCCTTTGAGTGACCTGTAGCCCTGTAGGATGTGTTGAGTTGTCAGTTTGTCATCATTAGTCGGCCTAACCACTTCCTTAATTGGATCTAGGTGCCATGTCAGGTCATAGTAGCTCTTCCTCCCATGTTTACCTCGACAGGGCAGTGAAACTGGGTAAATGTGGGAGGGGTGGTTACAGATTCATATGGATATATCCTAGAAGCTTGGTCATCTAGGAAATTCCCTATCTTAAGGGAGTTCTGCAAGAATTCCATATATTTACCATTCTTTGAAGTGTAGAAGAGATTCTACACTTGTATCCGAGGTTGGATGGGTTCTTAGATGAACTAAGTATTCTGGAAAGATACCTTTATCACCTTCCCAATGTTAGATTGTTTTTAGTGTGGAGCCCATTTGGGAAAATATTGATGAATTTGGATATTTAGTCAACTAGTGGAAGAATCCAAAGTGGGGCCCATTTGGGAAAATATTGGTGAAATCAGATATCTATTTGACTGGTAGAAGTGTTAGAAAAATAAATAAAAGAGCAATGGAACACATAAAATATTGTGGAAATAAAAACAAAGAAACACATAAAACAAGAGAGACACATATATATGTGGTTCACCCAATTTGGGCTACGTCCATGATTGAAAGTTGGATTAGGGGCAAAAAATAGCTCAAAAATCAAAGTGCTCAGAATTGTTCCAAACCTGAATGACCACATCCGTCTTGGAAAAATGATCCCAACGCAACTCGTTTCTTTCAAAACGGAGTTCGTATGAGGAAGATAGATCCCGTTGACTGCTTTGCCAAACATAAGAAATGTTGAAAAAAAATGTACAGCCACTGCACAATCAGCACTCCATAATACTGACGTGGTAGGTGATTGTGCAAAGTCAATGGTGGTCAACGTTCCAATGTGGTTTTTCCAAGTGACATGTTTCTATTAGTCTATGGTTTGGCGATGTGGCAAGTTTTCATTGGTTGAAAGCAGACCAATGAGGAGCGGACAAGTGGCAAGCCCGGAAGCCGCCACGTGTCCCTCACCAAAGGACTAGGTAATTAGCGCAATGTAAAATTTTTATGGAGGCATTGGGGTTCGACCCTGCGACCTCCTCTACATAGACCAAGCAACATACCATTCCACTACCGAGTTGCTTCTTAACCGGGTAGTTCACCGCGCAAATTTAAAGTTTAATGTGTTTATCGTTAGGGGTTAGGAGGGCTAGCCCTCCCATCTGAACACACCATAATGTAACGGCTACAGTTATGTTCAGTTAAACCCACACCAACAAACCTTAACCATGAAACCTTTCACCATCACATGTGTCCACTCAAACCGCTAGCTCTAACTATTAAGCCTAACAGTGTCATTTCAAGGCATCGTGTTAGCGTTGAACTCAATTAACCATTAATTAATCCAGTTTAGAATTTAATTAAAATCCAGTTTAAACTGGTGGAGAATTTGGTGAACCCTCCTAATTCGGTAGAAACTCCAAGTTTAATGGAGTTAACTGGAGTTCCTCCAGTTTTAGTGGAGGTTTTCTAGGAGAAAGCAATTTTGACCGTAACTGGAGAAAAATTCGACCAAATGGATCTCAGGAAAGGTGTTCCTAGCTGATTTTGATGCTCTAAAAAAAATGGAATAGGTTGTAGAGGCAAAGAGGGACTTCTTTACGTGATTTTTCCACGTTGAAGTTTAAGGAAGCCTATGACTACTAGGAGCGAAGGTCAACCCTAGATCAGTTATAGTCCAATTGTAGAGCTTGGAGAGTCATCTTTGGGGTTTTTGGATCTCTGAGTATTTTGAGGTAGGTTTCAGTAGTAGTAGAGCATTGTAAATAGCACTTTTTTCCATTTTTAGTAAATACAAAGTCCCAAGCCATGGAAGCTGGACCAAGGAGATGTAGCCCAGAAGGGGTGAACTCCTTTATCAAAAGACTATGTTAAGTGTTCTTCTTGATGGTTTGCTATACATTTACTTGCTTCTGTTTAGCACTTGTCTTTAATGCTATTCTTCTCATGATTCTAACATAAAACTTGATATAAAATTCCCTATTTTGAATCGCAAACACCATAAGGGAACCTGTGCACATGAAGCAATTGACAAGCATTTGTTTATAAATCTGAAGTTGAAATTAGCACAACAAAACTAACATTCAATAACAAATCAAGTTGGTATCAAAGAAAAGGTTATTTTCTTTATTGCTTGAGTTTTGTGCAATTAGGGTTTTAATGGATGCAGATTTGTGAATATTTTTGATGCATTACAAGTGTGATGGCAGCTTCAACAAGTGATGTTTCTAGTTTATCCTCCTTAGCAGGACTCTTTGATGAAGAGATGTTGCAATAGGTTATCATCATGAGAGATATGGTGAAAGATTTGTATGAATATAGGAAGGAGAACACTATACTTTAAAAGCATTTGATTTCCATGAAGGAGGAGAAGCAAGAGCTTCTTGAAAAGATGCATGAGATGGAGATTCAACTCCATGATGCCAAGGAAACCCTAGCCAAGTATGTGCATGAAAATGAGGTATGCAATTCAATTTTATCTTCAATTTCCTCTCAAAATGAATGTTTTGGTGCTTTTGAAAGACACACTAGAGGAATAGGGTCCAAATTATTGATGAATATGGGCTATGAAGGTAAAGGGTTAGGCAAACATGCACAAGGCATAGTTGAGCCAATTATTGTTGAGGAAATGCCTAGGTATTTGGGTCTCAATTATGGACAACATGATGGAGAATGCTCCAAAGCCAAGGAGACACATGAAGGTGTTCTATGAAGGACTTTCAATTCATGTTCATTACCTCAAGCTTGTGAAGTTTGTGTTCATGAGGAATGAAAAAGTTTTATACCCACTTTGCAAAAGGATGCTCATAAGCATGCAACTAGTGGAAATGGAAAAAAAAGATGATTTTGAAAGCTCTAAGGTCATTGAAACCATTGTTGGTATTCCAAATAGAGCCACTACCTCATCAAATTCACCTCCTCAAGAAGGCGAAAAAGGTGAATGTGCAAGGTATAAATCTTCCTTTAATCAAGTTTATTTTGATTATGATAAACATCGTAAATCTTCACATAATATTTGGAGAAAATTTACATGTTCTTTTTTCAGTTTTAATAACCATACTATTCAAGGTGTTGGAAGAGGATAGCCATACACAGGAAACTTTCAAAACAAAAGAGACAGAAAGCCAAAGGTCCATTGGATAATGAAAACCATGTAGAAAATAAGTTGCAATTATTGTGCACTCATTTCCATAAGCAGGATCATCTTGTAGACAAGTGTTGGACTTTACATCCAACAAGTCATCAATGACATTTGAAGAAGGTGGAGAGAGATTTTGGCAAGAAAGGAAAAAATGACTCCATAATTGATGTGGGTCAGGATGATACACATGATGAAGTGCAGATGCAAGAAGCACCATTGAAATGGTTTGGAAGGAGATGGTTAAATTTCTTAACAAATTAAGGCCTTACATGTCTTTTGATAATTGATGCAAATAAGGCAAAATTTTCATTTCCTGATCGATGCATTTCCTTGATATTGATGCATTTCTTTTCTGTTGAATGTATGTTTCATATTGCATGAAGCAAGATGTTGGAAAAGTGGAGTTATATTGACTCACTTAGATGCAACAAATATGGAAATTTACAAATACAAATTTGCATGCATGTGGAATTCTTGAACTTGCATGTTTACGCCAAGAAGGTGTTCGAAAGTGGAGTATGTTGACTCACTTTATTGCAGCAAATTTGGTCATTTCAGCTCTTTGAGTACCCGTACATACCAATGGGATTCTTGTACTTGTGATTGTACTTGTGAGAGAGTTGAGAATTGTTATGCATGCATGAGAGTTTATGTGTGTGAACAGTGGAATTTTTCACTGTGCTTGAACATGCATGAGTGATTGGCTTGTGTTGGTTGATTGCTTTGCTAAGATGTATGTTGTCAAATTGAGAATGTTGATGATTTACACACGCATGAGTGTTAGCTTGTGTGGTCTATTGATTGTTACATGTACGTTATATCAACTTGGAAGAGTTGATTTTGTCTCAAAATACGAAAGGGAAATGTGACGAATTGTTTCATGAGAATGTGGAATTCTTGTTGTAAATCATCAAGTTGTTGTACATGTTTTTGCTTGACTTGAAAGTCAGTTGTTTGAAGAATCATATTTTGTCGACTTGTGTTTAGTCGATTTTTTATAACATCTTGGTGTATAAAATATGTAACATTACATGGCAATGTTCACATGATGTGACATTTGTTTCTTTGAAGAAGCAAAAGGAAAAGGCCATCAAGTTACATTCTCGCATGAGTGTTTTTCAAATACCATTAACCTTGAAAGGTGTTCCTTGTGAGAAGATATCGCGGGATTTTGGAAGGTCCAAGCTTGAGCAAGAGGCTCATGATTAGCCTTCATTCTCAAATCATGACATGAGTAGCATGTTAATACTAGAGGATGATGGAATCAAGAAATGAAAGTGGACAAAAATGCCAAAAAACAAATGCAACCATTGTATGTGATTTGATGTGTTGACGGTAAGAAGTGAAAGAGATGGTGAATTAATTCTTCCAAATGTGTAATTTGGAACCATGGAGGTAAAAGAATGGTCATTTATTTTCTTATTATCACTGATATTGGAACTCATTGTTGTAGTTCACTCAGATGGGATTAACTTGGAAAAGTGGTTTCCAAGGAGAAGCTTGCGTCCAATGCATGTTTTGCAAAGGAGGAACATGATTCTTAGTGGGAATGCCATCAGTCAACTTTCCAAGCACCGACAGATTGCTTTAGTACAACAAGGTATTTAATCAACAAGCAGCCATCAAGTGTTGGATTAGGTTCAGCAACAAAAGGAGAACATTGGTTGAAGTGCCAAGCCATTTGCAAGGTAAGGCATGTCAGTGAACCCAAGTGGTTTTCATGGATATTTTTCAAGTATAATCAATTGATAGAGCTTAGGAAGGAGAAGAGTATTCACCTCTCATCAAATAACCAACTTTTGTGGGTCCAAAAGCCTGTTAGTGGGGAGGAGTGATCGAAATCTAGATTAGGGGCAAAAATTAGCTCAAAAATGAAAGTGCTCAGAATCATTCAAAACCTGAACGACCGCGTCCATCTTGGAAAAAATATCCCAATGCAACTTATTTTGTTCAAAACGGAGTTTGTATGAGGAAGATAGCGCCCGTTGACCGCTTTGCCAAACAGAAGAAATTTAAAAAAAAAAAATGTACAATCACTGCACAGGCAGCAGTCTGTACTATTGATGTGGCAGGTGACTGTGCAAATTCAATGGTGGTCAATGGTCCAATGTGGTTTCACCAAGTGTCATGTTGCTATTGGTCAATGGTATGGTTATGTGGTAAGTTTTCATTGGTTGAAAGCAGACCAATGAGGAGGGGACAAGTGGCAAGCTCGGAGGTCGTGACGTGTCCCTCCCCAAAGGACCGAGTAATTGGCATAGTGTAAAATTTTTGTGGAGGCGTTGGGGTTCAACCCACGACCTCCTCTGCACAAACCAAGCAACATACCATTCCACCACCAAGTTGTTTCTTAACTGAATAGTTCACCTTGCAAATTTAAAGTTTAATGCGTTTATCGTTGGGGCTTAGGAGGGCCAACCAAGGAGCCATCCCTCCCATGTGAACATGCCATAACATAACAGTTATGTTTACGTTCAGTTAAACCCGCGCCAACAAACCTTAACTACGAAACCTTTCGCCATCACATGTGTCCACTCAAACCGCCATCTCTAACGGTTAAGCCTAACTGTGTCATTTAAATGCGTGATGTTAGCACTAAACTCAATTAACCATTAATTAATCTAGTTATAATTTAATTAAACTCCAATTTAAATTGGCAGAGAATTCGTCGGAAACTCCAAATTTAGTGGAGTTAACTGGAGTTCATCCATTTTTAGTGGAGGTGTTATAGGAGAAAGCAGTTTTGACCATAACTGGAGCAAAATTCGACTAAATAGAGCTCAGGAAAAGGTCTTCCTAGTTGATTTTGATGCTCTAAGCACAATGGAATAGGTTGCAAAGGTAGAGAGGCACTTCTATATGTGATTTTTCCACTTTGAAATTTAAGGAAGCCCAAGACCACTAGGAGAGGAGGTCAAGCCTAGATCAATTGTAGTCCAATTGTAGAGCTTGGAGAGTCATATTTGGGTTTTTTGGATGCTCTGAGTCCATTGAAGTAAGTTTTAGGAAGGGTAGAGCATTGTAAACAACCATTTTTTCCATTTTGAGCAAATACAGTGGCCCAAGCCATAGAAGCTGGACCAAGGAGATGTAGCCCATAAGGGGTGAACTCCTTATTAAAAACATTGTGTTAAGTGCTCTTCTTGATGCTTTGATTTACATTTACTTGCTTCTATTCAACACTTGTCTTTCATGCTATTCTTCTCATGATTCTAACATAAGACTTGATATAAATTTACCTGTTTTGAATCACAAACACCATAAGGTAACCTATGCACATGAAGCAATTGACAAGAATTTGTTTATAAATATGAAGTTGAAATTAGCACAAAAAAACTAACATTCAATAAAAAATCAATCCATGGAGAAACAACCAAACCTTCCTTTCATATTATCCAACAAAATGAAGAGATACAACCTACAACAGATCCACTATAATTTCCTCCTAGCTCTCACATAGTCTCCTCTCTCTTTCTCACTCAGAATAATAATCCTAAGATGTAATACAATTCCCTCATATAAACTGAGGGTTACTTATAAGGCAAAAAACCATAAATTAACATAAATTCTACCGTCAGATCATCTACCTAATGAATGACCCAAATTGACTACAAAATTACAATACTTTACAAGGAAATGTTTCATCTATTTCTAGCTTCAGGGGCACTACCCATGAACCTGGTTGGGGGCCCATTAGCCCCCAGACCCCCCAGCCAAGGGGGATAGTCCCCCCCTGGACCCTCGCGGAGGCGGACAAGTCCCCCTGGACCCCTGTGATGGGGACAAGTCCCCCCCGCGTGGAGGGATGTGCAGTATTACTAGGGTATACACCTGACCGAAACAAGACCTCTGAATTAGGAAGATAATTAGGCTCCACACCCAACAAGAAGCATTTAGAGTGGGGCCTTTTTTGGGAAATATTGGTGAAGCTAGATATATATTTAACGGGTGAAAGCATTCAGAGTGGGGACTATTTGGAGGATTATAGGTGTGAGGCCAAATTACATCACTAATGAAGTTTATATCTCGAGGTCTAGGGGTTTGGGGAGAGTACCACTTTGGAAATTTTGTGTGCACCAAATTCCTCCCCAAGACTAGATATAATGTGAGTTCATTAATATGCTTGGTGGAGTTGACTTGGTGGGATCGAAAAACTAGGATGAGATGGAAGGTGCCACAAATGCATGGATATGGTCATAAGGAAACCACGTTGGTGCCATGGATGATATGGAATTACCCATAATGATGTGGTAGGCCCACATGGGGCACACACATGGAGGCAATGTGGCAGTGCCTTACTAACATGGCAAGAGTTAATTTGTTGATCTTCAAAAGGGCATAACTTTCAATCAGGAAGTCATATTGAGATAATATTTATATCGTCAAAAAGCTCTCTATGAGTTGAATGTGATGGTGAAAACTGCTTTGATTTTCAATGAATTTGGAAATAGAGGATTTTTGTAACCCCATATTCACCATAGACCATGAGGGTTAGGTTAATTAAAAATTAACACCACTCATAGCCTGAGAAGGTACAAGGGGGTGGAAGGGAATGTTACAGGTCCTACTGGTAAAAATGGTCTTGTGAACTTATTGCTCCACTTTTTCTACTCCAAAAACAACGAGATGGATGAAAAACAATATAATGATCCAATCTAGATAATTTTTGGGGAATAACTTCTTCCATTTGCCATTTAGAATATTAGCTTACACTCTGCATCCAAAGGTTTCAAGATGTCTAGATCAATATTTCCTTCATTTACATTTTTCAAGGGGGGTCACATCTAGTCAAATTTTAATCAAAAGAAACTCTGAACTAGCAATAACTTTTACCTAAGATTTGGTTTATAGTACCTTTGCCTAAATCAAACATCTAGCCATCTCAATTAGAGTCTTATTCTTCCTCTCAACATCACCAACGTACCAAGGAGAATAAGGTTTTGATATTTTCCATGAGATACCATTATGTGACCCCTATCCTTCAAAATCGTGATTCACATACCCTCCTCCATTATTATACCTCAATCATTTTTATCAATTTATCACATTACTTCTTGTTTGATACAATAAATATTTGAATTTATCAAGAAACATATGATCCAAAATTGTTATACATAGGTACCATATGAATTTATTAATGTTATATATGGGGAAGATTAGAATTTAGACCATCTCAAATATGGTTTTGATTTTTCAAATTTGGGTTATCAATTTTCAATACATTCTTGGGTCCCTAAGCAACATTCTCATGGGTTTGGTTCTAGATTATGGATTTTGAGGCTTTCCTTTTCTATGGTTTAAAACTTCCTCTCTTTTATATATTTCCAACAAGATGTTGTTAGCTTAAAAATGGACTTTGTATGAAAATTTTATGACCCTGGCAAGGTAATGATCCAAATATTCCTCATATGTCGAAGTGACAACCAAGTCATCTCACTATAATTCTAATATGGGGAGTTTATGATGCACCAAATCCACTAGAAAATTATAGAATAATCATGAAGCTACTTCCACAAGGGTTTGGGTTTAGGGTCCAGGATGTGATCATTCAATACCAACATTTTCCTTAATAGTAGATAAAATTGAACCCAAATAGCCTCATCTTTGTTTATTTATTTATCTACTCCTAGCTAGGATGGATGCACTGTAGGTTTTAACCCCGTACAGAAATTACCTGCATACGAATTCTAAAACACAAAAAATAAACAATGTGAGAACATAACGCATAAAACACGTATACACAGAAATTTTCCCCTGGATCCCAAAACCGGGACTACCATCTTGATTTTTCATTATGTTCCTTTCAATGTTACAATACATATTTATACATGTCGAAGCATCCAATACCATGGACCGAAAACCATCGCGTCCAAAACCATGGACCGAAAGCCATCACATCCAAAACCATGTGCGAAAATCATGCACAAAATCATACTTAGGTCCACCCAAACTAATATAGGGTCCAAAAACAAAATTTTCTGGGGTAGCGAGTGGGGTTACCTGCACCCCTCAAACCCCCTTGTGACCCCCCCCCCCCCCCCCCCCCGATATGCAATCGGCGCAACGAAGGGGGGGCTCCGCCCCCCTTATAACCCCCTGGTTAACTACGTGGGCTAGTCGTGGAAAGAATATAACACAACCCAACATTATCCCACTTTTTGTTTTCTTTCCACAGGGGGCCACAAGAGAGCTTAGTCATTTATCCAGCCCTACAATGCCCATTGTTTCTCTACACCAAGAGAACTTCTCAGAGCTCACAAATTTTTTCAATGCATCTACAGTTTTATTCAAAGTGTCCACCTTTACTAGCAACACCTTTTTGTATTCTATCATATCCCTCACAAAGTGATATTGAACATTAGTGTGCTTTGTCTTTGAATGATATGTAGGGTTCTTTGCCAAGAAAATTGCACTTTGGCTGTCACAGTCTATCCTTATAGCTCCCTGTACTAACCCCATACTTGAACACAATCTCTACAACCAAACTGCTTCCTTGCTTGCATGAGTGGCTGCCATGTATTCTACCTTTGTAGTTGATAGTGCCACTACAGATTGTTTCTTACTCATCCAACTGACTGCACCTCCAAATAGGTTAAACACATACCCACCTGTATATCTTCTCTGATCCAGATCTCCAGCCGAGTCTGCATCAACAAAACCATGAATATCCAACACTCTGTCCAATCCTAGTCTTCCTTGGTAGCACAAACCATAATCACTACTGCCACGCAAATACCTGAAAACTCGCTTCATTGTTGTCCAATGCTCCTTCCCTGGTTTTTCCATAAACCTGCTCAATACTCCCACTGCATGTGCAATGTCTGGTCTAGTACATACCATTGCATACATCAAGCTACTGATTACACTTGCATATGGAACATGGGACATGTCCTCTTCCTCTTCTTGTGTCTTGGGACACTGTTCAACAAATAACTTCACACCTATAGGAATAGGAACCTTCACCGGTTTACTATCATGCATATTAAACCTCTGCAGTATTGTCTCGACATACTTCCTCTGGTTTAACTAGAGCTTCCCCTTTGCCCAATCTCTTTTAATTTCCATGCCCAAAATATAGTTTGCAGCACCAAGATCTTTCGTGTCGAATTTGGAGGACAATTTGGTCTTAGAATCCTGGATAATTTCTTTGTCATTTCCAACCAACAACATATCATCCACATACAAGACTAGATAAATAACACAGTCACCAATTAATTTAAAATACACACAGCGATCTTCTTTGCTTCTGGTGAAGCCAAGTCCCCATATAAATGTATCAAATTTCTGATACTACATCCTTGGTGACTGTTTTAACCCATACAGAGACTTCTTTAACTTGCATACCATTTCTTTCTTACCCTTCACCGCAAAACCTTTAGGTTGCTTCATGTAGATCTCCTCTTCCAGATCCCCGTGAAGAAATGTTGTCTTCGCATCCATTTGTTCTACATCAAAATCAAAAGCAGAAGCAACAGATAAAAGTAATCTAATAGAAGCTACCTTGGCAACAGGAGAAAAAATATCACAAAAATCAATTCCTGGCACCTGGGAATAACCTTTTGCTACTAACTGAGCTTTGTATTTCTCCACCCTTCCTTTTGCATTTGTCTTCTTCTTGAACACCCATTTGCTGCCAATGGGTTTCCTTCCAACCAGCAACTCCACCAGATCCCAAGCCTCATTTTTGTGCAAAGATTCCATTTCATCAACCATGGCCTCTTTCCAGAGTTTTCCATCCTCTGAATCTACTGCTTCCTTCACAGTTATAGGATCATCATCAGTAATAGATAAAGCAAAATTTGAACAGAAAGAAGATGGTCTATACCTTTCTGGTTTCCTTCTTTCTAGAATTGATCTTCTCAAACCCGGAGTTTGTGGCTCTTCATCTTCTAATTCCTCCTCTGTTGTAGAGTCTGATTCTTTCTCCTTCAGCTCAAACTTTATCTTCTCAGGTTCCTTTGGTTGGACTTCATGTTTAATAACATCTTTCACCTCTCTGAACACCACATCTTGACTGTACACGGCCTTCCTTGTTACTGGGTTCCAAAGCTTATAACCCTTTAAGCCATCCTTATACCCAATAAAGATGCACTTTTTAGATTTACTATCCAAATTGGTTCGTTTTTCCTTTGGAACATGTACATATGCATCACATCCAAATACCCTTAGATGTGAAAGAGAGGGTTTCTTACCAATCCATACCTCTTGTGGAGTCTTATCCTTCAACTCTGATGAAGGTGATCTATTGACCAGGGAACATGTTGTCTCCACTGCCTCTGCCCAAAATTCTTGTCCTAACCCGACACCACTGAGCATGCTTCTTGCCCTTTCCATCAACATCTTATTCATTCTTTCTACAACTCCATTTTTCTCAGGTGTATATGGAGTAGTTTTCTGTTTTGCTATACCACACTTCTTACAAAATTCTTCAGATTCCTTACTACAAAACTCTCCACTGTTATCTGTCCTCAGCACCTTTATCTTCTTCTCTGTCTGGTTTTCCACCAGAGCCTTAAATTCTTTAAACCTATCAAAGACTTAATATTTATTCTTAAGGAAATATATCCATGTATTCCTTGTGAAGTCATCTATAAATGATACATAGTACACAAACTTACCCAGTGATGGAACCTTCAGAGGTCCAAACACATCACTGTGCACAAGCTCTAATATCTGTTTCGCCCTCTTACCACCAGAGGGGAAAATCACCCAATTATGCTTCCCATATACACAATTTTCACAGAAATCAAAATCTAGAGAGCAATTACTCATACCTTCTACCATACTTTTACCATGAAGTATTCGAAGGCTATTCTTTCCAATATGTCCAAGCCCTTGATGCCACAGCATGGTCTTCTCTCCAAAGACCACTAGATTTTCTGCTCCACTTTCAGGAACCACAAAACTATTGCACCCATCAACAACAATGCTACCTTGCAGCTTGTACAGAGTTCCAATCCGAACTCCCCGCATCAATACCAGTGCTCCCCGAACCATCTTGCAGGTGTCCTTCTCAAACACTGTTTTTACACCTACATCATCCAACTTGCTTACAGAAATCAGATTTCTGGCCAATGCAAGAATATTTAGAACACTCGGAAGTGTTCTAACCCTTCCACCTTGCAACTTCAACTTTACTTTTCCGCCACCAATGATTCTAGCCTTCCTATCATCCCCTAAGAAGACATCACCACCATCATATTTCTTATACTCGCAGAACCACTCTCTATGGGGAGTGAAGTGAAAGGATGCACCTGAGTCAATCAACCATGCCTCATGATCTACATGTGTACTTGAAGAAGCCAAGTACACATCCCCACCTTCATCTGAGGTGCTTTTCGCCTCTGCAAAAGGATCATCATCAGATCCCTTTCCTTTGTCAAGAGATTTAGGTTTACAGTCCCTTTTGTAGTGCCCTTCCTTTCCGCATTTCCAGTACACCCTTTACAGGTTTTCCTGGAGATTTAGATCTCCCACTCGATGACTTATTTTTGTTTCTGTTCTGGGATCGTCCTTGTACAGACAAGGCATCACCATTCTGGCTCTCCATATTTTTTCGTCTCATCTCCTCCATTAGCGAGAATGAGACTATTTCATCGAACCGCATGTTGTAGGGAAAAGTATCCGACTCGGATGACCCTAACCCACTCTAAGGGTGACAGTTCCTTAGCAACAACTGTAAAACAAACTACTGAAGGTTTACTTCTTTATGAAAGCAAAAGAGAATGGAGGAAGCACTAACCGTTGCCTTGCGCTTAATGTCGAATCCAAACTCTCCTCTTTGGCCACTTGCTCCTAGCTCTTTGTCCTTCTGCTCGCCCAGCTACAATGAGATCCTGCACAATGACAAAGAAGGAAACTACAAGAGGCATGCAATCATAACTGGTTCATGGATTAGTGTAAACCAAACATGCAATCATCACAATATATAATTGAACAAAAGCACATAGAAGAACCTTAATAGCTTTTATTAATGAAGAAATAAAGGTTCTGAGAGGATTACAACCATTGCAGGCTCCAACCCAGCAACACCTCCCAGCAGAAAGAATTGCTCTTCTTCACCTCTCTCAAACAATCACCCAATAACTCAAGAATGAAACCAACAGCATATCATTACTTTGCACAAAAATTCCAGCCTCCTGAGCTCATAGGAGAGAGCTCAATATATAGATGAATTGAGAAAGGATGAGTCAGCTTGCAACTGATGTGTAGCTGCCTTGTGTCCTCTCTCTCTTCAGTTAATCTTTAGTTGATCTTCAGTTCTTGAGTCCACTTGGTGAACCTTGCTTCCACTTGGAGAAACAAAGCCTCTGACTCATCACAAGGCGAAATACCTGATCCAAGTGTCATTTTTGGAAGATTCCAAAGCTATGACTCATTCTGCCACATGTCCAAACTCGCCCAACGCAGGTGGGCTTTGTTCTGCCTGCTTTGCAACGCAGGTACACCATGGAGCAGTTGTGTTTCAGCGCAGAAACCCAGTGGAGCACCTGCTTTGATTTCAGGATTGCTTGTTTTTGAGTGTTTTCAGGTGGAGAACTGATCTGAGAGCTGTTGGTTTGCTGACCTTGTTCCTCTAGGGGTAGGAACATCATGTTTAGGGAACTTTGGATCCCTTGGATTATTGACAATTCATGCTTGTTGCTGCAAGGCACAAAATTGTCTATAACACCGCAAGGCAGTTGCATTGCTACCTATTGCAATAACGAGACCATCCCATGAATCTGGTAGAGAACATAACAAACTAATGCACTTATCTTTATCTGAAATTTTGATATCAATAGACGATAACTGACTTACCACAGTATCAAACACATTTAGATGCTCTGTCACTGAGTCTCCATCTTTCATCCACAGGTTATACAACTTTTTCGGTAGGAACAATTTATTCACCAGAGACTTAGATTGGTACAATATCCCTAACTTGTCCCACAAAGCCTTTGTCGTAGCTTCCCATGATACATTCATCAATACTAAATCTAAGACACACAATCGTATTGTGCTCTTTGCCTTCTGATCCAACTTCTTCCATTCTTCATCAGACACTCCCGTTGGTTTAGTACCTAGATCTACCGTGATCCACTGATCTTTATCCAACAACAAATCCTCCATCTTGAGTTTCCACAACTCAAAACTCTAACCATTAAATTTCTCGATCTCTATCTTTCCACTGCTCACCGTCTTCTTTCACCACTAGAATTGATCTTGCAGATCTCCCACTGAACAGGGTCTACCACAGGCCCGAGTGAAACCCCTCAGAAACAAAGGCATCCCCTTGAAGCCAAAACAACTCTGATACCAAATGTAGGTTTTAACCCCATACAAAAATTACTTGCATACGAATTATAAAACACAAAAAATAAACAATGCGAGAGCATAACACATAAAACTCATATACACAAATATTTTCCCCTGGATCCCAAAACTGGGACTACCAGCTTGATTTTTCATTATTTTCCTTTCAATGTTACAATACATATTTATACATGCCAAAGCATCCAATACCATGGACCGAAAACCATCGCATCCAAAACCATGGACCAAAAACCATCGCGTCCAAAACCATGTGCGAAAATCATGCACAAAACCATAGGTAGGTCTGCCCAACCTAATATAGGGTCCAAAAACAAAAAAAAATCGGGGTGCTACCCCGGACCCCATATAGTGGGGTTACCTGCACCCCTCAAACCCCCTATGACCACACCCCCCCCCCCTCACTACATAATCGGCGCAACGAAGGGGGGGCTCCACCCCCCTTCTAACCCACCGATTAACTATGTGGGCTAGTTGTGGAAAAATATAACACAACCCAACATGCACTACTAAATCTATGGTTGCTACTAAAGAAACTACTCCTACCTCCCTAGCTCCTATACTTGCTTTTTCTTATGCTCCCATCTATTCTTTTTCTTATAACCCTAAATCTAACCCCAATTATAGCTATAAAAACCTAACAAAATAGGGGAAAAGGGTTCACTTTTCCACCATCCACTAATTGTTCCATAGTCCAAGAGGAATTTGGAGGAGATACTAAATAGGAAATATATGAAAGCATGTTGTGGATGATTACAAAATATCATTGTGTCTCAAAGCTTCATAGTAAGCTTGAATAACTTTGCAAGTTATATTGTAATCTCCAAGGTATAACAAGGAAAAAGGCATGATCTTTTGTTCAATGTTGGTTTTTTGTTATGGTTTTCTAAGGAAAATATATGTGTTCCATTCTATGGTCTTTTTAATTGTATTCTATTTTAAGAAGTAGACTAATCAAAAATAAAATGGTGCATTTTTATTTTTGTTAAAGCATTAAAAAGAAAAATATAGAAGCATCGTTGAACATAGGTTCATTATAGTTAGTTTAAGTTTATATTACTTTGGAAATTTGATTGGTATGATAATCAAGTTGGTTTACAAATCATTATATTCTTTTTTCCAAGGAAATAAACCCAATTAAATATTGAAAAATCATCAATAATGTTAAAATATACCTTGCAGTGGCTAAGGAAGGTTGACTCTCTATATACATCTCATTATGCACAAACTCCAGTTGAGTCTTTACTTTCCATTAGTTTCCTTTTGCAAACACTTCTCAATGATACTTATGAAGAGTCCATCACTCACATACACCTTTATGAGAAATAACCTTAGGAATTTTATGAATCATTTTTTCTATGGAGAAAAAAAAATAGATATTACATTTTGTATCTGCCAGTGTAACAATAATTTCAAAGACCAATTCGTCCCATATATTTCTATATAAGTTAAAAAATGGATTGAGAAATTTCATGAACCATATTCAACCTAACCTCAATTTCATACTCCATAAATTTAAAATCCCTAACATCTCATGCCAAGTTCTACTTTAATCATCAACTATGGTTATACGATTTAATGGTTTTCTTACCTTCTTTGATCCTTTAAAATCACAAAAAATATGCAATCTATCTTTAGGTCAATAATACCTTGAGAAACAACCTCAAGATTATTGTTAATATCCTTCACAACAAATTTGTCTCGTTAATATCAAGCCTTCTTTCCAATTTGTGTAAGTTGTGCAATAAATAACATATCAAAACCAAGATTAAGTGCATGGTAGATATAAGTGATCACATTGTTTTCACAAAAACAATAAAACTACCAATAACAAAAAAATATATTCTTTTCTTGGCCTCATTTAATGAATACAAAATATTAACATCCTTAATCATGTGATATGAACAACCAAAATCCACTATCCACTACTTTTGATAAGTGTGGAAATGTAATTCTTGCAAACAACTAAACAAAATATATAGTTGTCACCTTTAACTTATTTACTACATTGTTGATAATTGCCTTCAATTCTCTTCACATTGTTCTCACGGTCCATACATTTGATCTAGGTGGATATTGGTGGCCATCCACATATTCCACTTGGACTCCCACCGTTGTTTCTTTCCAGTTTCCTTAATTGTAGCACAACTTACTATTTTTAGTAGTTTTTCGGGTCCTAAAATTCTAGAGCCGTTTTGAGGGATTAGAAGACACTTTTAGGGAATATGGAGAGATTGGAAAAGTTCCAAACCAATTTTCCTATTCTTTTTTGGCATCTTCTTCAAGATCTTCAAAATGCCTATTCTTCAAGTTCTTCGAAACGAGGTATTATGATAGCCAAATGGAGATCGTATGCCAAAGTTACTACCCCAAGAAGTTGATGTACCAATTTACCCAAATGGGGCCCACAGTTTTGGCACTTCATCTCCTAGGGTTAGGTTTTTGGATGTTTAGGGTTTTCTATTGTTTCTCAATAATAAATAGGCCTTTGAGCCTCATTGTAACACAGTTCAGAGACATGTAGCCGCCACATCTCTTCTCAGAGATAAGATACCATCACTAGAGCTAGTTTATTTTTATTTTTGTATCTAAGAATTGTTCAGTTCTTTGATATTAATGAAATGAAGTTTTATTTCTGCTTCATCTATGTGTATATGAGTATTTCTGTATTTTGTTTTCGTTCCTACATAAGTTCGAATCAGTGGTATTAGAGCGATCTACTCCTTCTTGGTTTTTCTTTGCATGTCCCCAACAAGGTCGGGGTATAGTGAGTTAGGGATCAATCTGGTTGAACCTTTGAAAGACCAGCCTCACAAAACCCGACAGCCTCCCATGGAAGAAGAAAGGAAAGACGAGGGGGCAGGAGATCCTTTAAGAATACTACTTGAGGAAGCCCTCGAGCGACAAAGGAATGTGATGATGGATAAATTTTCCCAGATCCTTCAACAACTACCCAGAGGTTGTGCATCTTCATCTAGCGGCCACTCTGGAGGTGCCACTCCTTTTAAGGTACAAGTTAACTTTGACATTCCCATAATTAAGGGGCAGATAGATGCAGATGTCGTAGATAAATGGTTAAATCTATTGGAAGGATATTTTTCAGTTCATTACTTTTCCAATCAAGAAAATATTACTTTTGCACTTCTCAAAGTTGCCCCACACGTCAAGGACTTGTAGGAAACCTATTGTGAACAAAAGGACGAGAGGGAATCATCATTGTTTTCAGCCGCACCCACTTTGGACTCTTTCCGAGAGGCCATCAAGGAACAATATTACCCGGTAAGGAGATATGAAGATAAGTACATAAAGTGGACCATGCTACGATAGGGAAGGGACCAAGATTTGTCAGAGTTTACAAATGTTTTCCATACCCTTCGCACAAAGGTGGGTATCAAGGATTATGAGCGGAATTTGGTACTCAAGTACCACGGTTGTCTACACAAGTACATCCAAGATGAGATGGAGTTCGTGGACATCTCCTCGCTTGGTGCGACATACCAATATGCTATCAAGATTAAGCATAATTTAAACAGAAGAAGCGAGACTTTGGATTTGTGAATCTGAAGCAAGGAAAAGGCACCTCCAAACCACAAAGCAAAGGAAAAAACCAAGGTGGGGTGACCCAAGACAACCTGCCAAAGCAACAAGAAAATAAAAACACCATGAAGACAAATAAGGACATGGGAAAATGATGTGAGTTTAATAAGAGCTCCACTGACAACACAAGTGAGTGTCAAGCCAAGCAATCACTAGTGGTCGAGTTGAAGGCTTCCGAACCAAATGCATGTTCTGACTCTGAGTCGGAACCCGACAAGGGGAATGACAAAGGGAAGTAGATCATTTATGCAGAGCCTAGTGCCACAATGGCCACCACTAAGATCCAGAAGAATGAGCCTGAAGATCCAAAGGAGGGGGAACGCCTCTTCCACTAACGAATGTGGGTGAAGGGTTCTCCGATGCAATTCATTTTCGACAGCAAGAACCAAAAGAACATCATTTCAGTAGAGGTTGTGAAGTAGTTGGGCCTACCAACTACAGCACATTCGTAGTCATACACCATCGAGTGGCTTCACCAAGGACAAGATCTCTGTGTCAGCCAGTAGTGTCTCCTTCCCTATAGCATCAAGCCCTTCACAGATGAGGTATTGTGTGATGTTTCTCCAGTTGAAGTTTGTGATGTATTATTAGGACAACCATACTTGTGGAAGTGACATGTTGTATTATGAGGTATTGTGATTATTACTTTGGGCGATAATTTGTACAGGATACCAGAGGTAGCCCCGCTTACCACCATCTCCTTGATCACTGCAAAGCAATGTAGTAAGATCATTTCTCACACTAGTAATTTTGTGTTCCTTATGATTCACCCTCAAGGAAATAAGAAGGTTGTGGCCACAGCTTCCAGACAGGGCTCCTCTTCACAGCAGCAACAAATGGACAAGGTTGTGGAGGAGTACAGGGACATTTTCGCCTCACCTATAGGGGTACCTCTGCACTGTCAAGTCAAGCACTCCATTGATATGACCCCGAGCATGGTGCTACCAAATCAATTGATCTATCAACGCTCTATTCTAGAGAGCAATGATATCAAGAGGCAGATTCAGGAGTTTTTGCAAGAAAGGGCACATCAAGCCAAGCTCGTCACCTTGTCGGAGCCCGATTGTATTGGTACAAAAGAAGGACGGGACCTGGATACTCTGTATTGACTATCGGGCATTGAACAAGATCACTATCCGAAATAGGTACCCAATCCCACATATTAATGACCTTTTGGACCAGCTCAAGGGGAAAAAATATTTCAGCAAGATTGACTTGAAGTCTAGTTATCACCAGGTGCCTATTGAACCCTTCGATGTGTGGAAGACTTCCTTCAAATCTAAGGAGGGCCTTTTCGAATGGTTGGTCATGCCTTTCGGGTTGATGAATGCCCCCGCAACCTTCATGAGATTGATGGACAACATCTTGCGACCCTTCACAAATGCATTCGTGGTGGTGTATTTAGATGACATCTTGATCTTCAGCCAGAGTTGGGAAGAGCACCTCCACCATATTCGACAGGTCCTTCAAACCTTGCGATAACACAAGTTGTGTGGCAATTTAGAGAAATTCACTTTTGGCATGACCCAAGTTCAATATCTAGGGTACATCATCGACGAGCAAGGTGTGCATGTGGACCCAGTCAATATATAAGTCGTTTAAGATTGGCCAGCCCCAAGCACTCTAACAAAGCTCTACAGCTTTCTGGGTCTTTCCAATTTCTATCGCAGGTTCGTGTTGGGGTTCTCTCATATTACTTGGTCTTTAAGTCAAGTCACCAAGGGCAGAGTTAAAGCAAAGTTATTTTGGTCTGAATTCCAACTGAAGGTGTTTTCTAAGTTGAAGCATCACCTTTGCTCTGCACCATTGCTCACATTACCAGACCTGTAGTAACCATTTGAGATTTAGAAAAATGCCTTCTACTATGCTATTGGTGTAGTTCTTACTCAGCAGGGGCATCCAGCGGAATATCACAGTGAGACACTTTCAGACACAGCCCAAAAGTATCCCACCTATGACAAAGCGATGTATTCCATTATGTAGGCCTGCCAACAATGGAATCATTACATTCTGGGGAAGGAAATGGTCA
This sequence comes from Pinus tabuliformis, assembly GCA_031772625.1. Taxonomy (NCBI): domain Eukaryota; kingdom Viridiplantae; phylum Streptophyta; class Pinopsida; order Pinales; family Pinaceae; genus Pinus; species Pinus tabuliformis. The sequence continues at coordinate 443,707,158 of CM062805.1, forward strand.
TCCACAAAGACCACTGATCTCTACAGTTCATACAGATACAAGGGAAGTTATAGAATGATCGCCATCAGAAGTGGTACGCATACCTACAACAATTCCATTTTAACATTAAGTGCAAGAAGGGTAGAACCAACAATGTTGTAGGCTACCTCAGTTGACCACCGGGCATGGCGCTGACCACTGTGATCAACCCTTGTGGGAACAAGACTACGGAGTGGCCACATCTTTACAAGAGCGATCTAGAATTCGGCAACACATACCAAACACTTCTAGAAGGTAAGCAAGTTCTAAATTTTCACCTCTAGGATGCACTGTTATGCTGCCTAGGACACATTTATTTTCCTTCAAGCGAGCGTGCCAAGATGATTTGGGAGGCCCACTATAATTGGGTTGCTGGACATTTCAGGGTAGAGAAAAAAGTGGCAGTGCTGCAGAAGTATTTTTATTGGCCGAACCTTCGACATGTTGTTGGAAAGTACATCAGATCCTGCACTACCTGTGTCATTGCCAAACCAACCATCAAGAAGCAAGGCCTATATACTCCTCTTCCTACTCCTAGTCAACCTTGGGAATCCAACTCCATGGATTACATGTCAAGCCTTCCTTCTACTAAGCATGGAAATGAATGTGCTTTTTTTGTCATCGACATATTTTCTAAGATGGTCATTCTAGTGGCCTGCAAGAAGAGTATCACAGTAGAAGCCACTATTAAGCTCTTGTTTGAACGAGTGTGAGTACATTTTGGTCAAGTCTCTAGTCAATGTTGGATACCAATCTCACTAAGTCCACGAATTTCTACCCCAAAACTGATGGCCAAAAAGAGGTTGTCAACGGGATGATCGTACACATTCTACGTATGTACAACTCGAAGAATCCACGCACGTGGGATGAAATCCTCCCCTATTTCCAACACAACTATAATATAGCTCTCCATAACTCAACTAGACATAGCGCCTTTCAAGTGAGGTTGGGATTCCAGCCACTATGTCCCATTGATGTGGCCATACCATTTGCAGCTACTCAAGAAAATTTGGCTCATGTCTAGTCCGAAGCTAATAGGGCTAACAACTTCATTGAGCACATTCAACACATTCTCTAGCAGGTCCATGACATATTAGATAGGGCCAATGTTAAGTACAAGCAAAGTCATGATCAACATTGGGTGCCACACAAGTTTCAAGTGGGCAAAAAAGTTTGGTTACATTTGTAGAAGGAGAACCTCACTGGATCCCACCGCAAGCTTTGTCCGCTTCGATATGGACCTTACACCATCACTAGGTTATAGGGTACAATCCTTTCAAGGTCAGCATTCCACCATTCCTTGGCCTGCACCTAATGTTCAATGTGGACTGCCTTCGATCATACTTTCCACCATTACTAGACACATCAGACATTGCAGAACATCTCACACTAACAGAGTTAGACCCAGACTGCATGGAACAAGCCACAACCGATCAAATCATGGACATGTAGATCAAGATCACTTGCCAGCAGAAAATCCAACTATATTAGGTTTCCAAAGATGGCCAACTCCTGGACCAAGGCAAGTGGCTCACAAGGGACGAAGTTCAGCAAACATTTCCCCATCTCATGGAAGCATTCAATGTAATGGCGGTCATTGCTTCCTAAGGGGGGAGGACTGGTCTAGGTGGATATTGGTGGCCACCCGCCTATTCTACTTGGACCCCCACCGTTGTTTCTTTTCAGATTCCTTAATTGTAGCACAACTTACTATTTTTTACAGTTTTTCGGGTCCTAAACTTCCAAAACCGTTTTGAGGGACTAAAAGACGTTTTTAGGGAAAACTGAGAGACACGAAAAGTGCTAAACTAGTGTTTTAATTGTTTTAGGCCTCCTCTTTGAGATCTTTGAGACGAGGTATTATGATATCCAAACAAAAATTGTATGCCAAAGTTACAACCCTGGGAATTTGATGTACCAATTTACCCAAACGGGGCTCACAGTTTTGGCGCTTCATCTCCTAGGGTTAGAATTTTGGATGTTTAGGGTTTTCCATTGTTTCTCAATAATAAATAGGTCTTTGAGCCTCATTGTAACACAGTTCAGAGGCATGTAGCCGCCACATCTCTTCTCAGAGATAAGTTACCATCGCCCGAGCTAATTTATTTTATTTTTGTATGTAAGCATATTTCAATTCTTTGATATTAATAAAATGAAGTTTTATTTCTGTTGCATCTTTGTGTATATGGGTATTTTTGTATTTTGTTACACTCTTGCATAAGTTTGGATCAATATTTCTTCCAACAAGTTTTCTCAACATGCATTTTCTTTCCACAATAATGACAAGTCTTCTTGATTTTGAATTTCCTAGACTTCTACTAGTTGTCATCACCATGCTTTCCAAGGTCTCCACAATCCTTATCATGGCTTCCTCCATGATGTTTTCCTTTATTTTTTCCATGATATCTTTCTCTTTTGTTATGTTTTTCATTCCCTTTAGTGAAATAGTCATTATTAGCCTATCACTAAGATTTCCCTAGTCATGCAAATTATCCTAAGCCATGTTAAACAAATTTCAGAAATAACCAAAATTATAATCCTTGTCATCTTCTTTCCTTGAATCCTAACTTGCATAAAATATGGAATAAAACAATTAGCAAGGATTTTATGTTCATCGTAATTAATTCTATTAATTAACCTTCTTTTTCTATAATAAAATTCTCACATTCATTCAGCTTCATATAAAATTTCATTAACGCTACCTTGATATATCTCTATATCGTCAAAAAAGAGGGGTTCCATAGAGCTCAACTCTTTTTCAAGTTGCATAACCTAGATTTCATCAACATTGTCAAACAAATTCTTTAGCTTCATTCATATTCCATTCAAGATGACAATTCCAATTGTATGAAACCTAATCTCCCTTTAATTGTGGGTCATCATGAAATCTACAACTTCATTCTTCTTCCCATTAACCATGAACTTCACATGTTCATCTTTGTGGTTAGTAACAATAATCTAGCAATAATACTTTTATCCTCAGCAACATCTCCATGCCCTATGCTTGCATGCCACTAGCTCTTACTTTCAAACCCATATTTCTTTAAGCAATCCTTGATTTAAAAAATTGAACCTCCCAAAAAGTCAATTCTCAAAAACATATTTTGTTAGAGTACACCTAATGTCCATAGTCTTCTTATAATATAACTACCTCTAATAACACCGAGAAATTATAAAACCAAGCTATTATTTTCAAACCCAGAGATTGATACAACTTAGAAATCATAAATACATTGTATATTTGAATCTAAAATTGGATAATGTCTATAAACACCACTAAAACATTGACACATAAAATATACAATAATTTTTCATCATATGTTGTTCACTATATAGTCTCATTTATTTATACTTGATATCTAACCATTTTTCTACGGATCAAGGTTGATTTATTCAAATTAATTACTTAAAGAAGTCCCCATTTCATTATAACAAACTACATGCTATTGACTATATGCTAACCTTTCCAGCATGCTTCCTGTCAACTTGCCCACTTCAACATAGTCGGAATAACAACTCACTAACCACACCACATCCTAATCTATCTTATGTCGAGTCTATGGATTCCAACATTCATGACCTCCTATTATTAACCCAACAACTTCTTCCATTGAGACTTTATTATAATTTATTAGATTATCTTATGTCGAGTCTATGGATTCCAACATTCATGACCTCCTATTATTAACCCGGCAACTTCTTCCATTGAGACTTTATTATTATTTATTTATCATTAAAAAATAGTGTTAGGTATTTTGAATTTGTTAGACTTAACATCAATGTATTTACATGGAGATTTAGATCCTTGCCAATGAACCTTGTTCAACCTTGTTCATAATCTTTCCGAAATGTTGAGCACAATAAATTAGAATTAAATAACTAACATGTTCTTTTAATATAGTACATATAGTCATGGTATCACATGTCACACTTTAGAAAGCCTTGAAATCCTACCATTCCAAAGTTTTAATATTTAGACATGTCAACCTTAAATTTACGAGTGCACCATCTTTCATTGAAAGCTCTATTTCAACCAGAAAACCCTTGAATGTCTGCATCTTAACAATCACACGTGAATACTTTCAAGTATAGTTGAAGTATGGTTGACAAGTTATGTAATCACAAGAATGGTTGACATGATTGCACCCACTATCACCTAATCATCTATGAAAGTCATGACATGTATTATATATTCTCCTTTATATATATTTATGTTTAGGGTCCACGACATTTTCCCAAATTTTAAGGTCTTGCATTATATTGAAGTAATTTTACAATAATATTTTAAGTTTTTACAGTTGGTGGAGTTTTTTATTTTATTATTGTGAATGCATATTAGTCCACATATGTATTCAACCTATGCCAACTATATAGGAAGATACATGTATACAAAGTTTATAATGTCATGTTATTTTTTTTGTTTTTGTCTCAGGTTGATTAGGTGTTTTTAGTGTAAAATGCCTTTAGTAAGCCAATGATATGTCATGTGCCTAAACTTAATTCCTACAAAATACAATAGCGTTGCTTCTTACTTTGTTATTCTTCATTTGTCTAATCGACTTCCAATGTCACAATCCAGGAAAATATGCTCTACAACTCATATACCAAGGGGTTCATTTATTTCATTCATCCAGATGTCATCATTTTGTCATTATGCTCTACATGTATTTTCATAACCGTGTGTCAATTTGTTGAATGCTTCTTGTAATATCATTGTAATGAGAATTGAAATCTTCATGAGAATTGAAATCTTCAATTGTATCTATGTGCATAAGATTCTCATTTTAAAAATATGTTCTCCATCAATATTATTTGTGTGCTCATTCTATGAAGGATCTAGATACTATTGGAATATCCTTGCTCTGTTACCATCACATATTTTATTGGTTCATGATAATGTGTTGGAGTCTACATTTTACGTTACATGAAAGATGAATTTCACTTGACTTTGACCTACTAGAATAGGACTCTATATGTGCATGACTTGACTCAACTTAACAACTTGAATCTACTTCTATTAATCTCAAACTATTTGTACGACTCTCGCATACATTTACCTAAACTTTTGCATAATCAAGCTTATAGACTCAAATAAAATGATTATTTTATCAACTAGAAATAGGCTATCATCAACTAAGGGCTAGTTAAATTTTGGAATGGTGTGTTTGCTTTCTATTAAAGCGTTAAAAATAAAAAATAATAAGCATATAATTGAGTGTAGATCCCTCTATTAATTTTAACTTTAGATATATATTGACACGCTAGTTATTGGAATATCCAAGGTAGTTTATAATGCACAATATTCTTTTTCTTCATAAAATAGACCCAAGCAAATATTGAAAAATCATCAATAATGGTTAAAAAAAACCTTGGGCCAACTTAGGAAGGTTGACTCATTCTATAAAGGTTGTTATGCATAGGCTCGAATTGTGTCTTTTCTTCCATGGTTTTCCTTTCTAAAACACTTCTAGTGATGGTCCTTACCAAGAATCCAACATTCACATATACCTTCACAAGGAACAATCTTCGATATTCCATGAACCATAATCAACCTAACCATTAATTTCATACACCATAAATTCAAATGCATTAACTTTTCATGTCATATTATACTCCTATCATCAATTATGGTTATAATCATAAATGGAGTTGCTTCCTTATTTGATCCTTTGGAATCACATTACTTATGTAGTATGACCTTATGAACAAGAATGGCTAGAGAAACCACTTTAAAATTATTGTCAATATCTTCCACAACAAATTTGTTTGACCAAAATTGAACATTCTTACCAATTTATATAAGTTGTGCAACAAACATATCAAAATTAAGAGTAGGTAAAATGATAAACATCAATGACCACACCATTTTCATAATCAACTCTACCAATACTAATAATAGTAGGTTCATAATCATCTACAATAAGTATCCTCTCTTCCTTAATCTTAGTTAATGGATATAAAAGAGAAGAATCCTAAACCATGTGATCTAAATAGTGAAAACCTAGTATCCACTTCTTTCAACAAATGTGAGTATATAATGCTTTAGAATAACTAAATAAAAGGTATCATTGTCACCTTTACCTTCTTAATTTTATTATTCTAATCACCTTGAACTCTTAGCAATGCCATTAGCCTTCTTCGAATATTTCTTCTCAGCATGCCCTATCTTATTACAATAATGATAGGTCTTCTTACTTTTTAACTTTTGTCAACTTCTACTTGTTGTCATATCCATGCTTTTTGGGATCTGCACAATCCTTTTCATGGATTTCTCCTTGGCATTTCACTTAATTGTTTACAGGGCCTCTAGCTTTATAGTTATTCTTTCCACTTCCTTTAGTGAAATAGGCCTAAAACTTAGGATTAAGTTTTCCTTGATTATGCAATTTTCCTATGCCTTAATCAACAAATTACAAAAGGAACCAACATTCATAATCCTTACCCTATTCTGTGCTTGAAGACCATTTCGTGTGCAATGTCGAGTAAATAATATGATAAATTATTTTCTAATTCATTAGAATCAATTCTGTCAATTGATATTTCTTTTGAAGATTTATTTCCCACATTCACTTGGATTCAATTGTATCTCATTAACGCAATATAGGTAATCTTAAATCCTCTATACAATTGAAAGAAATTGGTTCTAGAGAGTTCAACTTTTTTTCAAGTTGCATAACCTAGATTTCACCAATATTTTAGACAACTTCTTCAACATCTTTCGCACTTTATTCAAGAAGTCGATTCCACTAATATGAAACATAACCTCCCTTAAAATATAGGTTGTCATGACAATTACAACCTCCTCATTTTTCCCGTTGACTATGAACTTCTCATGTTCATCTCTTCAGGTCATGAAAAATAATATTTGTAAATTGTTGCCCTGTTTTCATGCATTACTTCAACTACAACAAACTAGTTATCAATATTACAAACCACCTATACATCTCTATTCTCCTTAAAAAAAATTCTATAGTCATAATTTTCAAGTCTTGTGTGAAAACGTTTCGCCTGCACAAAGAATTCCTCCATACATTTTTGTTCCACACCTTGACAAAGTTGTTCTTGTATACTTAGCCATTTTTACTTTTGTGCAGAATAAATTCCATAACTTTTTCTCTACACATCCCTTCCTTTGTACACCCCTCCTTTCTGCACAACTATATCTTTATACATATAAAGTTCTACATTATGATATCATATACTCTTATAAAAGTAGTCTATCCACTTACAATTCATACTTAGTGAACTTCACCAAAATAATTTTTTTCTCCTTTTGAGTCTAATTCAAAGCTCATTTAAGAAAGCCCAATAATAAAGGTAAAAGAGTGATGAAAAAAATGTTATGTGAATCAAATATTCCATTATTCCATGAACAAAATGACCATTATTATTAACTCCCAATTATGATTATTTTGTGTCCCTATGAAGGGGGTACATTATGAAGGGATGTATTAGTAAATTCTACCAATAAACCAAGATATTAGACAACTAAGAGCTCCATAATACAAAACTTGACTTGTCATGTATATCAAAGTTCATTGAAAGAATAAAGCAATATGGAAAGTAAACAAAAGAATGATTTTTTTGTGGGGATACAACTAATTCACTTGCCCAACAAGATACAAACTTCCATTGGTCAATCACATATTGTTGGCCATGTGTTATATTCTTTACAAAACTATCTCCATGCATTGTACATTGCACTGTGTGGTTGCAGGATCACAAGGGGCCCAGGAGCCCCTTTATGTAGGGGTTCAGGGGCAACAACATTGAAAAAAAAGGTTGGGTAGAATTTTGTGTCCATTTTTGGAAATTTTTGGCATATGGTTTTTACTTTTAGCAGTATTGTGGTGCATGGTGGTTCAGCCCATGGTTTTGTAGTTTCAGTTAAGAAGCTACGGTTATATTATAACCCAAGGTAAATTTATTGGTAGTTTATGGATGTCACGAGATATATATATATATATATATATATATATATATATATATATATATATATATATATATATATATATATATATATATATATATATATATATATATATATATATATATATATATATATATATATATATATATATATATATATATATATATATATATATATATATATAGATATTGTATTGTATTGTGATGCTATAAAGAAGAATATACTGAAAAACCTTTGTACTTTTCCCAGTTTGTGTTTCCAGGGTAAAATATTTGTGTTAACATGTGTGTTTTTCATTGCATCTTTTATATTTTATTAAGAATATGTTTGTATCAATTAATTGTCCAAGGTTAAAACCTACATTTCACATTAGAGTAGTTTTGGTTTCATCAGGATACTTTTATGGCTAAGGGATTTTTCTCAGGTTTGTTGTAGTCCCTGTTACAGTGGAAGATCTACAAAATTAATTCTTGTGGTGAAAGGAAATGGTGAGTAGTTCAAAGATAGAAATAAAAAATTTCAATGTGTAGATTTTCGAGCTTTGGAAGCTAAAAATGGAATATTTGTTAGTGTACAAGGATTGATGGATCATTGTGGATCTAAGTACTACAACAACAAGGCTGTCAAAGAAAACTGGACCTCATTGGATCAAAAGGAAAAGAGCACAATACAGTGGTGTCTCTAAGATTTAATATTACTAAATGTTTCGAGAGAAGCTACAAAGAAGGAATTGTGGGACAAGTTAGGGACTTTGTATCAGTCTAAGTCCTCAGTGAACAAATTATTCCCAAAGAAAATTTGTAAAACATGAGGATGAAGGATGGACACTCAGTGACAGAGGATGTAAACACCTACAATATTATGGTAATTTGTCGATTATTTGTTGATATCAATATTTTAGATGAAGTTAAGCGTATAAATTTGTTTTATTATTTAGCAAACTCGTGGGATAGTTTGGTTGTTGCCATAGGTATTAATGCAGCGACTTTAAGTTTCAATAATATACTTTCATCCTTGTTGTCGAAGGAGATGAGATGGAGAAACATGGAAATTCAAAACACATATTCCTTATCTATAAGAGGACAAGCCTAGAATAGAAATAAAAAAAATTCCTCTAGTGGGATATCCAAATCTAAAGGAGGAACTAGATATCCAAGAAAATTCATAAATATATGTTGGAGATGTGGAAAAGAAGAGAATTACAAGAAACAATATATATATAATTGTAGAGAAAGGGAAGGTATATGATGTTTCTCCTTCTATAGAAGCAAAATCCTCCTTAGATGAAGGAGTAGATGTGTACTTGGATTTTTCAAGTACACATGTAGATCATGAAGTATGTCTAGTTGAATTGGGGGAATCCTTTCAAATGAGTCCTCATAGGGAGTGGTTTTTCAAGTATGAAAGATACGATGGTGGTTATGTTTGGTTATGAGGTTAATCAAAAACAAAAACCATAGGATAAGGAAAATTATAGTTGAAGCTCGTGGGTGGAAGGGTTAGAACATGTCCTAGTGTTTTGCACATCGAAGGTTAGCTAAAAAATTGGTTCCTATAAGTAAGATGACTGATGGAGGTGTAAAAATAATGTTTGAAAGGATGCTTGTAGGATGGTTCAAGGAGAAATGGTATTGGTGGAGGAGTTCATATTCAAACCCTATATAAGCTATTAGGAAGAACTATTGGTAATGGTGCAACAATTCTATTGCTCCCGAGAATTGAGTTGGAGAAGGAAAAACTTATACAGTCTTTGGAGAAAATATTATGTTGTGGCGTCAAATATTGGGGAATATTGGAGAGAAGGGCCTTAGAGTACTACATGGTAATGGTATGGTATAAGTTATATCAAATTGCTCTTTGGATTTGGATTTCTATGAACATTGTTAATATGGGAATCAAAATGAAGTAAGATTATCTTCTAGTGTTACAAGGCTAGAGGTAATATTAGAGTTGGTGCACCATAATATGCTTGGACCTATGTCGATTCCATCACTAGATAAAATTGTGTATTATGTCTATTTTATAGATGACTTATCAAGAAATACACGGATTTATTTCCTTAGGAATAAATTTGAAGTCTTTAACAAATTGAAACAGTTTAAGGCTCTTATGAAAATCAGAAAGAGAAGAAAATTATGCTGTTAAGGACAGATAATGGTGGAGAATTATGTGGGAATGAATTCAAGGAATTATATAAGAAGAGCAACATATAAAGGTAGAAGACTACTCCATACACATCTTAGAAGAATGGTATTGTAGAAAAAATGAATAGGATATTAGGATGGTAAGGGAGAAAGTAATGAGTAGGTTAAATAGTTTTAGGTTAGGATAGGAATTCTAGGTAGAGGCAATGTATACTACATTTTACCTAGTAAATAGATCACCATCATCAATCTTAGATGATAAGATTCCACATGAGATATGGAATGGTAAGAAACCTTCTCTTAAACATCTTAGTGTATTTGGCTATAACACTTATGTACAGATTCCGAAGGAGAATAGGCGTAATATAGTTAATAAAGCTTAAAAATGTATATTTTTTTGATATAAATATGGTTTGAAAGGTTATAATCTTTGGAACAAAAAAACTAAGAAGGTTTTGTATAGTTGAGATGTAGTATTTAAAGAAATCAAAGATGTAGTCAAATAGGAATTCCTACCAAGGGAGAAAGAACCAAAGAAGATAGAGTTTGAATTGAAGGATGATGAATTAGACTCTACAAAATAACATGAATTAAAAGAAGAAGAAACACATAATTTGGTATTGAGGAGATCAATTCAGGAAAGAAGGCACCTAGAAAGGTATACTCCACCTAATTTATATTCAAAAATTCCTTTGTTTATTACTGATGTTGATCCTAGAACTATGAGGGAGGTGGTGGATTCAGAGGATGGAAAATTATGAAAAAAGGCTATGGTTGAAGGAATGACAACCTTTGACGAGAGTAATGCTTGGGTTCTAGTGCAGTTTCCAGCTAAAATAAATTCCATTAGTAGCAAATGGGTGTTTAAGGAAAAGTTGAATGCAGAAGGAAAAGTGAAGAAATACAGAGCTTGATAAGTAGAAAAATCTTATTCCTGGGTAGACGAAATTCACTTTGGTTGGATGGATTCTCTTGTTTCCAAGTTACTTCTAGTATATATTTTTTATCTATTTCTATTGCTTTTGATTTTGAAGTAGAATATATGGACATGAAGACATCATTCCTACATGGATATTTAGCAGAAAAAATTTACATGAAGTAGCTATAAGGATTTGTAGTAAAAGGAAATAAAGTGTTAGTTATGCAAGCTAAGAAAGTCCCTATATGTGTTAAAGCAATAACCAAGGATGTAGTATCAAAAATTTGATACTTATATAGTGGAATTGACTTCAAAAGGATCAAAGTGGATCATTATGTGTATTTCAAATTAGTTCGTGACCATCTTATTTATTTAGTTTTATATTTGGATTATATGCTATTGATTGGAAATGATAGGGAAATGATCTAGGAAATGAGAACCCAATTTTTCTTTAAATTTGACACAAAATACCTTAGTGCTGTAAATTTCATTTTGGGAATGGAAATGAAAAGAGATCGGGAAAATAGGAAACTCTAGTTAAATCAAAGGAATTGTGTTAAGACAATATTGCATAGCTTTAATATGTAGGAATGTAAACCAAAGGTCCATGTTTGTGTAGTGTAAAGTTATCTGCAGAATAATGTCCCAAGCCACAAGAAGAGGAAGAGGACATATCTTATGTTCCATATGCTAGTGCATTTGGAAGTTTGATGTATGCAATTGCATGCACTAGAATATACATTGTACATGGAGTGGTATTATTGAGCATATATACATCAAAACCAGGGAAGGAACATTGGACAACAATAAAGATTATTTTTATGTATTTTTGTGGCACCACTAAGTATGTATTATGCTATCAAGGAAGACCAATATTGGAAAGTGTGTTGGACATACATAACTTTGTTGATGCATATTGGGCTTGAGACCTGGATAACAAAATATCTACAAGTGGGTATGTGTTTAAAATATTTGGAGGAACAATTAGTTAGATGAGCAATAGATAGTCTTTAGTGGCATTGTCAACTACATAAGCTAAATACATGACAACCACTTATGCAAGTAAGGAAAAAATATGGTTATAGAGATTATGTTCAGGTATTTAGTTAGTATTGTGAGTTATGAGGATAGATTGTTATAGAATGCAATCTTCCTAGGGACAAACCTAGCCTATCATATTATGACAAAGCATATTGATGTTCAAAGTCATTTTTTGACAGATATGATTGAAGACAATTAGGTGCTGCTAGAAAATGTGGACACTTTGAAGACTATTACAGATTCATTAACAATATATGTGAGCACTAAGAGGTTCTCTTGGTGTATAAAAATAATGGGCATTATTTCCCTAGATTATTGATCATATACTCCCGTGATTCCCTATGTGCAAAGAAAGAAACAAGTGGGAGAAAGTTAGGTATGTGTTATATTCTTTGCATGACTATCTTCATGTGCTATACACTGTACCAGGTGTAGCAAGGAGGTGATAGGGGGTGAATTTTTTGCTGCGAGTGCGCTCTGCTGGTAGTGCACGCCGACCCTAGGACAATACCTGCAGCGCATCAACGCGTTCTGGGCCTTGGCCCCTGCCATGGCCCCCTCGAATCAGCCACAGGAGGATCTTGATCCTCAAAGAGCTTTCTCGGATCTGATCAAATCACTCCCTCCTCAGAAACCCAAGCCAGCAACTTCGAAATTTGTGAAAAAGCTTGACATTCTCCAGGAAGTTCTGCTGCCTCCAACCCTCCCTCGCATGGCAGCGATTTCTCTTGCAGAAAAAGGTCTTATAGGTCAGTTCACAGGCCTCTGGCCTTCGCCAAGAACAGTTCAGAAATGGGTCGAACGAAATTGGTCGGACAAGATCTCAGGGAAGATTTCGATCAAATTTTGCGGAAGAGGGTATTATACATTCCATTTCGAAACCAAAGCAGACAAGGATCTGATATTTAGAAACAGACCATACTTCATGGATTCCAGGGGTCTCTACCTCAACAAATGGACCCCGGACTTCGATCCGGAACTGGATATCCCCAATGCTGTGCCAGTCTGGGTCCGTCTCCCTCACTTGCCTCTTCATTGCTGGGGAGATGAGTCGGTGCGAGCCATAGGAAACGCTGTCAGCAAATACATCGATCGTAGTGAGCCCAAGGACAACATGCAAGCATGTGCTAGGATATGTGTTGAAGTGGACCTTGGTCGAGGACTGCCGGAAGCAATAATGTTAAAAGTGGACGACTGGAGTCATATTCAGCAGCTGGACTACGAACAGATACCGTTCAAATGCAAGGTATGTCACGAGTACGGGCATTTTGCTAATAGATGTACTAAAACTGTAAATGCAGAGACTGAAGAGCAAGATGGACAATGGGAACCTGTCAAAAAAAAGAAATCAGCCCCTCCTCTTAAGCCATCCAAGGACTCTGGCAATCCTGGCCCATCTGTACAACGCCCCTTCTCCCCGCCCTCCAATCCCTCTGAAACCCTTACACCTGATCCTCCCCTTCCCCTCTCTTCCAATCCTTTTTTGATCCTTTCCACAGATGACTCCACCCCTGATATTCCATCTTCCGAGCCCCCTCCTTCCCTTCAACCTCAGACCATCTCTTCTCAACCCCCCTTTGAGTCCCTTTCTTCAAGGATTACCAGAAGCTCTTCTAAAGAGCATGGAGCACCCAGTGACTCGTTCAAAAAAACAGGCCCAGGCAGAAAAACCGCTAAACAACATAGGGAGGAGAATGCCCAAAAGGACATAGCATTGGGAACGCAAACTCCAATAGAATCCTTTATCCATGGACATCAAGAGAAAGAAATAAGTGGTAAAGACCAAGAGAGGCGAGCACCTCTCTGCACGCCCAATGCGCCATGTTGAAAATCCTTTCATGGAATAGCAGGGGTTTAGGGCACCCCTCTAAAACTGCTGCCCTCAGAGACCTGATTCACATTGAGAAGCCAGAAATAATGCTGATACAAGAAACAAAACAAGATCAACATGAAATGAAAAAAATTATAGAACAACAGAAGAGATTCTCGGGCAGCATTAGCGAATCTAGAGGAGCCTCGGGAGGCATCGCTACCATTTGGGACAACAGCAAATGGACTTGCACTGCAGCAAATTCTCATCAGAACTGGATTAGAACTACTCTTGACAGCAACACAGGCAGCCAGACAGTGACCATTTACAATGTTTATGTTCCCAACCACTATAGAGAAAAGGAAACTTGTTGGGATGACTTGAAAAATAGCATTGATGGGGAAAGCAGTCCAAATATTATAATTGCAGGTGATCTTAACCTAATACTGCATGCAAATGAAAAAAGGGGAGGCACTTTTACTACAGATCCGTTTAGAGAGCGCTTGGAGGCCATCATCCAGGACAACGATTTAGTGGATATCATTCCCAAAAATCGCAGATATACCTGGAGCAATCGCAGAATTGGCAGTGGCAATATAATGGAAAGATTAGACAGATTTTTAGTTAATATATCGCTCCTCTCAAACTTTTCTGTAGGATACTCTAATGTTCTCAGCACATCTGCCTCTGATCATTATCCTATCACCTTAACTCTGGAAAACCACCGCCCTCTTGGACCCATTCCATTCAAATTCAGTCCTCTTTGGAACCAGATACCTGCGGTCAGAGAAATTGTTAAGGAAACGTGGATCCAGCATGTGGAAGGCTCGCCAAGTTTCATTTGGGAAACGAAATTAAAAAGAACCAAGAAGGCTTTAAAAGATTGGGCCAAAGAGAGATACCAAGAACTAGAGGAGAACAAAAAGAGAGTTAAAAATGAGCTAGAAGATGTGCAGGCAAGAATTGAAGAGCATGGATTAACACACCAAAGCAAAGAGCAAGAAAATGAATTATACGAACAGCTGAGCAAAATAAATAGGGAAGAAGAAATCAAATGGCGCATAAAATCCAGACAATTATGGCTTCAAGAGGGAGATAAAAACACTGCTTACTTTCACAAACAGGCCACAGCCCGGAAGATTAGAAACAATGTCAATACAATCCTGGATAGTGAAGGAAACCGATATAGTACTCAAGAGACTATAAAGAAGGCAGCTTCTAAACACTATAAGGACCTGCTAACCGAGGATAAAGGAATAGAAGACTATGCCGACTTGCTTCAGCACATGCCCAAAGGAGTTACAAAGGAAATGAATGATAGCATCAACAAAGAAATTGAAGAAGAAGAAATCAAAAGAGCAATCTGGTCTCTGCATCCTGATAAAGCGCCAGGGCCTGACGGTTTCCCCATTTGTTTCTACAGGGAATACTGGAATGTGATCAAAAAAGACCTGTCTAAGATGATTCGATGGGTTCAAAGAAAAAGGAAGATTGGAGGATTCACCAACTCTACATTCTTAGCCCTCATCCCCAAAGAAAACCGACCTTCTTCCTTCTCCAGATTCAGACCCATATCCCTTTGCAATTCTTCATACAAAATCCTAACCAAAATTTTAGCCACAAGATTAAAACCCCTTCTTCCCACCTTGATATCTGAAAATCAAGGAGGCTTTTTGCCGAACAGACATATCACTGACTCCATCCTTCTCGTCCAAGAAGCCATTCATTCAAGTCTATCCAGAAAAGAAAAAGGATTTGTCTTAAAGCTTGATCTAGCGAATGCCTTCGACAGAGTCAGGCATTCCTTCTTATTTGTTGTCCTTACAAAGATGGGCTTCGGAACTTCCTTCATTAATCTCATTGCAGCATGCATATCCGGTCCCTGGATATCCCCCTTGATCAATGGTAGACCATGTGAAGCTTTCCAATCCTCCCGGGGTCTAAGACAGGGATGTCCTCTTTCCCCCTACCTTTTCATTCTCATGGCAGAATCTTTCAGTCAAGCTCTGGATCACAACAGGAGAGTTGGACTCATAACTGGCATCAATTATGGGATTGGAGTTAAAAATATTAACCACTCTCAGTTCGCTGATGATACCCTGCTAATAGGAGGCGCCTCCACCACAATTGCAAAAAGGTTCAAGAAATTACTAGATCAGTTTATGGATTACTCGGGAGGACTGGTAAATCAGCTCAAAAGTTGTATCTATGGATGGAATACGACAAATCAAACTATCCACAGCATTGCCAACATTTTCGGGGTTCCCTGCAAAATCGATTGGACCCATTTTTCATACTTGGGCATGCCAGTTAGTCTGGGACCTTTGAAAGCTGATACCTGGAATGGGATCATAGACAAAGTAAAGAGGAAAGTGCAGCAATGGGGAACAATATGGCTCAATCCTGCGGGCAGACTCATCCTTCTTAAGTCAGGTATCACCTCCTTACCTCTTTATCGTTTCTCTTTATATCAGGCACCTGCCATCTTTCATCATAAATTGGAAGCTGCCCTTCGCCAATTCCTATGGCAAGGGGGGAAGAGCGACAAAAGCAAGTTCAGTTTAGTCAATTGGAAGCAGGTTATACAAACTCAAGAAAGAGGAGGACTTGGCATAAGAGCACCAAAATTCTTGAATTTGGCTTTTGGTGCGAAAATTGTTTGGAGGCTAATAACAGGGCCCCCAATGTGGTGGAAAAGAGTATTGGAGATCAAATATCTAAGCTTTCCCAGGCAGCAGCTTCTTGATTCCAATATTCCCAATAGAGATTCTACCAAAATCTGGAGGTTATGTAAGCAGTCTCTTCCTATGATGATCCAGAATATATCGAAAGTCCCAGGGGGAGGAGATAGCATAAACTTTGGGGTTGATAAAATATTGGGACACCAGCCTCTGAATACACACAAAGAAGCCAAGCCAATCATCAAGTTTCTTAACGAGAAAGGTATTTACAATCTAGCCCAAATCTCCAGCTGGGATCCTCACTCCCGTGCCTGGATAGGCTGGACCTTCCCTGAAATTCCAAATGCATTAGAGCCCAGCCTCAGCTGCCTAAAGACCCTCCTTCACAACAAAGCCCCTATTAAAGAAAATGAAGCAGACGGCTTTCGTTGGGACTCTTCTGGGACCGAATACACAGTCAAAGCAGGCCATCAACAAATTTGCAGCAACACCTTTCAATTCAATATATGGCCACATTGGAAATTAGCTTGGAGAGCAGAATCTCTCCCAAAAATAAAATTCTTCATATGGCTTCTGCTGAAAGGAAAAATTTTAACAGCAGAAAACTTAAAAAGAAGGGGTATCAATGGACCCTCCAGATGTCCCAACTGCTGCCAAGCTGAAGAGACGATGTATCATTTATTCATAGAATGTCCATTTGCTGCCGATTGCTGGAGAAAGATGTCTTTCATTGGAGCTATAAACTGGGACCCTCAGAATACCATAGCAGAGACAATATACAAGTGGAGGAAAAGTTGTCCTTGGAAAGAAAAAAGAAGTCACTTGGTGAAAAGAGTATGGAACGCTCTTCCCCACACCCTGTTGTGGCGAATCTGGCTTGCCAGGAACAAAAAAAAAATTCAAGATAAGAGTACAAATACTCGAACCACATGCAACAAAGCTAAAACTCTTGCCTTGGAAACTATCTCAAACAACACCAAAGGTAAAATCGATGCTACACAGTACAGTGTTGAGGAGCGAGACATAATTAGTTACATCTTGAACAGGCAGTGCAAAGTACCAGAAGGCAATAGGAGAGAAGTTCAGAACAAAGAAGAAATCAGGTCATGGAAAATCAGACTAAAAGAGTAGGACTTCGCCAATTGGATTCAAAAGAGTAACTGCTACTCCTTGTTTTTTGATGGGGCTTCCAAATCGAATCCTGGGATAGCTGGAGCAGGGGGACTGATCACAAACCCCAAAGGGGAATGCATCCTCCATTACGAGTGGAGTCTTGGGGAGGTCTCGAACAACAAAGCCGAAGCTCTGGCTTTGTTCCAAGGTCTAACCCAGTTAGGCAAAATGGGAATAAAAAAAGCTCAGGTATTTGGGGATTCCTCAATCGTAATCCGATTAATGGCGCAGCAGCAAAACTCCCCCAACATTCTGCTTCAACAAGTAAATAAACGAAACCATATCCTTCATCATATGATGGAAGACATCAAATATTTCCATATCCTTCGAAATCTTAACAAAAAGGCGGATGAACACGCCAACAACGCGTGTGGAAGACCCGTCGGCACCTTCAGATGCAACTCCAGGGAATCGATTCAATATCTGCCATGATCTCAATGGAAATCTCCCACTACAAGGTTAAATCCGGTGTCAGGCCTGATATCTGTCCTTTTTATTGGGCCGGCAACTGGACTGTCATCAGCATAGGGATAATACAAGGATACGAAGACCGCAGAAGAAACAGCAATCGGGTTAATCTAATCATGCCCGCCGGCATATCTTTCCCCAGATTTGTATTTCTGAGACTCTTGGATTCTTCTCAGATTTGCCAGCAGACTCCCCACCAGCCTCCCGTGACTAGTCATACTTGCTCCTGCCTAATTTCTCCCCAGCTCTACTATATAATTAACACCCTCTTCCCCATCTCTGGCACTATCTTATTCTCTATCGTGAATCCTTCTCTTTCCCGCTGTAAGCTTCTCTTGTCTCCAGGTTCTTGCAGAAAGCTCCATCTACCTTGTCTTAACCTCTGCGATTGCTTGGGTTCGGATATCTGGAGCGTAGCGAGCAGGTGCTCCTCTCAGCTGAACTGGATCTCTGTTGCGCTTCCTAACCATAGCGCCCAAAAGTCTGCTTCTCTGTATACTTCCTCTGCTTTTTGTATTCTCAGGTCTCTTCTAATCTTAACTCCCGCTGCCTTTTTTATCTCCCCCGCCTTGTTTGATTGTTGCGCTTTTAGCATTCTTCTCTCTTCTTCCTGTATTCTTACTCCCTTATCAATCCCAATGGACCGAAGTGAAGACTGCCTGCATTGTTCAGACTTGCAAGCTGAACTCGAAGAAGTTAGAGCCCAGCAACGCATTCTGGAGAATCAACAAAGGATCCTCGAAACAAGGCTGGAAGACCAGAACCGCATTCTGAATGAGAAATACAGAGCTGAAATAGATCTGTTTTTGCACAGGGTATCTTCATTGCATGAACAGTTTCGTCATTTAGCAAATCGTTGCAGCCATGCAGAAGAATCAATTTCAATTCTGCAATTCATGATGGATAAACGAAACAAAGCGGCACCCAGCTCCTCAAGTGCCAAACAACCTGAAGTGGACCCGAAGCCGGAGGAATCTACTGCAAGACAAATCAGCCATATCGAAATCGACTAAAATGGTCTTTAAATGTAAATTTTGGTTATCTCAGTTCGTAAGAATCTATAGCAGCTTTAGTAGTTTTAGAATCAGAACAAGTAGAAAAAGGGTCATAGAGAGAGTCTCATTTTGTAACTCTATTGACCTAAACTGTATCTTTGGAGATTTGTCTCCACTATTTTATTTCAGACCTTAATATAGCACCCGACTTTGTAAAAAAAAAAAAAGGAGGTGATAGGGGTGACCTCCCCTACTTGGGGAGTTTATAAGGAGTGGAAGCCCCCTTACACAAGGATTTTTGGGTAGTGCCCCTAAAAAAATTGTTTGGGTTTTACATCCATTTTTGGCGGATTTTAGGTACATGATTTTTTTGTTTAGTGGTTTTGTGGTGCATGGTGGTTTAGACTATGTTTTCGTACTTTTGGTTAAGGAACTATGGTTGTATTCTAATCCAGGTTAAATGGATTGGTAGTTTATGCACACTACAGGATATATATTACATTGTGATATTGTAAAGAATAATTTATTGAAAAAGTCTTTCTAGTTTTCCTAGATTGAGTTTCTAGTGTAAAATACTTGTCTTAATATATGTGTTTGTTATTTCGTATTTTCTATTTTACTTAGAATATATTTGTGGCAATTAACTATAAAGATTAAAACCTACATATATCAGTGATATCTAAATTTGACACCTGAGGAGAAACTCAATGGATTGGTGGTTTATGGATGTTGTGGGATATATATAAACTATCAAACACGAACTGCATTGAGTACCCCCTGTTTTGAAGTAGCGAAAAATGATTCGATTTTGAAAAGTGTTAATTTAGAATAAACCTTTTTTTTGGCATATTTTTGACACTTTAAATTTTTTTTATGTATCAAGTATGAACATTATTTTTAAATGTTAGTGATTTTCATGTTGATTTGCAAAAATGTTGATGCAATATCGACCCTTTTTTTTAGATGGCTTATTTTTTACACTTTAAATTTTCTAATCTATTAAGTGTGGATAATTTTTTTTTAAATGATGGTGATTTTCACGTGGATTTTGAAAACTATCAACATTTTTTTTAATGCATATTTTTTACACTTTAAATTTTCTTATGTCTTAAGTATGCAAAAAAAATATTTAAATGTTGATTATTTAACCATTTTTCAATTTGTCTTATTTATCTTCTTGTTTTTCGTCCTAAGATGTTTGTTTGTCAAGTGTTTTCCAAATATGTGTTTTTTGTTTTTCTTTGAAATGTTTTTTTATAATGAAATTTTTTATTTCTTTTGTAAAATTAAATAAATAAAAAAGACGTTAATATTTTGAGGTTAGGATTTTTTATATATCTATATATCGTTAATTAATGCTTCAATAAACATATAATAATTGTCACTAAAGAATAATAATTTTAAACACTGGACAAAAAATATACATTTTGCATATAGATATAATTAAAAAAAATATGTGTATTTCAGAACCTTTTCGTTAAAAATGACATGTTAAATAAATAAAAATTATGAAAAAAATTGAATAAAAAAAGTTGGAAAACAACCGATTTTATGAATTTTATATCAAAAGATGATAACATTTGAAGTTTTTATTTTGAAAAAAAAATGATTGAGATAAAATTTTAAGTAAAAGTAATAAGAAAAAAGGTTAAAAAAAAATAAAACATACCATTAAAAAAAACAAAAATAAATACTTGAAAATAAAAATTAAAAAGGTATGAAATAAAATAAAATAAATAATTAAATTAAAAAAATAATAATAATAATAAATAAATACATATTGAAGTTAAAAGCATTACAAATTAAGAAAAAAAAAACATTAAAAAAATTATTTAAAAAATTTAAGTTGAAAAAAAAATATTAAAAAAAAACATTAAAGCTAAATTAAAAATAAATTAAAAAACACATTTAAAACAACTAAAATTAAAAAAAAACACACACACACATTTAAAACAATTAAAAAAAAAAATCCACAGCGCCATGGGCCTTGGGCAGGGTGAGCTTACACCCAGCTCTCCACTCCCAGGCCCACGACCCCAAGAGCCTTTGGTAGGGTGAGCTACACCCAGCTCCCCCCTCCCAGGCCCGCGACCCCATGAGCCCTGGACAGTGCTTGGCCAATAGCCTTGCCCCGCTTAGGGCCACGGGCCAGGGCCTGGTGAATTGCACACAGCTCCCCCTCACCCAGGCTGCAACCCCATAGGCCCTAAGCAGGGCTTGGCCGATGGCTACCACTCCTACCCAACCCCATCACCCCATGGCCTTGGGTGGGGAAGTCTGATTCCTAGATTGAACTTCCCCTCTGAGCGTCTGTGGGGTTGTGAAGGGGGGAGAGCGCGTGTGCGCTTCTCACTCCTCCCTGCCCAACCCCATGGCCTCATAGGCCCTAGGTGGGGAAATCCAATTCCGTGGAATCAGATTTCCCTGACCAAGGCCTGTGGAGCCACAATTTTAATTTTAAATTTTTTATTTTTAGTTTTAAATATTTAAATTTTAAATTTTTAAATTTTATTTTTTAATTCTTTTGATTTTGATTTTTTATTTTTTTAATACATTATTTATTTATTTTAATGTTTTTTTAATTATCTAATATTATTATTATTATTTTTTGATTTTTTTGATTTTTTTTTCTTAAATTATGTTTTATATATATATATATATTTCTTTTTCTTTTTATATTTTGTTTGATTTTTTTGGTTTTTTTTAATATTTATTTTTTTTATATGTTTATTTATTTATTTAATGTTTTAATATACATTTTTATTTGCTTTTATTTTTTAAAATTCTTGTGTTTTTTTTTAATTTTTGTATTTTTTCATTTTTGTTTATTTATTTATTATTTTGTTTTATTTTATTTTTTTTCTATAGGGTCTATGTCAATCCTCAACTAGCAACTCGATCCCATTATATGTCAATTTGATAGTTGATTTTAAAGTTTTCGTTATAATGGATCGACTATACTCCCACAATGTGTCAATTTCATGTTTGACCTTTAAGTTTCCATTACAATGGGTCGAGGTCGCATATACGATGTGTCAATTTGTTGGCTTATTTTTAATTTTTTGTTGCAATGTGTCAAGTTGTTTTAGGTTAAGATTTTAAAATATTTATACTTTTAGTATTAAAAAAAAATACTCTTGGTATAATGACTCTTTCATTCAGGGGTTCATTTTTAAAGTTTTTTTAGTCTAAATTTTTTTTCCATAATGTAATAGTTGAAATATGTTGAAAACTTATGGATTTTTGTAGTCATGATCTTTGGTTTAACTCCATGGTTGAAAATTTGTGAAAATTTTAAGCTTTTTTTCTAAATCATGATATTGTATCTTTAATGATATCACTAAAAACAATTATAAGTATTTTATCTTTAACACCATGGCTGAAAATTGTTGGAGTTTTAAGGTTTTTAAAAAACGTGATATTTTATCTTTAATGTCATGCCTGAAAATCGTTGGAATTTTAAGGATTTTTAGAGTCATGATATTTTTTCCTTAACACCATTGCTAAAAAATGTAGAAAATTTACCTTGAAACCAAAGACGTTATTCTAGAATCAACACTTTTTGTTTTGAGAGTGTTTTTTGCACAAAAAAAAAAATGGTTTTTATTGGCTTTTACTGTCATTTTTAAAAAATGTTGAAATTTACCCCAAAAATTTAAAATAAATAAATATATATTAATCCAACACCAACACTTTTCATTTTCAAGTTGTTTTTCATGTTTTTTGGGGTTTTTTTGCCAGATTTATCCTTTTGAGTTTACAATTCCCGTTTGATATATCTATATATATATATATATATATATATATATATAGAGAGAGAGAGAGAGAGAGAGAGAGAGAGAGAGAGAGAGAGTATATTGAAAATTCTTTAATGTTTTCCCAGTTTGGGTTTCTACGGGAAAATACTTGTCTTAATGTGTGTTAGTCATTGCATATTTTCTATTTTACTATGGATTTGTTTGTAGAAATTAATTATATAGGGTTAAAACCTACACATACTAGTTATATCTCAATTTGACACCTAAGGAGAAACTGAACAATAAATTTTGGACTATAAGGGTATTGATAATGTTGAATGTCGTCCTAAAGTCTTTTATTTCAGATAAATAATTTCCTAATGCATCCACCATTTTGAAACTAAAACCAAAACTGTTAAAATTTCTCTATAATCTTAGAATTCAATCCTTTTGAATTTGAAAGCTTTTAGGAAGACATTGAAGCCATTAGACCCATACATGCAACTTAAGGTTCCTAAGGCATACATTTTCCTCAATCTTCAGGGTGGGGATATAAATTTTCTAATAGAATTCATGATTCAATCAATGAGCATGCCAATAGATCTTTCATCTATTGATATCTCAATTCTAGTAGATCCCTACAAATATTTATCTTGGTTTTGTGTGCATGTAATGAGATGCGACTCAACATCGCATATACCCAGGTCATTCCTACACATCATGTATCTTTCTTTCAAGAATGAGACTATCTTCGATTGGGTTGAGGTAACTTTTAATGGGATTCCTTTCAGTTGGCTAATTATTTGAAGACTCAAAGATTTTTCACGATATCCTGTTTGGTGAAAGCAATAGTTTATTATAATTTTTTCAATGGCCTCCCTCTTAGGAGATATGAATCCGAAAATAGTTGTGCAATTTTGGTATCCCATTTTATGGAGGCACAAAGCACCATTTCTCTTTTTCCTTGTCTAATTTAAATTTGTCAGACAATTTAGATATATACTAACTAGAATTGAACCGTATAGCTTGAATCAACAAACATAAGATTTTGTAAGAGGTAAAGGAGTATGTGTACAAGAAGACAACCATGCATATATAAGGATTGGTGTATATTAAGAAAATCCCTTATTACTCATCATTTTTATTTGTAATAGATATTTTATTGTATAAGTCTGTAGATAATATTTCTCCTGGTCAATTCTATTTGATAGGAAAAGGAAGATGCATTTTATCTTTTTACCATTTAAAATTGGAGGTTGTTGTGAATAATACTTCATGTTTAGCATAGGTATCTAAGACATTGAAACCTTTCAATTTGAAATAGGACAGTCATGTCTATGGTTTTGATCCTAAGGGATTTTTTTCTCAACATTTATCATCAGTAAGATATGGTAACCAATTTACTAAGATCACAGAGGGAACTAGTGATAACAAAGTGGATAAATCCATAGAAAAAGGTAAGGAGAAAGCTTCAAAGGATGATGATTTAGTCACATGAGTCAATACTAATTTAGGATAAAAGAGGAAAACTAGACAAAGAGGGGGAAACCCCAAAAATGTATAATCCTCATCAGCTCAACCAACTTGTTAGAGTTCCTCCTAGACACTCAAAAGAAAAGAGATAAGTGTAGTAAGGGGAGAGAGTAATGAATGGAATTTTGGGGGAGATTGTGATGAAAAGCCACCCCTCATTTTAATTTGGAGAAATATCAAGTTCTTGGTTCTTCATCAAAGAGTAACAAAAGTTCTATAGAAAAAGGAATCATAGCAAGCAGAAGAACCCAATGACATGGAGTTATATGGTTCTATCATTTTTGACCCGGTAGCATCATCCTTGGAATAATTTCAGAAGATAGTTGGCTCCTCTGTAGTCAATCCTTTCACTATTTTCTGACATAAAATTGGAGTAGACAAAGAGGAGTAATGCGTCTATGAAAATGTAGAGAGAACTTTAATGTCCCTGAAAAGTTGACTCTAATCCTTAACAGGAAAATGGATTAGCATAAACTAACACAATGCTTTTTTTTCCACAATCTCAATATCTTTATGCACACTTGACATAGTTATGCCCAACATCATGACTATCTCTCTCTTTATACCCATATTACCTTACCTTGGAAAACCTTGATTCCAAAAGTTACACGGTTAAATAAAGTAATTTGTTATAAATTATATTTCTCTAGAGTACATATATCATCCATGGTCTTTTTGTGATGTGAATGTCTCCAATAATGCTTTGAAACACTATAACCAAACTAATATCTTCAAACCCAAAGATTTGATCCCATGTTAGAATCATGAGTGGGTTACAGAAATGAACAAACATATCTAATCTAAGAGCGGATGGTGTCAATAAATGTCACCATAGAATTTATGCACAAAACATATAACATTTATCCTTCATAGTTCTTCATAGCTTGTTCGCTATGTGAGCTCATTTAATTATACTTGAGTGTTTAACTAGTTTCCAACAAATTAGGGTGAATCTAGTCAAGTTAATCCCTTATGATAGTCCCATTTTCTTTATTTGGTGGGAGAGGGGTGTTAAATTACAACTTGTTTGACACTATGGCCTTAACAACTAGTACCATCACAACAACAACAAAAAAAAATCAGCACCCAAATTGAAAAATAACACTATAATTAGAAATCTTTTTTTTTTTCAAATTAAAATTGCAACTTTTTCAATATCATGGTAAGTAGTGTTATCTCAAAATGAAAAGAGACCCCAATAATATAAAATCATTGACTCTACTCAAACTCTATTTATTTGAACTTAAAGTTGTAACAATTTTAAAACCATAACCTAAAAAAATATTATTGTTCGAAAAATTATATATATATATATATATATATATATATATATATATATATTTTTTTAAATAAAATAAAATAAAAATAAAAATAGTCCACGAGGTCTTTGATAGATGGTGATCGAATGCTTTGTTAAGACATTCCTTGATGTGAAGTCATCGGTTCAATTCCCTTCCCTGATCGGGGTGATATATTAGACATGATGAAGATGTAGTCCTACCAAACTTACAAAATAATAATAATAATAAAATAAATAAATAAATAAAAACAAACAAACAAATAGTTTTTTATTAAATAAATAGCAATAATAATAAATTAAATAAACCAAAATTTTAAATACAAATTTTAAAATACAAATTTTTAAAAATAAAAAAAATAAAAACCAAAATTGAAAGATAAAATATTAAAAACAATAACATTTAAAACTAGAAAAAGTTTGCTAAAAAATTTAAAAACAATGTCTTTTAAAAAAAAACACAAGTCTTTAAGCGAAGGGGCTGGGTGGAGTGAGACGCGAATTCTCAAATAGCTATATGGTTAGTTTAGAGTTGTAAGGTTATTTTCTTTTTTTTTTTCAATTTTAAATTATGCTTTTTATAATTAACCTTGGGCTAGTGGAGAAAAAAGAATGGGGGACAGGTTAGCAAATGAGGGCGAGCTCGCGGTGTTGCAAGGACACTCTTCTGGTTGTGTCAAATTGCCACCCCTTTTCGACTCTATTGAAGCCCAAATCTATCTCCTCGATAAGTATAGTGGAAATTTATCTCAGGTCTCCTCGATAAGTATAGTGGAAATTTATCTCAGGTCTCCTCGATAACAAGCGACAGGGTAAGTATACCAATTATCCTAATTAATAACATAAAATAACTTTAAAAAAAGATTCCAACATTATTTAAATGTATTTTTAAATACAAAATTTTGTTACGGTAATTAAATTTCAAGGGTTTTATTATTCTATAAAGTGTTTAAAGATGGAAACCTGCATATATGAGAGGTAAAACGAAAAAAATCAAAATATATTCAAAGCTGGTGTGGCTTGTAATATGTGTGATCCTTGGATAATTTTGATGACTTAGATTTTCTTATTTTTTAATTTCTTAAATCATAGGTTAATCTCACAAATTATAAACATTCAAAAAATAAAAGTTTTTAATATTTATAAATAGATATGTCTCGAGGGTAGCTCAATTGGTGATCAAAGTAATGTGAAATTTGTGAACCTTGAGAGATCTAAGGTTCAAATCCTTGGGTTATGATCTGGTTTATTGAGAGGAGGACAATTCGTAGAATTTTGATTATAATAGTATTGATTGTTAAAATTATAGTTTAAAAAAAATCCAATTTTATCTTTTAAAAATATATTGGTAACACCACTTTTTAATGAAGAATTGATTTTAAAGTTTTAGTTATAATGTTATCCGGTTTAAAATTATGTTTTCAAATGTATTGTAATTATAATCTCATCATCCATTCATCCCTCATCAATCCAACGGGAAAACAAGAAAAAGGAAAAAGAAATATATAACATTTTAAAATTTTGATTAACCATATTACTAGATTGTTAAAATCATAATTATACAAAATTGAAATTTTATCCCAACAAAAAATCGCAACTAATAATATTATTTTATAAATAAAATAAAACAACAATTATATATAATTTTCAAAAAATAATAATCAAATCAATAACTATACTTTAAAGTATAATATATATATTTTTTCTTTACCACGTTACATATTTATATTAAAATTTAAAAAGAGAAAACATCATCAACATCAATAAAGGCAAACTTCAATGGATTTAAAATACCTTAAAAAAAATTATATTATATTATATTATATTGACTATTGTCAAATTATTAAATTAAAAGATGTATTCTTAACTTCTTTATAATACTAAAATAATAAATTGAAATTAAATAATTAATATCATCCTTTTCAAAATCATTATAAATCTAATCATAAACAAGGTGCATGTAGGCCAACAAAATATAGTATTCATGAAACATGTATTCAATATTCACGGGTCTTTGAAATCCTACCGCTCCAATTTTTAAAATTTTAAACATAGTAAACGTAGACTTCGATTTACATTCTCTTTGCTTTTTAATTTAATTTACATACAAGGTCTATTTTTTTTAATTTATCACGCTTGGTTGAATTTAAGAACCTTTTATTTATTTTTTATTCATTTAAGGTACTTTGTTGAATTTAAAATTTTATTTATTTATTGAATTCAACAAAACTATTAAATTTTTATATTTTAACAATCCTACATACATATTTAAAGAGATTGTTAAAATATAATTAAAATTTTATTTATTTATTCATTAAATTCAACAAAACCATTAAATATTTATATTTTAACAATCCCACATAAATGCTTAGGGGAAAGGTTAACCATATATTTTGTATTTCTAGGTAATTATATAATTATAATGATGGTTAGAGTTTATATATATTTTTACCAATTATTTATTTAAAGTTTAAAAAATTTTGAGTAAATGTATAATTATAAGGATGGTTAAAGTTCATTCATCTTTTACTATTTATTTATTTACTTATTTCTCTAATTCATAGTAAATGTCATAAATAATGTTTTATATTTATTTTCATTTATATTCAGTTTAATGTCTAAATATAATATACAATGAAATTGGCATAATATAGGTGTTACAGGTCTATTTGGGCACATCACTCCCTACGATTAGATCAGTGTAAATAGGGTCTATCAAACCCTAATTTAGTTGTTACATACCTTAGACATGGCACCTCATTGAGTGCTTTCATCCATGAGAGTTTCTTGACTTCAAAACCTGCTGAAGTGCTACCTTGGGTCACCAGAACACCCCTAGTTAGGGGTAAGTGCTTTGCCAAGGGAAGGCTAACTTTCTAAGGAGATTCATTCCCAACTATGCCTAAATGGCTAAAGGATTCACTTGTCTTTCGAAAAAGGGAATTCCCTTCCATTGGGACCAGGTTGCACAAGCTTCCTTTGATGCTCTCAAAGATACCCTGATCTGACCGTCATTAATGTATTCCCCTAATTATCAAAATGACTATTTCCTGTGTCTCGTCATTGCAGATACAACCATTGTTATGGTTTTAGTCCAAGAAGAAGATGGGATTGAAGATTCGATCTATTATTTGAGTCGTAATCTCAATGATACGGAAGTTAAGTATTCTTACGTTGAGAAGTTGGCTTTGACTTCCATTCAAGTTGTACAGAGATTTCGCCATTATATCCTGCTCCAAAAGACCACTTTCATTTTGGATTGCAACCCTATGACATACATCTTGTCACGTCAATTGCTGGGGGGCAAATATTCAAAATGGATCGTCGTTTTGCCGAAATTTGATTTGGAATTCATCAAATCCAAGTCAAAGAAATCTCTCATTTTTGCAACCTTCCCTCTACTGCCATCGACTCAACAATGGAACCGTCAATTCCAGATGATTCTCTGTTTCTGATCTTGTCATCTGACCCTTGCTATGGAGATATGTTGATCTATCTCCAAACCCAAACTTTCTAGTCCAATACCTCTCGCTCGCAACAGCGACGTATTCGATATCAAGCCAAATATTATCTGATCATTGGTGACACCCTTTACCATCGTGGTATCAATATGATTCTTCATAGGTGCCTCACACATGAGGAAGCTGAGAAAGTTCTCAATGGTTGTCATTCTAGTGCTTGTGGTGGATCCCATACTAGTTGTTATAGGTCTATTTGGGCACATCACTCCCGATGATCAGATCAGAGTAAATAGAGTCTATCAAACCTTAATTCAGTTGCTACATGCCCTATACATGCCACCTCATTGAGTGCTTTCATCCATGAGAGTTTCCTGACTTCAAACCCTGCTGAAGTTCTTCCTTGGGTCACCAGCGCACCCCTAGTCAGGGGTAAGTGCTCTGTAAAGCAGGTAGCCCCATTCAAGGTTGTGTTACAGAGCACCTAAGCCCACTCAAGCCTGTGCTAGGCGAGAATCCTCGAAATGTTCATTAGATCCTGAGTATATTCCTCCTTTCTATAGCCTTCTAGAAGGAACCCAACTCCTATCCTATCAAGATGAGCTCAACTTAGGATAGCCTTGGATCATCTAATCCTCTATCCTCTCATCCCTTTGAACATGGAAACTAATCATATAATTATGGAAAACAAATCAATGCAATATTAATGACAAAACCACTTGCATTCATCTATAAATTGGCCTCCCATCATAGAGCCAAGGAGCTTGGATATTATAGAGAAATATTTTTAGTTTAGAGACTTGGAATCATTGTCAAGTAATGTTATGCTGCTGGATTGATGTTGCTATTGGTGTGATGAAGGCTTGGACTAAGCTGTATGAGTGACACGAGATCGAACCTCGTTGGGTGTAACTTCTCCCTCTATCAATCAATAAAGTTGTTTGTTCTTTTTCCAATACTTTTGTCTATATCTATGATGAATGTATGTTCAAATGTTTTTAATTCCATTTGTTTAAAATAAATAGATCAGATGCTTTGATTGTTGTTGTCTTTTGTTTATGTTGGTAGGTACCAATTGAGCGAGTTCAATTTGAGTGGGAGCGACGAGAACAACTCAAAGGAGATCAAAGGAAGCGAAGGATCACAAGTAGGTTCCTTTATCTTATATGTTTATTGTAGGAAAAGGTTAAACATATTTACTTCATTTGTTCTAAGTGTAACTACCCACTTAGGGAAGATATACTTATCCATAGGTGTAAATTCCATATAACAATAGGTCTAATATTCCCCAGAAGAAATTTTCTTAATATTAATGATTTTTTTTATCCCAAAGTAATTATGCATTAATATCTTATGTCTCTAGTCTTATTGAACTATCTTAAATATGCATAACCATACATGATTTTCTATATAGATAAATTAACTATAATAATGACTAGCTATATCCAAGGTTGGAAGGAGCGTGAGGGGTGATCTCTTGCCTCATTGAACAGAAAGAGCAGGGAAAATTTTAAGAACCCCCCCTAAATTTATAAATATAATAAATGGGCGAATCTCCATGGTATATAGGAAAAATGGAAGGCGATTTTATCAATAATATAATATGTATATATAATTTTTTGGCGAATCTCTCACCAGCCATGGCGAATATTTTACTCAATTATAAAATCTTGTAAGATCTTGGCAAGTCTTTCACTAAATAATAAAACTTTGTAAAGTCCTAGTGAATCTTAGCATAGGCTACATGGTGGTTTAATTCCCCCATTTAAATAGGCTACATTCCAGGTGAATACCATGGGTCAATACCATGTACCATTTTGGTAAATACCATGGGTCAATACCATGTGCCATTTTTATTTTTATTAATTCTAATATTAGGGTTAATAATGGTTTTTTGCATGGTATTAATAACAATCTAGTCCATGGTATTTGTCCCATAGTATTTTGGCCATAGGTTTCACCTAAATATAACCCATTTTTTGAGTGTTCGTAAATATAAGGTGACTTATGGAGTAAATATAAAAAAATGTTTTATTTGTTTACCATACCTCTCGTTTATTTATATTTTTATTAATTTACCATACCTCTTTTACAAATATGGTATTTGGCCCATAGGATTCACTTAAATAAAACCTCTTTCTTGAGCCTTCATAAATAGAATGAGGGTTATGGACTAAATATAAAAAGAGGTTTTATTTATTTACGATACGTCTAGTTTATTTATATTTTTATTTATTTACCATACCTTTTGAGTAAGTATAAAAAGATGTTTTATTTATTTACCATACCTCCAGTTTACTTATATTTTTATTTGTTTACACCCTTACATGTATATAAGGTGACTTATGGAGTAAATATAAAAAATATTTTATTTATTTACCATATCTCTCATTTATTTATATTTTTATTAATGTACCATACCTCTTTTATAAATATGGTATTTGGCCCATAGGATTCACTTAAATAAACCTATTCTTGAAAATGGGCGAATGGATTCACTTAAATAAAACCTATTCTTGAAAATGGGCGAATGGAAGGTTGTCAGTCCTAATTTCAAGGGCTAAATTTACCTTTTTTACCCTCTCCCTTAAAATAAGGTGGGCTATTTGAGGTGATTTGTAAAAATGTACTATGATACAAAATATTTGCCCACTAAAAATTTAAAACCCCTTAATTTCGTCAAAGGGCGAACATTCGCCCCTAAAATTATCCTTGAGAAAGAGATTCAATTTGCTTGGGGGTTGGGCACTCTAACAAACAATTAGGCTAAAGTTTTGGCTCTTTGGAAATGATTAGAATTAGCCATCAGTAGACGCATAAAGAGAATATTATGTAGAAATTTTGAATGATATGACACTTATTCACAGAGATTATCCTGATTATACACTATTGCGGAATGCATGCATAATACATAACCTCCTCTACGTTGATCATCAATTTAGCAGCATTAAAAACAATGAAACATCAATCACATGCGCACATTAACACAGTATGTAACCCGGGGAAAGCATACAGCTGAAAACCCGACACTATCTGTATATTATAATGATTGAGAACATGTAACAATACATAGTACAATACTCCTCACAAGTACTCAGTACTATCTCCACCTATTACACACAAAACTAGCTTAGATCTGAATCAATCACAGGTTCAAATCTCCTCCACTACTTTGCCTGCCTCCATTGCGCAATCCTGCATGAGAATAATGATGAATGGCTGAAGCAAACTCGTATTTCCTTGGTTGAACCACGAAATCCTCATTGGCATTACTCAATCCATTGATTGTGCAAATCTCATGCACAACTATAGTCACAACTGACAGCTGTTTTGCCCTTTCACTCACCTCTAACACCTGTCTCCACTGAACTGTCCATGCACTGAGTTAACTGATGTATTCTTTAGTTGATTTATGAGTTAATAATTAGTGAATTAATTAATAATTAAATCACATCACTCATCACTAGTGTATTCTGCAATTAGACTAAATACAACTAGTTCAACCAAGTCAAACTGAACACAACTCCATCAACTCCTCAATCAACTCCACCAAACTCAATCACTTGAGTTCTAACTGAAGTCCACCATGCAATAGCTCAACTGACTCATAAGAAAAGCGTATTTCCTTCTAACAGTTGCATGTGCCACATCTGTAGCTCGAACTGAAGTGCTCCAAGAGGATAAGATAATGTTTATAGTCCAAATATTATTAAGAGTTAATAATATTCGACTGTTCTATTTTTAGCCTGGCAGTCTAAAAATAGACTCCACCCATATGTC
Organism: Pinus tabuliformis; assembly: GCA_031772625.1. Classification (NCBI taxonomy): domain Eukaryota; kingdom Viridiplantae; phylum Streptophyta; class Pinopsida; order Pinales; family Pinaceae; genus Pinus; species Pinus tabuliformis. The sequence continues at coordinate 443,740,142 of CM062805.1, forward strand.
TAAAAATAGAAGTCCATCTATTTTTACCAACATGAACAATCGTCCACAAATAGCATCCTGCAACTCATAAACCATGATCCATATGTCTAAAAATAGACTTTGCGCCAAAAATAGCCTGCGGGCCCACTTAGTGAAGGCGACTCCTTTTCACTAAGCTTCATCATCTTGTTGCATTTTCAACACTCCCTCTCAACAAGATATGAATTATCTGCAACCCCTATCCTGCAACTCTGGAATTTTCTGCATGCAACACATTTTCCCGATCCATTTTCTCCAACAACACTTGGAACAAAAACACTCCCAACTGACCACTCCGTTGGGCTAGGAACATACTCTGATGCTAAAGCTCTACCTGCTGCTGACAAGTGCTCCCTCTTTGACATCTGTGCTACTGCAACATCTCCATGCATCTCGCACCATTCCACACCTCTCTGTGCCACCTAGCACTGTGCAAAACACTTGTGCCTTTCGCATTGCTGCAGCCTACTAGCTATGAGCTGTCCTGGGATTCCCTGCACTGTCGCTCTCTCTACTGCTCCATTCGCATTTGTCTCTACCCAATCAGTCAGTTCCTGCTACTCCACATCGGGGCTCCCGTAGCAAGGTCTCATCCAAGAGGTTGGGTACCTCAAGGATCCTGCCCCTCCTCCTTGGGACGATCAATCCACATCACCCCACCTCCTACCTGGAGGTATAGCTGCATGCGATCCCTTAGCCCACCTAGCTCGAAGTTTCTCCCTACTGAAGGTCTCTGCATGAGTATATGTCTCTACTCGATCTCCTCTCAGCTTCCCTTGTTGTGGCTGCTCCACAACCTCTTGAAGTTGCTGCACCAATCGTGGCTCCTCCACAATCGTCTAAGACTTCTTCTGGCTCTGCATGTTGAGAGGTAATATATGCTCCCTCTCAACCACCAAGTCTCCATCAGTTGCCTCGCTGCTCAAGGCTTTGCATGCATCTTGAACCTTAAGAGCATATAGGTTCTTGACCCGTGAACCAGTCTGCTTCACTTGTCTAGTGATGATGTGTCTAAGGAAAACCTTTCCCTTACTGAAGACTACATCACAACCTCTGTCTTCGATCGACACCAAGTTTCTCTTCAGTCCTAGTACATACTTGACATCGGTCAAGGTAAGGCAAGCTCTATGCTCCCTCTGAAAAATAACACACCTGAGACACTATACTTCTCATCATTACCCATCGCTATGAGTATCTAGAGATCTTTCTCCTCCAAAGTACTAAACAAACCCTTGTCACCGGTCATTGTGGAAAGAAGCTCCATTGTCAAGAAACCAACCACTTCCCACCATGGATGAAACCATGCATGCGAAGAGTGTGAAATCCAGCTCAAACTATGAAGCAAGTGCCTCACCTTCAAATCCTTCCTCGGATCCCTTCTTGGATTTCCTCCGTGGACAATTTGAAGCATAATGGCCCACCTCATGACAACGAAAGCATCTCACTTTCGATTTATTAACCTTCTTCCCATCATTGGAAGAACTGGATTCGGAAAGAGAACCCTTCTCCTTCCCCTTCTTTGCTTTGGCAGCCAAAGCACAATTTTCTTCATCAGATGCCTTTGATGAAGATCCGTCCCTGGTATTCCGCCTGATCTCCTCTTGCACAAGATCCGACCAAAGTCTCTCCCATCCTGGCAATTTCTCCCGACCATTGACAGAGTCCTGATAGGAATGCCAACTCTTCGGAAGACCAAGGAGAGCCAAGCTCACCAAGTCCTCATCATCGACAGTCACCCCCACACTTCCCAGCTCATCCTGGCATTGGGTGAACTTCGTGAGATACTCGGGCATACTGTCTCCATTCTCACACTTAATGTTTCTGAGTTTATCCTTGAGCGCCAACTTCCTCTGGTTGCTCTTGCTTTGGAATAGATCTGTCAACGCTTTCCACATCAAGTATGGAGAAGCCTTTCCATGCAGGCTGGATACAATGTGATCCTTCACGCCCTCTAACAGAATCCTTCGACACTTTGCTGTCTTCTTTTGCCAAACCTCAACGTGAGCAGCATCAGTAGGCTTTGGGACCTCAGCCTCTATGAACTCCTTCAGCCCATTGTCATCTAACACCACCTCCATCCTGTCTTTCCATGCAATATAATTCGAGTTGCTCTCAAGAGCATACTCCAATCGCAATCCGTTGAAAGACATTTCAACTTTGACACCAAGAAAACACTACTGCAAATTCGATTCCACCAACTCAAAACTCAACCGCTTCTGATCTAAAATTCGTGAGAACAAAGTATTTCTCGTACAGAGATTGACTGTATGGGCTTTACCGGATATCTCACCTTCCAAAAGAAGGATGAATCCAGAGGCTACCTGGCCCGATTATAGACTCTGCTTGAAGAAATAAAATGTAAACACTTTCTGAATAATAGATCTGATGATCAACAGCTCCGATACCACGTAGAAATTTTGAATAATATGACACCTATTCACAGAGATTATCCCGATTATACACTATTGCGGAATGCATGCATAATACATAACCTCCTCTACGTTGATCATCAATTTAGCAACATTAAAAACAATGAAACATCAATCGCATGCGCACATTAACATAGTATGTAACCCGGGGAAAGCATATAGCTGAAAACCCCACACTATCTGTAAATTTTGTTACGGTAATTAAATTTCAAGGGTTTTATTATTCTATAAAGTGTTTAAAGATGGAAACCTGCATAGATGAGAGGTAACACGAAAAAAATCAAAATATATTCAAAGTTGGTGTGGCTTGCAATATGTGTGATCCTTGGATAGTTTTGATGACTTAGATTCTCCTACTTTTCAATTTTTTAAATCATAGGTTAATCTCACAAATTATAAACATTATTAAACCAAAAAATAAAAGTTTTTAATACTTATAAATAGATATGTCTCAAGGGTAGTTCAATTGGTGATCAAAGTAATGTGAAATTTGTGAACCTTGAGAGATCTAAGGTTCAAATCCTTGGGTTATGATCTGGGTTATTGAGAGGAGGACAATTCGTAGAATTTTGATTATAATAGTATTGATTGTTAAAGTTATAGTTTAAAAAAAAAATCTAATTTTATCTTTTAAAAATATATTGGTAACACCACTTTTTAATAAGAAGTTGATTTTAAAGTTTTGGTTATAATGTTATCCGCTTGAAAATAAAGTTTTCAAATATATTGTAATTATAATCTCATCATCCATTCATCCCTCCTCAATCCAACGAGAAAACAAGAAAAAAATAAAAATATATATATATAACATTTTAAAATTTTAATTAACCATATTATTAGACTGTTAAAGTCATAATTATACAAAATTAAAATTTTATCCCAACAAAAAAATCGCAACTAATAATATTATTTTATAAATAAAATAAAACAACAATTAAATATAATTTTCAAAAAATAATAATCAAACCAATAACTATATTTTAAAAGTATAATATATATATTTTTTCTTTACCATGTTACATATTTATATTAAAATTAAAAAAGAGAAAACATCATCAACATCAATAACGGAAAACTTCAATGGATTTAAAATACCTTAAAAATATTATGTTGACTATTGTCAAATTATTAAATTAAAAAAAATGTATTCTTAACTTCTTTATAATACTAAAATAATAAATTGAAATTAAATAATTAACCTAATCCTAAACAAGGTGCATGTAGGCCAACAAAATATAGTATTCATGAATATGTATTCACCATATCCCATATTGTATTCAATATTCACAGGTCTTGAAATCCTACCGCTCCAATTTTTAAAATTTTAAACATAGTAAACGTAGACTTCGATTTACATTCTCTTTGCTTTTTAATTGAATTTACATACAAGGTCTATTTTTCTTTTAATTTATCACACTTTGTTGAATTTAAGAACCTTTTATTTATTTTGTTTTGTATTCATTTAAGGTACTTTGTTGAATTTAAAATTTTATTTATTTATTGAATTCAACAAAACTATTAAATTTTTATATTTTAACAATCCTACATACATATTTAATGAGATTGTTAAAATATAATTAAAATTTTATTTATTTATTTATTGAATTCAACAAAACCATTAAATATTTAGGGGAAAGGTTAACCATATATTTTGTATTTCTGGGTAATTATATAATTATAATGATGGTTAGAGTTTATATATATTTTTAAGTTTAAAATTTTTTGAGTAAATATATAATTATAAGGATTGTTAAAGTTCATTTATCTTTTACTATTTATTTATTTACTTACTTCTTTAATTCATAGTAAATGTCATAAATAATGTTTTATATTTATTTTCATTTATATTCAGTTTGATGTCTAAATATAATATATGATGAAATTGGCATAATATAGGTGTTACAGGTCTATTTGGGCACATCACTCCCTACGATTAGATCAGTGTAAATAGGGTCCATCAAACCCTAATTTAGTTGTTACATACCTTAGACATGGCACCTCATTGAGTGCTTTCATCCATGAGAGTTTCTTGACTTCAAAACCTGGTGAAGTGCTTCCTTGGGTCACCAGAACACCCCTAGTTAGGGGTAAGTGCTTTGCCAAGGGAAGGCTAACTTTCTAAGGAGATTCATTCCCAACTATGCCTAAATGGCTAAAGGATTCACTTGTCTTTCGAAAAAAGGAATTCCCTTCCATTGGGACCAGGTTGCACAAGCTTCCTTTGATGCTCTCAAAGATACCCTGATCTGACCGTCATCAATGTATTCCCCTAATTATCAAAATGACTATTTCCTGTGTCTCGTCACTGCAGATACAACCATTGTTATGGTTTTAGTCCAAGAAGAAGATGGGATTGAAGATTCGATCTATTATTTGAGTCATAATCTCAACGATACGGAAGTTAAGTATTCTTACGTTGAGAAGTTGGCTTTGACTTCCATTCAAGTTGTACAGAGATTTCGCCATTATATCCTGCTCCAAAAGACCACTTTCATTTTGGATTGCAACCCTATGACATACATCTTGTCACGTCAATTGCTGGGGGGCAAATATTCAAAATGGATCATCATTTTGCCAAAATTTGATTTGGAATTCATCAAATCCAAGTCAAAGAAATCTCTCGTTTTTGCAACCTTCCCTTAACTGCCATCGACTCAACAATGGAACCGTCAATTCCAGATGATTCTTTGTTTCTGATCTCATCATCTGACCCTTGCTATGGAGATATATTGATCTATTTCCAAACCCAAACTTTTTGGTCCAATACCTCTCGCTCGCAACAGCAACGTATTCAATATCAAGCCAAACATTATCTGATCATTGGTGACACCCTTTACCATCGTGGTATCAATATGATTCTTCGTAGGTGCCTCACACATGAGGAAGCTGAGAAAGTTCTAAATGATTGCCATTCTAGTGCTTGTGGTGGACATTTATCTGGTTATGCTACCGCATAGAAAATTCTCCGTGTTGGTTACTTTTGGCCTACCATATTTAACGATTGTGTTATTGTTGTCAAAAGTTGTCATGCATGCCAGATTTTTTACGTAAGACTCGATTACCACCTGCACCACTGCATCCTATTGTCGTTGTTGGACCATTTTCAAAATGGGGCATTGATTTCATGACATGTAACCCTCACTCGATCGGGGGGCATGGGTATATTATTGTCGTCGTTGACTATTTTACAAAATGGGTCGAGGCAATGCCTACATTAAACAATAGTGGTGAGACAACTGCACTTTTTTTCTTCAACCATGTGGTTGCACGATTTGGTGTACCACAAGCTATAGTTACAGATCATGGTTCACATTTTCGCAATCACATGATGACTGAATTAACTACCAAGTTAGGACTCTCACATGATAGTTCTACTCCTTATTATCCACAGGCTAATGGACAAGTTGAAGCCATCAACAAAGTCCTTAAGTGAATGCTTCAATGAATGATAGGAGTTCACAAACGAAATTGGCATTTGATCTTGTACTCAACTTTGTGGGCTTACCGAACCTCAGTAAGAAATGCAACTGGATTGACACCTTTCCAATCAGTGTATGATATTGAGGCAATCTTGCTAATACAATGTGAGATTTCATCACTAAAACTCACAATTGACTCGTTACCTGATACTTCTAATGAGGAAGCATGTTTCTTAGAACTCGTCCATCTACATGAAACACGTCGTGAAGCTGCATTAGCCAACGAAGCACATAAGAAACGAATTAAGGCGCAATCTGACCGCAATGTCAAACCTGGCATATTCTGAGAAGGAGACCTAGTCTTGCTTTATGATTAGGAAGCCAATAAATTAGGAGCAAGAAAATTTGAACCACTATGGATGGGCCCCTACATTGTCAAGCGTGTTTTGGCAAAAGGCGCTTACGAGTTCGTTGATTATGATGGAATTCTATTGTCACAACCCCGAAACGGGTTATATCTTAAACATTACTATGCTTGATTGTGCGTAGTAAAAACACTGTATATATGCTTTGATTGCATGTGTGTGTCACAGTGTGACTTTTAGAGTTTTTATGTGGTTAGTAATCCGCTTTGCATTTGTTGCAGATGTCGGAATATTTGGAACCATTTGTTGGTTATGCCGATGGTGCTAGTCGTAGTATGCAAAACCTATCTTTGTAGCATGGGCCATATTCGCTCCAAGTGACGAGTTAGTGAGTTTTCAAGGGATTTGTATCGGTCGTTCTATGAACAATATCGCTGAGTATAGCACATTGATTGAACTCCTCTCTGATGCCATTTCACTTGGCATTCACCGAATCATCATTAGGCTAGACTCACAACTTGTCATACTACAACTTACAAATGTTTATACTGTCTGAAATCCAACTATTCATCATATATTCCTTAGAGTTCGTCTCTTGGAAATACATTTTGATTACATTCAATATCAACACATTTCCATGAACTTTAACACATTGACTAATTCTTTAGCAAATTACGTGTTAAACAAACGTTTACGACATATGTAAAGAGTAAATTTTCAATTCACATCAACAGTTGAATAGGATTACACTTAACCATACAAAAACACTAAAAATAAAATAGATAGATGTTCAAAGTTTTTACAAAAATTTGTGTCCAAGACATGTTGGTCATCTGACCTCAAAACCTCAAAATGCATACAGTAAATCATCCTAAGTAGATCTAATGATGCTCATGATAACAGGTCATTATTTGAGCTATCATGTGCAACAACCTCATTCAATGACTAGGTACACGAATAGTATGGAATTGTAGTCTCATCGGTAACTCCTTGATCTGAACATCCAGTATGCCAAGGGCTAACCCTTCTATATGATCCTACAACTCCACCAGTGTCTCGATCAGATATAAATCCTAGAGAACTGCTCTTTCGACATTTCTACCCGCTAGTTCACCCGCCTCCTGTTGATGACCCATTGGTCGAACAGTGCCAACATCTATATACATGAGAACATTTTTAGTTTAGTCTTGGAAACATAAAAAAACTCAAAAAATAAAAAATACATGGTCAAAACAATTTACCTATAGCACCCCCTTGAGAACCCACTAGTAATCTCAAATCTGGATCTCCACGAAAATCTATCCCTGCATATGTATGCTCCTCTATGAAAATATGTTGTCGATGGAGCCATCTGAAGAATGCAGTAGAAAATGAGATTGATGACTAACCAGCACATCTAGCCATCAACTCTACCCATCTCTGCATCCATGGATCTCTAGGACCAACTAAACTCAGTGTCACATGCTGAGGTTGCATCAATGGAATTCTTTCCAAAGTAAAAGCGATCAAGATCAATCCATAGCTGAAAATTTTTGTCTTACCGCTTTTTACTTTATTTAGCTGCTCTTTCATCAAAGAGAGTACTGCCTCACACCAGTTGAACATAGTTGGATCTATACACTCAAGCGCATACTGCATGTATGATCTATTCGCGACATGAAGTGTCACGCTACTCACCAACTTTGCCATAGTAAAGAGGATTGTTCGCAAGGGTAAATCACGAACATCCCTGATGTTTATCTTTCCATATTTGCTAGGCTGTGTACCTGACCGACAAAATTGTTGAATGTAGTCCCTCACTGATTCACCCCCACGGGTAGAACCTGAAAGAGAAATGGGAGCACCACGTCTCGATAATCCTGTGAGAAAGTAAATATCATTGATCAATATAGGGAGCACTTTGTCCCCTATGTGAAAAGCCTGTTTCGTTGGATCCCATGAATGAACCAAGAACTGCAATAGTTCTAACTATTGCCTCATCCTGGATAACCTGAAATATTTGAGTGACCCACAATCTTTTAGGGCCTCAACAGTACCAGGATCATTTAGGGCAACCATATCCTGTTCTTCATGTTCTCTTTCACACCATGTGATAGCCATTCTGATTTGATTAAAGTTTGAAATCACACCATATGCTTAGTTAGGATCCATTTCATGTAAAAAACTGAAGATATTTTGGATAAGGATAATAAATCAAAACTCTAAACTGTGCCCAACGCACTCCCAGTCTGTAGACAGTGTGCTGCAGAGCAGTTTCCCTTCTCTTTGACTGCTTTGCAGCACAGTTTTTGATGCATGAAGGTGCGTTGATCCCAAGGTGTGGTATATTTACTTTAGGACCCCTAAAATTGAAAAAGAATGACCTTAAATGAAAGAGAATAGGTATATTTCCTACCAGGTCTTGACGGCATGAAGAATGATCCACAGAATCTCCCGCAATCAACTGCGGAAGTTTGAGGTAAAAATTGGTTCAAAGCACAAAAGTGAATGGTAAAATGACTTGGTAAATTCTTGTTTTATGGTTATTTCATGTTCATTAAATGAATAAAATATAGTTTTTACCTATTTTTACCAATGAAACAGGTATGTTTAATTTGTTTGGTGGTTCTTTGAGCAAGTTTACAGCTGACATAGTGAATTTGACGTGCATGATAGTAAAATGTACTTTTGACCACAGAGCATACTTTTATCTCTTTTTCGAGCTCTGTTAAACATCGAAAAGGGAACCCCCCTAGAGTCCTCTTTTAGCTCTTTTCAGACTCTCAAAATATGAAAAGATTGTCGGGCGCTTGTCCTTTTCAACTCGTAAATAGATTGGAAACGACATCTACTCAGTATAAGTTTAACCCTTTTCCAGACTGAGATAGATTACTTATGAAAAAGGAATACGTTGGTCGAACATGGTCAATAGGTTCTTTCTTGTATTATTTTATGCTTTTTCATACTTGAGAGACAAATTTAGGAAAAAGAACTTGTGGAGTTTTCTTTTTGTCCCTTTTCAAAATCTCTAAACATGAAAAGGACCGAGTTCTCATTGTCGTTAAACTCGTTAAAGCATAAAATAGCGAAAAACTTGTCCATCATGACAAGACCAAGTTTCAGCTTCGTTAGACTCATTAAAACATCACATAGCGATGGATTCACCCAAAGGGTAGAATTATACATCAAGCATATGTTATCCTCCTCAAGCTTGTTAAAAAGCAAATAAAGAGGTACTGGTCAAAAATGACTGCGGAAAATGGGAAAAGGGATAAATCACTTTATGGTAGCAAGTCGCTCTTGAACATGACACTTTCACTTCATATCTATGACTATTTGGATTGGGGTATTTGCTTTATGGTTATCATACCTATGGTTTATCACACCATCCATCACTTTGGTTTTCAGTCAATGCTTCCAATTCATTCAGTGTCACCGACATGTTCAAGAGAAGTCACTCAGTAAACTTCATCCTTTGCAATACTCATAAACCTTCATTTTCATGACCGCCATTCCTGAACATTGTGTCATCAGTCACATTCTATCTTCAAAATCATTACACTCGTTTCATGTCATTGATAGGGGATACATCAAGGGCCTCCTACGACGAGTCACTTCTTGTCGACATTAGCACATTATCCAGGAAGTTGACTTAGAAACACCCTTCCTATAATTTGAGGCTTGCATACATCAATGACAAGTTTCTCGCTTCTAGCGATAGGTTGACATCACAGGCCTTCGACCTAAAGATTTTGTATGGTGTTCGACATAAAAGCATCTATTCGCACCATGCAGAATGTACTGTAGTACCTTAAGAGTCATTATCATTATTAGTGATTTCTCTCGTGTCTATTAACAAATTACATCATTGGCTGGTAATCAGATGGTGTCTTCCCATGCTCGACTTCAGATCACATTTTCACATGGTTAGACTTGTACTTGAGCAACGGTTGGACGAGATAGAAGACCCTGGATCTAGTTTCATCCTTTCGGGTTGCAATTTCAGGAGAGTACTAAATCATCTATACAATGGCTTTACACAGATAGTCATGGATCTATATCTGTAGATGACTATCTGATTTATGTACATGTAATGAAAATTTTATATGCTGAGCATGGGTATGCCTTCCCTCAACAATTCATGAAAAATTCAAAGATATCATGATATTATGTATTGTAATTGATGCAGTTCACTATCCACTTCAGATCCTCCTCATCACATCATAAAGCATATCACTCAACATTATCGTTTTTGACTTCATGCTTTAGGGGGTAGTTGTTACAGGTCTATTTGGGCACATCATTCCCGACGATCATATTAGTGTAAACAGGGTCTATCAAACCCTAATTCAGTTGCTACATGCCCTATACATGCCACCTCATTGAGTGCTTTCATCCATGAGAGTTTCCTGACTTCAAAGCCTGCTGAAGTTCTTCCTTGGGGCACCAACACACCCCTAGTCAGGGGTAAGTGCTTTGCAGAGCAGGTATCCCCATTCAAGGCTGCATTGCAGAGCACCTAAGCCCACTCAAGCCTGTGCTAGGCGAGAATCCTCGAAATGTTCATTAGATCCTGAGTATATTCCTCCTTTCTAGAGCCTTCTAGAAGGAACCCAACTCCTATCCTATCAAGATGAGCTCGACTTAGGATAGTCTTGGATCATCTAATCCTCTATCCTCTCATCCCTTTGAACATGGAAACTAATCATACAATTATGGAAAACCATTCAATGCAATATTAATGACAAAACCACTTGCATTCATCTATAAATTGGCCTCCCATCATAGAGCCAAGGAGCTTGGATATTATAGAGAAATATTGTTAGTTTAGAGACTTGGAATCATTGTCAAGTAATGTTATGTTGCTGGATTGATGTTGCTATTGGTGTGATGAAGGCTTGGACTAAGTTGGATGAGTGACACGAGATCGAACCACATTGGGTGTAACTTCTCCCTTTATCAATCAATAAAGCTGTTTGTTCTTTTTCCAATACTTTTGTCTATATCTATGATGAATGTATGTTCAAATGTTTTTTATTCCATTTGTTTAAAATAAATAGATTAGATGATTTGATTGTTGTCGTCTTTTGTTTATGTTTGCAGGTACCAATTAAGTGAGTTCAATTTGAGTGGGAGCGATGAGAGCAACTCAAAGGAGATCAAAGGAAGCGAAGGATCACAAGTAGGTTCCTTTATCTTATATGTTTATTGTAGGAAAAGGTTAAACATCTTTACTTCATTTGTTCTAAGTGTAACTACCCACTTAGGGAAGATATACTTATCCATAGGTGTAAATTCCATATAACAATAGGTCTAATATTCCCCAAAAGCAATTTTCTTAATATTAATGATTTTTTTTATCCCAAAGTAATTATGCAGTAATATCTTATGTCTCTAGTCTTACTGAACTATCTTAAATATGCATAACCATACATGATTTTCTATATAGATAAATTAAATATAATAATGACTAGCTATTTCCAAGGTTGGAAGGAGCGGGAAGGGTGATCTCTTGTCTCATTGAACAGAAAGAGATTCAATTTGCTTGGGGGTTGGGTACTCTAACAAACAATTAGGCTAAAGTTTTGGCTCTTTGGAAATGATTAGAATTAGCCATCAGTAGACGCATAAAGAGAATATTAGTCCTTGGAGATTCAATGATTGTAAGAAGGAAAGTCTCCAAATTAAATCCGAGGGAGGAAAAAATAGCTTTGCAATGTTGAGAAGTATTGCTCTATAGTTTAGGAATTTTGAGGAGTTCGACTTGTTTCACATCTATAGACATCTGAATGTAGAAGTGGATAAAATGGCCAATAAAGGAGTATCTCTGAGGCAAGAAATAATCAAATCAAACCAAACTCAAAGGATACTTTACCCAATCCCATGAGGTGCATCTAAAAGAAGTCATGTGAAAAATTTGGCCAACATGGCCATCAAACTAAGAAAAAAATACGAATTGTAAGTTTTGGAGGAACCTAAAAGGAGGTGTTGTTGGACCTGAGTACTCCACATACGGTGGCCGACATAGGCTCTTAACTACACATGGTGTGCATGCGTACAACATCCATCACCTCAAGATTCAAAGTGCGAGCCGATACGCTAGATGGCATAGGAGAAATTCTAAGTATAAGTGGGATGTGAGCATCAATAATACACCTTTTATTCCTGGGATCCTAACCTTATAGTTATGCACTCTAGATTTAAATGCAGTTTATTTAATTTCATGCTATGACATAAATTCCTCAACAGAAGCAGATCAATGCCATGGTTTTTGGGTTTGCGCAGATATGGAAATAAATTCCTCTCATGGGATATGTTGCCTTAAGTCCCAATATCTACTTGTATATATTGAGTTGGCCTCTGAGAGTGCTTCGTCAAACTTATATGGGGTTTGGTTCACCATTTGGTCAGGAGGAATGAGCTTGAAAAAGAAAGAATTGGCAATACATGAATCACATCCTGAGGAAAATGAACATGAGAGTTGGCGTCAGTGAATTAAAAAACTATCAAGGGCAATGGTAGAGATTATTGAGATATTGAACAAAAGGTTGTAAATGGCTAAGAAAGAGAATGACGTGAAGTTTCAGCTACTGAAAAAGAAGTGTGAATGGTTTCAAAGCAAACTAGATAAGAAGTTAGCAATTATGGAGGCAGAGATAATAGTTCTCAAGCTTAAATTTAATGGAATGGAAGCCCCCCACCCCGATTGATGAGTTTGAGCCCAAGTTGAAAGATTGGGAAGTGGGAAAAGGACAACAGATTCCAGAGGTTTGAGGATCAAATGAGCAGGGAGAAAAAGTACACCGTGTGGAAAATGAGAACTTGGGCACAAACTCAGAAATTGGGCCATCTAGTGTATTTTGATTTACAATGTTTTGATCAATGTATTTCAAGTATGCTCTTTTTTTGGGAATTTTTTGTAGAATCTATGGTAGCTTTCAATGTAGAATTTTAGTCAAGAGAACCTACAGAGGCAACAAAAACTTGTTATGAATGTATTAGAATAGTGAAGCCTTTGAGTACACTGAAAAATGTAAAAGGTATTGCCCTTGTAACAAACTTTTTTATAATATAATATGACAACCATTTCATTAAAAAAAACAATGACTAGCTATATAAAAAGAGACATATATAAAATATTTATTATGACATCATACTTTTTGGTATTGTCTCTTGTAATGAATCTTGTCTAATACATTTGAATTTTTTTCTTCTTCTTTAAGATAACTAACTATTTAGAATGAATATTTTCTTCCATTACTCTCTTCCTCCCATGTAATCATATTTTGAACAATTATATGATTACGCATTTACAATGATTAGATGCAAAGGATTCACATTACTAACTTGTTACTTAATCATAAGATATTTTCTTTTAATATCCCATTTTGTTTCCAATATTTGCCTTGCTTTCCTATTTGTATTCTCAAAGCCAATATACAATAGTAAGTCTATTTAGTATGTGTAGTATATCACACCAAGGAATCTCTTTTCGCTATAAAATTGGAATAATTACTTTAACTCTAGATCTAACAAGTGCTGCATACTAGCTAGTCCCTGTCGTTTAGTTTAAATATAGCTAAATTAAAATAGTTTAGTTTAGATATAGCTAAATTAAAATATATGTTATTGTTAAATATGTTATTTTTTATTATTAATTTGTACTATATACCTGCCCATTGGCCATTAAATCGATCCTAACATTCATTAACTTTGGAATAAGTGTGAACTAAAGAGCTGAAAATTTATATTTATCTAAAATTATGATGATCAAATATGATAATATATTTGGCAATTTTTAAATGAAAAGTTAAAACAAGAATGTAAGACAAATAGGTTATATATTTGAAATTGGTTTAATCAAAAGGGAGATTAGTTTTGTTGAAAATATTATTACGCCGAAACCACATTTGATCTTGAAGTAAGACCTAAAATTACTTTTTGATTGCCTAAGAATTCATTTTCGTAGAATGAAAGGAAACCATGTAAATCATTACTAAGTTATTTCAAATAACAAAATTTTCCCTAAATAACGATAATAACTCTATTAACTAAAATTTACAAATAACTATTTTCATTACCTATTAAAAACTAAATATAATGTTTTTTTTTTAATAAGAAAATATATCATTTTCAATAATACTTTAAAATATTTTTAAAAGATATATATATATATATATATATATATATATATATGAGAAATATTAAAACAAAGAATAGATTAAATGCTCTCTATATATCCTTTGTTAATTAGTCTACTAAAATAAAAAATATAACATTATAGATGAATAAAAAGATAAATAAAAGTTAAGCTTTAAATGATTAAAATAAATAAATACAATATTTATAATAAATTCTTTTTCTAAATGTATTTGATTTTTAATAAAAAAATTAAAAATGTCAAAAATTACAGCAATAAAAATAATTAATTATAAATTTAATGTTTAGATATTACTCATCAAAATCAAAATTAAGTGTAATTCATAATTCTAGAAAAATAATTGGATTTTATTTATTTATTTATGATGAAACTATTTAATATATGTTTAGTGACATATTTATATGATTAAAAAATTATTTAAATAAATGATAATTGGGATAGTATAATCATTTCTCCTCCTTTTTCTTTCTTTCTTTTTTTTTTTCTTTTCTCTTTATTTTTTTTTCTCTGGAAAGATAATGTCATCATATTTGATGCTTAAATAACCATTATAGCTTGGACTATATTCAAATTTTATTAAAATAAACAAATAGTCAATATCCCGGTATATTTTTTTTTTTTTTCACATGTGGTTCACGGATACCCATGGTCAATGGGCAGCCGCTACGTCCACGGTAAGAACTGGGTAGCTCATACCCCGAAGGGGAGCACACCCCTCGGCCTATGCTGACCTGACCCCAAGAGCTTTCGGGAATTGACCCTGTGACCTCCCGATTGGCGAGGCACTGATTTGACCAATTGAGCTAACTCTTGGGGCTCAATATCCCGGTATAATTTTGACACCAAAATTTATTTATATTTATTTTTTATTGACATATAATATTGACACTAAATTTTTTTAAATATTTTATTGGATTAACACATGCCAAATTGTTTATATATATATATATATGAGTACATTGCTTTATATTATAATAAAAAATCAATAATTTAGTATATTATATATGAGAGAAAATCTTAAAAGTTTCTTTTTGTTGTTTCATGAGAAAATTTGTGGTCACTAATTTGCATCTTAACACGATGCTATGTTTAATTCTTTTCAAATGACATCACATTATTATTTTTTTCTAAAATCACTTTCAAAATTAAATTTACTATTTTTTCAGAACGAAAAAAGCTGAATTGTATTATATAAGAAATATAACGGTTCCCATAACAGATACATATTCATAGGATAGTGAAAATATCTATCAAAAGAGAGAAACATGTTTATATGGCTTACTTATCTTTACTTGTGGTAACCTGTGGACAAAGTAATTGAATACATTGGATATTTTATTTAAAATTAAAAATATCGGATATTTTCATTTAAAATTATTTATCTATTTTAATATTAGTCAATTGGTTTAGGACATAGAGATGATATAGACAGGAGACATCAAAGTGGAGGACGGGGAGATCAAAAATTGGTTTTTTCTTTATTCAAAACCTTAATTGGTTTAGGACATAGAGATGATATAGACATAGAGATGATATAGACAGGGGACATCAAAGTGGAGGACAGGGAGATCAAAAATTGGTTTCTTCTTTATTCAAAACCTTAAAAGAATATTAATGGATGGTGGTTTATATTCCTCAAAGCTTAGAGAGGAGCAGTCAATGAGCAGGGTAAGCCAAAGCAAAAATCACTCTTACTCACACTACAAGTAGATTTGGTAAATTTTGAAACATATAAATGAATTTTTAAAATATACTCATGAAATTTTCAGAAATTGAAATTTAATCAATTATTTGAATCTAAATTCAAATTCAAACTTAATAACTTTGATAATTATGATTAAAACTAAACAAATCTTCTAACCAAATCTATACCTAAATCACTTATTAAAATTTACAACGCATCACTTTCCCACACGGTCAAATAAGTAAGTTTAAAATGCGAAAAAAAATCGTTGTGTGGAGTGTCACTGCCTGAGTTTACTGTGCTTATTTTATTTGAAAAACAAAGCCAATTTATTTGATTTCTGGATTTTGAGTTGGAGATAAGATAGGGAAGCGGGCAGCGTGTGACATCAGCAAACTGTGGCGGTTGAAAAAGAGGAGGCGCTTGGAGGAAGGCACGTGCTAGATTCAATAAAACCAAAAGGAGAGCCTGACTGAATTAATGTGATGTGATGGTACCCACGTTACTCATTTTAATGTATTGATATTCATCACAGAATGCATGTATGGAATATTGTAAGGAATACTATATTGAAAATTCTTTAAGGTTTTTAAGGGAAAAACACTTGTTTTATTTTAATGTGTGTTTGTCATTGTATATTTTTTATTTTATTATGGATTTGTTTGTAGAAATTAATTATAAAGCCTTAAAACTTATACATGTTAGTAATATTTAAATTTGACACTCAAGGAAAAATTGAATAATAAATTTTGGTCTATAAGAGTATTGATAATGTTATAATGTGGTTTTAAAGTCTTTTATTTTTGAAAAATAATTTCCTAATGCATTCACCATTTTGAAACTAAAACCAAAATTATTAAAATTTCTCTATAAACTAAAACCAAAACTAGAAAAATCTCCAGGTCTGCGGCAAGGAAATATCTCCGTGGAAGTTTTAAGCATCTCCAGGCCTGCCACGAGGAAAAATCTCCAGGCCTTCGCTTATGCAGTTGAGCTTCGGCTCAAATCTGAGGATTATGACAGTGGGATCGTAGGGGAGGTCCAGCTAAGCTCGATATCTTACAATGAACCGGCGACACTGCTTTCGATCAAACGTCCACGATTTGGAATGAAGGCAATGTGCCCAACAACATGCTTTTATCAAAGCTAGGATTAAAAGGCTTTTTGAGACTTTACGGCTGGGTTCTAGATCTAATCTTTTGTGGCTAGATCTAGATCTAGATCTAATCTTCTGCCTTATTTCTCTGTAGTTGGGTTCTAGATCTAATCTTCTGTGGCTAGATCTAGATCTAATCTTCTGCCTTATTTCTCTGCGGCTGGGTCTTGGCTCCCACGCTGTGTTTCGACACTCTCCACTGTCTCACGCTATGGGGTTATCAAAGGCAACAACCAATTTCATAGACGAACCACCTGTTCAATCTTCTGCGGCTAGATCTAGATCTAATCTTCTGCTTTATTTCTCTGCGGCTGGGTTCTACAGGCAAGTAAAATATGGCTCCCAGCTTCGTGAAAATAGCTGCTGGCTCAGTTCTGTCCACTTTTGGAGGGCAAGCTCCTACCCATATCGTCAGTGAAGCCCCAACTCCCACTGTCCAGGTGGTCCACGCCTCACTCAATGAGGCTTTGAAATTTTTCGAAAGTGCCATAATCTGTCGGTTCAATGGTTTTTTGCCGCAGCTAACAGCTCTCCACAATTGGATCTCAGAGGTATGGAAGCCTGTAATTTCTGATGAAATTAATATCTACCCCTCTGTTAAGGGCTTCTTTATAGTAGATTTTCAAAATCTTGAAAGTAGACAATGTATTCTAGATT
Organism: Pinus tabuliformis; assembly: GCA_031772625.1. Taxonomy (NCBI): domain Eukaryota; kingdom Viridiplantae; phylum Streptophyta; class Pinopsida; order Pinales; family Pinaceae; genus Pinus; species Pinus tabuliformis. The sequence goes on from CM062805.1 coordinate 443,758,010, forward strand.
CCGGCCCTTGGTTTTGGGAAAACTCAAGCCTATTCATGAAGCCATGGAACCCATCATTTGATCCCTCAACAACAGTCATAACCTCAGCACTAGTTTGGGTGAGATTGCCAAGCCTACCCTTGCATCTCTGGAATCTCTCCTCACTAAAAGCCATTGGAAATGAAATTGGGAAATTTTACTGCAGGTGCCCAGAAACAGAGGAATATGCTAGAACCACCTATGCACGCATCTGTGTGGAAATGGACTTCAGCGCTAGATTCCCAGCTGAAATAAACCTAACAAGTAAAGACTATGTGTGGAACCAGAAACTCGATTATGAAAGTGTCCTCTTCAGACAAACAAGGAGAATGCCCGGCCCAACAACAAAAAAGTGAACTCGACGACCCCTCAAGCATCAACAGTTATGAGGATTCGAATACCGCACAAAATAAATCTTCATTTAACAACAAAGAAGATCTCCTAGACCAAACTTCTTCTCCGACTATCTTCAAAAGGAAAAATACAATAGAACACGAAGCTAAGACACCAATGTCCCAAGAACCAGAAGAGATGAAGGAGATGCAAGATAAAGGAAGTTGGAAGACCGTAGAGAAAAAAAAGAAAGCTACAACACCAATCTTGCCAAGAAAGACAAGGAGCCAGACAATTAAAAACTAAGAAAATTATAGGTCCGATAGACCAATTTGGTCTCAGTGGACATTAACCATCATCATCATCATCATCATCAATCCTTTTGAATTTGAAAGATTTTAGGAAGAAGTTGAATCCATTAGACCGAGACATGCAACTTAAGGTTCCTAAGGCATACACTTTCTTCAATCTTCACGGTGGGGATGTAAATTTTCTTATAGAATTCATGATTCAATCGATGCACATGCCAATAGATCTTCATCTATTGATATCTCAATTCTAGTAGATCCCTACAAATATTTATCTTGGTTTTGTGTGCATGTAATGAGATGCGAATCAACATCGCATATACCCAGGTCATTCCTACACATCATGTATTTTTCTTTCAAGAAGGAGACTATCTTCGATTGGGTTGAGGTAATTTTTAATGAGATTCCTTTCAGTTGGCTAATTATTTGAAGACTCAAAGATTTTTCATGATATTTTATTTGGTGATAGCGATAGTTTATATTTCAATGGCCTGCATCTTAGGAGATATGAATCCGAAAAGAGAAGTAGTGCAATTTTGGTATCCCATTTTATGGAGGTATAAAGCATCATTTCTCTTTTTCCTTGTCCAATTCAAATTTGTGATAATTTAGATATATACTAACTAGAATTCAACCACAGAGGTTGAATCAACAAACACAATATTTTGTAAGGGGTAAAGGAGTATGTGTACAAGAAGACAACCATACATATATAAGGATTTGTGGATATTAAGAAAATCCCTTATTACTCTTTATTTTTATTTGTGATAGATATTTTATTGCATAAGTCTTTAGATAATATTTCTCCTGGTCAATTATATTTGATAGGAAAAGGAAGAAATATTTTATCCTTTTTATCGTTTAAAATTGGAGAGGTTGTTGTGAATAATACTTCATGTTTAGCATAGGTATCTAAGACATTGAAACCTTTCAATTTGAAATAGGATAGTCATGTCTATGGTTTTGATCCCGAGGGATTTTTTTCTCAACATTTATCATTAGTAAGATATGGTAACCAATTTACTAAGATCACAAAGGGAATTGGAGATAAAAAAGTGGATACATCCATAGAAAAAGGTAAGGAAAAAGTTTCAAAGGATGCTGATTTAGTCACACGAGTTAGTACTAATTCAAGATAAAAGAGGATAACTAGACAAAGAGGGGGAAACCTTGAAAATGTATAATCCTCATCAGCTCAAACAACTTTTTAGAGTTCCTCCTAAACACTCAAAAGACAAGAGATAAGTGTAGTAAGGGGAGAGAGTAATGAATATCATTTTGGTGGAGATGATGATGAAGAGCCATCCCCTCATGTTAATTTGGAGAAATATCATGTTCTTGGTTCTTCATCAAAGAGTAACAAAAGTTTTAGAAAAAAAGGAATCATAGAAAGCAGAAGGACCCAATGACACGGAGTTAGACGGTGCTATGGTTTTTTACTCAGTAGCATCATTCTTGGAAGAATGTCAGAAGATAGTTGGCTCCTCTGTAGTCAATCCTTTCACTATTTTCTGACATAAAATTGGGGTAGACAAAGAGGAGTAATACATTTATAAAAATGTAGACAGAACTTTAATAAGTCCCTAGCAAGTTGACTCTAATCCTTAACATGAAAATGAATTAGCATAAACTAACACAATGATTTTTTCTTCCACAATCTCCATATCTTTATGCACACCTGACATAGTTATGCCCAATATCATGACTATCTCTCTTTATACCAATATTACCTTAGAAAACCCTGGTTCCAAAAATTACAAGGTTAAATAAAGTAATTTGTTATAAATTATATTTCTCTAGAATACATATATCATCCATGGTCTTTTTGTGATGTGAATGTCTCCTATAAGGCTTTGAAACACTATAACCAAACTAATATCTTTAAACCCAAAGGTTTGATCCCATGTTAGAATCATGAGTGGGTTATAGAAATGAACAAACATATCTAATCTAAGAGCGGATGGTGTCAGTAGATGTCACCATATAATTTATGCACAAAGCATATAACATTTATTCTTCATAGTTCTTGATAGGTTGTTCGCTATATGAGCTCATTTAATTATACTTGAGTATTTAACTAGTTTCCAACAAATTAGGGTGAATCTATTCAAGTTAATCCCATTTTCTTTATTTGGTGGGAGAGGGGTGATAAATTACAACTTATTTGACAATATAGCCTTAACAATTAGTACCATCACGAACAAAAAATTTAAAATCAACACCCTAAATTGAAAAATAACGCTATAATTAACAATCCCTCTTTTTTTCAAGATTAAAATTGCAACTTTTTCAAATTCATGGTAACTAGTGTTATCTCAAAATAAAAAGAAACCCCAGTAATATAAACTCCTTCACCCTGCTCAAACTTTATTTATTTGAACTTAAAATTGTAACAATTTTAAAACCATAACCTAAAGAAATATTATATATATATATATATATATATATATATATATATATATATATATATATATATCTATATCTATATCTATATCTATATATATATAAAATAACATAAAAATAAAAATAATCCACAGGGTCTTTGATAGATGGTGATCGGGTGCTCTCTTAAGACAATCCCTGATGTGAAGTCAGTGGTTCAATTCCCTGTCCTAATCAAAGTGATATATTAGACATGATAAAAATATAGTCCTACCAAGCTTAAATAATAATAATAATAAAATAAAAATAAAACCAAATAATTTTTTATTAAATAAATAATAATACTAATAAATTAAATAAACTAAAATTTAAACTAAAATATTAAAATTACAAATTTAAAAAAGCAAATAAATAACATAAACCAAAACTGAAAAATAAAATATTAAAAACAATAAAATTTAAAACGAGAAAAATTTTAATAAAAAATTTAAAATAAATTAAAAAAAATGTATTTTAGAAAACAAAAAACACAAGTATAGCCAATGCAGGGGCAGGGTGGAGTGAGGCAACGAATTCTCAAAGACTTGTAAGGCTATTTTCTTTTTCTTCTTTCCGATTTTAAATTATGCTTTTTATAATTAACATTGGGCTAGTGGAGAAAGAAGAATGGGGGACAGGTTAGCAGATGAGGGTGAGCTCGAAGTGCTGCAAGGAAGCTTCTCCGGTCGTGTCAACCTGCCACCCCCTTTCGACTCTATTGAAGTCCAAATCTTTCTCCTGGATAAGTATAGTGGGAATGGATCTCAGGTATCCTCGATAACAAGCCACAGGTAAGTATACCAATTATCTTAATTAATAACGTAAAATAATTTAAAAAATTATTCCAATATTATTTAAATGTATTTTTAAAATACAAAATTTTATTACGGTAATTAAATTTCAAAGGCTTTATTATTATATAAAGTGTTTAAAGATGGAACCTTGTATAGATGAGAGGTAATATCAAAAAATTCAAAATATATTCAAAATTGGCGTGGCTTGTAATATGTGTGATTTTTAGATAATTTTGATGACTTAAATTTTCTCACTTTTCAATTTCTTAGATAATAGGTTAATCTCACACATTATAAACATTATTAAACAAAAAAATATAAGTCTTTAATATTTATAAATAGATATGTCGTAAGGGTAGTTCAATTGGTGATCAAAGTAATGGGAAATCTGTGAAATTGAGATATCCAAGGTTCAAATCGTTGGGTTGTGACCTAATTTATGAGAAGAGGATAATTTGTAGACTCCCAAAAGTTTAGTAGTAGCTATGTGTCAGGTATGGCATATATATATATATATATAAATGTATGTATATAAATTATTATATGAATGGAGAGTCGAGTATTTAATTTTTATTGCTTCCATTTAATTTAAAATGTGTGAATTCCCTATTATTATTATTATTATTATGGTGGTGGTGGCGGTAATAAAAATGATTTTTTATCTTATAGTTTTAAAATTGTTATAATATATATATATATATATATATATATATATGAAAAAAGAAAAATGTGTTGTTATTAATAGAGAGGTTTTTAATTGTGGAAAGTTGATTTTAGAATTTTGATTATAATAGAATTGGTTGTTAAAGTTATAATTTGAAAAAAAAACCACTTTTATCTTTTAAAATATATATTGGTAACACCATTTTTTAATAAGGGGTTGATTTTAAAGTTTTGGTTATAATGTTATTCGCTATTAAAGTTATGTTATCAAATAAATTGTAATTTTAATCTCATCATCCATTCATCCCTCCTCATTCCAACTGGAAAACAAGCAAAAGAAAAAAGAAAAAAGAAAAAAGATGTGATTAATAACATTACTCTTCAATTTGAATAACATTTTAAAGATTTAATTAACAATATTATAAAGTTGTTAAAATCATGGTTATACAAAGTTGAAATTTTATCCCAACAAAAACACACAACTAATAATATTATTTTAAAAATAAAATAAAACAACAATTAAATATAATTTTCCAAAAATAATAATCAAATCAATAACTATATTTTAAAAGTATAATATATATATTTTCTTTACCGTGTTACATATTTATATTACCATGTTACATATTTATATTAAAAAAAAAGAAGAAGTGAATATCAGCGACATCAATAAAGGAAAACTTCAATTAATAAATCAATATTAAAAATACCTTAAAAGTATTATATAAATATTATATTGACTATCGTCAAATTTTTAAATTAAAAAAATTGTATTCTCAATTTCTTCTTTATAATACTGAAATAATAAATTGAAATTAAATAATTAATATCTATCATTTTCAATCATTATAAATCTAATCATAGACAAGGTGTCACGATCCCTTCGTGAATATATATATATATATATACCAAAGTAAAAACCAAAAAAATTCATTCATGGATTAACTACTTTAATCCCCTTCCCATTCAACTAGGAAAACAGGTACTCACGGCATAGTTAATATGTTTATGCGTTTTGTTATATAACCAAACCTTATGTTATTTACCCAAATCCTTGATCAATACATATTACTCTATATGCATCACACTTTAAGGTTTAACGTTATGGTCTATGGGTATTAATATTGAATCCGGTCGAATCACCAATGGATTGTTTATTAGCCCGTCTCCGGAGCCAGGTGGTGGACGGAGGCTTAACCCACCTCACCAACCTTAACGCCAGGTGGCATGGAACCACGTGAACCCATGTGATCCTCGGTTGACCTGCTGTGGTTTTCGCGCCAGACTCTCCCGCTCGAACGGACGATGGAGATTCACTTACCACAACGGAGGGTTCGGATTTGCTCAAGGGTTTGGTGGCCTATTCTTAAACCACCGGGTCTTTCGGTTTGGCTCATTTGCACAAGTCTGGTGAGGCCGACACTCACCCAGCTCGGCGGTCCTCCTCTGCAACAATTACCAGGTCTCAACTTGCTATTCTAGGTATCGTTTCACCCTTGCCGACATACTTGCTAGTCTATTTTCGCAGTTATCTGTGTAGGTGAATACGATATGTTTAACTCTCCGAAACCCTTTGTTTTGTTTTGACCTTCCAGGGATATTTACAGTGTGACTGTTATTATGCAGGTGGGTTTGTTTCCACGGTCCTCTACCGCCTGTAGGAAGACTACGCTGGCTCCAAATGGCACAGGTATGCTTTTCCCTGGACTAGATGATTTTCCCGTTGTTAAACAAGGGTTTATACATGAGGATTGAATTCATACCAGTCTCTTGACCAGAGGGTGTCTCATGGCTCTCTGTTTATGTCTCAGGTTCTGTATTCGTCCAAACCCTAGGTTCGAATTGCAGTCGGCTACTCCATGCCTGAACCTGCATTTTGTTTACCTTGCTAGGGTTTAGCTAGAAAATGCTCTCGGCTTATAAGCCGCTTGTTACTCGTACATTTAGCTAAGATTTATGGTCCTCAGACCTGGTTTAATTTTGAATCGAAGCTTGTATATATGTATCAGATTGTCCTCTGAACTTTTTAAAGGTTTACTTAGAGATTCATTATTTTGCCGTTTGGTATACGGATATTTCGTTTATCTGATGGTTCTATAATCCACCAATATGTATTGCTTACTGTACTCGTCAGGGTTATCTTATGACTATATGTTTGTCATTTCCATTATACTTCAATGAATATGCTGTTCACAGTCTATGCTCTATCGACTTGTTTTCGAAGGCGGCCATTGCCTTATATACTATCGATTGTCTTTGGAATATTATGCCCTTCAGTTGTTAATATTTAAGTTATTGCTATTCCTCTGTTTAAAATACGTTGTTACCCCAGAGGGTTTGCTAAACAATCGGATGCATAAATCTGTTAAAGGTATATTACATAGATGTATAACCTTGAATCATTATAGGGTTTTTCTGTGCACTTATATGCAAATGATTTGGTAGCAGTTCAATACGCGTACCCTGCTTGATTCATTACAGTTCTTTATAAGAAATCTTTGTATTGAATTATATACGTGTAGCTCCAGGGTACACGGCCGTTACCACGACTGTGTTTGCCTGGTCGATACGTTACCCGGTTCCCGGCTATTCTGTGTAAAGTTTATAGTTGTATCCGGAATATAACGGGATAACCCCCGGTAATAGTTTTTCCTTCAGGCTTTTAACTTGTAAGGATATATGCATCGTCGTGACTATTGTTCTTTCAGATTTAAAGTTTTGTAATGTATACATGAAACCCTCGACACAGGGTCTAATATCTTTTTGTATTCACAGCACTATTGTCTATATTCACCGTGCTGGAAATTATTTATGATTCTCTACTGTTCTGATAGTATGTTTTATTACTGTTTAACTGGGCTACATTCCGTAGCTGTAAGGTACTGTTTACTCATTTTATCTATATGCATCTTGTACCCTTCGGCTGTCTTCAGGCCACCTAGGGTTTTGATATTGCTACATATGAATTTAAATAACCAGAACTGTATACAGTAGACGATTATATAGTTCATAGTCTCAACAACTAGTTTACAGATGTCTATTGAGCTGTATGTGCCATTCTGTTAAAGACAACTACAGTTCCTTTTTGCATTTAGCTAATGATAGGAAAAACACAGACTCAACTGTTCTCTGTATAACATTTTCAGTATCCTGTTTAACATTGTCTAATTCTGTAAAAGATTCATACCTGGTCAATCTGCTACAGGCGTTCTTACTTCAGAGATTCACCTGCAATAAATCTTGCTCTTATCCTCCCAACCTTGAGATCCACGTCACGATGGATTCTCCCCCCGAGCCGTCTTGCAGGCCTGCAGCCCTCTACAAGACACATGCACCTCTGTGCTAGGGTTATCTGGTCTCTACCAGACTTAACCCTGTCTTTTCTTTCTCTTTTCTTTTCTTGGAATCTTTTCTCCCCCTGCCTGTCCCAACAGCCCAGGGGTTTTCCCTCCCAGGACTTTTCCTGTGTGAGAGGTAGTTTCCTTCAGTTTCATAACTGATTCTTTTCTTTTAATAGAAAATCCTCCATCAAGAGGTTGCCAGCATTTCAAGATATATATTTAATCCAATATATTAACTTTCATAATTAAATAGTGTCATTCAGTAACAATAAGTAATCACTCATAACAATTTCTTACCACAGTAATTATTCTATATTTACAAGTTACCCGGGGTCATCACATCTCCCCCCCCTGGGATTGGACATCGTCCCGATGTCTATTCCCATTAAATAAATCTGGGTAAACTTTTCTAATGAGTTCCTCGTCTTCCCATGTAGCCTCCTCAGGCCCATAGTGCTGCCACAACACTTTAACTTGGGTAATAACCCGTTTCCGCAGCCGCACTTCTCTCCGGTCGAGAATGCTCTGTGGTTCGACCAGAACCTCGCCTTCCGGTTCGACCTGCAGACAACCAATACCTTCAGTCAGTTTCCATTGAGTATATCTGCATAATCAAAACAACCGGATTAATTCTTACCCGAACATCTTGCCACCTGATGACATGTTTAGGGTCATATACATATTTCTTTAGAACAGAAACATGAAACACATTGTGAATCTTAATATGACTTGGCAAGGCGAGTTGGTAGGCCACCGGCCCCACTCTAGCCAAGATCTGAAATGGTCCAAAGTACCGAGGAGCCAGCTTGGCGCATCCGCTCCATTGCAGTGTGCTTTTTCTGGCTTGAATCCTCACAAACACATGGTCCCCAACCTGATATTCTGTAAATCTTCTTTTCCTGTCCGCAAAACTTTTCTGTCTGTCTTGTGCAGCCTTTAAATTGGCACGCACCCTTTTCACCATGTCTTCCATTTCTTTAAGCATTTCCGGACCCAAACTCAGCTTGTCCTCAGGTCCACCCCAACTTGAGGGTGTGCGGCACTTTCGCCCATACAGGACCTCAAAGGGACTTAGCTGTGTTGACGTGTGATATCCATTATTATAAGCGAATTCGACCAGATGCAAATACTCTTCCCATTGGTTTGGTTTCAGCATCACATACGCCCTCAACATATCTTCCAACACCTGGTTTACTCGCTCAGTTTGACCATCGGTCTGCGGGTGATAGGCCGTGCTAAAGTTCAGCTGAGTACCCAACTCAGCGAACAACGTCCTCCAAAAGGTGGATGTGAACTTTACATCACGATCTGATATAATTACCTTCGGCAATCCATGCAATCGGAATACATTTTGCATAAAGAGGTGAGCAATTTGCACCGCCTTATAAGTGGACTGCACAGGTATGAAGTGTGCCGCTTTACTCAGCTTATCGACCACTACCATGATAGAATCATTGCTTTTCTTTGTTCGTGGCAAACCAGTTATGAAATCCATGGAAATGGTTTCCCATTTCCACTCCGGAATGGGCAAAGGCTGTAACAGCCCCGCTGGATGCTGATGTTCTGCCTTAATCTGCTGGCATTCCAAACACCGCGCCAAATACTCAACTACCTGCTTCTTCATTCCTGGCCAGTAATACTCCTTTCTAAGTGCTGTGACCATCTTTTGGTATCCTGGGTGGCCAGTGTAGTGGCTGATATGAAACTCGTCCAAAATCAGTCTCTTAAGGTCATTTGAGTCAGGTACATACAATTTTTTATTAAAATACAACATTCCAGCACCATCTAGTGTATACCCTTGCTGTAATCTTAAATTAACGGATTGCTGTACCTGCTGTTTTAATTGTTGGTATTCAGCATCGCGACTTGCTGCTGTTTTTATCTGCTCAACCAGCGAGTTCCGCCACTTGCTGACTGAAAGTTCACATAAACACTGAACCTTTCGACTTAATGCATCAGCCACTCGATTTTCCTTGCCTTTTAAATGCTTTATTTCGAAATCAAATCCACTTAGGAAATCTGCCCAACGACCTTGTCTTGCATTCAGGGTAGGTTGGCTGAAGTAATTTGTCAAGCTGTGGTGATCTGTTAACAACAGAAATTTCCTCCCTAGGAGGTAATGTCGCCACATCTTCAGCGCATGAATAACAGCTGTTAACTCTAGATCGTAAGCAGAGTATCTCTGCTCATGCTCTTTTAGTTTTCTTGATTCATACGCTATTACTTTTCCTTCCTGCATTAATACTCCTCCCACACCCTCCTTGCTTGCATCGGTGCACACCACGTAATCCTTATTAGGATCAGCTATACTCAGGATGGGTGCAGTGGTGAGTAAGTGCTTCAATCGATCAAAGCTCTGCTGACATTCCGGTGTCCACTTAAATATCTTCCCCTTTTTCTGTAATGAGGTGATAGGGTAGGCTATCCTTGAGAAACCCTCCACAAATCTCCTGTAATAGCCGGCTAATCCCATAAAGGATCTGATATCAGCTACATCCTTGGGTATGGGCCATTCCATAATAGTCTTTATCTTCTCCGGGTCTACCGCAATTCCTTCCTTAGTAATCACATGGCCCAAATATTGGATTTCCTCTTTGAAGAAATCACATTTACTAAATTTAGCGTATAGCTGATGTTCTCGAAGAGTTTGCAATACCAACCTAAGGTGCTCTTCGTGTTCCTCTTGGGAACGAGAATATATCAGAATATCATCGATAAATATCAGCACAAACTTGTCCAAAAACCTGTGAAACACGCTGTTCATCAAACACATAAAGGTGGCAGGTGCATTGGTCAAACCAAAAGGCAACACTACAAATTCGTAGTGTCCGTAGCGTGTTCTGAAGGCGGTTTTGGCAATGTCCTCTTCTTTAATCCTGATCTGGTGATAACCAGATCGCAAATCGATCTTGGAAAATACTTTTGCCCCTTTCACTTGATCAAAGAGTTCATCTATTCGAGGCAAGGGATATTTGTTTTTGATCGTGAGCTTATTTAGCTGACGATAATCTATGCACATGCGGAGAGTTCCATCTTTCTTTTTAACAAATAATACTGGAGCTCCCCATGGTGATACGCTGGGACGGATATAATTCTTATCCAACAGCTCTTGCAGCTGCATTTTTAATTCTGTTAACTCTGGAACGCTCATTCGGTATGGTGCCCGTGACACCGGTGCTGCTCCTGGTGTTAGCTCTATAGTAAAATCTATGTCCCTTTTAGGGGGCAATCCTGGTACCTCCTCAGGAAAAACATCCGCAAATTCTTGCACTACCGGGATATTGTCCAGTGCAGATATTTTATCTTTCTGGTTTGCATAACCAACTTGAATGGCGTAAATCTGACACTTCTTTCTGAGACATTTAGCTAACTGGGAAGCAGTGATAGGCCGGATCTGTACAGGGTGTTTAATCCCCTGCAACTCTTGCTGCTGCCCCAAGTCATCCTTGTAATAGATGGTTTTGGTCTTGCAGTTTACCAATGACCAATGTTTTTCCAACCAATCCATGCCAATCAGGATGTCGTAGGACCCCAATGGCAGTACATTCAGGTCTGCTGTAATTGGCTGCCCTGCTATGCTGAAAGGACAGTTACTAATTTTGGCTAAGACTCGTCTCTTAGCTCCTGTGGCTAGCTGTACCAGCCATGGGTTCCTGAACTTTTCAGAGGATAATTTACACTGTTCTACTATTTTCGGGCTAACATAACTTAAAGTAGCTCCAGGGTCAATAAGAACAGCTATAGAAAGATTTGAGATTTTACCTTCAAACTCCACCATGGTCGGCTGGTATTCCGCTTGTCGGTCATCCAAGGCTGCGTTGATTCTTGGCATGCTGCGCGCCACATCTCCAACAGTCGATGCTTCTTGGATCTGAGATATTTGGTCCACTCCTTTACGCTGAGGGCAGTTCTTAACATAGTGCGGTCCTCCACAACCCCAACATTGGACTGGAGGTCTGGTTATCCCTTCAAGGTCTGACCTGGCAGGTGGTTCACTGATTCTGCTTTCACTTGGTTTAGTCCGAAAGGTATTCTTTGTTACATTTCTGCTAAACTGTCCCTTACCAGCACCCTTGCTGCCATTACCACGACTCCCTTTATTATTACCAGCAATTCTGCTGCCCTTTCTTTCACTCCATTTTTTATTTGAAGTGTCTCCTTTCTGTTTATTTTGCTGATAACAGATTCTTGCCTTACGAATCGCCTCATCCATTGTTCTGGGATTATCAAACTCAATGCGTTCCCTTATATAAGCAGGTAGACTACTCACAAATCTCTGCACCTTGGCCTTTTCCTCCTTGATATAGGGTACGTAGCGAAGCAGGGAAGTGAAGCGATTAATAAATTCGTCCATAGACTGCTGTCCTAGCCTTAAGTCATGGAACTCCCGTGCCTTCTCATCATAGAATCATTCTGTTAGATATCTCTCTTTGAAGTACTTCTGAAATTTTTCCCACATTATGTTTTGCTCACTTACTTGTTTCACAATCTTGGTTTCTTCCCACCACAGGGTTGCCTTGCCTTGTAGCTGGAAGATGGCCAGCCGTGCTTTCAAATTTTGATGAGTATTACTTATTCATGTTAATTAACCATGCTTCTGCTGCTTCCTCTTGTTCCCCATCGAAATGTGGAGGTTTGATTTTTCGGAATTCCCCCTGTAATTCCATTTTCTATCGTTTTGATGTTTGTTGTTCCAGAACGTTGTCGGAATGGTCCTCCTTTTCCTCTGAATTTTCAGGTGCAGTTGGGTAATTTCGTTCCTCAGTTGCCCTTTGCTGTTCTGCACTGGGATTGGCTAATGGTGGATTTTGTCTATCTGACAGACTCTTCAATATTCTTTCCTGCTCCATTGTCAATTGCGCGTTGTCTGCTCGCAGACGCGCCATCTCGTTTTTCAGTTCTTGTACAGTTTCTAGTATCGCCAGATTGGTACTGCGTGTCTCTGCACCAAGCTGTACCCACAGCTCTGGGTTTTCCCGAGGAATGCTGTCAGCTCCCTGCATTTCCTCCATCTCTATTGATGACTGTTAACAGATTGTTGTTTCTGTATTTATCTCCTAATTAATACACAAGAAAATCAATTAGCTGAATTATTTCTTCCTCATATATGTATTATATGATAATCTTCCATGCAGCTGGATCTTACTGCTCCAGAGGCCACAGTTTTGAAACCTCTGCTCTGATACCACATTGTCACGATCCCTTCGTGAATATATATATATATATACCAAAGTAAAAACCAAAAAAATTCGTTCATGGATTAACTACTTTAATCCCCTTCTCATTCAATTAGGAAAACAGGTACTCACGGCATAGTTAATATGTTCATGCGTTTTGTTATATAACCAAACCTTATGTTATTTACCCAAATCCTTGATCAATACATATTACTCTATATGCATCACACTTTAAGGTTTAACGTTATGGTCTATGGGTATTAATATTGAATCCGGTCGAATCACCAATGGATTGTTTATTAGCCCGTCTCCGGAGCCAGGTGGTGGACGGAGGCTTAACCCACCTCACCAACCTTAACGCCAGGTGGCATGGAACCACGTGAACCCATGTGATCCTCGGTTGACCTGCTGTGGTTTTCGCGCCAGACTCTCCCGCTCGAACGGACGATGGAGATTCACTTACCACAACGGAGGGTTCGGATTTGCTCAAGGGTTTGGTGGCCTATTCTTAAACCACCGGGTCTTTCGGTTTGGCTCATTTGCACAAGTCTGGTGAGGCCGACACTCACCCAGCTCGGCGGTCCTCCTCTGCAACAATTACCAGGTCTCAACTTGCTATTCCAGGTATCGTTTCACCCTTGCCGACATACTTGCTAGTCTATTTTCGCAGTTATCTGTGTAGGTGAATACGATATGTTTAACTCTCCGAAACCCTTTGTTTTGTTTTGACCTTCCAGGGATATTTACAGTGTGACTGTTATTATGCAGGTGGGTTTGTTTCCACGGTCCTCTACCGCCTGTAGGAAGACTACGCTGGCTCCAAATGGCACAGGTATGCTTTTCCCTGGACTAGATGATTTTCCCGTTGTTAAACAAGGGTTTATACATGAGGATTGAATTCATACCAGTCTCTTGACCAGAGGGTGTCTCATGGCTCTCTGTTTATGTCTCAGGTTCTGTATTCGTCCAAACCCTAGGTTCGAATTGCAGTCGGCTACTCCATGCCTGAACCTGCATTTTGTTTACCTTGCTAGGGTTTAGCTAGAAAATGCTCTCGGCTTATAAGCTGCTTGTTACTCGTACATTTAGCTAAGATTTATGGTCCTCGGACTTGGTTTAATTTTGAATCGAAGCTTGTCTATATGTATCAGATTGTCCTCTGAACTTTTTAAAGGTTTACTTAGAGATTCATTATTTTGCCGTTTGGTATACGGATATTTCGTTTATCTGATGGTTCTATAATCCACCAATATGTATTGCTTACTGTACTCGTCAGGGTTATCTTATGACTATATGTTTGTCATTTCCATTATACTTCAATGAATATGCTGTTCACAGTTTATGCTTTATCGACTTGTTTTCGAAGGCGGCCATTGCCTTATATACTATCGATTGTCTTTGGAATATTATGCCCTTCAGTTGTTAATATTTAAGTTATTGCTATTCCTCTGTTTAAAATACGTTGTTACCCCAGAGGGTTTGCTAAACAATCGGATGCATAAATCTGTTAAAGGTATATTACATAGATGTATAACCTTGAATCATTATAGGGTTTTTCTGTGCACTTATATGCAAATGATTTGGTAGCAGTTCAATACGCGTACCCTGCTTGATTCATTACAGTTCTTTATAAGAAATCTTTGTATTGAATTATATACGTGTAGCTCCAGGGTACACGGCCGTTACCACGACTGTGTTTGCCTGGTCGATACGTTACCCGGTTCCCGGCTATTCTGTGTAAAGTTTATAGTTGTATCCGGAATATAACGGGATAACCCCCGGTAATAGTTTTTCCTTCAGGCTTTTAACTTGTAAGGATATATGCATCGTCGTGACTATTGTTCTTTCAGATTTAAAGTTTTGTAATGTATACATGAAACCCTCGACACAGGGTCTAATATCTTTTTGTATTCACAGCACTATTGTCTATGTTCACCGTGCTGGAAATTATTTATGATTCTCTACTGTTCTGATAGTATGTTTTATTACTGTTTAACTGGGCTACATTCCGTAGCTGTAAGGTACTGTTTACTCATTTTATCTATATGCATCTTGTACCCTTCGGCTGTCTTCAGGCCGCCTAGGGTTTTGATACTGCTATATATGAATTTAAATAACTAGAATTGTTTACCGTAGACGATTCTTTAGTTCACAGTCTTAACATCTAGTTTACAGATGTCTATTGAGCTGTATGTGCCATTCTATTTAAAGACAACTACAGTTCCTTTTGCATTTAGCTAATGATAGGAAAAACACAGACTCAACTGTTCTCTGTATAACATTTTCAGTATCCTGTTTAACATTGTCTAATTCTGTAAAAGTTCATACCTGGTCAATCTGCTACAGGCGTTCTTACTTCAGAGATTCACCTGCAATAAATCTTGCTCTTATCCTCCCAACCTTGAGATCCACGTCACGATGGATTCTCCCCCCGAGCCGTCTTGCAGGCCTGCAGCCCTCTACAAGACACATGAACCTCTGTGCTAGGGTTATCTGGTCTCTACCAGACTTAACCCTGTCTTTTCTTTCTCTTTTCCTTTCTTGGAATCTTTTCTCCCCCTGCCTGTCCCAACAGCCCAGGGGTTTTCCCTCCCAGGACTTTTCCTCTGTGAGAGGTAGTTTCCTTCAGTTTCATAACTGATTCTTTTCTTTTAATAGAAAATTCTCCATCAAGAGGTTGCCAGCATTTCAAGATATATATTTAATCCAATATATTAACTTTCATAATTAAATAGTGTCATTCAGTAACAATAAGTAATCACTCATAACAATTTCTTACCACAGTAATTATTCTATATTTACAAGTTACCCGAGGTCATCACACAAGGTGCATGTAGGCCAACAAAATATAGTATTCATGAATATGTATTCACCATATCCCATGTTGTATTCAATATTCACAGGTCGTCCTTGAAATCCTACCTCTCCAATTTTTAAAATTTTAAACATAGTAAACTTATACTTCAATTTACATTCTCTTTGCTTTTTAATTGAATTTACACACAAGGTCTATTTTTTTAATTTATCACACTTTGCTGAATTTAAGAACTTTTTATTTATTTTTTATTCATTTAACGTACTTTCTTGAATTTAAATATTTATTTATTTATTGAATTCAACAAAACCATTAAATTTATCTTTTATTATTTATTTATTTACTTATTTCTTATTCATAGTAAATGTCACACATAATGTTTTATGTTTATTTTCATTTATATTCATATTCAATTTAATTTAATGTCAAAATATAATATACAATGAAAGTGGCTTAATATAGGTCTAATATTTCCTCCAAGTAATTTTCTTAATATTAATGATTTTTTTAATTCTAAAATAATTATGCATTAACATCTTATGTCTCTATTCTTATTGAACTATCTTAAATATGTATAACCATACATGTTTTTCTATATAAATAAATTAACTATAATAATGACTTTTTATATCCAGGGTTGGAAGGAGCGGGAGGGGTGATCTCTTGCCTCGTTGAATAGAAAAGGATTCAATTTGCTTGGGGGTTGGGCACTCTAACAAACAACTAGGCTAAATTTTTGGCTTTTGGAAAGGATTAGAATTAGCCATCAATAGACGCATAAAGAGAATATTGGTCCTTAGAGATTCAATGATTGTAATAAGGAAAGTCTCCAAATTAAAGCTGGGGGAAGGAAAAACTAGCTCTGCATTATTGAGAAGTATTGCTCTATAGTTGAGGAAATTTGAGGAGTTCGACTTGTTTCACATCTACAGACATCTGAATGTAGAAGTGGATAAAATGGCCAATAAAGGAGTATCGCTGAGGTAAGAAATAATAAAATTAAACCAAACTCAAAGGATACTTTCCCCAATCCCATGAGGTGCATCCAAAAGAAGTCATGTGAAAAAGTTGGCAAACCTGGCCATCAAACTAAGGAAAAAATATGAATTGTAAGTTTTGGAGGAACTGTCAAAGAAGGTGTTGTTGGCTTTGAGTACTCCACATATGGTGGCCAACATAGGCTCTTAACTGCACATGGTGTGCATGCGTACAACATCCATCAACTCAAGAGTCAAAGTGTGAGTCTATACGCTAGATGGCAGAGGAGAAATTCTAAGTATAAGTGGGATGTGAGCATCCATAATACGCCATTTATTCCTGGGATTCTAACCTTTCAGTTATGCACTCTAGATTTAAATGATGTTTATTTAAGTTCATGTTATGACATAAATTCTTCAACAGAAGTAGATCAATGTCATGGTTTTTGGATTTGGGCAGATATGGAAATAAATTCCCCTTGTGGGAGATGTTGCCTTAAGTCTCAATATCTACTTGTATATATTGAGTTGGCCTTCGAGAGTGCTTTGTCAAACTTATCTGGGCTTTGGTTCACCATTGGGTTAGGAGAAATGAGCTTGAAAAGGAAAGAATTGGCAATACATGAATCACATCCCGAGGAAAATGAACATGAGCACTGGCGTCAGTGAGTTAAAGACCTATCAAGGGCAGTGGTAGAGATTATGGAGATATCGAAGAAAAGGTTGTAAATGGAAAAGAAAGAGAATGACATGAAGTTTTAGCTACTGAAAAAGAAGTGTGAATGGTTTCAAAGAAAACTAGATAAGAAGTTGGCAATTATGGAGGTAGAGATAATATTTCTTAAGCTTAAATTTAATGGAATGGAAGTCCCCCACCCCCCCCGATCGATGAGTTTGAGCCCAAGCTGAAAGGTTGGGAAGTGGGCAAAGGATAATAGATTCCAGAGGTTCGAGGATCAACTGAGCAGGGAGAAAAAGCACACCTCGTGGTAGAGAAGAACTTAGGTCCAACCTCAGAAGTTGGGCCATCTGGTGCATTTTAATTTACAATGTTTTGATCAATGTATTGCAAGTATGCTATTTTTTGGGAGTTTTTTGTAGAATCCTATGGCATATTTCAATGTAGAATTGTAGTCAAGAGAACCCACAGAGGCAAGAAAAACTTGTTATGGATGTATTGGAATAGTGCAGCCTTTGAGAATAATAAAAAATGTAAAAGGTATTGGCCTTGTAACTGACTCTTTTATAATATAATATGATAACCATTTCATTAAAAAATAATAATAACTAGCTATATAAAAAGATACAAATATAAAATATTTATTATGACATCATACTTTTTGGTATTTTGGCATTTGTCTCTTGTAATGGATCTCGTCTAATGCATTTGAATTTTTTTCTTCTTCTTTAAGACAACTAACTATTTAGAATGAATATTTTACTTCCATTACTCTCTTCCTCCCATGTAATCATATTTTGAACAATTATATGATTACACATTTACAATGATTAGATGCAAAAGATCCACATTACTAACTTGTTACTTAATCATAAGATCTTTTCCTTTAATATCCCATTTTGTTTCCAATATTTACCTTGCTTTCCTATTTGTATTCTCAAGGCCAATATACAATAGTAAGTCTATTTAGTATGTTTAGTATATCACACCAAGGAATCTCTTTTCTCTATAAAATTGGTATAATTACTTTAACTCTAGATCTAATAAGTTATTGTTCCACATACATTCTACATCTAATGTCTTTTTATACTTTTTGGATACTCTCATGTTACTTTTTCTCCTTGTCTTTCATATGGTGAAATTGTTAGGTCCCTATACTACTAGTGTAACCCCTATTGTTATTAGCGTAACCCCCTTATTATATTGTTGTGCCCATGTAGTCTCCATATTGTTATTTTTTTTTTTTTTCTAAATAAGACTGAGCTAAAATATATTACAGCGAGAGCCAAATTACATTATCAGTATTACACCAGGGCCGCGGCCCTGTAAAACTGGTCCTGGGACCGACTGTAAACACGAGAATGTTCATATCAGGATTACAAAAGCTGGAACCAGAGTGACGCTTATGTAGCCGGCACATGGACTGAGACAACATAGACACATAACCGACACGTAGACACCATAGGCACGATAGACACATAGACACCATTACAGAAGTAACAGATAACCGACACCATAACAGAGATGAACAGAAGTACAAAAAAGACTGAGTGCAGATACATATGTGGTCACAAAGAGAGCTGACAGAGAGAAAATTCATGCAGAGAAACCTAGAGCGCGAACTAGCCTTCATCCGTAGTCTGTGGCTCATCCTCCATCTTGCAGCAGGGAGGCTGGAGAATAGCCTTACCCTTACCGACATTGCGCTGCACAGGCTCGCTTGGACCAGCTCCAGGATCATGAACAGGCCTCAGCATATCAATGGCCGGAAATTCCATGTCCACAGTCGGGACAACCCCAGGATTCCGCGGAGGGTCAGCACGAGGAGCATCATCATCTCCCCATTGATTTCGGCAATGCTCAACTGAAATAGTGACGAAGAAGGTAGAATTGGACAGAGTGCAGGGAAGGCGATATCTAACCATTGGATGCTCAGTATGCCCGCACTCCATTCGCTCCGGAGGTTCCGCAACTCTTCCTCTGCCCGGAGGCCTTCCTCTTGGTCTTCTATGCTCAGAGGAATCTTCAATGGAGGAGGAGGGAGAAGGGGCTCTTCCACTGAAACTGCCCTGTCGACTGGTACCCCGAAGCCGTTCATGCTGCATTCTGAAGGTGTGCGGATGGCGGGCGTGTACACACAGATTATTCCCCTGAACCAGACTCCCAATTCCCCAGCAAGACTGCGGATGGAAGGTATGCAGCACCTCCAAACGACCAGGTTCACGACTGAACTGCCGGGAAGCTTTCCAATTGCTCCGGTCTATAGCACCTGAACCGTCGCAATCGCTCTCAGAGCCTGACAGAGAGCCGAAGCATTGAGCCTCCGCCACTTCCTTCAAGATCAGAATCGGTGCAGGCGAGAAATGCGGGAGAATGTCCGAGAGCTTCCGGCTATGAAGAGCCATGGTTAGCGTTTCAATGCTCGCAGTGAATGCCGAGGGGACGGCTTTGCAACCAGAATTAACTACCCTCCTTGAATGCTGCATGCCTGTGTGTTTAAGGCTTGTCCTTTGGGTGTACGTGGCTTGTCCGGGCGGACACCTGCCCTGCTGACAAGCCATGGGCCCTGTATTGCTAACAACCACCCGCATCCGGGGGGGAGAGATCCTTTTGCACCAAGGTGATGCAGTCTTTTTTGAGTTGTTCATCTTCGACTATGTCCAGGGATCCTGAGAAGAAGTGAGAAACTCCTTGGTTGGCTAGTCTATCGGCGACTTGATTAGCTGTTCTTCGCACATGCTGAAAGGATAGGCTATGTGGATTTGTAAGCTTAGCTGCCAAGGCTTCCAACCTGCTCAGAAGTCTCCAGCTGGTTGCAACTTTGTCCGCAGCTGTTCCTGCTTGGATTTTCTTGGCTGCATTGATAAGGATCAGCGAGTCTCCTTCAACCTCTAGTGGAAATAAGTGAAGTTGCTCAGCGATACAGATCCCCTGCCAAAGTCCTTCCATTTCCGCTACATTATTAGTATCTTTGCCAAGAGAGCCATAATAGATGTGCATGGGTGCACCTGTATGACTTCGGATGATTCCTCCATAGCCAGCTTGACCAGGATTACCCTTTGTTGCTCCGTCAAAGTTGAGCTTGAAAGAGTTAAGAGCAGGTAGGGACCATGAGGACGGTGAGGTGGGGTTGCTAGGGGGGCGCGTGATGACCTTTGCAAAGGCTGAAGGGTCAAGATTCCAAGCTTTTAATATGTCCCTTTCCTGCTGCCCTTCTGGCATATCAGTGTCATACCAGGATTTGATGGCTAAGGTTTCCTGGATATTTCTTTTATAGATGAGCCACAGAGCATCTATTGTCCGGGAGGAGTTGTTGAAGATACGAGAGTTACGCTCCTTCCAGAGGAGCCAGTACAGAAAACCAGGAATGAGATCCCATAATGTATTGAGGAATTGGCTTTGGAACGGGTTCTTGCTCCATTTCCTGAGATTATCCGTTATATCCTCTCCTCTTGGTACTGCTCTTTTGTTGCAGGATTCCACCCTTTCCCAGAGCTGCTTTGCAAGTGGACAGGACTCCATGAGATGGCTGATTGTCTCTGCTTGAAGATTGCAGTTTGGGCATCTAGAGGGCCCAATGAAACCTCGCTTTATCAAATTATCCCAAGTAAGTATACGCTTTTTGCTGAGTAACCATAGGAAGGTTGAAATTTTGGGCCAAAGCCCTGAAAGCCATACACGCGCCCAGATTTGGTCTTGATTATCTTGGTTGTCTGAGTAGCGCAGCTGATGTGCCTCTTTTGTGGTGAATGTGCCTTTGTGCTTATGACCCCATCTAAGCTTGTCCTGCTGGTGGGAGTGTCGTATTCGGCGTTGTGTGAGTTCCTGATCCAAGTCTGAGTATGGTTCGCCTTCCCAGTCCCTTTGCCAACTGTTTGCAAGTCTCCATGTTTGATAGCCTTGGTTTTGCGTTTGATGCCAGAATTGGTGCACGTGAATGAGGTTTTCTTGCTGCATATACGATTGCCAGAGTGGCATCTGGAATAGATTTGCAAGCTTGGGGAGTTGCTGCCACGAATCCTCCCAGAACTTAGCCGACGTGCCAGAGTGTATTTCCCAAAAACTATGTTCCTGTATGAATCGACTGTGTATCTTAGCAGCATTCCAAATTGGAGAGCCTTGGGCGCTGGAGTTGATTCTGATTAGATCTTGCCACTGACTTCCCATAGCATACTTTGCTTTCCATAAGCGGGCCCAAGGTGCGTGAGGCTTGGAGAGCCAGTTCCACCACATTCGGGCACCCATAGTGTTGTTGCTTTGAAGTGGATCTCGAAGCCCTAGTCCGCCCTCTGATTTGAGTTTACATACCTCTTTCCAATTCACAAGGGCCCATTTTCGATTTCTACCCGTGGAGCCCCAGAGAAAGTTGCGTTGTAAGTTGCGAATGGCTTTGAGGACCCATTTTGGAGCTGCCAAAGTGGAGAAGAGGTACAGCGGCATAGCTTGAAGGACAGACTTGATCAAGACCAATCTACCTGCCATGTTGAGAGCACGGAAAGTCCACAAAGAGAGTTTTGACTCCAGCTTGTCAAGGAGAGATTGCTAGGAGGTATTTTTAATAGCCGACGCTGAGAGTGGCGCTCCAAGATATTTAGAAGGCAGATGGGAGATGGAGAATCCCAAGATTCTGGCTATATTCCTTTGTGTGGAGAGGGGGGTATTGAAAAAGAAAAGCTGAGACTTGGAGGCATTGATGGAGGTACCTGAAGCTTCTGAGTAAAGAGAGAGGAGCGATTTAAACATGGAGGCTTCTTTTGAGGAAGGATGGCCAAATAACATAGTGTCGTCCACAAATTGTTGATGGGACAGCGGATTGAGACCATGAATTGAAATACCTTTGAGCTTGTGAGAGGCTATAGCTGCTTTGAGTAGTCTGCTGAGACCCTCAGCCATTAAAACAAAGATAAAGGGTGAGAGAGGATCCCCTTGTCTTATGCCACGGGAGGGCTTAAAGGGAGAAGAGGGAGATCCATTCAGGAGAACTGAAAAGCTAGGAGAGGTGATGAGACTCATGATCCACCTGGTCCATGTAGCATTAAATCCAAAGGCTAGAAGCATTTTTTGAATAAAATTCCAGCTAAGCTTATCAAAAGCTTTGGAGAGGTCGAGTTTTAGAATCATACCTGATTTTTTGAGGAGCTTTAAAGAGTGTATGACCTCATTTGATAGTATGATCCCATCCATAATCTGCCGACCTTCCACATATCCTGTTTGTTCCGGAGATATGAGCAGGGGAAGGAGAGGTTTGAGCCTGTTTGCTATAACTTTTGAGATTAGCTTGTATATGACATTGCAGAGCGTGATAGGTCTGAAGTTTTCCGGCCTATTGGGTTCCTCACCTTTGGGAACCAGAGCTAGGAAGGTGGTATTGAGGGACGAGAGGATCCAATGCATACTTCGGGATTCTTCAACCAGGTTCCATACTTCATACTTGATGAGGTCCCAAAATTCGTGGAAAAAATTGGCAGTGAAGCCATCGGGACCTGGCGCTTTTCCGTCTTTGAGTTGAGCCATGGCTTCTTCAATTTCTTGCAGGGTCGTGGGCTGGAGAAGTCTGTTGTTGTGATCCTCGGTTATAATGCTGGGAATGTGCTGCGTGATGGCTCGGATTGCTGCTTCCCTGTTCTCAACGGGCTCCGTTAAGATTTCCTTAAAATACCCTGTAAATTCCTTTTCCATGTTCTCATGCTCTTCAATTCTTTCGCCTTGTTGGTTGTTGATGAACGCTATGTTATTATGCATTCGCCTTTGGATAGCAGTCTTGTGAAAGAATTTTGTGTTCTTCTCGCCTTCTTTGAGCCAGTTGATTCTCGATTTTTGCCGCCAGAGTATTTCTTCTTGCTTCCTGCGTTCTTCTATTTGGTTCCAAAGTTCCTGTTCCTGTTTTGCTTGTTCTTCTGTTCTGCCATGATGAATGAGATTTTGTTGGAGTTTGCTCATTTGCTGCTCTAATTGAGAACGCTTCTCTTGAATGTTGCCAAAACTTGTGCGATTCCAGATTTTGAGGACATACTTCAAATTTTTTAGCTTTTGTTGAAATTGATACATTTTGGCACCCTGCGGCGGAATGTAGGCTGTCCAAGCATCTCTGACTACTTTTCTGAAAGTGGCATTTGTGAGCCAGAACGCTTCAAATCTGAAGGGTCGGTTACATTGATTGCCTGGTCTGGACCATTGTAACAAAATTGGCCAGTGATCGGATCCACTATGAGGAAGGATGGATGCATTGAAATCCCCTCCTAAATGGATAGCATTGTCAGAAAGAAAGAATCTGTCAAGGCGGGAGGCTATATGTTGAATACCTCTTCGTTTGTTGGTCCATGTGAAGATTCCATTCGAGGTAGGGATGTCCATAAGGTGTTTGTTTCGAATGAAATCTTTGAGGCTTTCACTATCACTGTCAAGCCCAATTCGGCCTCCCTATTTCTCTGCCATGGAAGTTATTATGTTGAAGTCGCCTCCCCCGATCCAAAGCGGGAATTGTCTGTTTTCATTAAGAAGAGCAAGCATTTCTAGAAGTTCTATTTTTTGCTGAATAGATTGAGGAAAATAAACATTTGTGAGGTGACCATGTATGTTCGTGCCAACGAGGTGGAATGAAGCTTGAAGGAGATGGAGTGTGGCGTGGAAGTCATATAATGTGATGATCTGTGGGTTCCATAGAATAGCTAACCCACCTGAGGCTCCTGAGGCATCAACAGAGATAGCCCTGCTTCCTGCCCAAACTTTGCCACGGATTCGTTCAATAGCATCAGTGGTGCTTTTGGTTTCTTGCAAAAAAACTATGGTGGGTTTTTCTTGCTGAATCAGATGTTTGATCATTCTGTGTTTTGAGGGGCTATTGAGTCCTCTCACATTCCAGGATATTAACTTCATGTAAACTGTGATTTGGGTTTGTAGAACTTTGTCAACTTAGGGAATTGTCCTGATTCCATAAGTATTTCTCCCAATGCTATGGTGCGCTGGAGGTCTGTCTTTCTTCCCCTTTTCTTGAGATCCTTGAGTAACTTTTTTCCATCCCATGGACTGCCTCCTTGGATGCCCAGGCTTTTATTATGCTGTGCCTTGGCTAGGACTCCTTCCAGCTTGTCGATTTGCCAAGGTTGAATGGAGTTGAATTCTTTTTGTTTGCATGCCGCCTCAAGTGTAAAGATATCTAATCCATCGATGATGACCTCCGTTTGGTCTTCTTCCATAACAGTAATTTCACCTGGAACTTCTTCATCTGCTTCATGCTGAAGCCTGATAGCTAGAGTAGCGTCTGTTTCCATATCTGCATCCGGCTGTTCAAGAACCACGGAGGGTTGCTCTTTAGAGAACGAGTGGGGACTGAAACGAGATATGGATTTACCTTTCTCCAAGGAGGGGATGGGAGTGGGATTGATTGGGTCCGGGGCGGAGGATTGCGGGGGATTCAAATGAGGGAGGGAGGAAGATGGTTCAGAGGGTTTGTGAGGGGATTCAGAGCTGGTATGATCATTTTTTTCCTGCGTAGCGAGAACAGAGAATTTGTTCTGAAGGTTCTCTTTGAAAGGGTTTTCAAGAACTGGCTGGTTCTTTTTGGTATGCCTGCGGCGATTGGGGACTTTGATGAAACCTTCAGAGTCTACTCCAGAGACAGCAGTAGCTACTTTGGACTGGGAATTTAAAGGACAGTCCCGAAATAAATGGCCATGCTCATGACACTTACGACAACGGAAGGGAATATGTTCATAATCTAAAGTTTGAGACCATTCATAATCATCGTGATAGAGCTTTACCGTATCCGCAAGGGCGTTGGTCAGATGCATCTGGACGCAGATCCTAGCATAGGAGGTGTACTTACGAGTTTTTGTCTCTGCTGCAACTCGAATGAAGGTGCCCAGTTTGTTGCCTATGTCCGCCAAAGTTTCTTCTTTCCAGTATTCTACCGGGAGGGAGTACATCCTAATCCAGACGGGTGCCCAACTGAAGTCCTCTTTGTCGGGGTTGAATCTGGGCTTCCATTCAGTGAGATAGAGGCCTGACGAGTTGAAGAAGTACGACCCTCCTTCGAATATCCTCACTCTATCCTCCACACAGTGGAATATAGCTGTAAAGAAGCCCTTTGGTCCTAGTTGCAGAGTTATTTGTCCCTTGGGCTTCCATTTTGAGGCTATCCAGCCTTGTAATGCTTTCTCCGTGGGCCAGAAGCCTAAAAATTTTCCTATGAGGGCATGATCTTGCATGTACTGGATTTCACCATTGATACGGTGGCTGGGCAAGTCCACCTTGATGGGTTCAGCAGCTTTTGGGATGCAAGTGGCTGAGGTTGCTTTAGGCTGGGTCGCCTTGACTTTGTCATGGTTCTCTTTGTCAGCGTCATCGTCTTCTGTCGGGGCCGTATGGAGCTTTGCCTCAGCTTTCTGATTGTCGCCATGTCCTGCATCAGGGCCAGCGTCAGAAGGGTGCAGAACGGTATTGTCAGAATTCGCAGAGTGATTTGGAGGGGGAGCAGAGCTCTCCCCTCCGCCCGCCATTTCCATTGCTATCGACCAGCAGGGGAGCGGCGGCAGTTGCAGGGTGAACAGTCAGGTGCGGCGGCAGCAGGTTAGGGTTAGGTTGCAGAGCTCAAGAATTCGCATCGAGGTTCTCTTCTTTGGAATGTATTATCAATATCTCCATATTGTTATTATTGTGCCCCATAGAAGCCCACTATTGTTATTGTTATGCCCTTACATTATTATTGTTATGTCGGCTCTGATTATATTATGACCCCTTAGACTCATATATATAGAAAGGAGGCCTTGTCATTTGTATCATCCAAGAATTGTTCATTTTTGTAATGTAAAGGAGGTCGCCCCTTGAAGAGGCTGAATTCTAAGGCATTGATCTTTCTTTTCTATCTTTTCGTGAGTTGGTTTCATAACATTTGGTATTAGAGCTTTGGATTCTAGGGTTTCACTGCTCCAACATGCCATCTTGGAATTTTTGCTATAACTGTTTTGCTACGAAGTTTCAGAAGCTAACAAAAAAACCCATTTGAGAAACAATTGGTTTGAAGCTTGGATCCGCATTTCAAATCTTGTCTCACTATATTTTCAGAAATATGATCTGAGGAAGTTAGGGTTTTTACAAGCTCCAACATTTCATCTCAAACAGGTCATAGTGGAATTTTTGCTACAAAATTCTTTATATGAAGGTTCAAACTCTGAAATTAAAACCCATTTTAACCAAAATTGTGGTGAAGCTGGGGTCCGAATTTTAGATCTTGTCTTGCTATAGTTTTGGAGATATAATCTGCAGAAATAAGGGTTTTTGCAGACTCCTGAATTGCATTCTAAACAGGTGACCTTCGGAAAATCGTCATAAAGTTCTCTCTGAGCATCAGATTGAAATTTCGTAAGAAGTTACAGAAAGAGGATGGATTGTAGTTTTCTGTGTATATTTTTCAGATCCGAAGGTCGAAACAGTGACACATGGCATGTCGTACAAGTTCACTCTACTGAAAAATTATATAATCAGGTCATCTTAGGAGATTGGGCATAACTCTTTCTTGGAGAATCCAATTTTGATCAGATAGGTGGCATTGGAAAGAGGACTAAGAGGGCTACCGCAGGAAGCAATTTCAAACCTTGGAGATCCGCAATTACAAAGATATAGCAGATTCAATATCAAGCTTCTACAAAGCAAAAAAAAGGTGTGTAGTCTTTTTAAAATTTTGCATAAGTTTGGGTTGAAAAAATTAGTTTGAAGTTCAAAGGGCATAGTGAAGCATAATTATCATTAATTGATGCCACAAAGAAAGAAAATAGAAACACCTAGTAAGAAACCTGAAAGCTCTAGCATGACTCATGAAGAAGAGGAAGAAATGCAACATGATATAACAAAATTACGAGACCAAGTGCAACAAATTTCACTCTCACAAAAGGTAACATAAGATAAAATTGATGGTTTAAAGAAAGGCGTGGAAGCTAAGATGAATGGCGTGGAAGCTAATATGAATGGTGTTCAAGTTAAGATGGATGGCGTGGAAGCTAATATGGATGGCATGGAAGCTAAGATGAATGGCATGGACACTAAGATGGATGGTATAGAAGAAAAACTGAAAGGTAACATGGAATATTTGAAGATAGATTTGACTAAGTTTCTACAAGAAATGCTTACTAATGGTGAAAGGGTAGTAAAGGAAACTCATGATGGGAACAAAAGAAATGTTAATCATGAATTAATAGATTCTAATGTTAAATTGAAGACCCACCATGTCCAAAATATTGATATGAGGAAGTTTGATGGCAAGGATCCCAGAACATGGATACTACAGATGGAGCAATTTTTCGATCTCCATAATGTGAAAAACACACAAAAGGTACGCATTGCAACTTTATATTTGGAGCCAAATCCATTTGTATGGTATCAATGGCTTTGCTCTCATAAACAAATTGTCACTTGGGCAATTTTTACGGAAGAAATGATAGCACATTATGAGGATACAAAAAGAAACACTTTTTTTAGCCAATTGATAAACCTTAAAAAAAAGGGTTCAATGATGGATCACATTGAGGACTTCCAAAAATTGAATATAAGGGTAAAATATATTCTAGAGGAGCATAGGATTGATGTGTTCATAGGGACTTTAAAGGATAACATCCAAAATGAGGTTCACCTTTGGGAACCTGATTCATTGGAGAAGGCATTCAGGTTGGCAAGAAAAATGGAAAGAAAAATTATGGCAACAAGGAAGCCTACCACTCACAACTATAAATATGGAAGTGTTGTTGCCCCTAGCCTTCCAAAACCTACAAGGTTGACACCACAACAATTGGAAGAAAAAAGAGAAAAATGGCTTTGTTACAGTTGTGATAGAAAATACACTAAAGGTCATAAGTGTGCTGAGAAGAAATTAATTTACATAGATTGTGAAGAGGAGGAAGAAAAGGAACAAGAAATCTTAAAAGAAGAGGATATACACTAGGAACAAACCCCAGAGAAATAAGAAATGAATCCGACCATATCTTGTAATGCATTGGCCAGAATTACCACTCCTCAAACTATCAAGATAGAAGGACATATCAAGAAGAAAAAGGTAATAGTGTTGATTGATTCGGGCAGTACCCGTAATTTTATTCATTGTAAGATAGCCAAGGAATCAAATTGCTTCCTATATCTAGCACCATAGTGTCAAGTGATGGTTGCAAGTGGAGGAACCATAAATTGCTCTGGAAAGTGCCATAATATGAAGCTATCCATGGGAGAATATGTATTCAATAGCCCAATGCTTTCCATTCCAATGGGTGGTGCTGATGTTGTACTAGGAGTCTAATGGCTACAATCCTTGGGTACAATAGCTTTTAATTTTCAAGAACTTTTCATGAAATTTTATTCAGAAGGAAAGGAAGTTGAATTAAGGGGTATCACAGGGAAACCAGGAAAGATAATAAGCTTTAATGGAATGACAAGCTTCTAAAGAAAGAACAAAGAGGTGTAATTTCACAATTATGTTTGCTAGAGGTTCCCACATCGAAATCATCTATTTCTCCAGATTTCCAAAAAGTCTTGGACAATCATTCTAAGGTATTTGAGACTCCCAAAGGCCTCCCACCTATTTGTGATCATGATCATGCTATTCATTTGATTCCAGGAAGTGTTCCTCCAAAAATCAGGCCTTACAGATATCCATATGCCCAAAGGAGTGAAATTGAACGTATGGTTGCATAAATGCTAGAGGTTGGTATAATTATCCAACCAAATTTGATAAACGAAGCAAGGGATGAATGGAAGAATGACGAAGAAGGGTGGGAATAGATTCAAAAGTTGCAGAAGATCCCAGTTCAAACAATATTTCCAAAACTTGATAAGGAAGGAAAAATCATATTGGAATTTAAAGCAGTCACAGAACCAAGGAATCGATAGCTACGAAATCGATCAATTTCAGAGTATCTCATCAAGTGGAAGAACTTACCTGCTGAAGATTCCACATGGATGGATGATAATTTTATACAGAAGAATCCAAAACTACTCAAGCGTTGAGGACAACACTTTTTGAAGGAGAGGGGCATGTTAGGTCCCTATACTACTAGTGTAACCCCTATTGTTATTAGTGCAACCCCCTTATTATATTGTTGTGCCCATGTAGTCTCCATATTGTTATTATTGTGCCCCATAGAAGCCCACTATTGTTATTGTTGTGCCCTTACATTATTATTGTTATGTCGGCTCTGATTATATTATGACCCCTTAGACTCCTATATATAGAAAGGAGGTCTTGTCATTTGTATCATCCAAGAATTGTTCATTTGTGTAAGGTAAAGGAGGTCACCCCCTCGAAGAGGCTGAATTCTAAGGCATTGATCTTTCTTTTCTATCTTTTTGTGAGTTGGTTTCATAATAGAAACATTAAAATTTAACCATGACTACTTATAACACATTGGGATTTCCATTAGTATTCAATCTTATATTTTTTAAGTCTATTCATCATTCTTTAATAGAAATTGTATTTGTATAATGCTTATTATACCTTATTATAATTC
Source organism: Pinus tabuliformis (assembly GCA_031772625.1). NCBI lineage: Eukaryota > Viridiplantae > Streptophyta > Pinopsida > Pinales > Pinaceae > Pinus > Pinus tabuliformis. The sequence goes on from CM062805.1 coordinate 443,788,024, forward strand.
TATTATATAAAAGTGTATTTTTATTTCTTAAGACATCTCTATCTATATCTATATCTACATCTATACATATACATATACATATACATATTATTATTCTCCTTATCCTATATCATAGTTTTGCAACGATTTGTTAACACACTATTAGCACTATACATAACCTTTGTGTTTCACACATGTTTAAACATATTAATATATGTCAACCATATTGAAGGCAAGTCGTATACATGAACTTTGAGTCTAGCGCGTTTTCTAACATGCTAATATATGATATAGTTTTAGGTTATTGACTCTATGTGGTATATTTCAATGTGAACCTTCTAGGTCATTCATGAATCGACAACAGATAGAAATGTGTCCATGCATTGCTTTGGTATAATTACAAAATAATAATCCTAACCCTATAATCAACGATTTATAGGGTAAAATGATGAAGATGGGTTACACTTTTGGGCCAAATGTGGAGATGAAATTTCAAGCTTTTCCTCTTTTATTAAATTGAAGCCCTCAAAATTCGTATAAGCACCATGAATTTTGATTCAGAGGAAAAAGAAAAATTGTGGAGAATTATGTTTTTTTTCCTAATGATAATTTTTGCAAAAATATTTAGTGTCGTATATTGTGTCAAATTTCCATTAAATAAAATGCTTGTCCTTCCAAATTTTCACACATATTAAGAGGTATGTGTGTGTTCACATAGCATAACTTAGTCTAAAATGTGTAACTTTAATATATATATATATATATATATATATATATATATATATATATATATATATATATATATAGATATATATGAGCATGATCTACACAGAGAGAGCTAAGTTTTTCATATTAAAAAAATATTTTTTTATGCAAAAATATATTTTTTATTATTTTTCGAAGTTAGTGAAGTAATATTTCAATTGCATTTTGCAGACACGTGCTCACGTAAGGTTTTTATTAACTATTTATATAAATTGAAAAAAAAGTAACCTTTTGAAGAGCACTCATAAAGGAAGATAGTGGTATTTTTTGAAATTTTTTCATTGCGCATATTTTATGATATTGATTTTTATTCAACCTCTTTAAAACAGTTCAAAAGAATTTCGAGCATTATGTTTAAAAGAAATTAGATGAAAAATATCATATGAATTCGAAAATGTCAAACTCATATGTCATTTTATAGAGGATTCCTTCATGAAATCCAATGTGTTCAACTCTGCCACTTATGGACAAATTTAACCCTAAGTCCACTGGGGTACAAAATGGTGTTGCGGAAAATTTTGTAGAAGGGGTGCTAAAATTGTGGATTTTAGGACTTAGGAGGCTTGATCGAGCGTTTAAATTTAAAATTCAAATAGCTCGATTGAGGGCTTAGTAAACCCTCGATCGATCCATTTATGTGGTTAAATAAAGGTTCGATCTAGCTTTAAAGCTCGATCTAGCCTATAGCTCAATCTAGCTTTTTAAGGCTCGATCTAGCTTTAAGGCTCGATCAAGCCACTTTTTTAATTCCATGCCTAGGTTGTATTGGCGTGAAATTTCAAAAACATGGCTCAATCGAGCTCCTAGTTAACCTCGGGTTACATTGTTTAAGCCCTCAAACAGCTCGATGGAGCACTCAAATATTGCTCGATCGAGCGCTCAAATATTGCTCAATTGAGCGCTTAAAATGGTTTAATCGAGTTGTTGAATTTTACCCAAAACATGCCCTCTTTAGCCAAAAAGTGTAACCCAACTCCATGCTTTCACCCAATAATGTGCCTTGAAAAATACACGGTTGCCATTAATTAGGGTTACTTGGGGTTTCAATGACTACCTCATCGTTGTCCCTTCCATGAATCATTCATTCACTCTGTGACTTTCGAACAGAGCTTTGTAGCTCTACGTTCACCTTTGCTTTCATAGTTAGATATTTATTTTTCATTATGCTATAGTCAAATTCAACAGCTCAATGATCTTTCTCTAAGGTTTATTCTTGATTTTTTTCTTATAGAGGCAATTTCTGTGCATCAAGGGTTTCCTTTAATTTACTTTTAATTTAATAAGGGTTTTTCTGCTTATTCTTTTTAAACATTACTATCACCATATGCTCATATATTTATCCCTTATGAATAGACTTACAATTATTCTTCTTGTCTTGTTTCCAGAGAATGACTAATCTAGGCGTTATTGTTCTGACTATGATTTCATCTCGAATCTCTTTGGCATATGGTTTATTATAGTACTTCAGTAACTAAGGATGGATATGCACCTAGTGTTTCACTCTTTTTTCTCAGGTATTCAAATATGCTCTTGTCCTTAAATTTTTGAATATTATTCCTTATTTCAAGTGCATACATATATCAGATATTGAGCTACAACCCTTGTTACTAGGTTACACATGTTGTCTTAGTCTTTTATATTGAAATTTGGGGCATTTTGTTTCATGACTTGATTTAATTGTCTCTAATTTCAATTCATGGAATACATTCTTCTTAATTTCAATAAAGTATATGGGTTTATCCTATTTCCTCTTTTCATCAATCAATTTGTGACATATAACATTGTTTGTAGTCACGACTAGTTTTCTTAGAAGAAACCCTAACTTCTTGAGAATTCATGATGAATTTATAGAAGGGTCATTTGTAAAACCCTATCAAACCATTCATATAACAATTTCTTAGAAATATAATGGAATCTAGTTTACGAATTAGCCACATTACTATGTATTTTGGTTTTTTCAGTCTTTAGGGTTTTTAATCCCTTAATTGTTATTTTAAATTTGAAAGGATCCATACCTTTTTTCTTCAAAATGTTCTTGTTTATTTCTTCATAGTTTTTATTGTTTAATAATTCATATGGGTTTTGAACCTGGAACCTTTCAATTTTGTTACTGTGTTTTATTTCCTTCTATACCGAGTCAATATTTATATCCTTCGCTAAAATAGTGATATCCTGTTACAAAGGGTTTCAATAGGGTGCAAGGATTGAGTTTAAGGTAAATATTGTACAATTTCTCTTCTCTTTCTCCTTAATTTTCATAACTTGTATCATTTTTATTTACAAACATTAAAATAGTCTTTCTTCTCTTGCATACATGTAGGTAATTAGTTTACCACTCTACCAAGTCTTTTCCTTCAATGTTTCTAACTTGGATCCTCAACAACTTATAGAAAATTTGACTGTCTTATCAAGTCAAATGTTCCTCTACCCTCAACTCCTTGTATGCTTTCACATGACTCTTAAGTTTGAGACAAACACTAATTTTACTAATAACTATTTTCAATTTAGTAGTTTCTATTATTAGTTCTCAAGTCTTCCTTACAGAAAGAGTAAAACTACATGATTTTATGCCTATTATGTATTATAGTTTGAGGGTATTTTGTGTAACCTAGAACTACTATCAGTTGACATTTATTGAGGTCATTTCCAACCTACACTACTATTAAATTAGTTTTCTCCTTGATGATATACAAAGGATGTTTATGTTGTTCAACTCTGCGACTATATAAATGCATTTCATATATTTATATATTAAAGTTATTTAAATAATGGTTGTGTTCTCTCTTATTTTTTTGTGTAAATTGTTTATTTGTTTTCTCAGTCATTTAGAACCTGTATATACAATGTTTATTGTTCATTATTATCATGTATGATTTTGCAGCTATACAAATGACATCTCTTATAGTTTTCCTTATGGACCGATAGTCTTGTTTTAGGAATATTATTCCTTTACTTATTTCTTTTGATTATTGTAAGTCCTTACACAAATTTTACTTGTAATTGCTATATATATATACAAAGGATGTTTATGTTGTTCAACTTTGTGACTATATAAATGCATTTCATATATTTATATATTAAAGTTATTTAAATAATGGTTGTGTTCTCTCTTATTTTTTTGTGTAAATTGTTTATTTGTTTTCTCGGTCATTTAGAACCTGTATATACAATGTTTATTGTTCATTATTATCATGTATAATTTTGCAGCTATACAAATGACATCTCTTATAGTTTTCCTTATGGACCGATAGTCTTGTTTTAGGAATATTATTCCTTTACTTATTTCTTTTGATTATTGTAAGTCCTTACACAAATTTTACTTGTAATTGCTATCTATCTATCTATCTATCTATCTATCTATCTCTCTCTCTCTCTCTCTCTATATATATATATATATATATATATATATATAGATTTGGATACTTTTATTTGAACATATGAACACAACTTAGATCCTCAACCAGACCAGTCTTTCTCTCAAATACATATATATTTTTGTACATAAATTATTGTGCTTGCATGCACTAAATGTACAGAACATAAATTAATTTTCCTTTCTACTAACTACTCTAGAACTTTCACTTTATACAAACATTTAAAGCATACATAGATGCATATAAAATGAAACCTGACAGTAAATAACAAAACATCATGTTGTTTTCAAACCATTATGAAAATAATCCATATGGTAAAAGTTTAGGGTACCAACTTGATTTGATAATTATGGAATTGATGCAATAATTCACTAACTCCTCCTAACCTTTGATATTTTCCTCAATAGTATCCCCCCAAGGAATTTTGACTGGAAGTGATCATCTCTTTACAGTTTGTCCTTTATTTCATTTTCACCAGATTAAATCTTCGTGATTTCTTCTTAGCTAAATGAACCAAAAGTGGATTACCTTCTCTACCATTTAGTTGGTAGTTGGTAACTACCTCCACCTCACCCAACATATGGTAGGTAGTTACTAGATCATTTATGAGATCCACTTCCCCACTTTCCAAGATAGATTTCTATATTTCAGGGAAGTTAATGATCAATTACTTCCTTGATCATCAATAATTTAATCATATAGACAAAATGCCTAGAACTTAATAAGTGATAATAAATATCAACAATTAACTTGCATCCATAACTCATCTAGCCAAGTGTAATTTCAACATCAGTTCTAGATATTTATTTTATTAACAACATTATAAATACAAGATTTACATTCAACCTTTATCAGTTTATCACATTGATAAACTATTTTCAAATAAGTCTTTTAAAGTTAAGACACAATCATACTTAACCATAAATACAAATTTACAACAAAAGCTTCAAGTTAGGGGATATCACATCTCCATACAATAGGTGCTTTTGGTGTCAACTATGAATCTACAACACTTATCTCAAAACATCATAATCCATTATGAGGCCATTTTCCCAAGGTGCCTCAAATGGGCCAATGGTATGCAGGCTATGCTCAAGTTCAATAATTGTAAAATAGAATAATATCAGTTCCTACTCTTTTACACTTTATATCTCTAATTGATTGCTAATGTCACAACCTATGGAAATATGTTCTAGAACTCTTATATTAGGGGGTTCATTTATTTCATTATCACTCCTCATTATGTGTGTTTCATCTTCCTATGTTATTAGTCCCTGCCTCTGTTAGGGACTATAGAAATCGCCTCATGGTCAAAGTCCCTTGATTGTGGATTAGCTTGCTAAGTTTTTGTGACTTTTTAGTAACTTTAGCCAAGGATTTCAGAAAATGTTGAATATTTTCATTTTCTCATAAATTAAAAATATTTTTTTTCATTATTTGAAAATATTATTTCTAATTTTCCTTTGGTTGAGTAGACCTTGATGTGATGTAATTTCCCTGGTGAAGGGTGATTTAATTTTGATATTTTTCAATGGCTGACAAATCATTTAAAATGAAAATAAGGCTAATTTTGTAAATGATCATTCCATCAATGTGTGCTCTAACACTGACACTAAGACAATGCTTTTCATAGGTCCTTTAAGTAAGTGAGGGGGGAGGTGGTGGGGGGATGGATGGAATTCCATAAATGAGTTCTCTAACACTCAAATTGACATTGACACTAACACATGCATTGCTAGTGAATTTACCTCTTATGTCATTTTAAAATTTTACAAATTTAGTTGTGCAGGAGAACAAGTTAATGGAGCCGGGGATGTGTGTAGAATGAAGGATGTGTGAAAGAGGGTGTATGTGTGGGGAAATGTGGGTACAAAGGGAACTTTATTCCGTGCACATAAAATTATTTTAACTTTAAGTAGAAACTTAGTATTTACTATTAAATGAAGTGTCTTTTTAATGCATGTGAGGAAGAAGTGGTGTGCAAGAAAACAAGTGTATGAAGCAAGGAACATAAAATTTCATCCACAATGTTCCGAACCTTTGCATACATTCCCCCTTATAACACTTGTTCTACACACCACTCTCCCACACAACACTACATATTAATCAATTAATTAGCGATTTTGGGTTATTAATGTTTGGGGCATGAAAAGTTTGGTTTATGTGTATATCATGTGTGAAATAAGGATGGGTGATTAACTGTCCCCACTTCTATGTCGATGTGGGATCATTTTATTTGATATTGGGATGCAAAAGATATGTGCCTAAATTATTTTTTGAATGATCCAATGCACAATTTTGAAAACTATGTTCGACATCTTTGATCATTCCACTGTAATCATCGGCTGATATCAAGTGTGGGGTCCCTCCCCTAACCTCAATCAACTTCCCGCGAAGTGCACTAGTGCATTGTAAAAAAATAATTAAGGCTTAATCTTGCTATTAACTAAAGCTTCCCTACCACTAAATGTAAGTCTTTTTGGCATTTATTCGGTGAATTGATGCGTAATCAGGACATCATTTCAGTGCTTAATAACATTAAATTTGATAACTTACTTTGTTACTAATCAATGTTTTACTTTGACTAGATTTGTGTTCAATATTTATCTTTTTATTTTGATCTTTCTTTCGCACCATTGCTCCTATTCATTTAAAAGCTTTACCAAAGTAGAATCAACGAATCTTTGTATTGACGCTTCTTGAATACTAAGTCCATTTGTGATCTCACATTTTTCAATTAGATACTTATTATCCAATATTAAATGAAGTGTACTTTTTATGTGTGTGAGGAAGAAGTGTTGTGTGAGAGAATGGGCATGCGGATCAAGGAACACAAAATTTATTCCGAAATGTTCCATACCTCCACATACATTCTCCCTCCACACACCTCCCTCACACATCACTACATATTAATCAATTAATTAGTGATTTTGGCTTATTAAAGTTTGGGGCATGAAAATTTTGGTTTACGTGTATATGAGGTGCAAAGGAAGGATGGGTGATTAACTGTTCCCACTATTAGAGCCTAGATTGACCTCAGGATGAAGGGAGGCAATCCTAGGATAACCACAAACCAAGCTTAACCTGGTAGCTAGCCCTACCAGGTTGGGAGAGGGCTCTCTCCTTTATGAATCTCAGTCAAAATGACTAGATAAGATGGGGTTTTAGGCTAGGTATAGTAGCTAAGAATATTTTGATTGATTTTGTTGGTTTTGTGCTGGATCAAATGGAGCTAGGCAATTTGGGTCTCGGAAATTAGGTCAGAATACAGGGTGTTCTATGGGGCAAGGTAGGTATTGACTTTTACACTTGAAATTGAATGAGATGAGATGTCTAAGAATGGTGAGGAGCTGAGGAGGGCATGTAAAGATCATCTATCCTTCTCAAATAGTAGAAAACATAAAGTACTTAATGGTTTCCCAAGGCAGAGCACTGTAAACAATGAATTCTACCTATCTATCTTGATATCATTCAGTTAGAAGCAAGGAAATAGATTGTGGCATACATAAAACATGTGAAAAACTGATAAAAAAAGAAGAAACTATGCAAAAGCACCATACCATAGGTATCCCATAAAAATAGCTGCAACTCCTATTAATTTCCTTGCAAAACTACTTACAATGATGGCAATATAGCTCAGAGCATCCAAGAGTATCCAACCCTTGCAAACGAGAAAGAAAATACATAATATAGACAAAAAAACCACTCATCCTGACCATCAGGGTCGAATCCATGAGAAGAGGGGCTGTTACATCCATTTCCAAACATGGATAAGGAATATAGACAGTCAAACTACTTGCCTCTATAAGCATGGAAATTGATTCATTAGCCTCAAAACCACCTCTAACTAATGAATCTACGCTCTAACACTGTTTTACCATCACAATTACATAAAATGTCATCAATTACATCATAAAAACAACCATGAGGAGAGAGAAAGTGAATTCATAGTGAAAACAGGTGAAATTTTGATTTTCTGGGCAAATTGGTCAAAAGCGCAATGCCACTGGTCAAAAGTGCAGCACCGCTTTCAGCACACTTTTGGAGGCCTTCCCCTTGGAAAAATTAAGCCCATGATAGCTCATTAGAAAGCTCTTCAAGTCTAGGTTCCGGACCCCCTGGAATTTCTTAATTTGGAGGTCATTTTCCCCGTCAAAACGTGAGTCTCCCAAGGCTGCTTCTGTGTGTCCAAAAAGAGGCAGAAAGGTCATTTTTTGGTAGTTTTTGGACCTTTTGGTGGACCAGATCTGCTCCAAAACTTCTGAAAATTTCCAGGGTGCATGTCCTCATCATTCTGAATCCAAAAATGTCAACCTTTTCTCCATTGGATGCCCCAGGAAAAGGCACAGAGCTGTGGCACTGCGCTTCTGGGCAAATTTTCTGCGTTGTGAATTTCAAAATTTCAAAAATGCAAAAAGTTCTCAAAATTTTCCCAAATTTGGCATGGAGCACCACCATCAAGTGCTTTGGTTGGCCAAAGAAGCTTCAGCCAATATTTTGAGTCTATCTTCCTCCCTTGTGTGGTTTTCTTTGTTGCCTAGCTCTGCTTGCTGAGGTGTCACTGCCTGTGTTTTCCTCCTCCTTATAGTCTCGGTCTTCTTGGTCCATGTTTGCAAGGTTGAGGTGTATTAAGGGAATGAGTGAAAGTGTTTTTAGGAATGAGGGGATGGGAGATGAGCTTATGGGCTAGAAAATGAATGAGGGAGTAGGAATCATAAAATGAGAGGGAGGGCTTGGCTTGTTTGAGAAATTTCCCTTTGGGAAGAGGGATAAAGGGATAGGGAAAAATTTTAGAGCTGTAGTGATAGGTGATAGGAGGAACAATGGGGGTTTTAGGGTTTAGGCATAACCAAGGGAGATTTTTAGGGTTTCACACTTGCCATGGGGAATGATGCTAAAAAGTTTGAAATGCAAACCAAAAATGTAGTAAGGGATGTTAAATTACTTGCATTGAAGGGAAGAGAGGACAATCTTGAGGTTTCTTGAAGTTTTGAGGCCTTTCTGGCTCTCCTGCCAAAAGCGCAGCGCCACCCTCTCAAAGCGTAGCGCCTTTTTGCAGACCACTTTTGGAGTTCCTCTTGGTGTCCAAATTGAGCGTGGGATAGCTTGTTGGAAATCTTGTCGAGTCTACTTTCCAGAACATCTTGAATGTTTCAATTTGGAGTTCATTTTCCCTGTCAAAAGTCCAATCTCCCAAGACTGGTCAAAATGTGCAAAATGAGGCTGCCAAAATGCAAAAGGTTGTTTCAGTCAATGTTTGGAGGTATTCCTGAACTCCAAATTGAGCTCATGATAGTTCATTGGAAAGCTCTATGTGTCTAGTTATCATTTGACTCATCAAGAAAGTCATTTGGTCAACCTGTATAGGAGAAATCTTGATTTCCCAAGGTCACTCTAGAAGTGCATCAACTCTCTTGAGGCAACTGTATTTTTGAAATTTCTCTAAAACCATGACACCTGTGTACAAACTGAAGGAGGTTTTTCTTCTTGGGTCTATGATGGACAAAACCCTCTCTCACTTGTGTCAAATTCATCTTTTCTTGCTTAGAAACATAGTTTGAAGAAAAATCGTCCTTTATTTGTGGTGAATGGCTTGTTCCTTGGAATGACTTCTCGACAAAAATGGAGACCTGATTGTTGGTCACTTTAATTGCTTATTGAATTAAACAACAAAGTGCAACATTAATTGTCAACCCAGGGAAGTCTTGTTATTTCAAAGGCAACTGCGTACTATATGTACTCAATTTTAAAAGCAACATAAGTTATAGTATAAACAAATCACGCCTTAAATTAACAAACTGAAGCTCCACTCTGCATTACAGCAACTACACTCTGTTGCAGATGGCTATCAGAAAAATGCTTAATTCTAATAAAGAAATGGAAAGAATCAATCTGCAAAAGAAAACAATGGCTGTGCTGTAACAGAGAGTCAGGACCCTATCCCCCAGAGCGGGAATCTCCAGCACCTGCCTCTGATTAATTCAGCTTGCCAATTCACTCTGTAACTTAATCACCGGTGAAACACTCATATAACAATTAACGGAAATAGAGTTTCAGCAAAGGTATTATAAACAATGTTCAACAAATAGTACTGTTAGCAAGGCATGAATAAAAGGCACACTTAACGCATTGCAGAAATGTAATGGGTGAATCTTGTGATGAAGGTGGGCCCAGTCCTTCTCACAAGATTCCCCAGGAAACAAGAACTAGAAAAAGATGTTCAGAACAAAACTTTATTCATCCATTAATATGTCATATTACAGAAAAGAGTTCCAGTCTTGTTCCTTCAGCTAAACCTTTTTCCACAGTTTGTTCATTCCCTTCTAATGTAGATGTCTCCTCTTTATATAGAGGAGACATCTATTACAAAAGATTTACATTGTTCTAACCCATTATACAAAAATAGGGAAGTCAATTCCCTGTCAATGAAATGCTGTTACAGTAATGCTGTCTTTAGATATAAGCGTTACATCCAGTGTAACAACTTCTTTGGTGATCAGTCCCGATTCCTTCGCTGCTGTCATATTTAGAACGCGGATCTCAACTGTTTCAGCATCGTGATCCGCGTGCCGTTTCTGCTGTTTCAGCAACTACAAAAATAGTCTTCCGGCTGTTTCAGCATCACAGACTGCACATCATCCTTTAACTGTTTAGCACTTAATAATTCAAAGATTAACTATGAAGATGTCGTGATTATATGCTAAATAATTAAACATATAGTGATGAGAAGAATCATTACATACCTTTGAGATAATTGGGTTAAAATACTAACAAAGGCTTTTAAATATAAGTTTGAAAGGGATGGTATCATAGCAAAATATATGGTCAAAAAGGGACAATATGAGGTCCTAACATCCCCCCCAACTGAAGCAGTTGCATGTCCCCATGCAACATCTACTCTGAATCGGAATCGGAATACTGGGATGTACATTGCAAATTACTTATACAGTAAGTATAAAAGGTGCTATCAATTGAATCTCTGAAACCCTGGACACTCTGTAATCTCTGCCATGCTACAAGCTCCTCCATTTTGGGCACCTTGAAGTAGGCCTTGTATTACTGTACTGGTAACCAGAGAAGGGGAAAGTGAAAATGATAACCCAACCATTTGTTACCGCATCGCTGAATACATTTAACATAATTAGGCACATGTGAAATAGCTACATGAAGATTGAGAGGGTTAAAAGGATGGTATTCCCTTCTTTCCTTAGGGCAATGTTCCCGGAACAAATTGTTTGCTTGCATGGCAAGAGATCCTTTCTTCTTGATATGCTGTTGAAATTCTTCTAACACTGCAACCTGTAATTCGCTGATATGCTCAGTAATTCCTGGTTCTTTTATAACCCTATGATGTTCAACAATGAAAATAGCAACATTCTGTGGTTCAGCTCGAATCCACAGAAGGCAATTTTCTTCATTATGTTTTGTTGAAAGAAAAGCATTTTTCCATGTAAGCTGATTGGCCATAAAAGAAACCAAGGCTCTAATCTGAATGTCACCAGCTACAGGAATCAAATTAAACTTCCTATCTTCCAGCATGGCCTCATTATGGAGATAAAGTTCACATAAGAGATTCTGTTCGCTGACTGACGCTGCTGCAAAAGTTTCAATAAACTGCTGGGGTGTAGACACTTCATGAGGTCGTCCATCTCTAACAGCTTTTATCTGAAGGAATGCTAGGCGTTCTGCTAGGAACACAGAATAATTAAAAGATGGTTTTCTAGTAGCCAGAAGTCTTTGAACTAATTCAAAGATAAGAGATAGCCTAGTTTTTAACTTTTTATTTTCCTTCTACTGTGCATGGAATTGTTCCAAGACTTCCCAATTCCTATATGCATGGTTCTGCCATACTGATTTTTGTGCCTGAAATGCCCGTTCTTGCGACAAGGCATACTCTTTCTTCCATATAGCACTGAGTTCTTGAATGCTTAAAGTTTGAGTAAAGATAGTCTCTGCACAAAGAGGCTCAGTCTGGGTAAATACCGTCTTTGTAGACTTTGGTGCAGGATTCTCAACTTTGACAACTGGGGTAGGCCGGGGTACTTGCGGTTTCTCTTCTTCTTCAGAAATCTTTGAAGGCCCTGCTGGTTCTTGTGTAACAGTAGGGCGTTCCTTTTTAACTACAACAGGAGTAGCTGCAGGAGTAGGTCCAGACAATGGAACTTCAACTATCTTATAACCAGCTTGAGAATAGAGATCACCACATTGGCTGCACATGTATTCCTCATACCAATCCTTATCCGTACTTCTCTCGGCTGCAGATGCTACCTGAGCCAAAGTATATAGATTAAGTTCTCTTTCATAAGCTTCCCTTGCTATTAATAACTCCTGCTTATAAGCCTCAATCTCAGCTTTTAGAAACTCATTCTCCTGTTGAAGGGAAGCTATCGTGACTAGGCCTTCTGTAGTAGTTGCAGTCTCCGTGGTTGGTTCAAGTGGATGGGAGGATGGTTGTTTGGTGGCAGCTTCATCATCTATTTCTCCAGCAGGTGGTTCTTGTGTGACAACTGCTGGATCATCGACTGGTTTTGTAACAGCTATATCTTCCTGAACATGCAAATTCTGCATACCGAGCAACTGAGTGACTAGTTCTTTTGTAGCAGCAGAATCCTGGGTATCAACACTTTGCTCATTGGCAGGTGGCTCTTGTGTATCAACTGTTGAGTCAATAACAGCTAAGTCTTGTTCAGTTTCCGGTTCCTGGTCATTAGCAAGTGGTTCTTGTGTGACACTTGCTGAGACAGTGGCTGATTCAGCTGCATGTTGATTACCCGTTTCCTGTTTATCAGCAGGTGGTTCTTGTGTAACACCTGCTGAATCAGTAGCTGCTATGTCCTGATGTGTTTCCAGATCATGGTCGTCAGCAGGTGGTTCTTGTGTAACAGCTGCGTCTAGGTTGTCTATTTTTGGCTCCTCAACAGGTGGTTCTTGTGTAGCACCTATTGAGTCGGTAGCTGGCTCTTGTGTAACAGCTACATGCAGTACATCATCCTGGGTATCTACTTTTGATAAGTTAGCAGCTGGTTCTTGTGGAGCAGCTGTGTCTTCTGAGAGGAATGATGTCACAAAATCCTGGACGTTTTGCATTTCGATACCTGAGGGCGAGGAAGGTAGGGATTCGGGGTTTGGTGGGGTATGGGGTTTTAGAATAATGGGTGAAGCATCTAGGATAGGGATCTCTATTGCTATTTCGGGAGATGCCCTACTTCGTCTTCGAGGTAAGGAGGCAGGAAAAACAGAGGCTTTTCTTTTATGGATGACCTTCTCTGGGGTAGGAGGAACACTCGAAATAGTAGCTTGTTTCATTGAGGCCCTTGTTCGTCTTTTTGTTGAAGGGACAACCATTTCTTGCGTTTTTCTTTTCCTTCTCAGCCTAGCCAGGGGAATGTCATCGTCTGAATCACCACTGGGAATATGGACAGTGGGAATGGATGATTCAGGTAAATTATGGGACGGGGTTGATACACTAGCGGGGTCAATTGGACTGGCTGTTGTGGATGGCTGAGGAATTTCATCCTGTACTTGGGAAGTCTCAGCTGCCGCCTGAGAAGTTTTAGCAATTTCTTGAGGAATTGCAGCAGCTTCTTGGGGTGGGTTATTAAGGGGGAGAGGGTTCTGCAGGGCAAAGCCCCTGAGGATTAAGAGCTGAACCAGGCGATGGTGAGTAATGGAGAGGAGTGGGTACCTTGCATCCTTGGAATAATGCGACATATTCTTTAGACACCCAAGCAGATAGTATGGGATATTCAATAAACGACCATGTCTTAAATGATTCAATAATATAAAGTCATGCTGGTACACTACCTGGTAACGTCCTTCGCAGGTAAGATAATGCTTGACAAACTCTGCAACCTTTTTCCATGGAGGTGGTAATGAACGCAGTGCAACACCTCTGCCTTTAGGTTCGACCTGCTCCCCAGGTAGAAGAAAATCTTGCTGAGCATTCAGAATTAAGTGTTTTCGGCTGAACTAGCGGATGCCATTGGCTGGTAATCCTAAAACATGTGCTCTATCCTCCTCTGTTACCGGAATTCATACTCCCCAAACAGTAGAATAGTCTTCCTTTAAATTAAGTGTGAATTCCATGACTTGTTGAGAGTCAAATTCCTGGAGTCTTCGGAAGTAATCCACCCAGCCCGCTTGCAAAAAAAATTGATATGCTTCTGGGTAAAGCTCCAATAAAGCCGTTGAACCAGGTTCATTTCAAACAACGTTACCTCCCATAGTTACTGGTTCGGTAAAATGCACAATACAGAGCCGAGTTACCACATCTGAGACAGAGTAAGATATTGCAAATGGGGTTATGATAGAATAAAACCGGGACGGGGTGACGAGACTCAATCGTGTTAAAAAAAGGCCGGTGATTGGCATATCGGGTAATTATTGTGAAACTTTGATATTCCCCCCAACTGCGGCTAAAATGATGAGTTTTTTAGTGTACGACGATTTCGGAAATCATATCGTGATCTTCTCATTAACTATAGTTTAATATTTACACATAAACACGCATACCTCACGTTTTACCTTCGATTGCTGTGCTGAAAGTCCATTTTTGTCGTTTAGTGGATCACTAATGGTTATTAGAACAGGTTATAAGATATGAGGGTATTTATATAAAAGGCTTTCTTTCATGCACAGGAGGTGATGGCGAAGGAACTCAATTATCAGGATAAATGGCTGATTCTCTGAGAATGGATAATGTTATGTATTAATTATTTTTGAGAGAAATTGATGCCTCAATTACGGGAAAAATGGGAAAATTGACGCTTTTTCGGAAAAATAAGAAAAAGTCGGTGTTTCCACAAAGGATAAGATTGATGAAAAATTGGTGTTTTAGCGACGGGGAAATGGGGAAAAGTTTGTGTTTCAGCAATGGGGAAAAATGGGGGAAGATTGGTGTTTTAGCAACGGGGAAAAATGGGGGATGATTGGTGTTTCAGCAACGACCGAAACTAGTGTTTCAGCAATGGCTGAAACTGGTGTTTCAGCAACAGGGAAAGAGATGCTGTCGTTAACGAGGATGGGAAAATGTTGCTGATGGATAATGAATTGAAATGGAATGGCCATGTTTCCCAAACTGAAACCTGATCCTGCTTGTAATGCAATTACTCCTTCAACCAGCCTCCGGATTAAGTCCTGCAAAATAAATTGTAATATGGCAGCCCTTGACAGGGATTATTAGTTAAGTAATCTAATCTAATACTAATAAAAATAATGCAGAAATTAAGTGCAATGAGGGGCAAGAGACTCCCCCAAGAAAATGTAGTGTGAATCTACCATGCAAGTGGCTTTAAAATCCTCCTTAGAAATTGGTTGCTGGTACGGATGAAGCCGATACCCATTTACTAGCAATGGAGTTCTAGAACCATCAATTGTTAGGAGCCTTACTGTTCCATTGGGAAAAACAGTGTCTATTTCGTAAGGTCCCAGCCACCTTGTTCGTAACTTTCCTTGAAAATTTTCAAACCTGGAATCATATAGTAAAGCCCAATTACCTTTTTGGAACTACTTATGTTTAATAGCTTTGTCATGCCACCTGATTCTTTGCTATTGAATCATAGTTGTTTGATGGATGGCATCCAACCTTTTTTCATCCAATTCCTACAGCTACTGCAACCTAGCTGTCTGTGCATCAGTTAAATCAAGGTTAATAGCTAAAGCAGTTCTTAAAGTTTTAATTTCAAATTCCACAGGGAAAACAACACTTTTACCGTAAACCAATTCATAGGGTGAAAAACCTGTAGTGTTTCTCCAAGTAGTTCTATAAGCCCATAATGCCTCAGGCAGTCTTTGAGACCAATCTTTCCTATTCTCTTTCACAGTTTTTGTTAAAATAGCTTCTATGACTTTATTTGTACTTTCCACCTGACCATTAGCTTGGGGGTGGTAAGGTGTAGTCATTTTATGATTGATATGATATTTTTGAAGCATATCTTTGAAACCATGTGAATTGAAAGGAGGTCCTCCATTTGTGACTAATTCTCTAGGCACCCCAAATCTAACGAAGATTTCTTCAAATAAAAAGGTTAAAACAGATTCTTCATTAGCTTTGATTAGTGCCTTAGCTTCCACCCATTTATTCATATAATCTGTACAAACCAATATATAAACTCTTTGGTTGGATGGAGGGTTGATGGGCCCTACAAAATCTAGAGCCCATATTTCAAAGGGTTCAAGTATTACCTGAGGGTTCAGTGGCATTTCATCTCTATGGTTGGGTTGGCCCATTCTCTGACAGCTGTCACAGGCCCTGACATATTTCTTTGCATCCTTGAAAAGTGAGGGCCAATAATAACCCATCCTGAGAATTTTATGTGCTGTTCTCTTATCAGCGAAATGCCCACCACAAGGGCCATCATGACAAGCCTTCAATATGTCATAAACCTCATCTTCTCTAATGCATCTTCGGATCTCTTGATCAAGTCCTGTATGAAAAAGACACCCATTTATCCAGCTGTACCTAGCACTTTGTTGAATGATCCTTCTTTTCTCCCTATGTGATAGGTGTGATGGTAACTTCCCTGCAACCAAATAATTGGCAATGTCTGCATACCATGGTGAGTGAGCAGATACTGCAAACAAATAATCATCAGGAAAGGAATCGTCTACTGGAGTATTATCATCAGTTTTTATCTGAGAAAGGAAATTAGCAACCACATTTTCTTTACCTGATCGATCCACAATTGTAATATCAAATTCTTGTAGTAACAATAACCACCTGGTAACTCGAGCATTTGTAACAGATTTATTCATTAAATACTTAATAGCTGAGTGGTCAGTGTGAACAAAAGTAGGATAACCAGTAATATAATGTCGAAATTTATTAATAGCATAAATAACTACTAAAAATTCTTTCTCGGTAACTGTGTAATTAAGTTCAGCAGGGGTCATATTCTTACTAATGAAGTAGATAGCATAAGGAAGATTGTTTTCTTCTTGACCCAAAAACAACTCCAATTGCAGTGTCCGAAGCATCAGAGGATATGTGAAAGGGAAGTGCCCAATCAGGTCCCCTCAGAATAGGAGTTGTATACAACTGATGCTTAAGTTCATCAAATGCTTTCTGACAGGCATCAGTCCACTTAAATTCAACATTTTTCATAAGTAACACAAACAAAGGGGAAGCTATTTTAGAGAATTTTTTGATAAATCTTCTGTAATATCTAGCACTTCCTAAAAAGCTTCTTACATCAGTTTGTGTTTTAGGAATAGGAAGGGTCTGTATTACCTGTACTTTGGATGGATCCACCTGAATCCCAAGAAATGAAATGAAGTGCCCTAGTACAATTCCTTCGTTCATCATCATATGACATTTTTCAGTGCTCAAAGAAAGATTAGCTTGTATGCATCGTTTAAGTACTTTCTCAAGGTTTTGTAGCGCAACTTCAAAAGTCACACCATAGGGGGTGAAATCATCCATAAATATCTCCAAAGAATCATTAATCATATCAGAAAAAATTCCTATTACTGCTCTTTGAAATGTTTCTGGAGCATTACATAGTCCAAATGGGAGAACTCTATAGGCAAAAGTTCCCCAAGGACTAGTAAAGGTGGTCTTGTCCTGATCTTGAGGTGCAATTCTGATTTGGTTATATCCACTAAAACCATCTAAAAAGGAAAAGAATTTCTTCCCTGACAAACTGTCCAACACCTGATCAATAAAGGGCAAGGGGAAATGATCTTTTTGGGTGGCTTTGTTTAAGGCTCTATAATCCACACACACTCTCCATTTCCCGTTTTTCTTAGGCACTATCACCAATGGAGAAACCCATTCACTGTTAGATATGGGATATATAAACCCTGCATCAAGCAAATTTTGAAGCTCTTCCTTAACAATTTCCCTTAGGTTGGGATTCATTCGTCGCTAGGGTTGACAGACTGGTCGGGCTCCCTCCTTAATATAAATACGATGAGTACATAATTCAGGAGAGATCCCCTTCATGTCTGTGTAATCCCAGGCGAATGCTTCTTTGTTTTCATGGAGCAACCTCATTAGCTGTTGTGTTTCAACATCTGATAAATTGGGGTTTATGTTTAATGTTTTGCCAGGTTCAATTTCTACTATTATGCTTTTAGAGGAGATAACAGTTGATGTTTGAGGTAAATATTCAGATTTAAGCTTTTGCTGCGTTTCAGGATCCATAATTGCAGTTAACTGATTATGTGCTTCAGAAGTAATTGAGGAAGGTTCAGAAATAAAATTACTAATTACTTCGTCTTCTGTGGTATCTTTAAGAGTTAAGGCCTGTCCAATGGTCAAGATGGGTTGAGTATCATTATCCTCATAGTCTAACCATACAGAATCATCATTATTAATCATAGGTGTAGCATGAGGGTACAACGTAAGCTGCTTAGTTTCACAGCCATTAGAAATTGTCATTGAACCTGATCTACAGCTGATAAAAGCATCTGCTGTAGCCAGCCAGGGTCTCCCCAAAATCAGAGGATGCCCCCCCAACTTTGCTTTAGTCTGTAACACCACAAAGTTAGCTAGGTAATTCCAGGATTCAACTGAAATAATCAGGTCTTCAATAACCCCCTCTGGTTTGATTGTGGAACAATCAGCTAATTCCAGGATAGTTGGTGTTTCTCTAATTACATTTTTCAATTGTAACAGCTGTGCAGTTTCAAGGGTCATGATATTTATAGCAGCACCTAGGTCTACCAGAATTCGCGAAACAATAGTTTTTCCAACCTGTACTGTGACCGTAGGGTGACCAGGGTCACCATATTTTATAGGAGGGGCTTTTCCTGTCATTAAAGCAGCTAGATCTCCCATCACATGAACTGTAAGGGGATCTTTAGCCTTCCTACCAGGTTTCCTAATGCAAATGTCTCTAACAGTTCTGGCATAGATTGGTACATCTCTGAGTGCTTGTAAAAGTGGAATTTTAACATACAGATTTTGAAATTCCCCTAAAAGATTAAAAGCAGGCAGCTCAAGCGTCTTAGTGAGAGCCAAGCGCTCAGGGAATGGTGGTTCTGCTGTTTCAGTAGTTCCATTAGAGGATGGCTTGACTGTTTCAGTAGTTTTATTGGAGGGTGGTTTGACTGTTTCCACATCCTTATTAGATGATTTACTCTGTTCTGCTTCCTCTTTCTCAGAGTCTGAAGAGGTAATATCATCTATAATTGGCTCGACTACTCTCCCAGATCGTAAATGAATATCATTGCATTGCATAGGAGATGTAGGCAGGTTCTGAATGTCGATAACTTGCACAGCTTTATTGTTATTTGGGTTAGGGTTCGGTTGTACAGGAGGTTGAGGCTTCATGGTCTGATTATTCAGCGGGGTACCTGCCGAAAGAGAAAGTTGTTGCTGGAACTGAGGAAATTGATTTGAGAATGGAGTCTTTTGAGCTCTCCAGTTTGGGTTCCATTGGTTAAAATAGGATTGCTGTAGAAGCCAGGGAGTCCACATTGTAAGGTCTACAAAGGGAGGGTTTGTTTGCTGCATGGGTGGGAAATTCATTTGATTAAAGGGTGGGTATTGCATTTGGTTAAAGGGTGGGTAATTTGCTTGATTAAACGAAGGATAATTATTCCAACGATTAAATGGCATACTAGAATTCATACCTTGTCCTCGTGGTTGCCATTGCGTCCTTTGTGTCAATAGATAAACTGCTTCAACTTCTTCCTCCGTTGGTTGTAACGCTGCCTTTATCCCTGGTAAAGAGGGGCATTGTTGAGTTTCGTGGTCCTTTTCACAAATGGTATAGATTGGCACCTTGTCTAGTGGGCATTCCCTCAATGGATGTTTTTCCCTGCATTTAGAGTAGAAGATGGCCAAAGAAGCTTCTGCCTCTGCCTGCTTCTTTTCAACCTGCAAGGTATCAATCTGTGAAGCAAAAGAACTTAACATTTCAGTTTTGAATTCCTCAAGTAAATTACCTATTTCAGCCCTTGCTGCTCCACCACTAGTTGATTTCTGGACCCTTGAATAAGTAATATCCCTGATCTTTGATTTATTTGCAGCTCCTCTTGAACACCTGTTGCAGAGGTTAACAATTTCGTCATACGATTCTTTGGATATATCTCCTTTACCAAGCATATTTAACATATCTAAACAATCATCTCTTACCCCTTTCAATAATATTGTTTTGAGAATATCTTTACTTACATCGGGGTGCTCAGATCTCTGCAGATTATACTGGAGTCTTTCCACAAAGTCCTCCAGATTTTCATCCTCCTTCTGAACCATCTTGAATAATTCCTCCCTTTTTTCTCTTGTCCGGCAATAGTCTTGGTATTTGGCCAGAAATTTCTCCTTCATCTGATCCCATGTCGTGATCACATGAGCTCCCAAGCTCATAAAACATCTTAGTGCATTCCCCTTTAATGTTGCTGGAAACAACTTCAATTTCTGAGCAGGATTAACATAATCATAGTTTCTACACAATATATCAAATTCAAAAAGAAACTCATCAGGGTCTTCAGAGGATAAACCATGGAAATTGGGTAATGCTGAAAGTGGGATACTCTTCATAGGAGTTGTTCCTCTGGGGAGTTCCCCAATAGGGAATTCCCCAATAGGGAATTCCAGGGTGGAGAGAGAATTCTCTCCCCTTCCTTCTCCTCTACGACCTCCACCGAAGAGTCCTTCATTGTTATCCTCCATTGGTTGTTTTCCTGATGCGCTTGCCCGGTCTTTAGTGCTTTCTGTTGGACTCTCAATGTCCTGAACTGGTTCCTCAACTTTAGTATCTTCTATTGGCTCTTCAATATTTTCTACTGGTCCTTCGACTTCCTCCACTGGTTCCTCAATGTATTTTGGTGTTTCTATAACCCTTTTAGGTCACACTACTTCCTCCATTTGATAGTCTGTTTGGAAAGAGTGCTGGGTCTGTGGCCTTCGAGAGCTTAACCTCTTGGATGTCTCAGCTTTTGAAATAATATCATCCATGAAAGTTTTTCTTCCTCCTCTTCCTTTGCCCTTGCCACCTGTAGGATTAATTTTCTTGCATCCTCTCATGCATTCTGCATATCTATAGAAAAATCATCAATACTTTTAAAATCTATAATTGCCTTCCCCGGCAACGGCGCCAAAATGTTGGTCACTTTAATTACTTATTGAATTAAACAACAAAGTGTGACATTAATTGTCAACCTAGGGAAGTCTTGTTATTTCAAAGGCAACTGCGTACTATATGTACTCAATTTTAAAAGCAACAAAAGTTATAGTATAAACAAATCACGCCTTAAATTAACAAACTGAAGCTCCACTCTGCAATATAGCAATTACACTCTGTTGCAGATGGCTATCAGAAAAACGCTTAATTCTAATAAAGAAATGGAAAGAATTAATATGCAAAAGAAAACAATGGTTGTGCTGTAACAGAGAGTCAGGACCCTATTCCCTAGAGCGGGAATCTCCAGCACCTGCCTCTGATTAATTCAGCTTGCCAATTCACTCTGTAACTTAATCACCGGTGAAACACTCATATAACAATTAACAGAAACAGAGTTTCAGCAAAGGTATTATAAACAATGTTCAACAAACAGTACTGTTAACAAGGCATGAATAAAAGGCACACTTAACACACTGCAGAAATGTAATGGGTGAATCTTGTGATGAAGGTGGGCCCTGTCCTTCTCACAAGATTCCCCAGGAAACAAGAACTAGAAAAAGATGTTCAGAACAAAACTTTATTCATCCATCAATATGTCATATTACAAAAAAGAGTTCCAGTCTTGTTCCTTCAGCTAAGCCTTTTTCCACAGTTTTTTCATTCCCTTCTAATGTAGATGTCTCCTCTTTATATAGAGGAGACATCTATTACAAAAGATTTACATTGTTCTAACCCATTATACAAAAATAGGGAAGTCAATTCCCTGTCAATGAAATTCTGTTACAGTAATGCTGTCTTTAGATATAAGCGTTACATCTAGTGTAACAGCTTCTTTGGTGATCAGTCCCAATTCCTCCGCTGCTGTCATATTTAGAACGTGGATCTCAACTATTTCAGCATCGTGATCTACGTGCCGTTTCTGCTGTTTCAGCAACTACAAAAATAGTCTTCCGACTGTTTCAGCATCACAGACTGCACATCATCCTTTATCTGTTTAGCACTTAATAATTCAAAGATTAACTATGAAGATGTCGTGATTATATGCTAAATAATTAAACGTATAGTGATGAGAAGAATCATTACATACCTTTGAGAAAATTGGGTTAAAATACTAACAAAGGCTTTTAAATATAAGTTTGAAAGGGATGGTATCATAGCAAAATATATGGTCAAAAAGGTAAAATATGAGGTCCTAACATTGATGTTTGATGATATGAAATGGCCTTATACCTTATGATATCCCTTATTCATCCTCTGCTCAGATATCTCTGATCCCATAGCCAACCCTAGCTCAGTGGGAGAGGAAATTAGGGTTTTAGTGCTTGTTTCTCTTTTGCTTTTGTAGGTGAATTGGTGCTCATGATGACTTGATTTTTGCAGTTGCAGGTGCTTCGCAACATCAAAATATGTTTAGGAGCAGCTGGGAACCAATATTACATATGAAAACATAAAATTACATCATTAATGGAGATAAAAACAAAATACCCTGTTTTCACCTTAAAATAAGTTTTGAGGGGAGAACTACATTAGGCTTTCGAAATAATAACTTATGACTTTGTTGATCATTATTGGCATCCTCATGTCTTTGCTGATCATTATTGGCACATAATCATCAAATTTTGACCATGATGGGACCCTAAAATCTAATGAGACCAAACCCTAAGACCTAATGAAATAAAATACAGAGTGAACATGAGCCATGAATGAAATATATGGAAGAGGATCAGCAAGTACAGATCACGAGGGAAAATTGAAGTAAACCCTACCATCAATGAATCCATGACATAATGGAATGCAAACTCATTAGTATGGGACTCCTACTATGAAATGCAAAAGAGCAGATTTTGATCACTGATGGCAGTGTGAAGACACTGACACTAACATTGGCTCCAATGGGGATGGTAGCTCCTTGGAGGTGCTAAGAACACCATAGACCTAGTAGCCTTATCCATTGGGCATGGAGTACAAAAACTCAAACTGAAATGCATGATTGAAAACTGATGACTTGACGACACAAACTGACTCTGAAACTGTCTTGAAAATGACTGAAAAATGACTCAAGACTTACTTAACTAAAACAAGTACTTACAAAGCTTTTTAATGGCAGCAGACCATCGAGATTTGAGGGCTTCAAATCATGATGACAACCACTTGCCTACTGATGAAATATGTACAATCATGTGAAGTGGGCCTTCCAGTGTAACCAATCCAATAGATGGCTACTTACTGAAATTCTGCTCTCACTTTCCCCGAGCAGGTAGAACGATGTACATGTAGGCAACTCACAATAACAACTGAAACCAAGGCTTATGCTAACGAACTAGGCAACATTCATCTTCTCTAATGCTTGCAAAAGAATGCTGAAGGGATCTTGAAAATCCTGAAGCACTAGCTTGTCTTGAGATCCAGTAGCAAAAATACAAGTACTCCCTTCATTTTGATCTGAAAGAACAGTTGGTTGCTGATTGATAGGAAGGCATAGAGAAGTATAAGCTTCTGTTATCTGAGTGTTGGCTGTAAATTCCTCGAGCATGAGAAATTCTGACTCGATTTCTGGCATATTGTCTCTCTTAGGCTCATATTCCTCAATTTCATAGTCTAAGTCATTCTTAAACAGAAAAAATTCTTCAAGATTATCAAACATGATAACCCTATCATCTTCATGAAAGAAAACAATATCTGTTCGCTGATCTATAAATCTAATTTCAAGACTGTCATCATTTTCAAAAGTGGAAGAAGCTTCACTAACACCTTCTTGACTATGTGAACACTACAAACCTGCATTAGCTTGGGCTGTAACATGACCTTTCAGGAGTTGATCTATCTCATCTTCAGATAGAGGAGAGAGTACTTTTTGTTTTCTTTTGCTAAAACAGTAATTGTCTTCTTTCCCTCCTAAAGATTCACAAGGTTGTTGAATATCTTCATTAATTTCAAGAAAAGGAGTATATAAATTTTCCTCAAATTGCTGATTCATTTCATGTGATTCATGTTGATTATCAAGATGCAAAATTCCTTCATCTTCAAGCAAAGAAGAAGCTACTGTATGTTGATTATGATCTTGTGTAACGAAGTGACTGGCTTTTTGAGACTGTTGTTGAAGGGAAAAATCAAAGAAAGCTTCAATGATTTCTTCATCATCACGATTTGAATCTAGATCTGGAATAGCCAACTTGACTTTATCACAATCTGAAATTGGAACTTGATTTTCTTGTGTACCGTCTTCTGCTATGATCAGATCTGAAATAAAACCTTGTCTTCCATCATTTTCAATTGTACTAAGATCTTGAACCTGCTGCAAATTTTCCTGAGCATCTTGACAAGTATCCTCTAAGCTCTCTTTATACTGATGAAATGGATTTTCATACAGGATTTCCATGATCTTATCGTCCATGAAGTCATCATCTTTATAAATTTTTTAAAGATTTTCAATAAAACTACAAACATGTTTGCAACAGTTCTGAACTAAATTTAAGGATGGATAAGATTCTTTATACTTTTCAAAGAACATGGTATGAAAATCTTTTAAACAGTAAATACAAGCAGGCGACAAAATTTCATACCAAGATCGGGCTTCACCTTCTAGAGTGGCCATGAATATCTTCATCAAGAAGTCTTCAGGAAAATAAACCTTCAACTTGTGAATATGCATGTGAAATCTAACAAGATGTAAAGCAACATCATTCCTATCATCATCTTTAAACATAGGCAAATTCCTTTGCCAATCTACCTTAGGAATTTTATTTGGGAAACCTGGAATGTGATCTCGGCTCATGGGAGCATACCTTCGAGCAAAAAAATCCATTTTTGATAACAATGAATTCACCAAGAAATTCTTTAGGCTACTGGTTCTTGAAGAGTAGAGTTGCCATAAAAATTCTGAACCTTGGGATTTTTCGACACTGGAGTCACCAGGTGAATGATTTCAGGATTCCGGTGTCTGATCATTATCCACCAGCAAAAATTAGATATAAGCTTGATACATTTTTCCGAGGAACATAAAACTACGGTCCCCAGTATGGTCGCCACTATGTTAGAGCCTAGATTGACCTCAGGCTGAAGGAAGGCAATCCTAGGATAACCACAAACCAAGCTTAACCTGGTAGCTAGCCCTACCAGGTTGGGAGAGGGTTCTCTCCTTTATGAATCTCAGTCAAAATGATTGGATCAGATGGGATTTTAGGCTAGGTATAGTAGCTCAGAGGATTTTGATTGATTTTGTTGGTTTTGTGCTGGATCAGATGGAGCTAGGCAATTTGGGTCTGGGAAATTAGGTCAGAATACAGGGTGTTCTATGGGGCAAGATAGATATTGACTTTTACACTTGAAAATTGAATGAGGTGAGATGTCTAAAACTGGTGAGGAGCTGAGGAGGGCATGTAAAGATCATGTATCCTTCTCAAACAATAGAAAACATAAAGTACTGAATGGTTTCCCAAGGCAGAGCACTGTAAACAATGAATTCTACCTATCTATCTTGATATCATTTAGTTAGAAGCAATGAAATAGATTGTGGCATACATAAAACATGTGAAAAACTGATAACAAAAGAAGAAACTATGGAAAAGCACCATACCACAGGTATCCCATAAAAATAGCTGCAACTACTATTAGTTTCCTTGCCAAATTGCTTACAATGATGTGCAATATAGTTCAGAGCATCCAAGAGTATCCAACCCTTGCAAATGAGAAAGAAAATACATAATATAGACAAAAAAACCACTCATCCTGACCAGTAGGGGTCGAATCCATGATAAGAGGGGCTGTTACAACCATTTCCAAACATGGACCAAGAATATAGACAGTGAAACTACTTGCCTCTATAAGCATGGAAACTGATTCATTAACCTCAAAACCACATCTAACTAATGAATCTACCCTCTAACACTGTTTTACCATCACAATTACATGCCATGTCATCAATTTCATCATAAAAAACAACCATAAAGAGAGAGAAAGTGAATTCATGGTGAAAATAGGCAAAATTTTGATTTTCTGGGCAAGTTGGTCAAAAGCACAGTGCCATTTTTAGCACACTTTTGGAGGCCTTCCCCTTATCCAAATTGCACCCATGATAGCTCATTGGAAAGGTATTCAAGTCTAGTTTTTGGAATACCTAGAATTTTTGAATTTGGAGGTCATTTCCCCCCTCAAAACTGGAATCTCCCAAGACTGCTTCTGTGTGTCCAAAAAGAGGCAGAAAGGTCATTTTTTGGTAGTTTTTGGACCTTTTGGTGGACCATATCTGCTCCAAAACTTCTGAAAATTTCCAGGGTGCATGTCCTCATCATTATGAATCCAAAAATGTCAAACGTTTCTCCATTGGATGCCCCAGGAAAAAGCGCAGCGCCGGTGGCACTGCGCTTCTGGGCAAATTTTCTGCGTTGTGAATTTCAAAATTTCAAAAATGCAAAAAGTTCTCAAAATTTGCCCAAATTTGGCATGGATCACCACCATCAAGTGCTTTGGTTGGCCAAAGAATCTTCAGCCAATATTTTGAGTCTATCTTCCTCCCTTGTGTGGTTTTCTTTGTTGCCTAGCTCTGCCTGCTGAGGTGTCACTGCCTGTGTTTTCCTCCTCCTTATAGTCTCGGTCTTCTTGGTCCATGTTTGCAAGGTTGAGGTGTATTAAGGGAATGAGTGAAATTTTTTTTAGGAATGAGGGGATGGGAGATGAGCTTATGGGCTAGAAAATGAATGAGGGAGTAGGAATCATAAAATGAGAGGGAGGGCTTGGCTTGTTTGAGAAATTTCCCTTTGGGAAGAGGGATAAAGGGATAGGGATGATATGGAATAGGGATAAAGGGATAAAGGGATAGGGAAAAATTTTAGAGCTGTAGTGATAGGTGATAGGAGGAACAATGGGGGTTTTAGGGTTTAGGCATAACCAAGGGAGATTTTTAGGGTTTCACACTTGCCATGGGGAATGATGCTAAAAAGTTTGAAATGAAAACCAAAAATGTAGTAAGGGATGTTAAATTACTTGCATTGAAGGGAAGAGAGGAAAATCTTGAGGTTTCTTGAAGTTTTGAGGCCTTTCTGGCTCTCTTGCCAAAAGCGCAGTGCCACCCTCTCAAAGCGCAGCGCCATCCTCTCAAAGCGCAATGCCTTTTTGAAGACCACTTTTGGAGGCCTTCCCGGTGTCCAAATTGAGTGTGGGATAGCTCGTTGGAAATATTGTCGAGTATAATTTCTAGAACATCTTGAATTTTTCAATTTGGAGTTCATTTTCCCTGTCAAAAGTCCAATCTCCCAAGACTGGTCAAAATGTGCAGAATGAGGCTGCCAAAATGCAGAGTGTTGTTTCAGTCAATGTTTGGAGGTCTTCCTGAACTCCAAATTGAGCTCATGATAGCTCATTGGAAAGATATTTGTGTCTAGTTATCATTTGACTCATCAATCAAGTCATTTGGTCACCCTATCTAGGAGAAATATTGATTTCCCCAAGGTCACTCTAGAAGTGCATCAACTCTCTTGAGGCAACTGTATTTTTGACATTTCTCTAAAAATATGACACTTGTGTACAAAATGAAGGATTTTTTTCTTCTTGGGTCTATTTTGGACAAAAATGTCTCCCACTTCTGTCAAATTCCTCTTTTCTTGCTTAGAAACATAGTTTGAAGAAAAATTGTCCCTTATCTGTGGTGAATGGCTTGTTCCTTGGAATGAATTCTCGACAAATGATGGAGACCTGATGTTTGATGATATGAAATGGCCTCATACCTTCTAATATCCCTTATGCCTCCTCTACCAAGATATATCTGATCCCATAGCTAACCCCTAGTTCAGTGGGAGAGGAAATTATGGTTTTAGTGGTTGTTTCTCTTTTACTTTTGCAGGTGAATTGGTGCTCATGATGACTTGATTTTTGCAGTGGCAGGTGCTTGGCAACATCACAAGATGTTTAGGAGCAGTTGGGAACCAATATTACATATGAAAACATAAAATTACATCATTAATGGAGATAAAAACAAAATACCCTATTTTCACCTCAAAACAAGTTTTGAGGTGAGAACTACATTAGGCTTTCAAAATAATAACTTATGACTTTACTGATCATTATTGGCATCCTCATGTCTTTGCTGATCATTATTGGCACATAATCATCAAATTTTGACCATGATGGGACCCTAAAACCTAATGAGACTAAACCCTAAGACCTAATGAAATAAACTACAGAGTGAACATGAGCCATGACTGAAATATATGGAAGAGGATCAACAAGTACAGATCATGAGGGAAAATTGAAGTAAACCCTACCATCAGTGAATCCATGACCTAATGGAATGCAAAATCATTAGTATGGGACTCCTACTATGAAATGAAAAAGAGCAGATTTTGATCACTGATGGCAGTGTGAAGACACTGACACTAACACCCACTACTATGTTGACATGGGCGCATTTTATTTGATATCAGGATGCAATATTGGCGTGGACCAAACCATGTACACTTCAATCTTTGTTATTTCATTAGAATCGGTGAATCTTGGTATTCATGCATCCTAAATGCTAATTGCATTTGTGACCTCACTTTTGTCAATTGAATACTTATTATCCAATATTAAATTAAGTGTATTATTAATGTGTGTGAACAAGAAGTTTTGTGTGAGAGAACAAGTGCGTGAAGCAAGGAACACAAAAAAAATTCAGCAATGATTCACACCTCCGCATATATTCTCCATTTGAACACTTATTCCACACATCTCCCTCCTGCACAACACTACATATTAATCATTAATTAGTTGTTTTGGCTTACTAAATTTTAGGGCATGAAAATTTTGGCTTACGTGTATATCAAGTGTAAAATAAGGATGGATGATTAATTGTTCCCACTACTATGTCAACATGGGCTCGTTTTATTTGATATCAGGAGGTAATAGTGGTATGGGTCGAACCATGTATGCTTCAAACTTTGTTATTTCATTAAAACTACAGTCTCGTTTAGCTATTTGTATCGATTTGAATATTTATGGTATTCTATCAACTTATTTAGTTGGGGAAATATACTAAAAATTAATGTGATGTGAATGCATCAAATATAATTTTATAGATATAAATTTCAAATATTGCCATTTTAATGTTTTTTTTTTTTCTCAGTAAAAACTAAATCTATTAAGTAAATGTATGGTACAATAAGAGCTTACAACCAAGAGAGACAAGAACACAGGCAGCCGGAAAGGATAGGCTATCCACCTCGGCTCCTAAGAGAAGAAGAGAAGAGAGCAGAACTGAGCACGAAGAAGCACGAGGAACAGAGGAGCAAGAACAGAACAGAGGATTCTACCCAACATGTGTAGAATCGACTATTCGACATTTTTTCCCTTTCTTTTTACCAACTTTGACCCAATCAAGAGGACTTTGCTGAGCTGGCATGATCTGCAAACTGATATGTGCTGGCGGAGAGGCCTCCTTGTCTGAATCCGAGGTGGAGGATTCATGATTCCTTTTCTGTGAGACTGGTAGAATAGACGGAGCCACAGGACCAGTCGCTGGCGGATCCTGTGCTGGCTCTGCTGCCAATCCTTCCTTATTCTCTTCCTCTTCATCCGAGCTGGAGTCAAAATCGTCCATGGGGGCAGGATCATGTGGCTTCCAGCTTTTGGATTTCTGTTTAGGAATGGCTTTCTTCTTTTGGGCCGGCATCGTGGGACAAGAGCTTTGGAGGTGTCCTGTATGATGGCAATTTCGGCAGC
Source organism: Pinus tabuliformis (assembly GCA_031772625.1). Classification (NCBI taxonomy): domain Eukaryota; kingdom Viridiplantae; phylum Streptophyta; class Pinopsida; order Pinales; family Pinaceae; genus Pinus; species Pinus tabuliformis. Next base: position 443,817,905 of record CM062805.1, read on the forward strand.
GAAAGGCTGTGTTCTCGTAATCTAAGGTTTGAGTCCAATGGAAGTCTCCAATTTTGAGATTAATCTGGTCCGGGAGACCTTTGCTCATGTCTATTTCTGCACAAATTCTGGCAAAGGTATATAAGCCTTTTTCCCCTCTAGTGATGTCTGTGTCTAGAAAGCGGCCTAGAGAATCGCCAATCCCTTGGAATACAACAAAGTGCCATAGATGCGCCGGGAGGTTTGGAAGTCTGACCCAGATGGGGAGTTTGGTGATGACTGCTGTAGAAGGATCGAAATCTGGGAACCAAGGGGTGAGGAATAGACCGGCTGCCCCCCAGAACCAGGGTCCATCAGTTAAGGCTTTTTGATAGTCCTCACCAAAAGCAAACACTACGATGAAGAAGCCCTTTGAGCATAACAGAACCTTGCAATTGTTGGTCCAGTTAGAGTGAAGCCATTGGTAGAGGTCTGCTGTGCGTGGCCATAACCCATTGAACCTGCAGATAATGGCATGTTCAGCAAACTTTTGGGTTTGCTCATCCAGCGATGGATGCTTTATTTCAATGGAGGGGGTTTCTTCCAGTTTGTCCACCAGAAAGGGCTTGGGAGCCTGAGCTGGTGGAGCTGTTCTCTTAGGCAACTGAGCATGGACAGCGTCCTTGTATGAAAATGCCCCAGCTGAGGAGGACTGACCCCCAGCTCCCCCTCTCAAACGAAAGGTAAAAACAATGGAAGCATTTCTCTTAATGCTGTAAAAAGACAGGGGGTTAAGATCCTCGAGCTGTTTACCTTCATGGAGAAGTCGATGAGCTACTGAGGGAATCCTCAACTTGAGTTCTAGAGCAAGCTTGAGGTCTTGCACTTGATCCGACGCTTTCACCCATTGTAGCAGAGTTTTGCCCGAGTTTAGCCTGATCAGTATCTGGAACGAGGCAGAAAGATCAGAGGGCTGCTTGCTTCTGCATATCTGAGACGTGAGGAGGCTGGAACTTTGAAGGGCCTTCTTTTCCTGAACTTGCCGCGGGGGTTTGTGAGGAGATGAGGAGAAAATCCTAAGGTCGTTGATTCTGTCATTGCGATCCGCCCCAAAGATTTTCCAGAAGCTCCATCCGGGCCGATTCAGGAAGCTTGAAGAGTTCTGAGGGTCAGAAATAGAGTAATGGCGATTCTGGGGGGATATAGAAGGTATAAATATGATTGAGCAGCCTTTCAGGGCAAAGAATTTCTTCCCAAGAGCGGCCGCCTGGGGAAAAACGAGAACATATTCTGCATGTTCGTTCTTATCCAGTGCATCTGCAATCTGATGGGGGCTGTTGTATCTAGTTGCCGCAGTAGAGGGCCAAGAACAGGCTGCCCCAAAGACCAGATCAGAATAAAATAAATGGGGGTGAGCTCTCAGGAGATATTTGAAATCATGCGGAACAGAAATGAGAGAGAAAGCCTGCGTTCCTTGAGTTAAATGCGCGTCTCCATCAGCGGCATGGCCGAGCAGGGGCCTAACGGCAGCCGAGAGAGGGGAGGCGGCAGTAAGTCGGCTAGGGTTCATCTTCAGCTCTCTGATCAGATTTAAATAATTTAACAATTCCCCTTTCATCTCTCTTGCCATTTTAATGTAAGTTGTAGTTGAAAGCGATTTTATCTTTGTATATGCCCAAAATAAGTGTTTTGAAATTAAAATCAAAGCACATCATTGTTCAATGATTGTTGTTGATATCAGGCTTGCCATAACGTAAGCGAGAAATATTTGTCATTAGCTTATTTTGGTAACAGAGATGTTAATTTGGATATGTTGATGTAGAGAGAAACAGACATGACAACTTGCTTGAAATAAAAAACCTTAGAGATGGATGTAGTGTTTTCCAATCATTGCAAATTTCTTTTCTATATTCTCTATTGAGCATATTTTGTTTGTGCTTTGAAATATCAGATGTATGTGGTTGTGGAACAATGAGAAAAATTTTCCAACAATGGTGTTAAGATCAGATAGCTTGGAAAATTTAGGTTGGCGATTATTGTGACAATAGTTCCAGAATTTGTCTCAATATGTTATTGTTTTTATCGCTACAATAGAAACATATATGATGGTGCTCCTACTACTATCTAAGCCATCTACAATATCTAATTCAACATATGTCAATTAAGTGCCAAATAAATGTTGAAAGGACAGATTTACTGGAAAGGGAGATTTTTTTAATCATAGGATTAAGACTTAATTAATATTTTTTATATTTTTATTCTTAAATGATGTCCTGATTACGTGTTGATTAACCAGGTAAATGTAAAAAAGACTTACATTTATCATTAGCAATGCTAATTCTGATTGTCTAGTAAGATATTTCTCTACATATTAAGGATATACGGAAGAGGGGCATGTGCGGGAGAAGCTTTATTCCCCCATTTCCACACCTCTATAAACTTCTTTTGCACACGTACATCTTACACAACACTTCTAAACATTAATTTTCACGTTATTTTTCACGGATATTTTCCCATTCTGTGATAATGGTTTATTGTTATTTTTAAGTGCATATTAGTTGAGGATTTAAGTCAGGTTTTTTGAATGACATGCAATTATATGGATAAACTATGTTGTATGATTTTGTTGCACAATTGATTTGAAATAAAAATATGTTCTAGTGATATATGTTTTTTTTGGGCTCAACGACATTAAAAAATGTAGGAACAAAGTGTAATTGTGATCGTTATATATGAGTAGTTAAAATAGCATAGAGAGAAACTAATGCAATTTTAAAAATCAGCATCTACATAGTTGCATTAATCAGTTGTTTATCATGCAATTTTTCTTATGCACATTGTCAACACATATTCAATTAGTTCTCAAGGGGGCTTGTTACGAATGGTTTTCTCCAAACTAATTTATTAATTTCTCTGCTAGGTTGTCATTTTGCTAGTTATTGCAGTGAACAATGGGAAATTATCTGGTCTTTGGTTGTTAGTGTGAGGAGTATGCAAAGAAGTTGATTTCGAAGATAGGGAAAAGTTCCATTATAGATGTATCAATTAAATTGTGGTTTCTTTGTTTTGTATGTGGGTTCTTAAAACATTTACATAGTATACGTTACAACCCTGCAACACTCAGGTTTTCCAGTTTATAATTTGTTTCCAATGTCGGTCTACTCATAAGTATGCAGGATGCTTGTTCAAATATTATTAATAATCCCTTTTAGCCTTGTTGTCAATTTTTCACTGTGAGGCTTATTTTCTGATGTCATGTCAGAGTGAATCTTAGAGGTAAGTTGGGTTGATGAGAGCCACGACTTAATTTGGGAGAATTAACTTCCAAATCTAGTTATTTGTTATGTAAATACCAAAGAAAAAGTGTACATGTACATAACGGTTGGAAATCCCTTTTTAATGAATTGAAAACTTGTGTTGAGTAATACATGTTTATATAGAAACTGAGTAATTTTAGTCATTGATAATTCATTTGCTCTGTGATAAGATTGAGTCAAGTAACTTTAACCAGATTAGAATGAAATAACAAAAGAAATTATTCGCTCTTTTTAAGTAAAGTTGCATCATCAATATGGATATATGCATATTTTATTAATGTATATATTCTTTTTTGTATTATGGTTTTATTGTCTATATCTATATCGTGTTATTCATCTTCCTAATTGTTCTTTATTCCAAATTTTTTGTCTCAAAGATATAGAAGGTGCAGAGATGATTTTTAATATGGATAAATCAGTGAATTGAGAAAGCATTAATTTTTTTGAGACTGAGTGCTAATTGAATAGTGGAGTAATCAATAGTGACATAAGAACAAATCTAGAATTTTTAGCTTCTAAAGAGTAGTTGTGTTGTGCTTATCGTGGAGTGATAGGCAATAGTGAATTTAGAACATTGTTAAAGTGTGATTGTTAAGGCATCAATGGAAAAGAATATGTTTTCTATAAAAGGGGAATGTACATATGCGATTATATACTATCATAATCTATTTCATTTAAACAATTTTGCATATGTTGTAGGAGATTGCTTATTTGATGTTATGAAAATTCTATTGCATTTTAGATACATGTCAATAGAATTACGAGAAGGAATGATAGAACATTTCAGAAATTGTTTAGGGTGATAGAAAATTGAATAAGTATTATCTTATCGAGATGAATTGAACATATATGCATTTGTAGAGATTCATGATATCAATAACCCAAATTGGGAAAAATGAAAAAATTAACTTTAACTTTTATAATTCCAGAAGAACGAGAGCTATGGGGGGACATATTTTGTATACATTGGTTATTGAATTGACTAAAAATATTCTTAAGGCTTTGGTAAATGACAATAATGAACATATATTTTCATTTTGATTCAAATTTGTGCAAATACAGTGAAGAAATATTGTTCCATGATGAAAATCCAATTGCTAGATATTTTGAGCCACTTTTGTGCAAGAAATGAATTTTAATATTAATTGATTGTCAACATATGATGAATATAGAAAAATACCAAGAAACAGAACATAAATGGATACAAATATAGGAAATAATGAGGAGACATGGATTTAAGAGAATGTCTGAGTTCGAGAGTATTTGCGGTAAAATTTGTTTTGAAACAGTATGCCAATTGACACAAAATGAATATGGTGTGCCCTATTTGCAATGCATAATCACACAATATTTTTGCAATGCGATTATTCATAATGATTCACTCACATCAAGGTGCATAGAAAAATACATGAATGAAAATGAAATCATGCAATTCCCAGAAATATTAGATTGTCAAGGATACATTATACAATTGGCAGCGCCATATGAAAAAGGGAATATAGATGGTGGCCTTCTTGTTTATGATTGGATACACTATATATTGAATATAACTATATGGATATGGTCTGCTAATACGTTGATTGTTATAGATAAATTTTTCTCATTCAAGGAAGTAACAATAGTATTTCATGTTATACAATTTCAAACGAATATATATCATTTGCATTTTGAACCTTTAAAAGAAATAGTAAAAGAGAAAAACATTGTCTGTGACATTGAAATAGTTAACGAAGAGAAATATTTAGAAGAACCCTAAAAAAAAATAATCGGGATAATGTGAATGGATTTAAAAACATGAAACTAGATGAAGATAACATGGAACTTAATACAAAGTTTATCAATTTAAACAAGAGATCAGACTTATTATTGTATCAACTCAAAAAACATATAAGAAACAAGGATATTTTCGAAACAAGTCTAATTAAAAAAACCATCGAAGCGATGAAATTTTCGAATGAATATATCATTTTCATTTTGAATATTTGAAATAAATTGCAGAAGAGAAAAACATTTTACGTGATATTGAAGCAGTTAACAAGAACAATATATAGAAGAACCCTATAAAAAACATAATGGGGATAATGTGAATGACTTTAAAAACATGAACATAGATGAAGATACCATGGAACTTAATATAGAGCTTATCAATGGAAACAAGAGATCATGCTTATCATTGCATCAACTCAAAAAACATATAATAAACAAGGATGTTGTTGAAACAAGTCTAATTAAAAAAGCATCGAAGCGACAAAATTCAAGAAAAAATGCGATGTCTTCAAATAGACATAAGGGATCTTTATAAATGTTTGATTATGTGTTCAAAACAGTAGCCAAACAACAATATTTAAAAGAATTACATGTACCAATTTATGATTGTGCGATATGCAATCAAACTTGGTTTAAAAAATATGTCATAGAAATACAATTAACTGATGTTTCCAAAAATAGGTGTGTATGCAAAAAATGCAAAAAAGCATTAGATAATGACAAGACTATCAAATTTGCAGTTCCAGAGTGGATTAGATGGAAAACAAATATCCATAGTGAAATAACTATATGAATTGGAAGAAAGACCAATATTACTAAGATTATCATTTTTCAAAATTTAGGAACTTGGGCAATGTTTTAGAAGACCACAATTGGCATTGACTAGTGGACTAATCAATGTACATTCTAACACATCTCGAATTCAAACTGCACTTCCTTGTGACATAAATGAATCTAGTACAGTGGTTGTGGAAATTAAAATACGTATAATTTTTAAGTGTGCATTTGTTGTTGGGAAAATTTGTGTTCATAAAGTGAGGAAGGCACTCATATGATTGTGTAAAACTCTACTTTATAAACTAGAGAATGTCACAATAAACAAAAACTATAAACAAGTCTTTGATCAGAACAAGGATGCATATGCATGTGAGATAGATACAAAAAGCAATGATGATAATGATGACTATGATGAAGAACCAGTCACAAAAACACTATTACATGGATTTAGCAATTCATATAGTATTTATGATCTTCATAATAATCAAATGAACATTACTCCCGGTGAAGGCTCTAGGAGTTTGGGCATATTCAAATATACATATTTGGAAGGGATGAGTTTTTTGACTTTGTTCTACGGGAAAAAGCAATCAGGCAATGTTACAAAAAAATTTACATACCACGATATTGCTAGATGGGAATTTTTGCATCAATATCATGATTTTGTGTATCATACAATGAATTTGTTTCATAGAGCGGCGTGAATTATCATCAATCGAGTATTTAGTTGTATTTGGATTGAAATAAGAAAAACGACAATTAAATGAAAAAAATGTTAACATCTTGAAAGATGTTAGAAGAAAAGTAAACTTGAAACACATTCTGAAATCAAACATTGGTTATATGGATCTTAAACGAATACAGACATCTCCAGACTACTTTTTTGCATTTGTGCAAGAACATATATGCAATGATTTGACAATTGGTTCCACCAAATTTCCTTGTTTCAGTTAGTAGTTTCGAGCATCACTGGGAGCCTTTAATAAAGGCTTTGAAACAAATAAAGAGAAAGAAAAAATCCTGAAATGAAAACAAAGTAGAGTAAGATGATATTGATACGTTGATTAGAAATGACCTTGTTGCTTGCATGTGATATTATAGAAGTAGAATGAATTCTCTATGCCAATTAATTTTAAATGAATCCAAGTACTTTGGTGAGTGAATTGACTATTTCTTTGTAACATAAATCCAAAATTAAGGAAGCCAACATGAACATGGATTGTTATGGATAAAAATGCTCCTATATATGGAAAAAGTACAAACATTGATATTGAAAATTTCATTGACAAGTATTTGTATTGTGATTGAATTAAAATTCCTGCAAATATGAAAACTATCCAACATCATCGTCATACAAAAATTGTAGGAAAATAAAACAAATGCATTGCAGGTTCAATTTTACAAGTCCACCACTGCGAAAAACTTAAATACTTAAGCCTATGGAATTCGACAATGCAAGTACAAAGAAAATGCAAAGACGATATTTGATGCACTAGAAAATATGGAGCATGATGAGATATATACATTTGATAGTTTTCTTGAGAAATTAGGTATAAGACAAAGTGACCACATATGTGCAATCCAATGTACTATAAAACAAAGAACAATTCTATTGAAAAGAGAGTCAACAAACATATGGACTAATAGCTTTGCACAACGTATTCCATTAATCTCAGGTGCAAATATTGATGCTCAAATTATACTTGACTCATATGTTACAACTACTTATTGTAGTTCATACATGAAAAACCTAGATGAAACAATGGTGTCGATGTTTAAACATATACGAAATGATTGCCAAACAAACAATGGTGATGTCATAAAAATAATTGCAAGACTTGGAAAATATTTATTGAAATTGCCGAAAATGTTTGCATGGCAAGCTATATATACATTACTTTCATTGCCATTGAATACTAGTTCAAGAAATGTATATTTATTAACACTTCATCAATAGATGATCGAGCATTTGTACTAAGAAGACCAAAAGAATTGGAACGTGAACAAGATGTTTAGAAAACATAACATGTTTATCAATTATTAATCGTTATATACACCGACCAAAAAACATTGAACATACATGCTTAGCATAGTTTGCATCATGTTATACACTACAAGGCAAGACGAGAGGAGGCACTGAGAAACCATACATTATAAGATACGTAAAATATAATAAGCATATTAATGTTGATAACTATTACAAGGGACAATTGATGTTGTATGTCCCATATCATATTGATGAGAACAATTTTAAAGAACATTCAACTTGGGAAAATTCATATCTATTATTTAAAGAAGTCATAAAATGTGATGAACAAAAGTGCATGAAAAAACTATAACATCATGGACTAATATTGATAACTTGGTAACAGAACTTGAAAAACAAAGAGAGTGAATTGTTTGAAATAGATATACCTACATATCAAGAAATAGATATCAAAATACATTATCAAGAATACAATATAGAACCATATTTTTAATATTTGAAAAAGGTTAGAATTGCAAAATCAATAGTTGGGAGACCTTACCAAATAGTAAAACAACCACATATATTAGAAGAAAGAGAATTATATAAATTCATGAGAATGTTGAATATAGAGAAATAAAAAATAGTGAAAGAAATATTGATAAAAAAAAAACAAGTCCAAATCAACCAATATGTGTATTTGTAATAGGTTGTGCAGGCACTAGAAAAATATTTGTTGCAATAGAAATATTCCAATCCCTAATTCACATGTACAACAACATATTGGAATATGACCCATCTTAGCTAAAAGAATCATGAAAACATACATAAGGAAGGAAACATTCAATGCAAATGATATAACATTGCATTTGCCATTCCATTTGTCATTTAACAAATCAAAATTATTTTGGTTAAAGGTGAAAATTAGACACAATACCAAAAAATTGTGAACAACTTCGTGTGATACTTATTAATTAATCATCTTTAATAGGTGCAACATTATTATACCAAGTTGATTAATGTTTACAAGAAATAAAGCATAGTCCATTAGCTTATTTTGGAAATATTGATATAATATTTTCAGGTGATTTATTTCAAGCGCAACCTATCAAAGATTATCCAACTTTTTAGCATCCAATATTAGCAAAGGAAAAAACAACATATGATTTTTGGAAGGAAAAAGTAAAATGCTATGAATTACATATGACAATGTGTCAAAAAGACAAAAAAATAAATTGAAATCCTTAATAATATGCAAGTGAATCAACAATCTAATGAAGACATAGAATATATAAACAATAATTGTTATAGACCTACTCCACTAGATCCATTATTTCCATACCTATTTTATAGGAACAAGGATGTATAGAAGCACAACAAGAAAATGTTGTTACATGTAAAGGAAGAAATAATAGTTCTTAATGCGATTGAAAAATATGAGAATAATGAAATAGGTTATGAACCATATGAGAAAACAATGAGATTTCCACCAAAAATCCTTATCAAATGCAATGTTCTTGTTGAGCTATATGCAGAAAACTATAATACAGAAAATGGCCTTGTTAATGGAGTGGATGATATATGCAAAAAACAAGAAAATTGTTGACATAATATGGATAGATTTTGTAAATCCAAACATTGGTAAATTGCAAACAAAACAAGTATCATGAACTATATCATGAAGACATTTCACCGAATTGGACTCCAATATTATGTATTTCAAAACAATTGGCACGTCATAGAAAGAGCTCTAAAAATATAGTACGGAAACAATTTTCGATACAATTATCTTATGTTAGAACAATACATCAATCACAAGGATTAACATTAGATGGGCTTACATTTTATTTGAGTGGTAAATCGACATATGGACTAGTGTAGACAACATTGTCATGTGTTAGAACCATGGAATTGTCATATCTTCGTAAGAAACTAACACCAAATAACTTTTGTGTGAATAAGAAAATTTTAGTAGAAACGAAACACTTAAGAACTCATGCATTTTGTAAACCAGAATACATACACAAGCCAATAGAAAATGCAATTAGTTTAATAATTGAAAGTTTAAATACATGAATTCTATATGCTCATGTCAATGAGATTATACGTGATGAAGATCAAATGAATGTTATGATTCTTTGTATTCGAGAAATGCATGTAAACTTTCCACTGTCAAATAATGAATTTTGCAAATTCAATTTCAACATATAAATTTGTCTTCATGGAGTACTTACTTGCATATAAGAAAACATAGAGGCCATATCGATCAGGAACATATGCAATAACAGAGTTGAACTTGTTTTGTCAGAAATTTATTTCTAATACCGAATATGCATAATAAATGTATATGTTGTGCCACTTGTATCTGTTTCAGCAGTTATTGAAGCAATTGCAATAGCAAAGGTATAGTGATTATATTTTTATAATTATTGGATATTTCAATATTGACATCAATTTAGATAGAAAACAAAGTAGACAATTATTAGAGTACATGCACTTGGAACAATTACAAGAAGTAACAAGAAATTTTATTCCCTAAGAATAAAATGATTATTGATCACATTTGGAAAAATTTTCCTATTGAACAATGTCATGTCCATATTTCACATTCATACTATAGTGATCATGATGTAGTTCATGCTTTGCTACACTTTATGTGATTCTAATGGTGCATAAACTATGCATTTTATTTTAAAGTTGTAAACTTCATTAGCTATTATTAGTGTAGTATAACAATTCTTTGGAAAGATTACCTATTTCATAGAGGTTGGAATGGTACATTTGTTTGTTCGTTTTGAGCTAGAGTCTGAAATGGAGAAGTAATTAATTTAATTGTGGAGCATATATTGTAGAAAAAACGAGACTTAATAAGATTATAAGTTTGGTTATCTTGAATACTTCTTAGTTATGAGCATTCATAAATCTTCAAGCATTTGTTTTTTTTTTCTTGTCCAACATTTGATGATTCAAGTTTGTTGATTGTGTTATCATGAATTAAGCTAATTCTTGCTTATTGTCTATTGAGTGTGGGGCCCCTTCCTTGTGATGTCAGAGGAAAATGCGGAAGGTGCAAAAGTGTTGCGCGGGAGTTGTGGAAATGAAGGTGCCTCTTCGAAATATTTCTTCCTCAACACATATTCATCACTTTACACATTTCTTCCACACACATCCATCATGCACAACACTTCTTCCACACATTCATGAACTCTTTTTTAATGGGATTAATTTTTCAACTAAACTTTATTTAGGGGTAAGTAGCGTTGAGAAGGTCGGTAGTAGATCACATATTTCTAAGAAAGAACATAATATGGTTGATAGATAAGGTAGAAAAGCAATGTGTAATGATTGATTAATGTTGCATGTGTCTCTAAGGTTTCTCTTTGCATCAACATTTCCTAATTTTCTAGTGTATATGATCTTAGCACATTTGTTACCAAAATATGGAACCCATTCCGGTTCTTCAAAGTTCCACCCCAAATCTTCATTTTTTTCAACTAAATCCCTGTGTGTCCATAAATGTGTTATCTAGTGTGTGGCATATCTAATGAAAGAAGACAAAATCAACACAACTGACTTGGACACATTGTTACACCCATATTTTCTTCTTACTTTTCAAAACCGTGTATCAGGCTATTTGTAGAGAAAATTTGGTGCATCTCCTTTGCAACCTTATATCAAATAGGGCAAGTCAACATTGACATAGTGGCGGGGACCATCCCAGCCATCAAGTCACTCTGTAGTAGAGGTAGATGGCCACATCTCCGCACAATATTTCTCTACAATTTCCCTTGCACACTTTTTGACTTAGAGTTATTATTAATAGATTGTACGCTAAGTGTCATCATCACAAAGATTTCATATTTATTTTAATTCATAAATTTCTTCCACTTAGGGTATGATTAAAGTTAAATAATGTATAAATATATAATAGGAATGAATTAAAGTCTACTCATATGATTAGTAAAAAGAACTTTTGTGGATAAATGTAAGTTTTTTCAACATTTAATTCGGTGAATTAATACAGGATCAGGTCATTAGTCTTCATGTTGTTCACATTGCTTGAGTGTTAAATTGAATTTACATTGAAATGTTATCAAATGATGACTATCTTTTGAAATTATCAATAAGCATTTTAGTTGTAAACTATATTCGTAATTCTATTATTTTTTTCTCTATGTACTCAAGCTCCAACATCTTCAAGATTTTCGAAGGCTCAACTCATAGTGAAATAGGTAGGAACTATAGAGATCTCATCAGCTAGAAACAAAAGATCCAGATGAAAAAAACCAGATTGTGAATCTATTTTCTTATAATGTTATTACAAGGAAATACACAGAAATATGTTGCCAATATCACATGTATATGTTTCTCAAGGAACAAGAAGAGAGAATTTCAAAATAAATAGAGCAAGATCAGTCCATCAATGAGACCCCCTTGCATGATGTGGTAAGGTCATATTTGCATAGGGTTGTTGAATGTGCCAAAATTCTTCCGAGCTTTTGTTGCCTTACATAAAATTTTACCTACAAATATCATGTCATATAAAATACATTAGTTTTCAATTATGCCTGAATTGAATCTCTAATAATCACATAGAACGTACCCAAAAACTGAAACTTCTAAAAATATAGGTGAACTAGCACTCATCAAAGTATGAAATGTTGAACATAAAGCTATTGGCATAAACTATTAATTCATTGTTGATGGAAAATCATTATGCAAGTGTGAGGAGGTAGAGACAAATTAGGGTTCAATATTTTCAATAATAAATGTAATCAGGGAATCCTTCAGTGTATCACAGTAACTTTTTGTTTAGTATTTCATATTTTTATGAGTGTGAATTCTCTTAACAGATAAGAAATAAAACCAATTTGCAATGATTGGTGAACACTACATGATTATCTAAGTTTTCTCTTTGCATCAACATTTACTAATATTCTAGTGTATACAATATTAGTAATTCTGTTACAAAGTATGAAATGTTGAACATAAATCTGGTGGCATAAACTATTAATTCATTGTTGATGGAAAATAATTATGTAGGTGCAAGGAGGTGGAGAAAATTAGGGTTTAGGATTTTCAATAATAAATTTAGTGAGGGCATCCTTCAGTGTATTGTGGTAACTTTTTGTTTAGTATTTCATATTTTGATTAGTTCCAATTCTCGTCTATGTTCAAAAATTTGGGTTTTGGGTACCTTGCATATGATGTTCCTTGTTATCAACAACTAACACGGGTTAGAGATGCCATTCAGGCTCAATTGGAAGTTGAGGATGTACCTTCCAAGAAATCATGAATGCAAAAGACAACCGTTGCTTCAACAATTGTGGTCCACTTTCGTATGTTGTGGGCATTCTTAAATCTTGAAGCATTTATTTTTTCCTTTCCAATGTTTGATGATTCAAGTTTGTTGATTGTGTTACCATGACTTAAGTTGATTCCTGATTACATTCTATCGAGTGTGGAGCCCCTTCATTGTCACATCAATGCGAGACGTGGAAGACATAAAAGCATTGTGTGAAAGGTGCAGAAGTGTAGGTGTATCTTCTACACCTTCCTCCCTTAGTACATATTCACTGCTTCACACACTTCCATATCGCACAACACGTCTTTTACACATTCATGAATTCTTTTCTAATGGGATTAATTTTTCATCTAAACTTTATTTAGGGTTAAGTATCATTGAATAGGTCGATAGTAGATCACATATTTTTTAGCAAGGATCAAATATGGTTGAAAGATAAGAGAGCGAAGCAATTTGCAATGATTGGTAAATGCCACATGCATCTATGAGGTTTTTTTATTTTGAGGAAATTGTGATGTTAATTTCTATCTTCATTGGCACTTCCAAATTTTCTAGTTTATGTGATCTTAGCATTTATGTTACCAAAATATGGTAATCATTCTGGTTCTTCAAATTTCCACACCAACTCTTCTTGTTTGGCAACTAAATCCTTGTGTGTCCAAAAATATGTTATCCGGTGTATATAATATCCAATGAAACAAGACAAAATCAACTCAACTGACTTGAATGCATTGTGACAGTCAACTTTCCACCCTAGTTTTAAAAAGTGTGTGTTAGACTATTCATAAAGAAAATTGGTGCAACTTATTTGTAATTTGATATCAAATAGAGCGAGTCAAAATCAACATAGTGGTGGGGACTAGCCTAGCCATCAAGTTGCTTCATAGTTGAGGTAACTGACTATGTCTCTGCACAATATTTCTTTATAGTTGTCCTTGCATGCTTTTCAACCTAGAGTTATTATTGATATCCTATACGCTAATTTTCATGATCACAAGGAATTCGTATTTATTTTAATTCGTAAATTTCTATCACTTAGGGTACATATATCGATGATATTAAAGAAGGAGCAAAGTGAGAAGTAAATGGAAGATATGGTTTTGGAGTTTCGAGATTTATTTCCTCTACTTCATGTAAACGTTGGCTTTGGTATCTTAAATGTCTATTTATTAAGGGTTTCCTATATAATAGATTTCACACACAAAATAGTAAAAACTGATGATTACATAGGGAACCGAGAAATCTACAGTTAAATGGAATTGAGGATGTTATTGATTAAGACCAAAGTATTTTTAAGTACAAAGTGGAAATGTCTAGTAGAGCATGTTGATTTGTGTAGCTTGGTAGGTACTCCACAACCCTAGGTGTTGGGCCTATGATAAGTTTGACCACAAAAGGATTTTGTGGGCGAAGTACCCAAGTTAGGTGTTTTGCACCCAAAGTTGTGAGTGCAAAACTAAGTGTGATTTTGATGGTTTGACCGTTGTCACAAGTGGAGGACCTTTAATGGATCAAGGGTCAACTAATGAAATCATGGAGGCACTGATAAAATGAGCGAAAATAATTTTATCTATATGATATGGGCTAATTAACGTGATTTTCAAGTCGTCTTGGCTTGAAAGGTGCCCTTTGAAGGGATAGTCATTGCACCTAGGAAGCATATAAATAGAAGAGAGGGAGAAATCATTTGATCACACATCACAATTGAAATCAATCAAGAGGAAATAAATCTAAGGCAACTATATAACTAAAGGACAAAATCCAAGCAAGAAGACGTGATTGTTCTATTTTCTATGTTTTGGTTTGGAGGTGAATAAGAGAAGGTAGGTTGAGTTCCAAAGGAGCATTTATGTGTAAGTAAACATGGATATTCTCTATGTACAAGCTATTTTATATCTCTACATTTTTAGGATGTTCGAGCCCTCATTCAAGGTTGGAGATAGGTCATATGATTGGTGACAAAGGGGTTGAGTGTCTTGAAGAATAGTGCAGGAGGACAAGGCTTGAAGGGAAAGGATAACGCAATGAAAGAGGTGGCTTGAAGGCCGAGTTTTACAGGTTCCCAAACTAGGGTAAAAAAACCATAGTGATATGCTTCAGGAATGAGGTGGAACAAACTTCATTTTTTAGGTAAGTTGGTTATATTTCAAGTTGGTTGTTTGCTAGGTCATGAGGTTTGTTTGATGTATTTGAATAATAGTGAGAAATAAACCTATGTACAATGAATTGGAGGCCTATTAGTGGCTGGTTAATGTGCCCTAAATACAATCCCTTGTGAAATACAACATGTTTTTTAGTGGGTAGGTTGTTTGGGCCCTAGATCATTGACCTCAAGGGTGAAGGTTTGGTGATAAAAGGGTTGTTATTGGTGCCCTATTTCTGTGATTGACATTGAGTCTATTCAGAGATATGAGGGTAGCCTCCAAGTGCTAATACATGTCATCTTTAGAGAAGTAGAGAGGCAGAAGTGGGTATTTTTGTTAAGACCCTATGTGCTAGAATCTTTGAAGGAGTAAAGAGAAACTAGAGGGAAAATTGTTTGGTCCAAATTTTAGTGACCTAAAGGAGTTGTGATCATTGATAGTAGGAGATTGTTGACCTGCAGAATGGAAGGAAATGTACCTATCATATGTGTTCAAGGTACATGGACAGAAAGGGTTGTGGAATGTTACATCAACAAGTAGGTCAAGTATATATTGTTCAGGGTAGATTTGTGGTCATAGTTGTTGACACCAAGCCCTAGCTATGTCCTTGCATCAAGGTTTTATGTAAGGGCCATGATTCCTGGTACGAGAGCCCTAAGAGTGTTGTATTAAATTTTGTAATATGACATGTAGTGGGTGTTGTTGTTCTGTACTTTTGAGGTTGAGGAAGTAAACACATAGGACAACATCAAAACCACTTTGGAAGCTGGGATCTAGCCCTACCAGCTTCAGAGAGGGATTTCTCTGTAAAATTTAGCTATGTTTTATGTGAATTTTAGGCTAGTTATCACTGTATTGTTGTTTTGATTTGATTTTTTGGTTGATTAAGTTGTCATAATTCCATTGGGCTATGGAGTCTATAGATTAAACTAGTTTTGGCATCAAATTTTAGAGGATTTTCATAAGGAAAGCTAGGTTGCACTATTTGGATCTTTCAGAATATTAAATGGATTGTGAAATAAAAGAAATGTAAGGTTCAATAGAAATTAAGGAGCAATTAAGAATTCCTTAATTTGACTTCAACAGAAAACATGAAAATTACTAACAGCCAGAATAGGGTGCTCTAAATAACAAATCTTATTCATCACAGTTTCTATTAAGTAATTGAGATTTTCAGAATAATAGAGAGAGAAAAACAATGTTTAAACAAATAAACAAAAGAAACACATCACCATTTGGTACACCACATGAATCTTGTGAAAGGTCCCTGTATTATTGATGCTCTAGTACTTTGAAAAATTACAATATGCAGAGGAAATTACATTCAAAAATCAACCCTTAATACTTCAAACACTGAAGTATTTATACTAACATTTACAAAATCATTACAAAATCATTGTCTCAACCGACAGTGTATTATTAGCCTAATTCTAAACAATAAGATTTATCTTTGGCAGAAAAATAGGTCGCGTAGACAGCTGGATGGGAAGGTGGCTCTGCTTTGGTGGGTTTGGTTGCTGAATTGACCCAAAATTGTGCTACGCTGATGTGTTGGCTGATGTGTTGTCCACTGTGTTGGCTACTATTTTTACTGCCTTTGAATTACACTGCAATCCAGTAAATCACAAAGTTCTTCCCATCTATTTTCATCTGGTATGGCTAATTTTATTACCCTGCGGTAAATCTCATCAACCTCAGTGTATTTTGCAAAATTTGGCTTCGCTATAAAAACATGTTTTACCTCATTCTAGATATAGAAGTCATTTTCCATGGTTTCTAAAAATGCTCGTGTTGTCATACTACCCTGTATCCCACTGAACTTGACACTGCTTCTGGCCATTTTTTTCATTTTCAAAAGATAGTCTTCTTGAGTCATTAATTTATCATTAATTACATATATGTTGGGAAGCCCTTTCTAGATTAATGCTTCAATTATGTTGCAGAACCTATTTATTCCCAGCTCTAATGTTATCTTTCCTCCAATTGATCAATGAGGTTTCTTTTAGTCAAGACTTTATTGACTTCCAAAATAGTGGCAGTCCTATCACTAATTCCTAATTATTCAAGCTCATATTTAGATTTAGAATTTAGGAATCTAATAATGTTGGAGGCTTCTTTGGGCATCTCTCCAAGTTTTTCCCTTACCTGAACAATGGTCTCTGTGTCTTT
The DNA here is from genome assembly GCA_031772625.1 of Pinus tabuliformis. NCBI lineage: Eukaryota > Viridiplantae > Streptophyta > Pinopsida > Pinales > Pinaceae > Pinus > Pinus tabuliformis. The sequence continues at coordinate 443,835,308 of CM062805.1, forward strand.
TTCTATCAACTCCTTCTATTCAAAGATGATTTGGATAGATGGCCAATTCTCATTCATGGAGTCCAGAATAGCCATCCAAATTGTTTCCATGGCTTGGGCCAAGGTTTGACCAATGGATATATCCTTCTCTACCTTCTGCAACCTCTCCAATAGTCTATGTGATTTATACACTTTAGCAAGATGAGAAGCTTCAGCGCTAGCTTTCTATTCTTCTAGAGCTTTGATTTGTCCATGCAATGTCTTGATTTCTTCTGACTAGATTGACATGTTCTCCTATGTCTTTGTTACTTGTTCAACACTTACATAATGAGTGGAAGAAGTAACTGCAGTGGTTGTTCCTGTTACTAGAAGCTCAGAAATGGTTATGGCATCCAGGGGAACAATGGCCATCTTCTAACTCTGTTCTTTCTCCTTTATCATCTTCTCCATTTCAGCCTCCATCTGCCTGATTTGTATATTCTTCTCAATGATCAGTTTCATCATGTCAACCTTTTGTTCCTCATTTTCTTCAATGTCCTTGGTCAAGGGGTCCTCTGTGGCTAGCAAATTAAGCTAATTTCTCAATGTTGCAATATCCAGATTCTTCTTCCTGATAATCTCTTCTGCAGCATTAACATCTTTAGGATCATATCCTATCTTTACCACCAAATCTTCCAAGGATTTGATCCTAGTATCCTTTGCTAAGGAGGATACCTTTTCCATTTTTAACTAAGACTGAACATTGGCAAAAGAAACCTACAACTTGGAAATGACATAGAAGTGTTAGTTAATGTAGAAGATATCATCTCACCACTCTGCTTATGAATCTCCATTTGATAAATGGGATGGATGTCTTTGATGTTGAACTCAAATGAAGTACTCTTGTAGTCTACTAATGTTTTCGGATGTGGAACTTGGGCCTCAAGGAAGGCCATCTGCATCTTTCTATGCTATGTGTCAAAAATTGTTAACAATCTTTTCTATGAGATGGAGGTCTGTTAGGTCCCTATAATACTAGTGATTACCCCATTACTATTGTAGTTGTATCCCTTATTAATATTGTTGTTCCCCTATTTGTCCCCATATTGTTATTACTGTACCCCATAGAATCCCTCTATTGTTATTTTTGTTGCTTTATATTGTTATTGTTAGGTCGGATGGGTTATATTGTGACTCCTTAGACTCCTATATATAGAAAGGAGGTTTTGTCTTTTGAATTATCAAAGAATCATTCATTTGTGTAATGTAAAGGAGGTTTCCCCCTCAAAGAGGCTCAATTCTAAGGCATTGATCTATCTTTTCTATCTTTTTATGAGCTGGTTTCATAACATTTGGTATCAAAGCTTTGGATTCTAGGGTTTCACTGCTCCAAATAGGTCATCGTGGCATTTTCACTATAACTTTTTTTTGCGATGCTTCAGAAGTGAAGAAAAAAACCCATTTGAGACAAAATCGCACTGAACGTCGGTTCCGAATTTCAGAGATTTTTGCACTATATTTGCGGAGATATGATCTGAGGAAGTTGGTCTTTTTGCAGACTCCTGAATTACATTCCAAACAGGTGACCTGAGGAAAATCGTCATAACTTTCTCTCTGAGTATGAGATTGAAATTTCGTAAGAAGGTACAGAAAGAGGAAAGACTGTAGTTTCTAGTAAATATTTATCAGAGCCAAAGGTCGAAACAGGGACACGTGGCACGTCGTACAAGTTCGATCTACTGAACTAGTCTATAATCAGGTCACTGAGGGAGATTTGGCATAACTCTTCCTTGGGCTATCCAATTTGGATCAGACTGGTGGCATTGGAAAGAGGACACAGAGGGATACTGTAGATCGTAATTTAAAAACTAGATGATCTGAAATTACAGAGATACATCAGAGGCAATATCGAACGCCTACAAAGTGAAAAAAGGTGTGTATATTTTTTTAAATTTTTGCTTAAGCTTGGTTTGAAAAATTATTTTGAAGGAATTAAAAGGGCATAGTAGAGCACTATTATCAGTAACTAATGCTCTGAGGAAAGAAAATGCAAACACCTAGTAAGCAACCTGAAAGCTCTAGCATGACTCATGAAAAAGAGGAAGAAATGCTACATGATATATCAAAATTACAAGACCAAGTGCAACAAATGTCACTCTCACAAAAGCTAAAAGAAGCTAAGATAAACGGTGTGGAATCTAAGATAAAGGGCCTGGAAGCTAAGATGAATGGTGTGGAAGCTAAGATGGACGATTTGAAGACAAATTTGACGACAGGCATGGCAGATTTGAAGACAGATTTGACAGCTTTTCCACAAGAAATACTTACTAATGGTGAAAGGGTAGTAAAGGAAACTCATGATGCGAACAAAAGAAATGTTAATAATGATTTCATAGGCTCTAATGTTGGATCGAAGACCCACCATATTCCAAAAATCGATATGAGGAAGTTTGATGGCAAGGATCCCGTAACATGGATATTACAGATGGAGCAATTTTTCGATCTCAATAATGTGCAAAACACACAAAAGGTACGTATTGCAACTTTATATTTGGAACCAAATCAGTTTGTATGGTATCAATGGTTTGCTCTCGTAAACAAATTATCACTTGGGCAATTTTTATGGAAGAATTGACAGCACATTATGAGGATACAAAAAGCAACACTTTTTTTAGCCAATTGATAAGTCTCAAACAAAAGGGTTCAATAATGGAACACATTGAGGAGTTCCAAAAATTGAAAATAAGGGTAAAAAATATTCCAGAGGAGCATAGGATTGATGTGTTCATAGGGAATTTAAAGGATAATGTCCAACATGATGTTCACCTTTGGGAACCTAATTCATTAGAGAAGGCATTCAGGTTAGCAAGAAAAATGGAAGGCAAAATTATGGCAACTAGGAAGCATACCACTCACAACTATAAAGATGGAAGTGTTGTTGCCCTGTTATGCTCCTAACCTGCAAAAAGATACCCAAATATAGAATATGTGAAGAAAGATACCCAGAACATAGAATAGTGAGAGACAACAACAAATATTTTATTATTCAGAACGCAATGTTCACTGGCCTCTTCAAGGGGGCAACCTCCAATAGAGCAGAGCTCGATACAAAAATAAGACACGATGCTCCTCGCAGGGAGTCTCTATCCTTTATATATGACTCATACATGCAATACCATGGATCAATACCATGGTTTTTATTAATACCATCTATCTAATACCATGGCCCATTTGCAACTAATTGTGGTCCCGTCATTAATTGTGGGTTAACCACTTACAATTATTAATATGGGCTTTATTGACTCTTTACTATGACTCGATCCCACTACATGAATAAGGGGGTTAGGGTGGGACCCTAACATGCCCTCCCCCTTAAGAATAGCCTTGTCCTTAAGGCTAAAGCTGCGGAAACTGCTGAATAATAGTGGCTAGTTCCCAAGTTGCATCTTCCGGAGAGGTGTCTTTCCACTTGACAAGAACTTCCCTAATCATGTGGCCACGCAAGTGCCTTTTTCGTGTGTCTAGGACTTGTTCAGGTTGGAGCCAGATTGACCCTTCCTCGTCCAATTCAGGTAGACTGGTTTGAATTCTGCAATTGTTCCCAATCACTTTCTTGAGGCATGAGACATGGAAAACTGGATGGATTTTTGCAGTAGGCGGCAAAGCCAGCTTGTAGGCTACTTCTCCAATGCACTGAAGTACTTGATATGGTCCGTAGAATTTTGGAGATAGTTTTTGACAACCCTTGTCTTTGAGTGATGTTTGCTTATATGGTTGCAGCCTCAAAAAAACCTGATCCCCTTCTTGAAATTGGCGCTCTGAGCGATGCTTGTCTACCTGTTGCTTCATGCAGTTTTGAGCTTGATGAAGATTCTCTCTAAGATGGGCGAGCATGGTTGCGCGGTTTTGTAGGAGTTGATCTACTGCTTGTACCTTTGAGCACCCCTTGATATAAGAACTAGGAGAAGGAGGGAGTTGACCATATACTGCTTCATAGGGAGTCATTTTGGTGGCGGCATGATAGTTGGTGTTATACCACCATTCAGCCAGAGGTAACCACTGTACCCAAAGATGTTGCTTTTCTGAAGTGAAACACCTAAGGTAGGTTTCCAGACATTTGTTGACAACTTCAGTTTGACCATCTGTTTGTGGATGATAAGAAGTACTGAGTTTTAGTTGGGTGCCTTGTAGCCTGAAGAGTTCCTGCCAAAAATTACTGGTGAAGATCGGGTCGCGATCGGACACAATAGAAGTGGGCATGCCATGCAATTTGAAGATCTGATCCATGAAAGATTGAGCGACCAAAGTCGGTGTAAACGGGTGGGGTAGGGCGCAGAAATGAGCATACTTCGAAAGTCTGTCCACAACCACCATGATGACTGACTTGTTTCTTGACTTTGGAAGACCTGTAATGAAATCCATAGAAACCTCTGTCCATATTGCTGCTGGGATAGGCAACGGTTGTAATGTGCCTGGTGCTTTGACGGTCTCCCCTTTGTGGCATTGACAGACATTGCATTCTACTACAAAAGTAAGGATGTCCTTTTTCATGCCTGTCCAAAAAAATGATCTTCTGGTGCGAGCATACGTCTTCTGAAAGCTTGAATGTCCTGCAATGGGGGATGAGTGCAATTATGCCAAAATGCGACTTTTGAGGGTGGATGTTGGTGATATTACGACTCTATCCCTGTAGCGAAGAATCTCATCCTGCCACGAGTAACCCTTGGTCGAATTTGGATCCGCCTGCAATTGAGAAATGAGTTGGGAGAGCCCAGGATGTGAAAACCATTCCCTGCGAGCCTCTTCAATCCATTCTGGAATGGGAAGGGAAATTGCTAATAGGGTACTTCCCTCCTCAAATTGGCGAGATAATGCATCTACTACACTATTTTCTTGTCCTTTCTTGTAAATGATCTCATAATCATATCCCAGCATTTTGGCGAGCCATTTATTTTGTTGTGGGGAGGATAGGCGTTGCTCCAAAAAATATTTAAGACTGTGATGGTCTGTGCGGATTTGGAAACGTCGCCCCAATAAGTAAGGTCACGAGGTCTCTACTGCATGTAAAATGGCCATCATTTCCTTCTCATAGGTAGATTGGCCCAAATTCTTCCCACTTAGTTGTTGGCTTGTGAAGGCCAAAGGTCGCCCTTCCTGCATTAAGACCGCCCCAATACTCGTACCAAAGCATCACATTCAATGACAAAAGATTTGGTGAAGTCAGGGAGTGCTAAGACTGGAGTGGAACACATGGCATTTTTGAGAGCTGTAAATGCCTATTGTGCATCCTCACTCTAGAAGAATGAATTTGTCTTCAGGAGTTGAGTGAGGGGCTTCGCTATGTGACCATAATTGCAGAAAAATTTGTGATAATAGCCTGTGAGACCCAAAAATCCTCTCAGGCTCTTCAAGGTCTTAGGCTGAGGCCAATCCTGCATTGCCTGGATCTTTTTGGGGTCCACCTTGACACCTTCATGCCCCACAATGTGGCCCAAATACTCAACTTCTTCCATGCCAAACGAACACTTGGACATCTTAACAAATAATTTATGCTTGCAGAGCAGTTGCAAGAGTAGATCTACATGCTGAAGATGTGCGGCCCAAGTGCAACTATAGATGAGGATGTCATCGAAGAAGACAAGGACAAATTTCCTAAGATATGGTTTGAGAATGTGGTTCATAAGGCTCTGAAAGGTAGATGGGGCATTACAAAGACCGAATGGCATGACCAGGAACTCATAATGGCCTTCATGAGTTCGGAAAGCAGTCTTTGTAATGTCGACTTCCTTCAGGCGAATTTGGTGGTAGCCTGAGCGAAGATCCAGCTTAGTGAAGAATTGAGCCCCATTGAGTTCATCCAGCAAATCATCAACCACCGAGATGGGAAATTTATCTTTGAATGTCAACTTATTGAGGGCCCTGAAGTCTAGACACATCCGCCACTCCCCATCTTTCTTGAGCACCATAACCACCGGTGATGAATAAGGACTAATGCTGGGACGAATGACTCGTGCTTCCAAAATTTCCTTGATTATTTTTTCTATTTCATTCTTTTGGGTGAACGGATATCTGTATGGGCGCACATTTGGGGGTTGGGCCCCTGGAACCAAGGTGATGCTATGATCATGTTCCCCTCTTGAGGGTGGAAGCTCATGAGGCTTGTCAAAGACCGGCAGATGGTTATTTAAAATCTGTTGCATCTCAAGATGAATCGGCAGAGACTTGGTTTCGACTGCCTGGATGGCATTAAATTGAGCTATAACTCCATGATGGCCCTTTTTTAGCAATTCTTCCATCCTATGCGAGCTGATGATAGAGGGAGCTCCCACTTGGAGTCCACGGAGGGTATGTGTGGAGTTGTTCTGCTTAAAACTCATATATAACTCCTGGAAATCCATTGTGATTGGCCCAAGGGTGCGAAGCCATTCAGCACCGAGGACAATGTCACACCCTCCCATGTGTATGGCAAACATGTGGGTCTTCAACTGATAATCCCCCATTTGAAGTTTGACATTTTCACAACGGCCTTCACATTTCATTGTGCCCCCATCCGCAATTTGGACTTGGAAGTTAGAAACTGCTCGTACAAAATAATGCACTACTTCCGCGACTTTTTGATGGATGAAATTATGTGTACTTCCACTATCAATCAAGACTACTACTGGGCGATGTTTAATAAAACCTCTGATTTTGAGAGTTTGAGGTGAAGAAATCCCGGCCAAAGTATGCAGTGAAATAACGGGTTTGTCAGGGACATTGTCCTTTTGGTTGTTCTCTTCTACCGCCTCATGTTCCTCCAGTGGTGGATCTTCCTCCGATGAGCTATAATCAGTGGCATCAATTTGAAAAAATTTGGGCTCCTTGTATTTATGACCTGGGGAGTATTTTTCATCACAGTAGTAACATAATCCTTGCTTTCTTCTTTCGGCCATTTCTGCAGGTGACACCTTTTGAACCTTAAGTGTTTGAGTCGTGCTGTGAGCCTGTGGGGGGCGACCCTTAGCTGTGAAATTTGGGCGATTGTACTGGGCTACTAACGCACATTCCACATTACGAGCTACCTTACAAGCCTCCGTCCATGTGGGAGGGTGGTGTAGTAGGACGTGGGCTTTTATGGCTTCTTTAAGACTGCTGATAAAACATTCCATGTAGAACACATCTGAGAGACCCATAGTGCAGAAGGCTAAGGCTTCAAAGGCTGTAACATATTCATCCACTGTGCCAGTCTGTCAGAGCTTAGTAAGACGACCTAGAAAAGAAGATTCCTGGTCAAAGCGGTCTATAAGAGCTTTTTTGAAGGTGGTCCAAGTCACAAAAGGTCCATTGCAACGTTGATGCCATTCCCACCATTGCCACCTTTCAGTGTCCAAGTACATGCTCCCCACCATAAGCTGAGTCTCATTATCTAAGATGTTATTCAGATTGAAATACTGCTCCATTTGTGCTATCCATGATGCCGGGTGAGAACCATCAAATTTATGCATATCCAACTTGGGAGGTCGCGGACGAGATTGTTGGTGCGGGCCCCAGAGGTGAAGAGAATGGCTAGATTCACCCTCACTGTGTCCATTACCAATATACGCCTCCTCGTGGGCTTCCTCCTTGCCCTTCGGGATTATGCTAGTTAGTCTGTCAAGCTGAAGTTGGAGGGATTGCAAGGTTTGTTCTAGTTTGTCCATCCTCTCATTGGCCATAGCTTGAGCTCTAGTTTCTACCATGCACCGACCTGATGTTCTTGAAATTTGGGACTACCCAAAAAATTTTTTCACTAAGAATTGAATGGTACCACTGTGCTCAGCTCGTCGTCCTGATTCTAATGGGTTAGATCACCAGTAAGCGCCCCGGAAGATCTCAAACCTTTTTTTTCTTTTTTTCTGAAAACTCCTAATGGAGTTTTACTCCTTCCTTAGGAATACTGCAGTAACCGAATCCTCAAAATGTCAATGCTGCCAAAAGTCCTGCAAAAATCATGCTCCGGTATAGGAACCCCACACAACTACTCAGATTCGGTGGATCTGAGAGATCTGAATGGCAGATCGGATAGCTCTGAGAGGTAGAACAGATTGTTGCTGCGGATCTGATGGATCTAATAGATCAGAATGGCTGGTCGGAACTGAGGGACTGATGTCTGCTACTGCTACACCCCTTTCCATGAGCAGATCTGGTAGAGATGATGCGTGATCCCAAGATAGAAAAGGAAACTATGGTCTCGAGGATTGTCAGGTGCTACAGATCGCAATATACATAAGGGTTTGACAGTAGTACTCGGCCAAATGTTTCAGGGCTCTAACTAAGGAGGATCAACGATACCCTTAGCCATACAACCCGACTACCCTATCGTACGGGCGAGTAATCTCTCCGCGTGCTGTTCTCGGTGTACTGTAGCAGAAAGACGGCCAACGGTTTATCTATGGCGAGGTTGCAGAGGAGATAAGGGGCTTCCGATATACCCAAAAGGTACTTGGAAGACAGTCCGTATGCGGTTCTGTCTAATGCGCTACTACTTGAAGGGGTACCCACAGGGGTTACAAGGGAGTCTAACAAGCATGACCACCTCTTGTATTTCCTGCGTGCATGCCTCCCCAAATCCGCAGGTTTATGCGCTTAACGACAGATCTCGTGGTTTAAAGACGCCGGAACACGTCTCTAGCCAAATTTTTTTTTGCTAAGAAATGGAGATCCCACCGGCCCTGGAAAGTGCTCTGATACCACTTGTTATGCTCTTAACCTGCAAAAAGATACCCAAATACAGAATATGCGAAGAAAGATACCCAGAACATAGAATAGTGAGAGACAACAGCAAATATTTTATTATTAAAAAAGCAATGCTCACTGGCCTCTTCGAGGGGGCAACCTCCAATAGAGTAGAGCTCGATACAAAAGTAAGACACGATGCTCCTCGCAGGGAGTCTCTATCCTTTATATATGACTCATACATGCAATACCATGGATCAATACCATGGGTTTTATTAATACCATCTATCTAATACCATGGCCCATTTGCAACTAACTGTGGTCCCGTCATTAATTGCGGGTTAACCACTTACAATTATTAATATGGGCTTTATTGACTCTTTACTATGACTCGATCTCACAACATAAATAAGGGGGTTAGGGTGGGACCCTAACATGCCCATAGTCTTCCACAACCTATAAGGTTGACACCACAACAATTGGAAGAAAAAAGAGCAAAAGGGCTTTGTTACAGTTGTGATAGCAAATACACTAAAGGTCATAAGTGTGCTAAGAAGAAATTATTCTACATAGATTTTGAAGAGGAAGAAGAAAAGGAGCAAGAAAGGTCAAAAGAAGAGGATATACTCCAGGAACAAAGCCTAGATAAAGAAGAAATGAATTCGACCATATTTTGTAATGCATTGGCTGGAATTACCACTCCTCAAACCATCAAGATAGAAGCACAAATCAAGAAGAAAAAGGTAATAGTGTTGATTGATTCAGGAAGTACCCACAATTTTATTCATTGTAAGGTAGCAAAAGAATTGAATTGCTTCCTATATCTAGCACCAGAGTGTCAAGTGATGGTTGCAAATGGAGGAACAATAAATTGCTCTAGAAAGTGCCATAATATCAAGCTATCCATGGGAGAATATGTATTAACTAGCCCAATGCTTTCCATTCCAATGGGAGGTGCTGATGTTGTACTAGGAGTCCAATGGCTACAATCCTTGCGTACAATAGCTTTTAATTTTCAAGAACTGTTCATCAAATTTTCTGCGGAAGGAAAGGAAGTTGAATTAAGGGGTATTGCAGGGAAACTAGAAAAGATAATCAGCTCTAATGGTATGGCCAAGCTTCTAAAAAAGGAACAAAGAGGTATAATTGCACAATTATGTTTGCTAGATGTTTCCATATCGAAATCATCTATTTCTCCAGATCTCCAAAAAGTCTTGGACAATCATTCCAAGGTATTTGAGACTCCCAAAGGCCTCCCACCTATTCGTGATCATGATCATGCTATTCATCTGATTCCAGGATGTTTTCCTCCAAACATCAGGCTGTACATATATCCCTATGCCCAAAAGAGTGAAATTGAACGTATGGTTGCAGAAATGCTAGAGGTTGGTATAATTCAACCTAGTCAAATTTCTTTCTCTACTCTAGTAGTATTGGTGCACAAGAAGGATGGATCATGGTGCATGTGTCTGGATTATAGGGAGCTCAACAAGCTCACTATTAAAGATAAGTTTCCCATTCCTGTCATTGATGAATTACTGGATGAATTGCATGGATCAATTTACTTCACCAAGTTGGATCTTCGTTCAGGATATCATCAAATCAGAATGAAGACTGAATACATTATGAAAACAACATTTAGAACTCATGAGGGTCATTATGAATTTTTGGTCATGCCTTTTGGCCTTACCAATGCACCTTCTACATTTCAAGGTTTGATGAATTCCATTTTCAAACCCTTCCTTAGAAAATTTGTGTTAGTATTTTTTGATGATAACTAATCTACAAGAAGTCTTGGAAGGATCATGTTGAACATGTTGACAGGGTGCTACAACTATTGGAGGAGAAACAATTATATGAAAAAAGATCCAAATGTTTCTTTGGAGTACAAGAGGTGGAATATCTAGGTCATATTGTATCTCATGAAGGAGTTAAGGTAGACCCTAGCAAAATTAAAGCCATTAAGGAATGGAAAATCCCCACATCCATAAAACATCTGCGAGGATTTCTCGAGTTGACAGGGTATTATCGCAAGTTTGTTAAGAATTATGGGAGAATAGCATAACCTCTAACAACATTATTGAAGAAAGATGCATTTTCATGGACTCCAGAAACAACAAAGGCCTTTGAACATCTTAAAGAGGCAATGTGCCAAGCACCAGTTTTAGCTACACCGGACTTCACAAAAACCTTTATTGTGGAATGTGATGCTTCAGGAAATGGAATTGGTGCTGTTTTAATGCAAGATGAAAGACCCATTGCTTTTGAAAGTCGTCCAATCAAGGGAAAGTTTTTACACAAAGCTATTTATGAGAAGGAAATGTTGGCAATACTACATACACTTAAGAAATGGCGACCCTACCTAATGGGAAGACACTTCAAGGTAAAAACAGATCATGATAGCCTTAAATACTTTTTAGAACAAAGATTATCCTTTGAAGAGCAACAAAAGTGGGTCACAAAGATGTTGGGTTATGACTTTGAAATCATCTACAAAAAGGGAAGCAAAATGTGGTGGCAGATGCACTCTCAAGAAAGGATGAGGATGTGGAAGCATTGTTGTGCGCCATTTCTATTATCCAACCAGATTGGATAAATGAAGCAAGGGAGGAATGGAAGAATGATGAAGAAGTGTGGGCACTTATTCGAAAGTTACAACAAGATTCCAGTACATCTGATACATTTAGCTGGCAAAATGATTCGTTATGGTACAAAGATCGCTTATACCTTTGTAAGAATTCCCAACTCAAACAAAAGATTCTTATGGAATTGCACACTTCTCCCTTAGGAGGGCACTCAGGACTTTTAAAAACTTACCACAGGGTTAAGAAGGAATTTTTTTGGGATGGCCTTAAATAAGATATTCAAAAGTTTTTGGCAGAATGTTTGGTTTGCCAACAAAATAAAGTTGAAACAATTAAGACCCTGGGTCTATTACAACCTTTATCCATTCCAAGCCAAAGTTGGGAGGAGGTTTCAATGGATTTTATCATAGGTTTACCCAAGTCTGAGGGAAAGAGTGTCATCATGCTGGTAGTTGACAGACTTACCAAGTATGCACAATTTTGTGCATTATCACATCCATTTAAGGCCAGTACAGTTTCTACTACATTTATGGAAACAATTCAAAAGCTACATGGAAACCCAAAGATTATTGTAAGTGACAGAGATCCCATTTTCACTGGAAATTTTTGGATAGAATTATTTTCTTGTCTTGGTATTCAGTTAGCTCATAGCTCATCTTATCATCCTCAATCTGATGGGAAAACTGAGATAGTAAACAAATGTTTGGATGGATATCTTCGTTGCTTTGTATATGATAAACAGACACAATGGGTCAAATGGTTGCCTCTGGTCGAATGGTGGTATAACACTTCCTTCCATACAGAAACAAAAATGACCCCATTTATGGAAATTTATGGATATCATCCACCATCCATCACATCATATTTACAAGAAAATTCTAAGGTTCAAGCAGTGGAACATCACATCGAACATCAACAATAAGTCCTCCAACTCTTAAAGGATAACCTCGTGTTGGCACAGAATAGAATGAAACGATAGGCAGATCAACATCGCAGCAAAAGAAGTTTTGATGTAGGTGATTGGGTATTCCTACGACTATAACCATATAAACAAATGTCCCTCAAGCAAGCTAAGAAGGCTAATAAATTATCACCAAAGTATTATGGTCCGTACAAAGTGTTGCAAAAGATTGGTACTATGGCATACAAATTGGAGCTTCCTACAGCTTCTTGAGTGCACCCAGTTTTCCATATTTCATGTTTAAGGAAGGTTATTGGTGACAAGCTCCCAGTTCAAACAATATTGCTAGAAATTGACGAGGAAGGAAAAATTATATTGGAATCGGAAGCAGTCACAGAAACAAGAACTCGATAGCTACGAAATTGATCAATTTCAGAGTATCTCATCAAGTGGAAGAACTTATCCACTAAAGATTCCACATGGGAGGATGAGAATTTTATATAGAAGCATCCAAAACTACTCAAGCGTTGAGGACAACACTTTTTTGAAGCAGAGGGGCATGTTAGGTCCCTATAATACTAGTGATTACCCCATTAATATTGTAGTTGTATCCCTTATTAATATTGTTGTGCCCCTATTTTTCCCCACATTGTTATTATTGTGCCCCATAGAATCCCTCTATTGTTATTTTTGTGGCTTTATATTATTATTGTTAGTTTGGCTGGGTTATATTGTGACTCCATAGACTCCTATATATAGAAAGGAGGTTTTGTCATTTGAATCATCAAAGAATCATTCATTTGTGTAATGCAAAGGAGGTTGCCCCCTCGAAGAGGCTGAATTCTAAGGCGTTGATCTATCTTTTCTATCTTTTTGTGAGTTGGTTTCATAACAAGGTCTTCTTCCAAAACTGATTATAAGTATTGTTTTTAACAATCTCATTCTTAAGCTTAATCTATCTATACCTATCAAAAACTGTCTTTTCTTTCTCTCCTTGGACATTCTATGAATCTAGTTCTGTTTCCTTCTAACCTTGTGATGAAGAAGGTCCAGTAGAAGATGTTACAAATTTGTTGCTTGCAGGTGGTGAGTCTATAATTATGATTGCAACATGTTCTTCTGTCTCTTTTTCTACATTTGTCCTAGGAGTCAATTTTTCCCTTTTCCTATAACTGATTCTGAATTCTTTGGCCTCACTTCCTTTTGTTGATGAGGATCCCTCCTCCCTTTATCTTTTACTCGTTTTCTCTTGAGGAGTGGGAGTCTGTAAGCTTGAAGTAGAAAAGAGTTGTTCTCCAGCTTCCTGCAAGGTGTTATCTGTTTATTTCAATTGATTTGCATACTTCTCTATTTCAGGCCTTGAGGTATGGATGTAGGGATTAGTTTTATTTTCTAATCTGAGCTTTGAAATAATACTCCAAGGGTCATAAGACCATGTTAAAATTAGGCTGAATTTCATCTCTTTAAGCATTTTGTCTACTTCTTCACCTGTTGTCCCAGTATTGCATATAAAAGGGCCCACCTGTGTCTTTATATGAAACTTTGACTTCTTCTTAGCCACCACAAAATCGATGTCATCAGAATTTAACATTTTTTTGATGTATTCTAGGGCAAAAATCCTCATGGGGAGGTATTTTGGGAGTCTGTATGGTGTCAATTCGCATCCATAAAATTTGACTTCTGTGTAGTTTTGGTATAAATACCAATCCCCAGTCTTGTAGATGTAAAATTATTTTAATCTCTTCACTGATTCTGGGTTGTATGGAGTTGTTTAGGATTTTCATTGCTAGGTCAACAAACTGCTTGTAAGAAAATTCTTGTTGTTCTTTCATGACCAAAGAAGTCCAAAATATCACTGGCTATTGGTTTCCCTCATCATCCATATTCTGCATTGCAAAATTGAACTTGGCTACTTGATAATAAAGGAACATGTAAATTAAAATAGAAGTGTAATTAAACACCTGCTCTGTGGGAAATCTCAGAAACTACTCATGAATTCTATCAGCCAAGAATTGACTGAAATTGAACAAAATGGATTGCTTACTGTCTATGGAAAATATGGAGAGGAAACCTAAAATTGGCTCATCTACCCACTGATCAGAATAATAACTCAAAATATAGGAATTATGGATATAATTTGTTTAGCTTGATCAGGGAAAACAAAGGAAGGGTATGGAGGATTCTTCTTAGGTAATTGGGAATTTTTTGGCAAGAAGATCTAAAAAATTCTAGCTCTAGTAGAAAAATCCAGCTTCTAATAAAGTTGGGTGAGGTCTTCTAAGGAGAAAGGAGCGTTATTTTCCACAGGGGAGCTAGCATCATTTATTTATAGATTGGGTAGTAATGGTAAAAAGGATGTCATCGGATGGGGCCATGATAGCTCTTTGGGTAGGCCATAACAAGCCTTGCATTTTCTGGTGAATTCAGGGGCTTGGAAGGTCAGAGGGAAGATATAATGGGGAAGATTTGACTCCTAGAGTCAAATTTCATCAGTCTTGTTTGCATGCATGTCTTCCAACCAACAAAATAATTCCAAAAACTCACAGTCACACTGGGTTTCATTAATCCGATAATCCATGTTGGCTAAGGGGATGTGATCTAAATCTATGGAGGGAGGGATCAAGGGATTGACAATCTTATCCTGGGTTTTTCTCTTGGGAGGCATGACTGTATTAATGAAAGATAAGAGAAATTGACAGAAGACCATATTGGAAATAGTTGGGGTAACAAATTGTCAGGGGAAGGAGATATAGGACTGTTAATTTCGATCTGGTTCTCGTCGAGGAAGTGCTTTGAGAATGATTACTGTGTGAAAGCTGTCAATTACACAGAATGAGTAGTAAAAAGAAGGAGAGTGATAGCTTCAAAAGCTTTTAAACAATGCTGTGAAAGTCCCATTGGAAATGGCGCGGGACTATTAAGTTTGAATGGTTACCTGGGAATTATGAATTTAATGTCGAATGGTTATTTTTGCCGGGAGAGCATTTAATTGGTTAACGACTAGGCAACTTGGCGGGAGGTGAGTGGTGGAAACGTCGTAGTAGGGACGCAGTAAAGCGGGCGAGGGGAAGGCAGTTTCAGAGGGGTAGAGGGTGGTAATTAGTTTTGTAAGGGGGGTGTGAAATCGGGAAAGGGTGCCACGTTAGGATGGGGCTCGGCGGAAGAAACCGCATTTTAGGAGACCCCCCCCCCCCCCCCCCCACTTGGTGGTAAAAGTAGGATGGAGAGGGGGGTGCCGAAAGTGAATATGTGTCATGGATCGTGAGGGGAAGAGGATCCCAACTCTCTAACATCCATGTCGATTAACCATATATGAAAACACAAATTTATCCATATGCACTTTTTATAATTTTCCTTCAAACTTAGGATAAAGGTGAAATAGGAAATATACGAAAACACTTTATCCTATAGTGCATGTTTTTGCCTTTTTTACAATGTCCTTTAAACTTAGGATAAAATGGCATATGCATATATTTACAAAACCATCTATTTTACCTACCCTTAACTAAGCTAACATTTTTATTCTTCTAAGGGGTGCACTTAGACTAGCAAACCCACCTTATTTTCTTTTATAAACAATGAAAAACTATCTAAATCCTATCACTTATTTCTCCTATTGATTCAGATTAAACAATTGAATCAATGTCATTTTATACCTAACTACTGATTTACCAAGATTAAACTGTTTGGAAAATATTTATTCTCTAGTCTAATTTACAGAAATTTAAACATGTTTAACCATGATTGTACTTTATGATTAAACAAATAACCAGTCATTGTGGCATTTTAAACAAGTTGCACACAACCTTTTTATCAATGATGAAGAAAACTATCTATTAGTAGTGGCATTTAGAATTGCAACACTTTCAACATTATTTCTTTTTGTTTTTCTTTCTTTTGGGGTTCTATCTTTCATTCTTTTTCAATATTTTGTTTTTCTTCTTTTTTCTTATTTATACCCTCTTTTCAATTTTTTATTCTAATTTTTTCTTTAATTTGGAAATAATTTGCAGATTGACAATTATTTACAATATAAGATTCCTGAGATAAAATACTCAATCACCTTGAGATCCTATAATTTATAGGACCCTAACAGTGGCTCCAGATGGGGATGGCACTCTCCCTATGAGGTGCCAAGAACATTTGATCAGTAGCCTTGAGTGTTCTATTTCAGAAATATCCACACTTGATTTTCTTTGTTGTAGTACTTATGGTAACATATCAATTGAAGCTTAGGGCCTTCTCTGCGGGCTTCAACTTCTGTCAATAGGTCACCCAATCAAAATAATAAAGACAATGATATTTACAATGATTGATGTAAAAAAATTCTATTGCTAAGAGAAATAGTGCTTCAACATTCTGCCATTCACAAGTCCACCAGGCATCTCCATCCCATCTATATGTTTGAGAAAGAATGCATTATGTCCTATGAAAGCATGAATGATATAAGGTATTGTCCATAAATTGTCAAATTTTCCATGCTTTCCTTTGTCCTCTCTTTTGGAATCCCACTTTAAAACTCTATCACCTAGAGTGAAATCATCTGCTTTAGTTCTTCTATCAAAAAGTATTTTTGATATTCTCCTACATGACCAAAGCCTTATTATAGACTTCTTCCCTAGATTGTTGCAATTGGAGTTCTAGATCAATTATCCTTTGGATGTCATTAGGCTCAACTTGCAATTCCTGAATTATCTTCATATTAGGAACTCCTAAAGAGGATGGAAAAACAACATCCATTCCATAAACTAGTTGGTATGGTGATATGCCAATTGATTTCTTTGTTGTGAGTCTATTAGCCCAAATTTCATTTATCAACTTGTTGTGCCATGACTTTTTTTTGTCTTCTAACAACTTTTTAATAATGTTTACCAAACTCTTATTTGAAGAAGATTCAACCAACCCATTACCCTGTGGGTAATAAGCAGTTGAATGTCATAAAGTAATATGGTATTTATTGTATAAATCTATCATTTTCTTGGATTTCAAAGCTGCAACATTATCTATAATGAGCTTGTTTGGACAACCAAATCTAGACAGGATATTGGTTTCTAGAAATTTGATAATAACAACATCAGTAGCTAGTCTGGAAGGTGTGGCCTAAATCCATTTGGTGAAGTAATCAGTAGCTGTGAGGATCCATTTGTGTTGGGAAGAGGATGGTGGATGGATTTCTCCAATGAAAGCCAACCCTCATTGTTGGAAAGGACTTTCAACAGATATAGGTTTGAAAGGTAGATGCAATAATTTTCTTTTTCCCTCAAATATTTGGCATTTGTGGCAAGAGGTTACCTTCTTATGAGCATCAGGGAAAAGGGTAGGCCAATAAAAACCAACTCTAAGGATCTTATTAGTAGTTTTTTTCCAGTATAGATGTCCATCGCAATCACCTTCATGGAATTCCTGCTTTGTTCTTTATGCATTATCTTTCACTAGACACTTTAGTAAAATACCACCTGTTATGTGGAATTTTTCATCTACGGATAAACACAATTTCCCTAGGTGGGTAGCTACACCTATAACAACAGAATTAAAGTGTTTAACCTATTTCTATAGAAGATAAATAAGACAAGGGACCTACTTGTTATATTTCACTTTCCCTTTGTCTCCTTTGTATGGCTCCTGTCACTCCTTCTCGAACTTAATCCACTCGACAAGTACTTGCAATCATAAACAGAGAACAAAAACCAATCAAAGAAAGAGATCTATCGACTATAAGAAAATGGAATCAAAATAATTTACACATATAATCATTGTACATAAAGACAAGAATACGGGAAAAGCTGTAAACAACTTTATTAAGTAGAAGGAAGAGTTACAACCATGAAGTCCGATCCAATGTCACTCCTCTAGCTTGAGTTCCATCCAACATCACATCAAAAGCACAACACTTTGGTAGCATAACAATACTTGCTATAATCTCAAACCTCAAACCAACAATATCTCCTTACAATTCATCAAAGTCTAGCCCCTTGATCACTATGATGAGTGCTCAATTTATAGGGAAATGGAGGTGGTTTTGTCATAAATTGGGCATTGAATGTCTTTCCAAACTTAGAGTTAGTTTCCATGGAGGAAGGGATGAGAGGGTAGGAGGGTAATGGATCCATAGCCTATCCAATTTCAATCTCATAGGAAGGGATAAGAGATGGGATCCTTCTAGAATGACCTAGAACCAAGGAATATTCCTAGAACCCTATACAAATTTTGCTCTTTCTTGCCCAGCCTAGGTGTAAGTGGGTCTAAGTGCACTGAAATGCACCCCTAAATGGGCCTACCTGCACTGAAGTTCAGCTACCCCTGACCAAGGTTGCACTAATCTCCCAAGGAGGCATTTCAGGAGGGCTTCAAGCCAGGAAACTCTCAAGAATGAAGGCATTCAATGTGATGACTTGTCTAGGTCATGTAGCAACTGAATTAGGGTTTGATGAGGCCTAATTGTACTAATTTGAATATTGGGAGTGATGTGCCCAAATATACCTGTAACACCACCAACATCTTTCCAATATAAAACATTATCTATGATGCAAAATTTCACTGCTTTCAAATTTTATAAATCTAGCCTTTGTTTTAGTTAAACCAGAAGTAGCATTTAAATTGAATAAAACAAAAATGAGGTTTGCATACCAGGGTGAGGTCATAAAAGCCTCATCTAATTGTGGAGTTGCTTGTTCCTCTTGATCATCTAATGCAACTACAAAGTTGATATCCAATGCATTAAAGTTAGAATCAGCCACCAATTTGGCTAATCCTTGTCCTTTGATAAGCTTGGTTGGCTTGATTTCCATGGCATACTCAAGAATCATGGAAATCCATTTTCCTTTTTTACCATCTAGTCCATTTTGGGTTAAAATATCCTTAGCCACAACATTTGGTACATAAGCAACTATGTGAGAATGAAGTATATACACCCTGAAATATTTGATTGATTTTATCATAGCGAAGGTCTGTTTTTCCATTATATTATATTTGAGTGCAACATCCCTTAAATCCTTTCTAAAGAAATAAATGGGTTGTTCAAATCCATCATCATTTTTCTATAAAAGGACAGCTGCAACAGTGTGTTCAGAAGCAGATGAAAAGATTATAAAATCCTTAGTGAAATCTGGACTAATTAGGACTGGTGTCTTTCTCAATGTTTGTTTAACTTGATCAAATGATTTCCTAGCCTCAATGTTCCTTCTCATTTCTGAATCTCTTTTTAGCATATTTGTTATATTTCTAAGGAGTTATGCAAGGCTAGGGATAAATCTTCTTAGGAAGTTTATTATACCAATAAATGATTGAAGTTCCTTAATGTTTCTAGGATGATTGATTTTCAAAATAGCTTCAATCCTTTTGGGATCAATTTTGATCCCTTCCTTAGAGATGATATGACCCTTCAAGGCCAAACAAATTTTTCTTAGGATTTAGTGAAATCCAAAAACTTCTACATTTCTCAAATACTCTACTCATATGTAAAAAATGTTCTTAATCAGTTTTAGAATAAACAATAATGTCATCTAGATAGATCACAATAAACCTGCCAATTTCATCAGCAAAAGAAATATCCATTTCTCTTTAAATGTGGCTCCAACATTCATTAACCCAAAGGGAGTTTTCACATACATGAAGGTACCCCATGGAGTATTAAAGGTTGTTTTATCTTGATCATTAGGGTGAACTAAAACCCGATTATAACCTAAGAAACCATATAATAAAGAAATCCTATAAGATCCAACTACGTTTTGTAGAATATGATCCATTTTTGGTAAAGGGTAGTTGTCTTTTAGGGAAACTTTATTAAGGTTTCTAAAATCTATGCACAATCTAATTTCACCTGTTTTATTCCTAGTTGGCACAATATTGGAAACCCATTTAGAGTACCTAAGAGGAACTATGATTTTAGAGTCATACGCTCTTTTAATTTCTTTCTCAATTAAAGGCATTAGTACGGGATTTATTCTTTGAAGTTTTTTTATAAATGGTTTTTGATCCTCTTCAATTGGAATTTTGTGTTGTATAATCTCTGTATCATATGTTTTTAGATCATCATAGCTCCAGGAAAAAACATCACTGAATTCCTTGAATAAAGCAATGTTTTTTTTGTTTTTCAATAGTTGGGAGTGAATTGAACAATTTTATGATTTTGGGATCTTTTTCACTGCCTATGTTACATTCTTCTACTCCTGCTCCCATGGGTTCAATCTTAGGATTTTTGGCCACATCATTGAAATCAAATAATTCTTCTAGTGGAACTAGACCTCTAGGTAAAACTCTATCCTTCAATTGAAGTGTTTCAAACTTTTCTTTTTGTGGATCTGTATCATGTAATTATAATTTATTTACAACTTTATTTATATGTATATTTATATCTGATTTTTCTAATTGCCTTTCTAGACTAGAATGTACAATTATTTGATTTTCTACTTCAGATTCCAAATCAATACTATCATCTTGAAATTCATCTTTAGATTGTAGAAAACTTTCAATTTGTTTATCACTTCCAAACACCTATCAATACTTCATGTTATCTGGTACAATTAGTCGATGTTTCACTTCCACTGTATATTCTCGATTAGGGTAAGGCATTTTACAGGAGTTGGACGAAAAAGCCAGACTATTTGGAATGCTATTTTATTTTCTAGGGATTGTAGAAAGGCCATATTCAAGAAAACTCTCTAGAAAATCAAGCACAACATTTCTATATTCTCTCATTCTAGGGTGTTTGGTTGAATACTCTCCTTTAATTTGTTTTATAATTAACTCAGCATCTCCTTGAATGGATATTCTCTTGGCACCCAATTTTTTCAACAATTGTAATCCTAATATAAGGGCTTCATACTCTGCTATGTTATTAATACATTGAAATTTGAGCTTGTATGAATGACCTTCATCATGATTGTTTCCTGTGTTTACCACCCAAATTCCTACTCCAGAACCATATTTTCTACAAGAGCCATCAAAGCTCATGTTCCAAAGAGGTTTAGGAAGAGTGTTTGGTTCTATTGTTTGTGTTTGGTTTGGATCTGTTTTAGGAATCTCAGTTTCTACTTTGATCACCTGAGTGTTTATGTCTCCATCATTATAAAGAATGAAAGAGTCTAAATCTGAGTGGATAGAATAAAGAGGATAGTTGTGAGGCTTCTCTTGACTACTCACCATGAATTTCATCAAGGTTTCCCTATATAATCTTCTTTGTTGCCCAAAAAATAGTATGGTGGAAATGTTCCTATCCATTTGTAGGGTTCCTTGTAATTTTTCTCCCCATGAGCATGACAACAACATGCCATACCTAGGGGGAAATATTTGCAACCACTATATCCATTACAAGACATTTGGCCAGGATTTGACCTAAAGTAACACATAGATATTTGATGAGACCTAGACATATTACTTTACTGGAATCAAAGGAATATAGGTCTTTGTAAGGTCTGGTAATATCAAATCCTAACTTCTCCATAATGGCTTTAGGAATTAAGTTGTGGGAAGCCCCTGAATCTAACATAACATTATGGAGGATCTTATCAAGAATATTTAGGCTAACATAGAATGGAGGAACACCCCCTTCCTATGGTTTTCCCTCAACTTCTGGCTCAAATAAGAGTTTTGGCTGGTCATCATTCAAATTAACAGAATCTGTGTTTTCCCCTATGTTTAGAGCTTTCATCACTTGGGGTATGTACATGTTTTTGTTCATTAACTTTGTTAGGAGAATAGGAATTTTCAATTTTGCTAATTCATTCTCAATGTTGAACGATGTTTGAATCTTAATCAAGTTGGCAAGATTAGATTTCTCTGTAATTTGTTTTGATATAGGATCTTTTTGTTGACTTATGGTTGGGACATCAGTTTGAGTAGTTTTGGAAACATTACCAAATATCTTTTTGATAGGAGTTTCTACTTTCTTTTTGCTAGAATTATCAATAGTCTTCATGAGAGAATTATTCGTTGTTTACTTAGTATCAATGTCAGAGGATTTCTTAGCAGGATTCTCAGAGTTCTTACTGTTGATTTTATCTGAATTCCTTTTACTCCTAAGGTTATATTGTCTATGGACTTCCATGATGTAATTTTCAAAACCTTGTTTATATTCATATGATTCCTTAGAATCAAGTTCAGTTTGAGCTAGGAGGAAAAGTTCTTGCTCCTCTTGAGTGAGAAAAACAATTTCATCGTCATTTATTCCCATCAGATTTATTTGACTGTCATCTAAATATTCAATAATATTACCCTCATCATCAGTATAATTTTCCTGAAAAGGAAGCCAGACCTGCTGGCCTAGTGTTGTTGGGAAAAGTATCCAATACGGAATGACCCTATCCCACTCTAAGGGTGATAGTACCTCAGCAACAATCAAAGCAAAGCTATTCAAGATTACTTCTTTATGAGATGTAAGAGAGGGGAGAAAGAGATCCACTAACCGTTGTCTTCCGCTAATGATTGATCCAATCTTCTCTCTTTGCCGCTTGCTCCCAGCTCCTTGCTCTTTCACTGGCCCAGCTACACCGAGATCCTGCAAAATGGCAAGAGAGGGAAACTACAAGAAGCATACATTCATAATTGATTCAAGGATTACAATAAATCAAATACACAAGTATAGCAATACACCATTGAGACAAATGCATATAGAAGAACCTCAAATGCTTTATTAATGGAAGAAGTAAAGTTCAGGAAGTAATACAACCATAAAAGGCCCAATCCAGCATCACCTCGCAGCAGAAAGAAATCTCCTCTTCACCTCCTTCAAGAAAATCACCCAATAGTTCTATACTCAAACCAACAACACTTCCTTACGTTCACAAGATTCCAGCCTCTATAGACCTCATGAGAGAGCTCTATATATAGGAGTTTTGGAGAAAGGATGAGTCAGCTTGTAGCTGGCATGAAGTTGACTAGTGTCCTCTCCCACTTCAGTTATTCTTCAGTTCTTGAGTCCACTTGGAGGTTCTTGCTTCCACTTGGAGATCTAGACCCTCTTACTCATCACCAGTCGAATTCCCTGATCCAAGTGTCATTTTGGAAGCTTCCTGGGCATTGACACCTTGAAGAATGACTGTGCCACTTGGCCAAACTCGCCCAGCGCAGGTAGCCTTCTTTGCAGTTGACATTCAGCGTAGGTACACAGTGGAGCAGTTGACATTCAGCGCAGATGCTCAGTGGAGCAGCTGACATGATCCATAATTAGCCTGTTTTTGAGTGTTTTCAGGTGGAGAACTGATATTTAGTGCTGTGGTTTGCTGACCTTGTTCCTCTAGGGGTAGGAACAACATGTTTAGGGACTTTGGATCCCTCATATTATTGACATTTCATGCTTCAAGCTGTAAGGCACAAAAATGTATATAACACCTAGACCCTTTTGTTTTCGTTGTTTGATTTGGGGAACATTCCTTCTGAAGTTTTGGTTCCTATTTTGAGGAGCATTTTGGTTTTCTCTCATATAAACTTGATCATTTATGTTTACTATTTGAATCAACTTTTCCACAATCCTCACTAAGTTATCTTTTTTATGATCAGAGGAAGAAGTGGAAGGCTCTTCTTTGATGGTAACCCTACATTCATATTTTAGTTTGGCCTTCTTGGCTAAGATGTTGGCTTCAACTTTTATAGCATTGGCTTGCATTTCTTCCAAAGTTGTCGAGTCTCTCTCTCTAAGTTGATATTCCATGTCTACATCAAAACCATAAGGAAAATAAATCAAAGCTAGACTAGGGGAGGGTTTGATGTCTTGAGGAATTGCATTGTAAACAGTGTTAAACCGTTCACAGTATTCCTCCACAGTTTCATTTGGCTTTCTTTTCAATCTTTTATATTCATTCAGGAGTTGAAGTGGATTTTTCTTGATTTCCCATCTAGCTAAGAAATTTTGATGGAAAGCATCAAGGTTAGCTATACTTCCTACATGTAAACTCCTAAACCATTTCTTTACATCACCTCCTAAAATTTGAGCAAAAAATCTCATTTCTACATTGGCTTCATCTACTTCTTGGAGGTCAAACACATCACTCATTTTATCTACATCTTGCTGAGAAGTATGAGAACCAGTGTTATCAAAGGTCAGAATTTTAGATTGGTAATCTCTAGGCATAGCATTTATCTGGCCTGGTAACACCAAAGGTGCATACCTACCTACCATAACTGGTCTGAAAGATTGACTAGAAGATGGACCTGTGGTAGGTGTAGTTGTGATAACTACAGGGATAGTAGGAATAATAATCTGAGATATTACAGGTGAAAAAGTAGAGACTATAGAATGAGTAGGACTGGGGGGTTGTAGATGAATAGACTGGGAAGATTGGGTGGACAAAGAGGCTGTTGCAACTATTAAAGTAGAAAATTCAACAGATTGTTGAATATAAGCTTCTTCAATAGCTTGGTCCAAAACTGAAACTAGACCTTGTAATTTATCAAATTGTTGTAGGGATTCAAGATCAGGATCTGTTTCAAGAGGCTGGGTTTGGGGTATATACGGTTGTAGTATGGCTTTATCAATGACAATATGATCTACAAAAGTCTCAGATTTTGATCTAAACAAACTATGCTAGAAAGGAAAATCAAACTCTATATCTTGAATAGTTTCAAATTTCTCTGGAAGAGAGTTAGACCTAGACAAAGGGCTATTCTCAGGAAGAGAATTGAACCTAGACAAAGGACTATTACTACCCTGAATTTCTGTAAGACTTTTCTTTCTCACCAATTTCTCTGGATTATCTACAAATTCAGTAGGGTTGGGATCAGGGTGAGCTCTAGTGAAAATTCTTTTGGGAGCCAGGTCTATTAAAATTCATCACACAACTTCATAAAATCAAAATCAAGGACACAATGAAATATATACAAGATAACAACCTCAGATCATGTATTTCATAATGATAAATAAGTATACTTTATGACTTATAAAAAAATATTTTTTATTCTACTAGGTTGGTCTCATTTCCAATGAATTAGCTTTTCAATTACTCAATTTTTCCAAGAGAAATAGATTCTTTATGATGGAATATTTGATAAAAACCCTCATGTCAATCCACGTCTTTCACGGATTAACTTATCAACCTAAATTCAATCCCATTAATAAAGAACCAATGTAGCTATAGTATCCAATACTATGGAAGCACAAATATTCTTGAATTTTTTTGTCTAATCCAAGATGTCTTTGTAAAGAAAGTCACTTAATGATAACTGGAAAAGAGCCATGCCAACTATCTGTGCAAGCCCAAGTTTTCCTATCGAGAAAAGGGGTACATGAAGAAAGAGAAAGTAATATAGTGATTCTAATTTATGGATTTGAGGTAAAGCCACCGCTGCTGCCAAAATTTGTTATAGATAGGAATTTTGTTCTCGAGTTTTGTAGGCAATACCATGACTTGTTAGTTATATCTGAATGCAAAAAGAAAAAGAAATTTATTTCTTTTCCATTTGTTGTTGGAGAATTCATTGTGAAGAATGTGGCTTATGTTGTATTCCTTGTAGATTCTTTAGATTCTTTTAACTTAAGTGAAGTTGAATCCCTTCAAGGATTTGATACAGAAGGCCTATGTACTACACACCTAGGTATTGTTAGGTATGGGAACGTTTTTACAATAATTACAAAGAAAATCAAGAGGAGTGAATCAAGCAAAAATAAAGAATTGGTAATGGATATTGAATAAATTTTTGAAGAAGCCAACATCAACACGAAAGGTGAATACAAGAAAAGAGGCACAAATCCTATGCAGGAATCTCCACCTTGCACACCCAGTACTAGTCTGAGTTCATCTTCCAGTCAAAAGAAGAGAAAGGCTACTACAAGTGGAATATTGGTTCACGATGAACTATCATGTAGCAAATATGATAAAGAGACCCCTTGGAGATTCACTCTAGAGAGAGTTCACATAGCTTAATCAACCAAATCCAAAAGTCCCCACCCCCCCCCCCCAAAAAAAAACAGGAAGCATTGAACAGTAGTGGATGTGGAAACTAAAAATATTATACCACCTGATTAGGTTAGTTCTTTTTTAGTAGAAAAAAAGATAATAATGGAGCAAATTGCTAAAGCATTCACTACTTTTGATGGCTGCCTTATCACATTGCGAAATGAAAACTATTACAATGACAATAAAAAATTAAGAATTGAAAGAGTAAGCGTTCATAATAAAAAGGTTATTGATCAAGTAGAAATAGATGTTGACGTGTCTAGGGCTGGAGCCACGGGACTCATAAATTTACATGCTACTAGTGAGGCACTTGCACACTCTATTAACGAATCAAAAGTAGAAAACATGAGACCAAAAGCAAGAATAAAAGTGCTAGAAGATGCTCTAAATCTAGGTCCTTTGTTAATGACTCTGTTGGGTGCATCTTTTGGGAATACTTTAGATACCTCTTTCCCCCAATTTTAACCATTTTTACCTTGAACCCATGAGCTTTACGGCCTAATTATCGCTTTTCCTGGTTATAAGAAACAACTCCTGTTGCGACATATTATTTTTCCATTTTTGTTAGATATGAATGAAGTGATATATTTTTTTTATGGATAACCACTGTAAGTGTGGAAGAAGTTCTCTAGATCTTTTTCTTTTAGGTGTTTCACATGAATTCAAGGCCAAAGGATGGGCAGTTGTGTTGTTAATTCACAAATATGTTTTGAGGATTTGTTGTTACAAAATGTTGTTGTTATACCTCAATTTGTTGTTACACTGCGAGATGTTGTTACATTGCAACTGTCAAGGACCGTGGGTACTATTCCACGATACAATTGTCGAGAAGCATGAATTATATGTGGGCGGTCAAAGAATCTAGGTGGTTATGATTTTAGAAAATGATGTAACTTGAATAGGCCTTGTATTTAGAAACGAGTTGTAACAATTCCAATTTTTTTTAATATCAATCATCATGAGAATTGTAGGATTCTCATGACTGATTTGTTCCTTATTTTGGGCATGTAAACTTTATAAAAGGATTCATATCCATGGAAGGGAACAGGAAACATGAGATAGTACCGTCATTTTAATTCTATAATGCATGGCTATTTTAATACAAGAACATCATTGGTGATTCTTTTATAGATTATGTGTTTCCTAACTTGTTCTTAATTCATCCCTACGCACTGCTAGGGAGGAAGGGCCCACCTCTTTAGCAGGGATTGCAGTAGTAGTTGTAGCAGTAGATTAATTATTTATTTTTTATAAGTGTGAAGTTATTGTTGTCACTGTGTAATTCATAGAGCATATTTACTTCTGTTTTTCAGATTTATGATATGATGTTACACAAGATTGATTTAAGTTGTAATATTTGATCAGCTAGTTTAGTCTTTGATATTGTGTGTGACGTGCCCATTTCTTGGTAAAACATGAAGTGTGATTTCATTTCTGTAGAATTCCTTTTTATTTATGCATGAGTGTTTAATTTCTGCAATTGGTTCAGCGACATTTATTTCCATTCTTTATTTCTATTCTTGGTTGTTATATATCGACATAGATAGTGCAGACACCTTTGAGATAAACAAACCTACCCCGGTTAACAATTAAATGGTTCGTGTTCAATCAAGTAAACAGTGATTAAACTGGCACAACATTTTGGCATCGCTGTCGGGACGGTGGTTGATGGTACAGTCAGCCAAGTGTGTCTCATTAATATAGTGTTTCTAGTTCACAAGTGGTGGGCAGTAAGATGAGAGGTAAGAACATGCGCATCTCTCTAACATACCTAGGTGGGCTCACCACTGTGATCATTAGGACACTTAGGGTGTGTGAAATTTTTGGATTTTCTTTAGACGTGTTTTCAACTTTACAGGCATTGAGCGATAAGACGAGAGGTAAGAACTTGCACATCGCTCTAACATATCTAAGTGGGCTCACCATTGTAGAAGTTGAGACACTTATGGTGTGAAATAAACACACATAGGGTCCATGTGTAAGGTGTAGGAGTATCATAGATACAAAAACACAACCACTCTAATAAATCATGGGAAAAACAAGTCATAAAAGGAATAAGAAGAGCATAGATTTGGGGAGAAAAACATTTATTCAAGAGATAATCTCACAAGTAGAGAAAGAACAATCAAAATCACATAGGGATATAAGAAAAATAGGGCCACAAAAAGCTATTACCCCCATAGTAAGGCTAGAAGCATCTGGTTCCTCTGTCTCTAGACCTCATCATCCTCAAACTAGTGTACCCACTCCCAAAACCATAGACTCAATCCAAGAACAGTAGGGGGAACTAGTGGCTAGGACCTTAGGTTTGAGGGCCAAGGGAAAACAAGTAGGGAACACCAAGGGTCTGAATCAGAAGAGAATTCATTTACTTATCAATATCTAGATTCGGGCAGCATGGTGAAACAGCTAGCCCTGGAGCAACCTGAGCTATCATCTCATGAATCTTCACCCACATGACAGTCACCTAGACGGTCTGAAGAAGGAGACTCATCACAACAAGAGTCAGGAGGATCAACAATGGATGAAAAAAATAATAATAACAAAAAAAAAGGATGCCACCATTACTGCCTTTGAGTTCCCAATAGGTGATATAAGGGGCAAAGCTCCCATGAAAAACATTCCTTTTTCATGTCTTCCATATTTTCAAGGAATGATTGTAGAAGACCCTAACACCTTCTTGTTTGAATTTTATGTCTTGTGTAGGAGCTATGATTATACTTCGGATGCTCCAAAGTTTAAATTGTTCCTTGCTACTCTAAAAGGAGTAACACTGAGATGGTTTATGGGACTAGGCTCTGCTACTATTCGGACATGGGGCGACATGAAAACTACATTCATATCCAAGTATCAGGACTACTGTCGGACCAGGGACCTGAGGGAAGAAATATTCAGGATGACATAGAAGGATGAAGAAATCTTGGAGGATTATGTGGAATGATTTCATTATAACTTGTAGAGATCTAAACATAGTGATTTAGATCCATAAATCTTGAAAACCATATTCATATGGGGAATGAGAGATGACTGCCTTGATACCCTGAATCTACTAGGAAAGGGAGACATATCTCAGGAATCATTTGTTGAGATAATAAATCTATGCCTAAGATGCTCGAGAGGGTCATCAAGAGGAAGAAGCATGGTATGGGATACCTCTGTCAGAATACAGAAATTTTCAAATGGAGGTGTGACCAGAGTTGAGATCGGAAATTTGTTCGAAAACCTTAAAACTAATCTCCTCAGTACCTTATCTGCTCAAATAACGATGGCACAAGTGAATAAATCATAGGATGAATTTGATCCAGGTTTAGCTATGTTCTACCTGAAATGCAGGGAGAAGCATTCCCTAAAGGAATGCAAAACAACATCATCTTGTGCAACATTTATGATCTAGATCATTCTATAGGCTATTACCTAGAGCTTCCCGGACTGAAAGAGGTGCTCAAAGAGTCAAGCATGGAAGTATGGTCTTCCTATTTCATTGGATGTAGGAAACCATGAAAACCATGACCCCTGGGTATGTCTCAAGACTTCTCTTCTTTTAATCCATGGAATAATATATATAATGCTCAACAATTCCCTTGGCAATGTTCTACTCCTTCTCCAGCATAGTTTCCTTCACCTTGGAACCAATGGTCTCCCTCTACACCTTTCTAATACCCTCCATCTTAGCCATATTCTTGGACTCGGAATTGGAGAGGAAATTACCTTGGTCCAGCCCCTCCTGCAATGCTAATGCAACAACAATTACAGCTGCAACCTCTTCAACCACCTGCTTCTACACCTCCTATACGACCCCAATTGCTTGTGCAACCTAACCCTAACCCAAACAATAAGGAAACCCAAAACATTGAGGCCTCGACTACCTTCCATACCTATTACATCACTCCTATCAGATGTAACGAAATTCATCTTCTGTCATGGAAAGTGACTAACCCAAAACACTCTCCTATTATTACTGAAGAAGAGTTTGAGTCACCTAGAGAAGATACCACAGGTCTTGAAGATGTTGTCACACCTATAGCAGCTAACTCGAAAAGGACTGTTGCACTTATAACAACCAATTTGAGTAAATTTCATACATTTGACTTGACTTTGATAAATAAGGATCCTTTGTATCCCCAAAGATTAGCCGAAGTTGGGACAACTTCACAACTAGAATATGATTTCCTTAGGGAGTTAAAAAATTTACACATACGGATTCCTCTACTGGAGGCTATTAAAGATGTACCTATTTATGCAAAAATAGTAAGAGATATGTGTGTTAAAAATCTTGGGAGGAACCCTAAGGACCTCGCTACTATTCATGTGATGGAAAAGTTTTCCGAATTGATGACTGATCAGCCTCTCTTAACCAAATATAATGATCCAAGAAATCCCACAGTCACTATTTACATCGATGACAAGCCCATTACCAATACATTTATTGATTTAGGGGTAGCCATTAATGTAATGACTAAGGAGCTCTTCACCAGCTTGGGGTTACATGGACTAAGACACACACCTACAGTGTTGGAATATTCAGACAGGTCCCGTGTCAAACCTGAGGGAGTGTTAGAAGACGTAGTGATCACAGTGGAATCTTCGAGATATCTATATGACTTCCTTATTTTACAAACTAAATCAAACCTGGGGGGCATCCTTTGATTCTATGACTGCCTTGGCTAGCCACTATAGATGCATTGATAAAATGTAGGCCTAGGTCTATGATAATTTCAAATGGTCAAGCCACAAAGAACCTTAGTCACTACCCCCCATCAAGACAAGTATGGATTCAGGAAACCCCTTATGGGATGAATTCGAACCTGAATCAGATTACTCCCATCCACTTCTCACGCTCGGGAAAGCCTAGTACTTCAAGGATGAGACAGAAGATGATACCATAAATAGTTTTATTAGTAACTCACATTTTGTTACTTTTATTGAGGACTTGAGGGAGGAAGATGTTGTAGAAGTCCTGAGCTTTGAATAGATGAAGACCACTCCAAACATCAACAATAATCTAGTTGAAATAGAACCAGATAAATAACTAAATGTTAATCCAAACTTGACTGTTGAGAAAAATAAATTGTTGTTACAGCTGTTACAGAAGTACAGAAATCATTTGCATGGGATTATACAGACATGAAAGGGATCCATCCCATCCTGTGCACTCACCACATCTATTTAAATGATGGCTACAATCTAGTTAGACAATCGTAGTGATGTATGAACCTTGCACTAAAGGAGGAAATGAAAGAAGAACTATAGAAACTCCTGAATGCCAACTTCATTTATCCAATTTCTGATAGTCAATGGGTATTCCCACTTGTCATTGTCCCTAAAAAGAATGGCAAGTGGAGAGTCTGTGTAGATTATAGAGAACTCAACAAATCCACCCAAAAGGACCATTTCCCTATGTCATTCATAGATCAAGTCCTTGATACCTTGTCCGAGAAGAAAAAAAATTCATTTTTGGACGGGTTTAGCGGTTACAACTGGATACAGATTACCTTAGAAGATCAGGATAAAATGACCTTTACCTACCCTTGGGGAACCTTCGCATACAAGGTTCTTCCTTTTGGATTCTATAATGAACCAACAACTTTCCAAAGGGAAATACTAGGAATTTTGTCGGATCCGTTGAATGATTTTCTAGAAATCTTCATGGATGACTTTACACCTTATGGTGATGCCTTTGAAAAAACATTAGTTAATTTAGAAAAAGTATTAGAACAATGTGTGCAGACTAATGTTTCTTTAAGTACTGTAAAGTGTCACATGATGATGAATGAAGGGATTGTGTTGGGACATCTTATTTCTGTTGATGGGATTAAAGTAGACCCTGCTAAGATAGAGGTAATCTTGAAAATCCCAATTCCCAAGACACAGAAAGAGGTACATAGTTTTTTGGGTCATGCAGGGTACTATAGGAGGTTTATAGAAAAAATTCAAAGATTGCATCTCCTTTATTCTCCTTACTTACGAAATATGTGGAATTTGTATGGACAGGGAAGTGCGAGCAGGCCTTTATGGAATTAAAGAATTGTGTATCAACAGCTCCTATTTTGTGAGGACCAAACTAGAGTCTGTCGTTTCACATAGCTATAGATGCATCTGATACTGCTGTGGGAGTTGTATTGGGCCAGTTGGAGGACAGAAAGTTGTATGTTATCTATTACATAAGCAAGAACTTGACTCTAGTTGAACTCAATTACACGGTGACAGAAAAAGAGTTCCTTGCGGTAGTGCATGCCATCAACAAATTTCGACACTACATCACAAGATATCAAGTGTTTGTACACACTAACCACTCTGCCATTCACTTTTTAATGAATAAACCAGTCACTAATGGTAGGATTACATGGTGGTTATTGTTGTTACAGGAATTTGATATAACAATCCTAGATAAACCTGGGAAAGATAATGTAGTGGCTGATTTTCTTTCTAGGCTAACTGTTGGTGATGAATGCATGCCTATTGAAGATTCTTTTCCTGATGAATACCTTTTTTCTATTTCAAATCACTCACTGTGGTATGCAGACATAGCTAATTATCTTGTTGCAGGAATATTTCCACAATACCTATCCTCTAGAGAAAAGAAAAGAATTGTCCAACAAAGTGCGAGATATTCTTAGATTGAGGGAAATCTTTATCACATTGGGCCAGTTCATCAAATCAAGTGTTGTGTGAGGGAGGATGAAATATTTGATATCCTTAGAGCTTTTCATGAGGAACCTTGTGGAGGACACTTTATAGATAATAGGACATGATACAAGGTGCTCTCAACAGGATACTATTGGCCCACAATATTTCAGGATGCTAAGAAATTTGTGAAGGGATGTGACAGCTGCCAGAGAATGGGTCAACTGCTCCAGTCAGATGAGATGTCATTACGACCTCAAATAGTTTTATAGCCATTTGAGAAATGGGCCCTAGGATTTGTAGTACCAATTAACCCTTTGTCCCAGCAAAATTCCTACATCCTGGTCTGCACAGACTATGTCACAAAATGGGTCGAGGTGAAGGCATTGACCAAAGCCACAGAGCAAGTTGTTTCAGAATTTTTGTTTGAAGACATTTTTGTTTGCTTTGGGATACCCAGAGAAATAGTGACAAATGGAGGGCCCCAATTCACATCTCATTTGATTTAGAAGCTAGTTGAAAAATACAAAATTTGCCATAGGATTACTTCACCTTATCATCCACACGCAAATGGCCAAGAGGAGAGCACCAACAAGGTTATTAAGGGAATTCTTACCAAGATTGTGGCCAGCCATCGGAGAAATTGGGTTGATAAACTTCCAGAGGCACTGT
This sequence comes from Pinus tabuliformis, assembly GCA_031772625.1. NCBI lineage: Eukaryota > Viridiplantae > Streptophyta > Pinopsida > Pinales > Pinaceae > Pinus > Pinus tabuliformis. Next base: position 443,868,631 of record CM062805.1, read on the forward strand.
GGGCATACAGGACCACATGGAGGAATACTACAAGATTCTCACCGTATGAATTAGTTTATGGTAAAAATATTTTATTCCCATAGAGTTCGAAATCAAGACATTAAGAATAGCGCTACAAGTGAACTTGGATCTTACAACAGCACAACAACAATGGTTGAATCAACTCAATGAGCTAGATGAGAAAATGATAGTTGTTATTCAGCAAATAGACATCATTCAATAACAAAGGGCTAAGTGGCACGATAGATTCATTAAAAAGAAGAAGTTTCAAAAAGGAGATTGGGCTCTATTATATGATTCAAGATTCAAGGATTTCAAGGGGAAGCTCTGCACTAGGTGGCTAGGTCCTTATGAAGTTGACACAGTCTTTGACAATGGGACTGTGAATTTAGTTACCATTGACAGTGCTAGGACACCATTACTTGCTAATGGGCATCGTCTTTAGCTATATCACAAACCTGCTTCAAAGGATTCATTTGTCAACATTGTCTCGAATTTTGAACTTCAAATTACAGGGGCAAGGGAAAATTCTCTTGCGTTGCCAAATTTTTAATTTTCCAATAAGTGTAACAGCCGAAAACCAACTTTTGTTGGCAATTGTTACACCCAGTAAAAAAAAAAACAAAAACATAAATAAAAATGTAATAAAAATATGTAAATAAGAATCTGACTGTGAAAACCTCTTATAGGGGCGCAGGCAGACAAATTGTGACAGTTGAAAACCACCATGTGGCAGTTATTACACATTATTTTCTTTCTGTAACAACATCATTTATCTCATGCACATCTTACAATATGTTGTTACAAGTTTTAGTCTTTTCTTGTTCTTTTAAAAATTTTGTATCTGTAAGAGTAATGTAAATAAGAATCTGTTGTAGAAATAGTGTTAGCAATTGTATTTGTTGTTACATGTGTAACAACTGACAACCTGCAGTAGTGACCCAAGCGAAATCATTTGCCAAAATAAATAGCATTCACCATCATCTTTCTACAAGAGAAAATGACACAACCAGCACATCATCATCGGGATTAATTATGTCATTGGTACCTTTTCACCAGTCACTTTTTGCCACATCACCTATGTCATGCAAACGGTATATCACTTTTTCCTCTGTTTAACATTTATGGAAATTAATATGGCACTTTCTTTGATGGTCGAGGATGGTCATTGCATTAAACTCGGGGGGAGGGTGAATCATTTCACAATCTGTGATTTAAAACTAAAACTAAAAGCGACAACCCTATAATCATTATTAAAACCTACAATTATTGTTATCTATCTATGCCAATCATGTCAAGGATTAAATCACATTTAAGAAAGACCTCCACGATCTAGGATCAATAATGAGATCATAACATGTGTAGTGTGATCCCCCTGATATGATATTCCTACTTTTATTTCCTACCTCACTGCCCGAATATCAACCACAATGAAGCATTGCACCCTCACTTCAAAATTCTTAGAGAAAGAACAGAGGAAAAATAGAGTGTAGTAACTAAAACAGAAATGGGAGGAGAAACAATCTGACATGAACCCAATTTGAATAAAGCATTGGAAAATTTCCCCGAGGCCTGCCATATTTTTAAGGAAGAAGGATGATTTGAGTTCTTTGGGTGACTTAAGGGATTAGAGGAGTTGGTTGCCATGGAATTTTCTAAAATCCTGGACATAAACCAGACAGAGGTTAGGGGGCTGAAGCTAGAAGTTAAAGAAGAAGAAATTTCCTGAGTAACAACATTGCGGGCTGAGGGAAAAAGAAGGTTTAACCGAAATATTATTGACCCCACCCTTCAGGTAGAATTCCTATGAGGAGAAGAGAAATTGGAGAAAAAGGGCAGGGGAATTGACAGGTTACCACTGCCTTCGCCATGGGGAGACATTGCCCTGTACATCATCAAGTACATTACTTGTGAAGGAAGGGAAACGATCGTGTTCAATTACCATTTTCCACTGTTAAACCACCTTCGACACAAGCAGTTGGTCAATCTCCCATATTTCCTGCTAGAAAATATAAGGCACATGTCTGCTGTCGTGAAGATTGTTGCACACCTAGAGAGTTGCGTTACCAACCACAGCCTCATCAATTTAATTGTGTTGGATGCATTGGAATTCCAAGGTAGGAGCTGGGAGGAGTTTATGAGTAGAAAGATGAGGACTTCCCACCGAAGGTAAGCTAAAATCCCTGATGATGCTCCAAGGGAAGCTAGGGAGACTGAAGAACAAGGGAAATCCTCGAGAGGTAGGATTAAAAAAAAAAAATTGGAGAAGCCGATAGGTGGCAGGATATTGAATACGAAGGTGAAAGTCATCTCACAGCCAGAACCTTCACCTCCATCCAGAAAGGAGTCGAGAAACCACAAGGAAAAGGGAAACAAAAAGAAGGGGAATAGGGCCATCAAGAAGAGGTCCCTCTATCAGGTAACGACAAGACCCAACTTTTGCTGCATAAATTGAAAATTTAGAAAAATAAAATGAAAGATTAAGGCAGTAATTAGAGAAGAGTAAAGTAGAAGAACAGGTTCGGGGCCTGGACACCTTGGTAGAGGTTGTAGAAAAAATGAGGACAAAAACCACACCGGGTTTTGTATGTGAGGCATGTGCTGGGAATCTAGCAACAACTGGATACAAAGTCTGTACTGCAAACACTGTTTTGACGGAAACTCAAACCGAACCCTAGGAAGTTGTTACACAAGAACCCGTTAATGACGCTTTTGTTACACAAGAACTAGCAGACTAAATGGAGCATCCCACAGTAATCGACCTGGAAGCTGATACAAAAGAAACTACCAATGACATTGTTGTTACACAAGAACCAGCAGTAGAGAAAGTGGCTACTCAAGAAGAAAAAGAAAGAGTTGAACCACAAGAACCTGCTGACAAAGCAGCTGGTAGATAGAAACCGACAATCGAAGAAAAGCAGCTCAATCCATAGATGTTGTTACACCCCCAAGAGTGATATTTCATGTGAAGGAACATAGGGTCCTGAAGCAGGATGGTGTTCGGAGAAAATTTTATTGATATCAAAATTGCAGAAATGGAAATAGCGAGCACTCTCCTTAAAAAAGGGAGTGATCTCATTGGAAGAACATCAGAAAGTCGTAGATTCGCTCAAGGAATAGCGGGTTGAGAATAAATTAGCAGAAGAATGGGAAAGATGGGAAAAGAAGGAAGTGAGGAAGGAGAAGGAGAAGCAAATGCAACAGTTACAACAACAATTTCTGGATTTAACAGATGATAAACACAAGCTTTACGAACTCGCCCTAAATCTGTTAGGGTGTAGAACGCCCTCTCCATCTTACCCAGTCTTTTTGTGGGAAAGATTTTATTTATTTAAGTTCAAGGTCGTCCATGAAAATAGATCGTATTTTGGTAATTCTACCTGAGCATTTTTGGAATTTTTCTGTGCTTGCGATTTTAATGACAAAAGCTTACTATGTGAGTTGTTTCTTCATAATATAATTTGTGAGCATGCTAGTTTGCACATGGTTGTGCGAATTTTCTCCTATATGGGGGACCTACAGTTGCGTTCTTTTATTTCTTTCATGAGAAATCAGATAGAATGGCACCTGGCCATGAAGTCAGCGGACACCAACGAAGAAAAGGAAGCATTATGGATAAGGGTGGAACCAGGAATGGCTACAGAGTTGAGGCGTGATTTTAAGATATTTCTGAGTACTCCGAATGTCAAAGAGAAATCATCTATCTACAGAAGGAGAATCATGGGATTCTGCCTCAACCTCTTTGTACAGCTAAAGAGTCGAGCACTAACAGGGTGCCTTAAATGCACTAAGGTCAGTAGCGCAAGTCTATAGGAGGGTGACCCTTTTGGGTTTCCAAACTTCGTGGTTGTTGTTACACGAGTCCCAAAGTACGACCGATTGTGAGATCATTGGGAGCCTTCTGGATAGGGCTCAAGTTTAAATATCCTTTGATTCAGCTACCAATGGAGGAGTATCAGCCCCATTATCAGTTGCGTGACTATGAGAAGGAATCCTGGCCGCATTAGTTCATTGCCACTCAGGGCTACATGTCCGTTTATGAGGATACTACCAGCGCTTACAATTTGACAGATCTACAACAAAGGTACAACAGTAGTATCTAAAAATTTTGCATGAGGACATGCAATTTCTTCAATTGGGGGGGATGTTGGGTGCAACTTTTGGGCATACTTTAGATACATCTTTCCCCCATTTTTAACCATTTTACCTTTGAACCCACGAGCTTTACGTCCTAATTATCGCTTTTCCTAGTTATAAGAAGAAACTCTTGTTGCGACATATTATTTTTCCATTTTTGTTAAATATGAATGAAGTGATATATTTTTTATGGCTAACTGGGGGAAGTGTGTAAGAAGTTATCTGGCTCTTTTTCTTTCAAGTGTTGCCCTTGAATTCAAGTCCAAAGTATGGATAGTTATGTTGTCAATTCACAAATATGTTTTGAGGATTTGTTGTCACAGACTCTTGTTGTTACACCTCAAGTTGTTATTACACTGCGAGATGTTGTTACACCACAACTGTCAAAGACTGTGGGTACTATTCCATGAGACAGTTGTCGAAAAGTATGAATTATATATGGGCGGTCAAAGAATCTAGGCAGTTATGATTTTATAAAATGATGTAACTTAAATAGGCCGTGTATTTAGAAACCAGTTGTAACAATTCCAATTTTCTTTTAATATAGATCAGCATGAGAATCATAAGATTCTCATGACTAATATGTTCCCTGTTTTGGGCATGTGAACTTTATAAAAGTGTTCAGATCCATGGAAGGGAATAGGCAACATGAGATATTACCGTCATTTTGATTCTATAATTCATAGCTATTTTAATACAATAACATCGCTGGTGATTCTTTGACAGATTCTATGTTTCCTAACTAGTTCTTAATTCATCCCTACGCCCTGCTAGGGAGGAACGATCCTTCTCTTTAGCAGGGTTTGCAGTAGTAGTTGTAGCAATAGATTAATTATTTCTTTTTTGTAACTGTGAATTTATTGTTGTCATTGTGTAATTCATAGAGTAGATTTACTTTTGTTTTTCATATTTATGATATGTTGTTACATAGGATTGATTTAAGCTGTAATATTTTATCAGTTGGTTCATTCATAATATTGTGTGTGGCGCGCCCATTTCTTGGTAAAACATGAAGTGTGATTTCATTCTTGTAGAATGATTTTTTATTTCTGCATGAGTATTTAATTTCTGCAATTTCTTTAGCAACATTTCTTTTCGTTCTTTATTTCTATCCTTGGTTGTTATGTATCGGCACAAATATTGCACACACCTTTGAGATAAATAGACCTACCCTGGTTGAAAATTAAATGGTTGTGGTTTAATCAAGTAAACAATGATTAAACCGACACAATAGACTCTACTGGTAATACATGCACCACCATTGGAAATTTCCACCCCTGGTACACCGCATAGATTTAATAAACCCATCAACCTCTTTAATGCAATGAAATCATATATTATCAATGATATATGCGAAAGATTGGGAATTGTTGAACATGCGTGGCAAGCCTCTTTCGATATGCGACATTTAGCACAGAGAATTAAGTCATTTTTTCGTTTGGGTTAAAAGTGACGTAGATAGGAATTTTGTAGATAATGACTTATTTATTTCTATTCAGAGGCTTTATTTTCTCTCTAATCTAGAGAAAAAAATCCAAGGACTCCCAAATGCTAATCGATTGAAGTAGGTCAAAGTTGTATGTTTTGAGAGAATCAAGACACTAGAGAACATCATTTCTGAATGTGAAAACATAGACATTAGAAGAGGCGGTGCCTTTCTCAAAGTGGTAGAGACTGTTTGAGATATAAACGGTATGTGCATCACATGCAAATCTGGATTAATTTCAAAATAGATGCTAATGGATGAATTGGAGATTGATCAAATGCACCCGAGATTGATAACATAACTATTTTTACTACAGAGGAAATTAGCAAATGGATAATTAATTTTATTAGTGTTAATGAACAAAAGTTTGTCTTAGCTACATAATTGAAAGAAGAGGCTGGGGAAATTCAGGGGGATATTTTCAATGAACGTGTCAAAATGGAGATTACAGTCCTTGCTATGAAAGATTACATTCAAACTTTCGTGGAGAAATTTCTTCAATAAATCATGAATCCAAAAGACAATTTATAGTCAAACAATCATGGTCAGTGCTTTTACATATTCTAAGTGTTCTTAATTGTGTTTACTAGTTTTTAATTATTTAGGTTTGTTGGTTGTGTTATCACGGCCTAAGCTAATTCTTGGATGCATTTTATTTTTTTCCCTGTAGGTACATTTTTCATATTAGGGGTTGTGGGAGCCTAGTCTCAGTCCCCATTGGGAAAAATACATTTACTTTTGTGATTAAGTATCAATATTTTAATGAGTGATTTAGGCACCAAGCATTATTATCTGCACTAAAACCATTTTAAATGGTTTAATATCTAAATGTAAGTTTAGTTACATTATTCCTTCCATTCATGCATGTCTTCCTTTACCCAGATACCTTTGTTTCAAAGATAAATAATAATTTATTATGTGTAATTAATTTATTAAAGAATAATTATTGCTATTTTTTGGAATGGAAGGGAAGATAGTTAAAGAGAGAAAATGTCAGAGTGGCATGGTGAATGAGTTGTTGGGCTAAGGTATCAGAAGATTCTCATTACCAATATTAGCAACCTTCGGGATAAAAAATATTGATCGTCATAAATCAAGGGTTGTGAAGTATGTATTCAATTTTGGTTACAGTTTTGATTACTCTATTCAATTATGAGTTTGTTCACCAATTTTGTGAAGAATTCTAAGATAATGTTTTGCATAATATCTTGTATACGTCTGAATTTTGTGGCATTGGCCAAAAACACTAATTGAACATAAGTTTCTGAGGATATGAATCCGGATACATCTCTTCTTATTGTAACTGTGTTGTTTACTGTTCAAGACTTATCAAGCATAAATAATTATCTTTGTTCCAATTCTGACTCTATTCACCAATTTTGTGAAGAATTTTGAGATAATGTTTTCCAATCTTTTGAGGATATGCTTTGAGCTTTTATATTATATCTAATGTTCTGTTATTGATCAGAATGAAAATAAATGTTCGACAACAATTTTGGATATCATATATTTGTTCCATTTGTAGTATTTATTTTAATCATAGCTATGATTATTGGCATTTGGATATAAGTATAGTTCTTATTGTTGTAACTATGTGGGTTACTATTCAAGACTTCTCAAGGACATAGACTGATTACTTTGTTCCAATTCTGAGTCTGCTCACTAATTTTATAAATAATTCTGAGATAATGTTTTGCATAAATTTTCAAGGATATGCTTTGAGATTTTATACTATGTCTAATGTTTTTTTATTGACCAGAATGAAAATAAATGCTCAACAACAGTTTTGGATCTTAGATATATATTCCATCTGTAGTAATTATTTTAATCATAACTATAATGATTGGCATTTGAATCTTGATATAGTTCTTGTTATTGTAACTGTGTCGGTTACTGTTCAAGACTTCTAAAGCACAATAACTGATTACCCTGTTCCAATTCTGAGTTTTTTCACCAATTTTGTGAAGAATTTCGAGATAACGTTTGGCATAAGATCTTGTATATGTATGAATTATGTGGCATTGGCCAAAAACGTTGATTAAACATAATCTTTTGAGGATATAATTTCAACTTTTATATTATATCTAATGTAATATTGTTGATCAGAATGAAAATAAACTTTCAAAAAAGTATTGGATCTCAAATATTTGTTCCATCTGTATTATTTGTTTTAATCATAACTATGATGATTGGAATTTCAATCTAGATATAGTTATTGTTACTATAGGCTTGTTGGTTATTGTTCAAGACTTCTTAAGCACAAATATTCATTACTTTGTTCTAATTATGAGTCTATTCACCAAATTTTTGAAGAATTTTGAGATAATTTGTTGCATAAGTTTTCGAGGATATGCTTTGAGATTTTATATTATATCTAATGTTTTTTTATTGATCAAAATGATCTAAATTTTTGTAATTAAGTAATTAATGTCAATTTAAACTGAATTTACTACTTTTGGATCTATGTTTGTGTTGCATGCATCAATTAGGTGTAAGACTAAATTCCTCTATGCTTCTGTAATTGTGGAAGGGGTCAAATGATGATTATTCCTTTAATTCGACACATGTTTTACCTGTGTACATTGTTTATTTTCGCATAGACTTTAGCTTGTCACATGACTTTCTTCCACATAGTATTTGGCTTAGATATTCTTGTGCAACACAACTCTTTCCCTTTGCTCCACATACTCACTTTTGCATTTTCGCACACATTCTTGTCTCTGCACACTTCTTCAGTGCACCTATATCCGATAAAGCACTTGTTACACATACACATAAGTTTTTCACCTTTTCACACTTTCTCTCCTTTGCACATTTGTTTCACACATTTTCGTAATGCACAACAATCGTGTTGAACTCAATTATAAATTAATTATCTCCATAATGGTTCTAGTTTATGAAAAACTATGAAACTTAACTTTTTTCCTTCACGCATGCAAGTTGTGTTATTCAGATATGCACTTTAGCTCTACACACATCTTGCTCATATATGCCTTAGCTTCGCACATTTCTTATTGTGCACATCCCTTACTTGAGAAATGACTACAATAATATTTTCACTTTGTAGGGTGGAGGAGACTTTCTAGGAAATTGGGTCAATAATCAAATACATATGTTTAAAATATTTAGTCGAATTCCAAAAAAACTTGCTAGAGATACAAAAGGTTATGATGTCTCTTCCACTTTCACACATCGATACACATTTTCCCCTTCGCACATCCTTTATCTCATAGATGTGTTAGCTCTGCACATTCCTTATTGTGCACATCACGTACTTTAACCAATTTTAGTGTTAATAAGCTTTTCTCAAGCGAAGGCATTTGCAACATAGGCCTATAGACGTTACTAAATGAGCAAGGGTGTCATTATTTACTTTTTTTCATATATAAAAAGCATTATAAATCTAAATATCACCATCAGTAGGAATTTTCGCCAGAAAAACTTGTTGCATACATCTCTGCCATGTTTCTTTTCCCATGTTTGATCTAGATCCAATGCAAGAAGTGTTCTATGAAAGGTGCTGATATCCCTTTTGTGTGTCCCTCTTCCCATACACATCTGCACCTCTGCATACATTCACCCTCTGTAAACTTCCTTCACATTTCTTCATCCCACACAATAAATAAAACTTTTACAATTAAAACTTCCAATTAGTATAACATAGAAGTGAGGTTATAAAGAACTTATTACATATAGCCTTCAAGTAGGTCTAACATATTTAATCATCTAGTGTTCTAGTAGTATGAAAATTTTCTCTTGAGCTCTAGAAAATTATCCGAGGACACAAGTTCTTGCTACATAAATTGTTTATTATATTCAATTATCCTCATCACGGTTAAACTACATAAGTAAAGTCATTGGATAGGAAACTCATTGTTTTCATACTCGAATATACAGTTTCATGAAACATGATAATATTTTTACTATTGTTTTATTTAGTGGGGAATATGATCCATTCTCACATTTAAGAGTACTAAGAAACGAACTGACATTTGATTCTTGGTCATCGTGAAATAAAATGTTTTTCTTCAAAAAAAATAAACTAGGCCACAAATTATATAAACACAAAATGCATTCACATGATCATATTATGGAATAAAATTGACTGTTTCATGAAAAGGAAGATAATTTAGTTCCGACGATTTATCAATATTAACTTTAAAAAATTATTCCTTCCAAAGCCTTTTTCCTACATATTCCTGAAACTATGATAAGCATATCCTTAACTGGTTACTCTCGTAGACCGATGAGTAATAAGAAAATACCTCAAGGCTTTAAGGGTCATGAAGGAGTCTCCTATTTTCAAATAGAATATTGTACCTCAAACTTGAATTGATGAATCAAGGTTGATCCTGTATGATTTGTTTCTGATGGAAGCAGAAGGACTCATGTGTCAAAGGGAGCAACTAGGGAGCCTTGCTTTAGCTTCAGAGGGAGTTGACCTCTGAGTTCGAGATGAAGGACCTAGATTTGATGCATTACCTCCTTGAATCATTATTGATATCCCTCATATATTTTTGGGGTGATGGACTGTCATTGAGATTATTATGATATATAGTTGATATCCTACTGTAACTAGAAACCCACAGTGGTAGAGGGAGTAGCCAGGATTGCCACAATAGGATCTATTTTAGAAAGAGCACCCAATTTAGTTAACAAGAAAGTATTCAATCATCTTATGGTTAAGCCAAGGCATGTGTAACACCCTCCTCCCACATCTACCCAAGTAACTGGCCAATCGGGGTAAACATGTGATGAGAAGTTACTATGATATGATTTGACTCCCTATGTGTCAGTTAAGGAAGTGGAACCAGTGGAGCACATCACACAGACCTTCCACATCAGCAATAGAACTCCCAAAATCCATCCCAACCACTCAGGTAACTAGCACCTGAGTCCCACTATAGTTTTAGTGCATCAAACCCCTAGACGCTCCCTTGATATGGACCGGCGTGTGTCTAGGAGGCTAAGTGACACTTTTTTAGGCCCATAGTCCAGGTCACTGCCCAAAACTGAATGGCACTTTCACAAATGAAATTTCATAATGGAAAAAATATACATTTTCAAAAACATCAACAAGGACTAAACTGGACCCCTACTAGCCATGATAGTCATTTCATCAAACATGTCACAAACATGAAATCTATAGGTCTTAACAGTAAGACTGAGCATAGGGGTCTCATACTTATCTGAGAATCGCTAAGAAGAATTGATGCCTCAACACATTAGCTGCAATTTCATCTATTAGCTCATATATACATTGTTCATTCATTTACAAGTAAAAAAATGATGAGATCCATACATATCCATTGTCGTAATACATGTTCATAACTAGCGTAGTAAAAAAAGAAATACCAAGGAAACAATAGCCATATAATCAACATATAAACCGGTATAATACTCATGAATTAATAAGGAGAAATAACCTCATATTAATGATGAAAAGGCCAATCCGGTGTGGGACTTCTGTGAAACACTTGACCGTAGACATGGTTGAGCCAATTCTCTCTTCAACCAGTCACCCCCATGCCATATTCCAAGCTTGAATGTGGGATCTAATGGAACAATCTATCAAAACTAAACCAGGGATTTTGGAGGCCAAACCACCTCAACCCATAAAACACTGATTCCAACTCATGGTGAGACATCACAAACCATCACCAAATTGGTCTCTAACCAAGCCTTCCAGCGCTCTAGAGTATTTGTTCCAACCAAGGCTTCTAGGACTAGTAACTCAACCCACAGTTGTTGGCGGGCTTCCAGAGTTTTTATCCAACCAGGGCTTCCAGGACTAGTAACTCAACCCACCAAGGGTTTCGAGACAGTTTGTCAAACCAAGGCTTATAGGACTAGTAACTCAACCCAAGCTGTTATAGGGCTTCTAGAGCATTTGTCCAACCAGGGCTTCCAGGAACTAGTAACTCAACCCAAGTTAAAGGAAACACGAGAACCAAAAAAAAATAAAATGAACCCACAACACCATGGATATCTAGGAAATGGAAATTCTAGTAAAATCCACTGTCAATCTAGGCAATCCTCCATGCCAATGATAGATCATTACCATAAACCACATGCATGCCAAAACTAGTGAGGAAAACATACATGCAACTCGGTACCTGCAAGAAAAACTCATTGTAGTTGCTGATCCTGAGGTCCTCTTGTGATTTCCTTCTCTTCCTTTGCCTTCTTGCTCCAAAACTCCAAGTATGCCACACTCCTCCAAGAGTTCTCCGAGAAAACTCTAAGTGTCCAAGAGTATGAGGGTGAGAGAGAGAGCTCCAAAACTGAACTGAAAAAAGTTTGTGAACTGATCCTCAAAAGATTTTTTTATCAATAAGGCCTCTATTTTCTTCATTTTCCATTCTTTCCCTTCATTTTCTGCCTCACATGCAACCTATGACCTTTCACCTCCCTTTTTTCCTAATTCCCATTATTTTCATAAATAAGTGTGCCAAATGTCATTTTTCCTTTCCAATTCCTTTGCCATTTCCTTTGCCAATTTCCTTAACCATTAATCAATCACCAGTGATCCCCATCACTATGCTTTTTCCCAACATTCAGCTTGGAATAAGTGTCCCATCAACCGTGGTTATTATTATGCCTTTATTATCTTTTATTACATGGAATTGTTCACCAGGACTGTTATAGAACCCTCCCACTTGGGGAAACATCGTCCTTGGTGTTCAACAACACCTAAAACCAACAAGGTTGTTGTAAACAAAACATATTTCCCCTGGAGCTTTATAACTTAGCTCGTGGTGGTATTTACAATGATCATTTCGCTGAGAAGAAAACCAACATGACAACATAACAATTATAACATCATAATGACATGACACCCATACCGCTTATTGGATCTTTATAACATATCTCATTTTTGTATTTACATCCATATACATATGTACATATACCAAACATCACCAAAACATGTACCAAAATCATATACCAAATACATATACCAAAACATTCACTCAATTAGCGAAAAAGGAAGGATAAATAGCCTGCATCTAATCCATTATCTCCCATGTAGCTTCATCAAGCCCAAAGTGCTTCTATTTCACTTTAACTTGTTCGTTTGCTTGGTTCCAGGCATGAGCATATTTCTCTGTAAAATTCACTACGATTCCGGCTAGAATTATCCTTTTGGCTCCTCCTGTAATACAGACCATTCAATCACATGACCAACATATTTAACATACTTCTTGAGCAATGACACATGGAAAACATCATGGAATTTCACTATCGGAGGCAGTGCAAGTCGATAGGCTACTGTCCCAACCCTCTCAATAATCCTGAAAGGTTCACAAAACCAAGGTGTTAGCTTGGCACATGATCCAATCCGCAAGGAGATCTTATTCAGTTTGATGTGCAATTACACCGGTTCCCCAACCTGGAACTCCTTAAACAACCTATTATGATATTTATAGCTCTTCTGCCTATACTGTGTTGTTTTCAAATTCTTCTTGAATACCTAATTTTCCACTACATGTCTTCCAACATGTCTGGTCCAATCAACACCCTATTTCTAGGATCACTCCAATTGATGGGAGTATTTCAACTCTGCCCATAGAATGCCTTAAATAGACTCATTGTCACTGACTTCTGGTACGCATTATTGTAAGTGAACTCTACAAGTGGAAGGTACACTTCCCAATTTTGATGTTGATGGATCACATACATCCTCAACATGTCCTCCAATATCCTGTTGACCCTCTTTGTCTGTCCATATTTTTGCGAATGATAAGTTATACTGAAGGCCAAGTCTATGCCCAAACCTGCAAATAACTCTTTCCAAAACTTGGAAGTGAAATTCACATCCCTATATGACACAATATTCTTCGCATCCCTATATGACCACATCCCTGATGAACACCTTTGCTACATCACTTACTGAGAATGTAGACCTCACTGGAATGTTGTGTGCTAACTTATCGACCTGTCCACCACTACCATGATGGAATCATGTTTTCTCACTATCCTCAGAAAACCTGTGATAAATTCCATGGAAATGACCTCCCATTTCCACTCTGGAATCAAAATCAACTGTAGCAGTCCACCTAGATGCTTACACTTTGCCTTCACCTGTTGACAATCCAAGCACCTAGCCACAAACTCTGCTACGTCTCTCTTCAAATTCGGCCAATAATAGAATTTATTCACTATTGTCAGTGTCTTCTAATATCCTGGGTGACCCGAATATGGTTTCACATGAAATTGCCTCAAGATCACATTCTTGAGCTCACTGATATCTTGCACATATATCCTGTCTCTAAATCTAATTAATCCATATGTCGTGAGACAATAGTCCACATCCTATGCACCTGCATTTGTACCTATATGTGTACCACTACCTGTACCTGTACCTGTACTCTACTACAACCTGTGCACAATCTCCATATACATGACATCCTGTTGACCTGCCTGCAATATCCTATCTTGTAAATATGTCCCATAGGAGCTCATAGTTGCTATGTGATTTACCTATATATGCCTACTAAGAGCATCTTCCACCATGTTCTCTTTACCTTTGATATACCTAATCTCAAAATCGAACTCACTGATCGTGGCCAACCACCGAGCCTGCCTGCCATTCAGATTCAGTTGGTCAAATAGATACTACAAACCACTATGATCACTCATCAATACAAACCTCCTACCAAGAAGATAGTGCCTCCACATCTTCAATGCATGTATGATCGCTTCCAACTCAAGATCATGTGTCAGGTAGTTCTGTTCATGTTCATTCATTTTATTTGACTCATAGCATACCACCTACCCATTCGCCATAAGGACTCCATTAAGTCCTCTCTTGCAAGAATTTGTACATACTATAAACTCTTTGTCTGTATCTGCAATATTTAACATTGGTGCATGTGTCAACAACTTGTTTGAGCTCCTCAAAACTAGTTCCACACTCCTTTGTCCATTCAAACTTCTTACCTTTCCTCTGCAATGATGTGATAGGATAAGAAATCTGTGAAAATTTCTTGATGAACCTCCTATAATAACCTATTAACCCCATGAAAGATATCACCTCATCCAAATTCCTAGGATATGTCCACTCCATGATAGATCTTACCTTTTATGGGCAATGCTATGCCATCCTTGGAAGCCACATGTCCCAAGTAGTGTACCTCATTCTGAAAGAAATTGCACTTGTGGAGCTTAGCTTACAATTGATGCTCTCTCAACAATATCAACATTGTTGCTAAATGCTCAGCATGCTCTTCTTCATTTTTTGAATATACCAATATATCATCAATGAACACAATAACAAACTTGTCCAAATATGGATGAAACACACTATTCATCAAGCACATAAAGGTAGTTGGAGCATTAGTTAAACCAAATGGAACTACAACAAACGCATTATTCCCATACCTAGTCTAAAAATCTATCTTGTAGATGTCCTCTTCTTTAATGCGTCTCTGATGATATCCGAATCTTAGATCAATATTCAATAACATTGTTGCTCCCTTCAAATGATCAAACAAGTCATCAATCCTCGATAACAGATACCTGTTCTTGATGGTCACTTTTTTCAACTTCCTGTAGTCAATTCATAACCTGAGAGTACCATCCTTCTTCCTCACAAAAAATATAGGTGCACCCCATGGTGATACACTTGGCCTAATTTATCCCTTGTCCAACATTTCCTTCAACTGTAGCTTCAACTATACCAAATTTGGAGTGCTCATCCTATAATGTGCCTTTGATGTCGGAGTTGCCCCTGGCACCAACTCAATAAAAAATTCTACATCCCTATGAGGTGGAAACTCTAAAATATATGCAGGAAATACATCCTAAAATTGCTGTAGAACTGGGTACCTTCTCAAAATAGTTGCATCCTCAACTTCCTTACCTTTGTCACTAGAAATGTGCACTATAAATAACACACACCCTTTATTGCGACTACTCTTGGCATGCATAGTTGTCACCATTTTAAATGATGTTGCTTTCTTCTTACCCCACAAGACTTTTTGTTCCCCATTGTCATCCAAACAATCAATATACTTGTCATAAAAATCCACCTTGGTCTTATGAAGATACAACCAATCCATGCCCAACAACATATTGTATGATCCCAATGGTAATACATTCAAATGTGTTGAGGTAGGAATACAATTCAGATCAAATGCACAAGATCTTACCCAATTATGAACTCGCTTATTTGTACATGTAGCCAACTACACTAACCAAGACTCTGCATGCACTTATTTATTCAAACACTACTTATCCACCAAGTCAATATTAACATAACTATAATCATATCTAGGGTCAATCAAAATAGGAACAACTTGATCACAAATCTTACCCTCCATCTCAATGGTAGATGTTTGATGGGTTTCTTGTCTATTATCTTGCGTTTCATAAACCCTAGGAATACTCTTTCCAATATCTCCCACTGTCTGTGCCCCCTGAGCACTGTAGATCTGCAGTCTACCACACTGATGTTGTGGACAATCTCTCTTGCGATGATCATTTCCACAAGTCCAACACTCTATAGGCTTCCATCCTACATCCTTGATTTTCTCCTCAAATCAAAGTCTTGTTCTTTGTCAGATGCATTGAGCTTCTTAAATGGCACTACATTCTCTTTGTTACCTGTACCCTGAGGTATTTCTTGATTCTTTTCCCATTTTCCTTTGTTCTTTTCATTACCTTTCTTGTCCAGCTTAGTCTCAAATCTATGCTTCGAATTTTCATATAAATGCTTTATCTTTTAGATGGCCTCCTCCAATGATCTAGGCTCATTGAACTCAATCTGTCTTTGAATTCAATCAATAATCCACTAATGAATCTCTGAATCTTGGCCTTCTCCTCCTTGAGGTAAGGCACATAACTCAGTAGCTCCAAGAATCTGCTAGTGTACTCCTCATTTGTCATCGATCCCATCTTTAGCTCATAGAATTATTTTGCTATGTCATCAAAGTATCTCTCTAATAGGTACTTCTTCTTGAATAGTCTCTTGAACTCATTCCAAGTCAAGTCCTCCTCATGAATACCTCTGAAATTCTTCACATCTTCCCACCAAATATCTGCTTTACCTTTGAGACTGAATGTATCTATTTTGGCTTTCATGTTCTTTGAGTAACCATGCAACCTAAAGAACTTACTCATACCAAGAAACCATGCCTCTACATCCTTTTATTTCTTCATCTCTCCATCAAATGTAGGTGGCTTTTCTTTCTTAAACTCGTCTGGAAAATATCCCCTATCACTCCTCTTGTAAGGATGATAACGATGCCGATCATAATGTCTGTTAGATCCATAACTAGAATAGTACTTGTGTCTATCACCTCTCCTATCTGGATTTTCCAAGGACCTACCATCTCTGATCGTGTCCTCTTTTTCCCACCTGTACTCACCATGAGACCCACTGACATATGCCCCATTACTTTTGTCCTCCTACTCATGGCTGATCTGAAGTGGTCCCTATCACTACAATTCTGACAAACTCTGAAGTATCATTGCATTTACCTCTGCTTGTTTCTCTTGTGCCTATATGATTCTATCATTGTCTTCCTTACAACTCCTTATTTCTGCTTTTAAGCTTCTCAATGTGTCTGCCAAATTAGAAGAGTGCCCAATGCCACATTTCTCATCTGATCCATAGGGAGAGTCTCAAGAACTATAGTCTACCATCTTGCTAGTCATATTTAATATTCTTCCTACAAGGTATATCATGTTAGCTAAACCAAATCACAATAAACCAACGTACGTTAGCATAATTCAGGGTGGATACCTCATCTATAGGATCAAAAAATCAATGTAATACATGTATAACATAATCATCACCACATATAGAAATAAAACACATAAGCATATGACCATTTAACCATCATTCTAGCTAGATCCCAGTCACCAATGCATGACCATATCAACTACACATACCATGACCTCATGCATGACAACAACCACTACATCATTGTACAATTGACCACATGTGAATACTAACATGTATAAACAATGCATAATCAACCATACAGTCATAATGAAACACTCCATAATGGCACCATCAACTCACCACGACGACCTCACTGCAACCATAACCCCTACCAGACAAAAGCAACAAGCACATGGTCTTACAACGCAAGAAACACACATGCAACTGAAATGAATGCATGAAAAACATACATCCCGTCCAGTCTGAGGGGTGAACCATGCTCTGATACCACTCTGTAACACCCTCCTCCCACATCTACCCAAGTAACCAGCCAATTGGGGTACAAATGTGACGAGAAGTTACTATGATATGATTAGACTTCCTATGTGTCAGTTAAGGAAGTGGAACTAGTGGAACACATCACACAAACCTTCCACATCAACAACATAACTCCTAGGAGCCATCCCAACCACTCAAGTAACCATCCCCTGAGTCCCACTGAAGTTTTTGTGCATAAAACTCCTGGACGCTCCCTTGATATGGACCAGCGTACGTCTAGGAAGCTCCAGATGCTCCCACAACAAGGGAAAGCGAGTGTCCTGGGACTTTTTCCCCATTGTTGTGCCTGAGACTCCTAGATTTGTGCCACTTTTTTAGGCCCACAACCTTGGTCACTACCCAGAACTCAAAGACACCTTCAGAAATGAAATTTCACAATAGAACAAAGATACATCTGCACCATCTGAGAATCACTAAGAAGAATTGATGCCTCAACACATTAGCTGCAATTTCATCTATTAGGCCATAGATACATTGTTCATTCATTTACAAGTAAGAACATGATGAGAGACATACATATCCACTGTCATACTACATGTCCATAACTAGTGTAATAACAACACAAATACCAAGGAAACAATAGCCATATAATCCACATATAAACTAGTATAATACTCAGGAATTAACAAAGAGAAATAACCTCATATTAATGATGCAAAGGAAAACCAGGTTTGGGACTTCCACAAACCACCTGACCATATACATGGTTGAGCCAAAAATCTCTTTAGCCAGTCACCCTCATGCCATATTCAAAGCATGAATGTGGGATCTCATGGAACAATCCATCAAAACCGAACCAGGGCTTCCAGAGGCCAAACCACCTCAACCCATAAAACAATGATTCCACCTCACAATCAAACATCACAAAACCATCACCATATTGGTCTCCACCCAAGCCTTCCATGGCTCCAGAGCTTTTGTTCCAACCAAGGCTTCTAGGACTAGTAACTCAACCCATAGCTATCATCAAGCTTCCAGAGCGTTTTTCCAACTAGGGCTTCCAAGACTAATAACTCAACCCACCAAGGTTTCTAGAGCATTTTTCCAACCAAGGCTTCTAGGACTAGTAACTCAACCCAAGTTGTTACAGGGCTTCCAAAACTTTTTTCCAAGCAGGGCTTCCAGGAACTAGTAACTCAAACCAAGCTAAAGGAAACATGATAACCAACCATAAAAACAAAGAAATGAACCCACAACACCATGGATATCTAGGAAATGGAAAGTCTAGGAATATCCACTATCAATCCAGGGAATCCTCCATGCCAATGACAAATCATGACCAATAAACTACATGCATGCCAAAACTAGTTAGGAAAACATACATGCAACTCGGTACCTGCAAGAAAAACTCGTTGTAGTTGTTGATCTTGATGTCCTCTTGTGATTTCCTTCTCTTCCTTTTTCTTTTTTCTCCAAAACTCCAAGTATGCCAAACTCCAACAAGAGTGCTCCCAGAAACTCTAAGTGTCCAAGAGTATGAGAGAGAGAGAATAGAGAGAGAGCTCCATAACTGCACTGACAAAAGTCTGTGAACAGATCCTCATAAGCCATTTTATTAATGAGGCCTCTATTTTCTTCATTTTCCATTATTTTCCTTAATTTTCCTCCTCATATGTAACATGTGACCTTTCACCTTCCTTTTCTCCTAATTTCCATTATTTTCATAAATAAATGTGCCAAAATGCCATTTTTCCTTTCGAAAGCCTTTGACCTAGCCTTTGCCAATTTCCTTAGTCATTAATTAATCACAAGTGATCCCTTCACTATTCTTTTTCCCAACATTATGCTTGGAATAAGTGTTATATCAAATGTGGCTATTATTCTGCCTTTATTAACTTTTATTACATGGAATTTTTTACCAAAGTTGTTACAACATGTGGCGCAACATGTGTTGAAGTGCCAACATAATGCAGTCTATTATGGCACAACCAATTATGGTTTGGGATATGTCTCAAACAATGTAATACAAGTGGAGGGACACATAGATTCACATTGGGTAGAGAGTGTAGAGTTCATCAGGATATTGTTTTAGTTTGATCTTCGTTATGATTTCTTTCATGAGCAGGAAGTAGATATATGCCACACACATTACCACAGAGGCTAAGTATATTGTAACTTGGTTAGTGAGTTGTGAAGTAGTATGGATTCATAAACTACTTGCAATATTGTTTGATCAAGTTCGGGTGACGACCATGATGACAAGTCAAAACACGGTGAGATCTAGTAGCAAGACATGGTATAGAAGGAAATAGTGTGGCTCTAGTACTATTCTACAGTGAAGCATACTGTTGACAAAACCTTTATCCCATGATGAATTTTATATGCTTTAAAGGAAAGCTTGGAGTGATTGAGCATGTCTTTCTCAACAATATAGAGTGATGAAATTGCAGCATCAAGGACAATCATTCTCTAGGCTAGCTCAGGTTGACCAAGATTAGGGAGAATGATCCAAACGGTTGACGTGATAGCATCAGGGACAAACATTATCCCTAGATCAATTATGTTGACCACGATTAGGGAGAATGGTCTGGCAGAGGACAAACATTCTTCCTAAGCCAAATATTTTGACCATGATTATCAAAAATGGTATTAGAGGCTTAGAATCACTCAATTAAGTTGTTTCCTTTCAACATTAGGGTCAGGATTTCTCTCCATATAGGTTGAGTGGAGCCATTTATCTTCATGGCCTATAATGAGGCCTTTATATTTGGGATGAGGATTACTCAAATGGATTGATTATGTCCCTAGGGTTTCACCATGGGTCAAAGAGATTGACCAAGATGATGATAAACCAAGGCTAGTCCATATACCATGGGTTAGAGGCGTTGACTAGAATCATGGTGACTAGTTGATGATAATGATGTACCATGATTTAGAGATGCTAACCAGGATTATGGTACGTAATTGATGTTTTATATTTTACCATAAGTTAAATTTGTTGACCAGAATTATGGTAATTAGATGATGTTGATGCTAATCAAATTGTCTTAACCTTTTCTTAGATAAATTTGTCAACAAGAGAACATATGGATAGTCATTATGAATACCTCCCTAGTTAAGAGGGGGTGTTGAATTTTGTTGTTATGGTCGGTCTTCATAAGTCATATTTTAGCCCTTGAAATGTATATAATTAAAAATTTATGACATGTTCTTCATGTCATTTTCAAAATAAAAATTTTGAATTCTTAAATTTAACTTTTTGGGCTCCAAATAAGGTAAAGTCGGCCCTCTTAATGTAAAGTTAGCCCAGTTGGAAGAGACATCCATTTGGCCTCATAGAAGTTTATATATAAGGCATATGTCGTCCTCCTTAAGGTAGTGATTCGATCTCATACACACACAATATCTTCTAGGAATCCAAGCACACGAAAAACAAGACAAGAAGGATGAAGAAGGACGAAATCATCTCAAGCATCTTATCTCTATTGCTTTGACCTCACACATTTGGTTTCTCTCTCTTCCATCAAATTCACACACGTGAATTTTTTGGGAAGTAGTTTCCTAACATAGGTTTTCTTTTCTGGTAGCATCAAGATTTAATTTTTGGGCATAGAAGGAGGCTGAATTTCAGCCTAGACAGATTAGATTAGGTCAAATTTATTGGGTAGATTGGTGACTTGAAATGAGGGTTGGTTGAACAAGCTTGACCAAGATTATATTGTTGGTTAGTTTGAATTTGTATTAGACTAGAAGAGTTAGATGTACCTCTGTTGAAATTAATTAGTTCTCTAAGGAAAAGGTTGTTGGGTTTTCCCCCATGTGGGTTTTCCCAGGGTAAATTCTTGTGTCTCTTGTTTGGTTATCTCTTTATGATCCTACTGGAATTTTGTTTATATTTTTGAGATATTTTGTGTAATTACTTTATGATGAATGTGAATGAAAGAAAATATTATCCTAAGAAATAATAAGAAGTAATTATTAGTTTAGAATACATATGAAAAATCAACAAGTCTCTCATTGTATTTTCAATTTCCTGCAATATAAAGTTCCTTTCCATTCATGTTCAATTGATGTTGTCTTGAGTATCTTGATGAATGGTGTTTTAATTGATTCCAATGATGATTCTTGAACACTCTTAATATTTTCTGGAATGCAACAGTTGGAAGCTCCAAATGACAAGCATCCTAGATGAAAGGATGGTAAGTCCTTCATGCCCCACATTAATTGAAGAAACTGGATGTAGAGGTTAGTGATTTTTATCATGATATCATCACCATTGGATATTCATCATCATGAATATTCTAATGGTATGTGGTTCATCATGTGGCTCCTCACAATTTTTAGTTATGTCCTTTCAAAGATGAAGCCCCATCTTGTGGCAAAATTCCCCAAAAAGGAGTGTTGATGTGGCAACATATTAGTGGCTAAAGCTATGACTCTAATCATAGAAAGGTCACTCATTAAATTACTAAATCTTTGTTGAAGGGGTTAAATTTGATCCTTGAAATTTTATTATTACATGGTCAGAATTATGGAGGAAAGGTTTAAATAAAATGTATTAATATTATGATCCAAAAGGGTAGAGGGAAAATTTGATTCAAAATATTATAAGTCGGCCCCAAAAAATTTTAATTTTCCCTCCTTTGGTAAATTCGGCCCTCTAAAGGTTTATCTTTCCACTATCAATAGGGATCGATTTATCTTCTTCGTACATGGTCATATATCACTTAAATCTATATATTATGCTTGTGGTATATGAGGAGTCCGAAATGTCTCAAGAAGGTCAACAAATATTGTTAAGGAGGTCTACGAAAGGTGTTAAGGAGATCTACAATTTCCTGAGGAACTTCAGCCCTCTTGAAAGGGAAGATGTGGACATTACATTATGCTTATGGATTCTACATTTGGGAATGGAATTCGTGGAGTTTGAGTTAGTTTTTTCTAGTGGCATATTTCTTTAGTGATTTCTATTAATTAAGGCCTCACTCTGAATTAGATCATAGTGTTTTTGGTATTTCATCCCTCTGCTGGGGAAATATCAAAGCCACTTTTGAGACCTTTTCTAATACATCTCCAGAATTGATTGAAGACATGCTGAAGGAAAAATTTAGGGCATCCATACATAGTGACCTAACTCTGATTTTGGGCCTCAGTACACAAGTTTTCCCTTGAATTTCACTCCTCAAAATCTTAGTCAACTAGCCTTAGTTTCAACCCTCAAAGTCTCAGATGTCAAGCCTTGATACACAATGATTTAAATCATATTTATTCATGTGTTCTATCTTTTAAGGTATATAACATCAAACCATGGATCTATATCATTTCAACCCTTCAAGGACACTACGATTACACTCTTATGTGATATTAAGAACAAAGTTTGGTTGAGCCTCCATCATGTTTCAAATTACGCTTTTAACCATATATCCAAGCTCATTCCATGTTTGGGTATAAACTGAAATAAGGGTTTTATTTTTTGGTGAACAGAGTTTCATAGGAGTCTACAATATTGTGATATTAAATACTTATATAGTTACTAGAAAATAAAGCTACCTAATATATTCTCAAAGGCATATCTTAGAGACAAACCTAAATTTTGAAATAGCCTGAGTAGCGTCTGTAAAAATATTAAAGGTTATCTGATCCATGTTCTTAAATCCTAACCCCTCCCCAGATCTCAGTAAACTATTCGATTTTGAATTGTAATATTTGGATGCATCTAGTTCTATCAAGATTGTAGTAGGAATGAATTGACAAAGGTCCAAGGGTTTGAAATAAAAATAAAAATAAAGCATATGTGTTAAAAGACTCTTGGTTGGAAAATCCCTTCTGCCCTAGTTCTAAGAACTATACCATCAGAAGGATCAAAAAGTTGAATTACAACATTGACATTTTGCAACAGTTGAAGAAGTTTGATTTCGGTTAGTAGTAAGTGTTTCACTGTCATTGAAGAAGTTTGATTGTTCAACATGTATTTTCCATTGCATTTTGCTATAGCTGGTGCAAATGTAATTAAATAAGTGTGGGTTTTCAAGCCAAGTAGGTTTAAATTTTTCTAATACCATGTATTATGGCTACTACAAAGATGAGATCTTGGTGAGGGTATATGAGGACAAAAATTATTAGAAAATGTAGATACATGTATTCCAGGGTTTGATGTTTGATCCTGGTTGATCCAACATTTGCAATAAGAGGATTGACCTAAGACTCAACATAGATATATATTGTTCCTATTACAGTTATTGTTAGTATTCTCTTAGTTGAGCATATAAAAGTTTGAATTGTTAATATACTATGGGGATTTGATGACTAAATTGTTGTTGATATTTAGTTGTGGAGTAGAGAGGTTTTTACTGCAAGGAGAAGAGGTTGATCAAGTGATGCATGTGTGATACATTGATGATGGGGTCATGTTGGTATACACATATATTTTTTTAGGGTTTACATCATGAATTTGGTGTATTCAAGCAAAATTGTTGCTTAGGTTTTGTATTACTAATGTATGTCATCATACATGATTAATGTCTCATAATTAGACAAGATGATATAATTTGAGCAGAGCGTTTGTGGCAGGGAACTTGACAGGTTCTTTTATCATAGACAGAACAACAATATTGGTATCAATGTTATTGGTCAATTGACTTATTGAAAAGTTTTGTGAAGTTGGGATTCATGCACATAAGCAGATTTAATGAAGCAAAGATTATATCATAGTCCTTTGTTATGTTGATTTTGAGCACACGTGGATCTGGTTTGAAAATATATAAAGCGTGGTCTGTGAGTGTGAGGTCAACTTCATATCCTTCAATACAAGTGGCAGCTTGTTGATCAGGGTGGTAGGGTGGTTCAAGGTAGGATATTAGAGTCTCCTTCAGGTCAGAGCTTGAGAACACTTCAAGGTGGTAAGGTGGTGATAGGGAGGGTTGGATATTGCATAGGGCATTGGAGCGTCCTTTCAATTGGAGATGGTAAAGCCATGGAATTGGAGCATCCTTCTAGTTGGATATGGTAAGTCAGGGCATTGGAGCATCCTTCAAGTTAGAGTGTGTAAACTAGGGGGTTGGAGCCTCTTTCAATTGGAGATGAAAATCATGGAAGTTGGAGCTTCCCAATTGATGTAAATGATTGAAGACAAATAGTAAGAAGTGTTCATTGGTTTTTCTCCCTAAAGGGTTTCCAACTAAAAATATTTGGTGTACATTCTTTATTGTTATGCATTGTTGAATGGTGTTGATGAATATTTATATTTATTGGATGCTAATGATAATTAATGCTCTGTGAAGTTAAACTTAACTAATTGAAGAAAAATATTGATTCACCCCCCTCTCAGTATTTCCAACATATCTAGCGTTCTACTACATTCGTAAACCAATTCCTTTCCTAAGGAGGTAGGTCATCCTCGTTTCCTATAAAAATTTTGTACTTATATTGTAGTTGTAGCATTATTTACAGTTTAGTCTATTTTTATAAATATTTGGTTTCTTTCATTTTACTGCAACTTTAAATTATAGTAGTTGTAACCTTGTATCATAGTTCTATTGTTACGACACATTCATTAATTTTGTTCTTAACCAATAACTAATCATTGTCGTGATATTTATACAACAATTCTTGACTTAGATTGTTAATGCAACTTCATGCTAACACTAGAATACATTGCTTTCCAGAACTACAATTGCTCTATTTTTTATTTGGTTTAGTTTCATTATTTTGTTTATGACATTCATTGTCCTATTTCCTTCTTGAACAAATTGTAGTTTGATGTTTTTTTACTTACTACATTACATTGCACATACAACTATATTTATGTTACAACAACCAAAATCACCTTAACATTGGAGCAATTCACCTTTGATGCCTGTGTGATTTAGTTTTGGCAAGTGTGAATGTACTCTCAGGCCAGTTACTCTTTACATTCATGTAAAGTTTGGATTGGATTGCAAGTGTGGTGTGGATCTATCATTGCGACTTGTGAAAAAATAGAAATATATTTCACTATGACATGGATTTAGAATACCACAACTATAGATTTTCATATCATAGGTGGTGCACAAAAATTCACAAGTTACATATGAAACTTAGTTAAAATTTAAATGTACAATATTTTGGTTTTATTTACCAAAAATTAGAAATATAATAGGAAGGACCATCAGGTACATTGATAATGGATGTTTGAAACATATGACAAGGGATGAAAACAAATTTCTCACCCTAAAGGAAGAAAAAGGAGGCAGTGTTACCTTTGGGGATAATATTTTTTCAAGGATAGTTAGAAAAAGGTACAGTTAGCATTAATGATAGAAATACTAAAACATAGAATGTGTTGCATATTTAAAGGTTGAATCACAATATTCTAAGTGACAACCAAATGTGCGATCAAGGTTACAACCTCACATGTCATTCTAAAGGATGTGAGAAAGCAGGTTCGAGAAGATTAGTGTCAAATGCAAATAGAACCCCAAACAATGTATATGTCCTCGATGAAGTCAAGAGAGAAAAATGGTGTCTAGGACAAGTAGGAAATATTTGGTTATGGCATAGAAGGATGGGTCATATAAACTTTGACAATATCATAAAAATTTTCAAGACACAAGAAATAATAGATATCTCGAGGATCCCAAAACCTACATACACTATTTCCATGCCATGTCAACATGGGAAGTATATGAGAGTTAGTTTCAAAAAACTGGGTTCTCAACATCAAATCCATTGGAACTTGTAAACGCATACTTATGCATTCTAGCAAGAACACAAACTTTAAAAGGTGAGAGTCACTTTATGTTGCTTATTGATGATTACACAAGAATGACATCGGTTACATCACTTAAAGAAAAAAAATGAGAAAATTGAGAAGTTTGAAGATTTTCAAATCATTAGTTTTCACTTTGTAGGGCAGAGGAGACTTTCTAGGAAATTGGGTCAGTAATAAAAGACATATGTGTAAAATATTTAGTCGAATTCCAAAAAAGCTTGCTAGAGATATGAAAGGTGATGATGCCTCTTCCACTTTCTCACATCAATACACATTTTCCCCTTCGCACATCCTTTAACTCACAATTATGTTAGCTCTGCACATTCCTTATTGCGCACATCCCGTACTTTCACCAATGTTAGTGTTAATAATCTTTTTTCAAGCGAAGGCACTTGCAACATAGGCCTATAGACATTAGTAAATGAGCAAGGCTATCAATATTCACTTTTTTATATATAAAAAACATTGGAAATCTAAATATTTCCATCCATAGGAATTTCCGCAAAAAACACTTGTTGCATACATCTCTATGCCACGTTTATTTTCCCATGTTTGATATAGATCCAATGTAAGAAGTGTTCTGTGAAAGGTGCATATATCCCTTCTGCATGTCCCTCTTCCCATACACATCCACACTTCCGCACCTCCACACGCATTCACCCTCTATAAACTTGCTTCACATATCTTCATCCCACACAATAAATAAAACTTTTACGATTAAAACTTCCAATTGGTATAATGTAGAAGTGATATTGTAAAGAACTTATTACATATAGCCTTCAAATATGTCTAATATATTTAATCATTGGGTGTTCTAGTAGTATGAAATTTTTCTCTTGAGCCCTGGAAAATTATTTGAGGACACAATTTGTTGCTACATAAATTATTTATTATATTCAATTATCCTCATCACGGTTAAATTGTATAAGTAAAGTCATTGGATAGGAAACTCATTGTTTTCAAACTCAAATATACAGTTTCATGAAACTTGATAATATTTTTACTGTTGTTTTCTTTAGTGGGGAATCTGCTCCATTCTCACATTTAAGAGTACTAAGAAACATACTCACATTCGATTCTTGGTCATCATGAAATAAAACATTTTTCTTCAAAAAAAAAAAAACTAGGCCACAAACTATATAAACACAAAATGTATTCACATGATCAAATTATGGAATAAATTGATTGTTTCATGTAAAGGAAGAGGATTTAGTTCTAACGAGTTATCAATATGAACTTAAAATATTTATTCCTTCCAAATCCTTTGTCCTACATATTCCTGAAACTATGACAAGCATATCCTTAACTAGTTACTCTCGCAGACCGATGACTGATAAGAATATTTTACCTCAGACTCGGATTAATGAATCAAGGTTGATCCTATATCATTTGTTCTGATGGAAGTAGAAGGAATAATGTGTTAGAGTGAGCAACCAGGGAGCCTTGTTTTAGCTTCAAAGGAAGTTGACCTCTGAGTTCGAGATGAAGGACCTAGATTTGATGCATTAACTCCTTGAAGCATTATTGAGATCCCTCATATATTTTTGGGATGATGGAATGTCGTTGAGATTATTAGGCTATATAGTTGATATGATACTGTAGCTATAAACCCACAGTGGTAGAGGGAGCAGCCAAGATTGTCACCACAAGAATTATTTCATAAAGAGCACCCAATTAAGGTGACCATAAAGTATTCAACCAACTTATGGTTGAGCCAAGGCATGTGGCTCAACATGTGTTGAAGTGCCAACATAATGCAGTCTATTATGGTACAACCAATTATGGTTTGAGATATGTCTGAAATAATGTATTATTAGGGGAGGGACACACAGATTCACATTGGGTAGAGAGTGTAGAGTTCATCATGATATTGTTTTAGTTTGGGCTTCATTATGATTTCTTGCATGATCAGGAAGTAGATTTATGCCACACTCAGTACTGCAGAGGTTAAGTATATTGTAACTTGGTCAGTAAGTTGAGAAGTAGTATGGCTTTAGAAACTACTTACGGGATTGGTTGATCAAGTACAGGTGATGACCATGATGACAAGTCAAAGCACAGTGAGATTTGGTGTTAAGACATGGTATAGAAGGAATAAAGGTGACTTCAGTACTATTCTACAGTCAATCAGATTGTTGACAAATCCTCTGTCCCAGGATGAAGTCTATATATTTTGAGGGAAAGCTTGGATTGATTGAGCATGTCTCTCTCAACAAAACAGAGTGATGAAATTGTAGCATCAAGGACAATACTTCTCAAGGCTAGGTCAGGTTAACCAGGATTAGGGAGAATGGTCTATATGGTTGATGTGATAGCATCAGGGAAAAACATTCTCCTTGGGTCAAGTATGTTGACTAGTATTAGGGAGAATGATTTGGAAGATGACATACATTCTTCCTGGGTCAAATATGTTAACCACGATTAGGAAGAATGGCCTTATAGGCTCATAATCACTCAATTGAGTGGGTGCCCTTCAACATTAGGGTCAGGATTTCTCTCCATATAGGTTGAGTGAACCCATTTATCATCATGGCCTAGAATGAGGCCTTTATATTTGGGATGAGGATTACTCAAATGGATTGATTATGTCCTCAGGGTTTCACCATGGGTCAAAGAGATTGACTAGGATAATGATAAACCAAGGCTAGTATGTATACCATGAATCAAAGGCATCAACTAGAATCATGGTGACTAGTGTATGATAATGATGTACCATGAGTTATATATGCTAACCAAAATTATGGTACCTAATTGATGTTCTAGATTTTACCATAGGTCAAAGTTGTTGACCAGAATTATGGTAATTAGATGATGTTGATGCCGATGAAATTGTTTTAACCTTTTCTTATAGAAATTTTTCAATAAAAGAACATCTAGATAGTCATTATGAATACCTCCATAGCTAAGAGGGAGTGTTGAATTTTGTAGCTATGGTCGGTATTCATAAGTAATATTTTATCCCTTGAAATATATAATTAAAAATGTTCAACATGTTCTTCATTTTGTTTTCAAAATAAAAATTTTGAATTCTTAAATTTGAATATTTGGGCTCTAAATAAGGTCAAGTCAGCCCATTTGGAAGAGATGCCCATTTTGCCTCACATAAGTCTACATATAAGGGATTTTTCCTACTCCTTAAGGTAGTGATTCGATCTCATACACACGATATTTTCTAAGCATCCAAGTGTGGGAAAAAAGAAGAAAAGAAGGTTGAAGGAGGGCGAAATCATCTCAAGTGTCTTCTCTCTATCGCTTTGACCTCGCACATGTGGTTTCTCTCTCTTCCAGCAAATTCACATGTGTGATTTTTCTAGGAAGTAGTTTCCTAACATAGGTCTGATTTTTGGGTAGCAACAAGATTTAATTTTTGGGCATAGAAGGAGGTTGAATTTCAGCCTAGATAGATCATATCAGGTCAAGTTTATTGGGTAGATTGGTGACTTGACGTGAGGGTTTTTTGAGTAGGTTTGACCAAGATTATATTGTTTTTCAGTTTGAATTTGTATTTGACTAGAAGAGTTAGATGTATCTCTGTTGAACTTAATAATTTCCCTAAGGAAAAGGTTGTTGGGTTTTCCCCCATGTGGGGTTTCCCAGGTTAAATTCGTGTGTCTCTTGTTTGGTTGTCTCTTTATGATCCTACCAACATTTTGTTTATATTTTTGAGATATTATATGTAATTACTTTATGATGAATGTGAATGAAAGAAAATATTAGCTTAAGAAATAATAAGAAGTAATTATCAGTTTAGAATACATATGAAAAATGAACAAGTCTTTCCTTGTATTTTTAGTTTCCTACAATATAAAGTTCCTTTACATTCATGTTAAATTGATTTTATGTTGAGTACCTTGTTGAATGGTGTTTTCATTGATTCCAATGATGATTCTTGAACGCTCTTAATATTTTTCTAGAATGCATCAGTTGGTAGCTCCAAATGACAAGCATCTAAGAAGAAAGGATGGTAAGTCATTGATGCCCCACATTAATTCAATAAATTGGATGTATAGGATAGTAATTTTGATCATGATATCATCACCATTGGATAGTCATCATAAAAATTATTCTAATGGTATGTGGCTCATCATGTGGTTCCTCACAATTTGATAGTTATGTCCTTTCAAATATGAAGCTCTGTTGTGTGACCAAAGTCCCCAAAAAGGAGTGTTGATGTGGCAACATATCACTAGCTAAAGCTATGACTCTAATAATAGAAAGGTCCTTCATTAATTTACTAAATATTTGTTCAAGGGGTTAAATTTGATCCTTGAAATTTTATTATTACATGGTCAAAATTATGGAGGAAAGGTTTAAATAAAATGTATTAATATTATGATCCAAAATGGTAGAGGGGAAATTTGGCTCCAAGACAAATTTAAAATTCAATTCAAAATATTATAGGTCGGCCCCAACAAATTTTAATTTTCCCTCCTTTCGTAAATTTGGTCGTCTAAAGCTTTATCTTTCCACTATAAATAGGGATCAATTTCTCTTCTTCATACATGGTGATATATCACTTAAATCTATATATTATGCTTGTGGACTATAAGGAGTCCCAATGTCTTAATATGGTCAATAGATATTGTTAAGGAGGTCTATGAAAGGTGTTAAGGAGATCTGCAATTCCCTAAGGAACTCCATCCCTCTTGAAAGGGAAGATCTAGACATTACATTATGCTTATGGCTTCTACCTTTGGGCATGGAATTCATGGGGTTTAAGTTGGTGTTTTCTAGTGGCATGTTTCTTCAGTTATTTGTATTAATTAAGGCCTCTCTTTGACTTAGATCATAGTCTTTTTGGTATTTCGACCCTCTGCTAGGGAAATATCTGAGCACACTTTCGAGACCTTTTCTAATACATCTCCGGTATTGATTAAATACATGTTGAAGGAAACATTGTGGCCCTCCATACACAGTGACCTAACTCTGATTTTGGGCATCAGTACACAAGTTTTTCCTTCGATTTCGCTCCTAAAAATCTTAGTCACCTAGCCTTGGTTTCATCCTTCCTTAGATAGTGGCATCCCTTGGTTTTAGACCTCAAAGTCTCAAACGTCCAGGCATGATATATAGTGATTTAAACCCATATTTGGTCATGTGTTATATGTTTTAAGGTCTATAACATAAAACCCTGGATCTCTATCATTTCTACCCTTCAAGGGCACTGCAATTACTCTCTTATGTGGTATTAAGAAAAGAGTTTGGTTGAGCCTCCATCATGTTTCACTTTAAGATTTTAGCCATATATCATAGCTCATTCCATGTTTGGGTGTAAACAGAAATAAGGGTTTTACATTTTGGTGAATGGAGTTTCGTAGGAGTCTACAATATTGTGATATTAAATACTTATCTAGTGACTAGAAAATGTGCAAGCTACATAATCTATTCTCAAATGCTTATCTCAGAGATAGACCTAAATTCAGAAAAAGATTGAGTAGCATCAATGAAAATATGAAATTTTATTTGATCCATGTTCTTAAACCCTAACCCCTTTTCAGATCTCAATAAACTATTCTATTTTGAATTTTCATATTTGACTACATCTAGTTCTATCAGAATTGTAGTAGGGATGAGTTGACAAAGGTCCAAGGGTTTGACAAAATTTTTAACTAAAGCATATTTGTTAAAGCCATTTTGGTTGAAAAATCCCTTATGCCCTAGTTCTAAGAACTATACCATCAGAAGGATCAACAAGTTGATTTACAATAGTGAAATTTTGCAACAGTTGAAGAAGTTTGATTTGGGTTAGCAGTAAGGGTTTCACTGTCATTGAAGAAGTTTGATTGTTCAACATGTATTTTCCATTGTTTTTTCTACAGTTGTTGCTAATGTAATTGACTAAGTGTGGGTTATCAGACCAAGTAGGTGTAAATGTTTCTAATGCCATGTATTATGGCTACTACAAAGACTAGAGTATGGTGAGGGTATATGAGGACAAAAATTATTATAAAATGTAGATACATGTATGCCAGGGTTTGATGTTTGATCCTGGTTGATCCAACATTTGCAATTAGAGGATTGACCTGAGACTGAACAAAGATATATATTGTTTCTATTGCAGATATTGGTAGCATTCTATTAGTTGAGCCTATAAAAGTCTGAATTGCTAATATAATATAGGGATTTGATGAATGTATTATTGTTGATATTTAGTTGTGGAGCAGAGAGGTTGTTATTGCAAGGAGCATAGGTTGATCAAGTGATGCATGTGTGATACATTGATTATGGGGTCATGTTAGTCTACACATATATATATTTTTAGGGTTTAACTCATGTAATTGGTGTATTCAAGCAAAATTGTTGCTAAGGGTTTGTATTACTAATGAATGTCATCATACATGATTGATGTATCATAATTAGACAAGATGATATAATTTGAGTAGAGAATTTGTGGCAAGGAACTTGACAAAGTCTTTTATGAGAGACAAAACTGTTGGAAATACTGAGAGGGGGGGTGAATCAATATTCCTTAGCAATTAGCACTTTTAAATATTTTCAGAGCATTAGTTAATCTTCAAATATTATCAATGTTTATGCAGTAATAACAGTAAATAAAGGAACACAATAGGCACAAGAATTTTAGGTGGAATACTCCCTCCAGGTCAAAAACCATCGAACGCTTTTCTAATGAATTCTTTAATCTTCAGCCCCAACTAAAATGAAAGCAACAACTTCCTAGAATTCTAGAAAAGCATTCTTCTCCAGATCCCACTGGAAGGATGCCCCAATGCCCTGGTTTCTTTAGTAATCAATTGAATGGATGCCCCAACATCCTAGTGAGTGACAACTCACCCTAGCACCACCCTACCACCCGGAAGTGTTCACAGGCCCAACCTGAAGGTGACTTCATACACCTGCCTAGCACCACCCTACCACCCTATAAAGACAAAGATTAAATACAAAAGTGTGGACTCCCGTATCAGGGACAATGATCCACGATACAATATGATTTAATATGATTTTGACCAAACACCCAATCACACTATGACCTGCAACCCAACCATGATACCATCCCAATAGAGACTCCTATACCTCCCAATAATGCCTTTTTTACTCTAGGCAAATTGACTCTATTACCGTAATGACTCTTCCAATGATGACACTTTCACAAATGACTCTTTTACAACTTGACAATGATGACTCTTGGCCTTGACACTTCTTCACAATATATGGATGGTTTTCATGTCTTCAAAGGATGTCCCACTACAATGCTTCCTTTGATTTTATGCTTCTGCTCTTGAATTCTTGCTTGAATTTGTACTTGAATCTTCTTCTACCTGCATGCAAAATTTTCCTGGAAAAACCAATCCCAAACAAAACAAAATACCCTTCAAATTACCTTTCCCTGCAAAACACATGTAAGTGCATAATAATGAATAAATACAAATTAAAATTACAATAAGTACTGGAATTGTGCTTGTCACTTTTGTTTTTAACTTGTTGCAGTAGTAAACAAAGGCTCCCACTCTTGATATAAGCCTAGACTCTATGCAATACTATGTCCAAAACTGAGCTAAAGATATATACAATAAAAATTGATGACAGACCCTAGACTTGTGATGGACCAAGTTCTAAGTACAACAACAAAAACCATTCTATCAACTACGAAAAGACAAGTAACATGAACTTAAAACATCATATAGATTTAGCAGACTTGGCGTAGCATCAAGAATATGTAGCATCAAATGTGTAGTATCAAGAATAGGACATCCAAAATGTGGTATCAAAACTAACTGTGACATATAGAGACATAGAGATATAACCTAGACCTTGTATATACTTACGTTGTCCTGCAAAAACATATGTCAGAGATGATACTCATATTTCAAATGTAAACAATAATCATACATAAATTTCTATAGGAGGCTTACCCTTGACTGTTGATGTGTGGTCCTTACTGCAATGATCCTTGAATGCATGTTTTTTCTTGCCTTCTAGGAGGTCAATATTGAATCTATTATAGCTATGTAAATTTGGATCTCCAAGGTTTGAAGTCTGTCCTGTGGTAGCCCCTTGAGTCCTCTTTCCAACCCCACAGGTCTGATCAAGATTGGATTCTTCACGAAATAGTTATGTCCAATCTCCTATGATGACCTGATGATAGACTCGCTCAGTACATAAAAATTGTACGAAGTTCCACGTGTCATTGTTGGGACCTTCAACACTGAAAATGAAACTCAACAACCTACAGCCCATCCTCTTTTTGTGACTATTTATGAAATTTGAATCCAATGCTCATAGAGAAAGTTATGACGATTTTCCCAACATCACCTATTTGACATGGAATTTGGGAGCCTGCACAAACCCTAACTTACTCAGATGATTTCTCTGAAAATATAGCGAACCAAGATTTGAAATTCCTTCACACAGTTCATTAATATTTCACCTCAAATGAGTTTTAATTTCCACTTCTTAAGCTTTGCAGAACAAAATTTATAGTGAAAATTCAACGATGACCTATTTGAAGCCACAAAATCCCTACTAGAGGAGGATATGAGGGTCATTATTTATATGAATGTCCTGAGTTGAGAGGGTCCTCAACAAGTGAAAGTTGGAGGGAATTTAGGAGTAATATATATATAAATTATTGACTATTCAATGACCACAACCAATTATGAGTGTCATGCCACAACCCCATAGGGTTTTATCCCGCTAACTGCGGTTACTAACTTCAAATGAAAATAACTCTCAAACTGTGAAGAACTGGGAGGTGTACCATATATCAACGGAAACATATAGATGAGAAAAATCCATTGAGAAGATATTTGACACAAAATAAATGAGTTGTCAAGTCAAAATTCCCTTGCAAGATTGGGGTAGCCCCTGGTGCTGCTTAGGTTGAAATCAATGACAACCATTGATCAACAATCTCCCCCTTTGGCATTGATGGCAACACAAGTACTCCCCCTGCGATCATGAAACATCTTCCTACTGCCTTCTCTCCCCCTTTTTCATCAATGGCAAAGGGTAACTCCCCCTAACAAATAGCCATCATGCGGACTTGTAAACACCTCCACTCCCCCTTTCTACCCGAGTAGATAAGAGAAAGATCCTAATGAAAACTTGGGAGAATCTAAAGATTTTGGCAAAGATACTCAAATGCTTCACAAGGTAATGGTTCAGTAAAGATGTCAGCAATTTGTTCCTTTGTGCCAACATATTCAAGCTTGATATTCTTTTCGATGAATTTCTCTCTAACGAAATTATATTTGATTATAATGTGCTTTGTTTTGGAATGCATCACAAGATTCTTGGAGATACTGATGGCACTGGTGTTATCGCAAAATATGTGAATAGGCTCATCAAACTTGACTTGAAGATCTTGCAATTTCTCTTCATCCAGAGAACTTGTGTACAACAAGCTCTTGTCGCGATATATTATGCATCTACTATGGATAACGGGATTAAAGATTTCTTTTTACTTAACCATGAAACAAGACAACCACCTAGATAGAATGCTCCATTAGTACTCTTATGATCATCAACACTTCCTGCCCAATCTACATCTGTATAATCTTGGATAACCAGATCATTTCCTTTGGGATACCATAGGCCATATTTCGTTGCACCCTTAAGATATCGAATAATTATTTTGACGGCAATAATATGAGATTATTTTGGTGCTGCTTGGAATACTGCTACTTGTCCAACTGCCTACATCACATCAAGTCGGGAGGTTGTCACATATAGGAGACTACCAATCATGGATCTATACAACCTTTGGTCCACATCCTTTGATGAATCTTCTAAGATTAACTTGTAACATGTTATCATGGGGGTAAGGACTGGTTTGCAATCTTCCATCTGGAATTTTTTGAGCATTTACTTGATGTACTTGATTTGATATATGAATATCCCTTTATCTTGCTGAGAAATATGAAGCCCCAAAAAGTATGTCAGCTCGCCAAGCATAGACATTTCAAACTCACTTTGCATTTTTGTGGAAAATTATTCACTTAATCTGTTAGGGTCCAACCCTAACCCCCTTATTTATGTAATAGGGTCGAGTCATAGTTATAGTTAATTAAAGAGTCAATAAAGCCCATATTAATAATTGTAAGTGGTTGACCCGCATTTAAAGAAGGGACCACATTTAGTTGCAAATGGGCCATGGTATTAGATAGATGGTATTAATAAGAACCATGGTTCTAACCCATGGTATTGCATGTATGAATCCTATATAAAGGATAGAGACTTCCCATTGAGGAGCGTCGTGTCTTATTTTTTAATCGAGCACTGCTCTATTGGAGGTTGCCCCCTCGAAGAGGCAAGTGAACATTGCTTTCCTTTCTAAATAATAAAATACATGCTATTATTTCTCATTGTTCTGTGTTCTGGGTTATATTTCTTCACATATTTGGTATTCTAGTATCTTCTCGCAGGTCAAGAGCATAACAAGTGGCATCAGAGCACTTTCTAAGGCCAGTGGGATCTCAATTTTTAGCAGAATTTTTTTTTGGCTAGAGACGTGTTCTGACGTCTTTAAACCACGGGATCTATTGTTAAGCGCATCAACCTGCGGATTTGGGGAGGCATGCACACAGGTAATGCAAGAGGTGGTCACACTTGTTGGACTCCCTTGTAACCCCTGTGGGTACCCCTTCGAGTAGTAGCACATTAGGCAGAACCGCGTGTTAGTGTTAATATTTTAAGCCTTCCTCCAGTGATCAAATATTCTCTTACAAAGTGGTCTCAAAGTGTCAAGGTCAAATTTTGTCATTTCAGTAAGTCTTCAAGCAAACTTTGGTCACTAGGCATTAGATCTAGGGTTTGCTTTTATTCCTGTCAAAGTTTTCCAAATGTCGGTCCATGTCACCGTTCAGCTGAGTGTACCATCATTCAAAGGGTTTTCATTATCATGTCAAGTTCCACTGGGTCATTTTACACCTTGTTCATGCTTCAGTTGCACCTAGGTAAGGTCATTTCCCTCTCCTAGGGTTTTGAAGGCAATTTCTCTTGGACGGTCAAATCATTGGCAAAACTTGTATCCTGATGTTCATACACCTTCCCCTATCCTTAAAGTACCTTATCAAACACTTCCCATCACTGAGATCCCCCAAATTCCTCATTTTTGCACAAACCCTAGTTTCTTGCTACAACCTGGCAATTTTCTAGGTTGGACCTGTGTTTTGCCTTTTTGGACCCCTTCCCCTCACTCAATCTTTGAAATTACACTTTCCCCTACTTCTTAACATCCCTCCCTACTTCCAAGAATTTTCCCAAGAATTTAGAAGCCGCTTATCCCCTTCATTTCGCTTCATTTCGACAAATCTCTTGTTCCACACATCGGGATAGGTTTTACTCCAATGATGTTTCTGAGAAATAAAAGATGAATTTGGGAAAAATGAGAGAGGTTTTTGTCCAAAATAAGCCAAGGAAGAAAAAACTCCTTCACTTTTTACACAGGTGTCATGGTTTTATAGAAATGTCAAAAATACAATTGCCTCAGGAGAATTGATGCACCTCTGAAGTGACCTTGGGAAAATCAAGTTTTCTCCTAGCTCGGTTGGCCAAATTACTTGCTTGATGAGTCAAACGATAAATAGACACAAATATATTTCCAATGAGCTATCATGAGCTAAATTTGGAGTTGAGAAAGGTATTCAAAAGTTGACTGTAACAACACTCTGCCTTGAGGTAGCCTCATTTGGCACATTGTGACCAGTATTGGGAGATTTGATTTTTAACAGGGTCAATGAACTCCAAATTGACAAATTTTGGTTGGGTTGGAAATTATACTTAAATACCTTTCCAACGAGATATCCTGCACCCAATTTGGACACCAGGAAGGCCTCCAAAAGTCACCTAGAAAAGGGCACAGTGCACAGGGGAGGCGCGGCGCACTGGGAGAAAATTTCCAGTGTAAATTTACACTGGCGCGGTGCACTGGGAAGGCGCGGCGCATAGAGCTGCCAAGGCTGATTTTTTTAAAAATTTGCTCCAATATTGCCCCAAAATGCATGGATTTCCATTGGTACAAGTAGGTTGAACTTCTCTCATGGTTTTTCATCCAAGATTGATGGTTGTTGATGGTGTTTGATGAATGGTGAAGTGTGTTAAAGAAAACAAACCCTATCTCTTCAAAATTTGCCAAGGAGATTGCTGCTAGGGTTTTGTGTTGCAACTAAGTGTCCCCTCACCTCATCACTCCCTAATCCCATACTCTCCTTACTTCCCTTATTCCCCAAGTTAACAAACCCCCAAAATTCACTAAGCCCATGCTCCCAATTCCCAAATCACTTATTCCTAAGTTCTATTATCCCTATTCCTAAACCCTACCATTCCCTATCACTCTCCTTCTCTCATTTCACTTGTAAAATCCTCAAATCCCAATTCCCAAACATATTCAAGTGACTTTCCTCACCTTCACTTGATTGAACCACATTTTTCCCACACTCCACTATACCCACTGTCCCTATTCATCACAGTCCCTTCCTACTTGGCACATATTTGGCATTGAAATAAAGGGTACCAAATTCTCTTTTTCAACAAGTTGCTAAACATACACCTTGCATGGACATTATGGAGACAGACACTGAAACATCATATGAACAAGACAGTCATTTCCACCACTGAACTGCATGCACCAAGAAGGCATCAAAAAGGAAAAAGAGGAAAAAAGAGCATGATCGACTCCGGATATTGGCCGAGGCAATCCTTGGCCCACCATAACACTTAATGAAGAAGCTCCAGCCCAAATTTCAAGAAATTTGGGGCATTTTTGGTATTTTTGTAAATTTTTGTGCAAAAAACAGGGTTTTTCTCCCTGTGCGCCGCGCCACGTGGCGCGCGCTTACAATAGGGAGCTCCAAATGACAAAAGGTTTACATTTTTGGATTTTCCATGGAAAATCATGACTTTTGGTGCATGGCCAAGAAGTTTGGGCAAGTTTTGAGTCCTCAGGAGGTCAAAAACACCCTAAAAATGACCTCTCTGCCCCTAATTTCACACACAGGAAGCAGTCTTGGGAGATTTAGGTTTTGGAGGGGCAAATGGGCACCAAATTCAGAAATTCCACTTGGGTTGGAAACTAGACAGGCAGGGCTTTCTAACAAGTATGCTTGGGCTCAATTTGGACTTCAGAAGGTGCCTCAAAAACATCTCCAAAGTGGCGCGATGCATACAGTTTTTGGCGCGGCGCACAGAGACCCAAAGGCCAAAATCACTCCCGCTCTGCGAAATATCGATTCGCAATTTTATCCAAGTGGGCCCGCTCATTTACAATTGATTTTTCCTGGCATCAAAGGCAACGTTTAAAAAACATTTTTGGCTTCTATTCAAGTGGCCAAATGAAGGTGAACAGCCACCCAAAAATTCTACGCTCATATTTGTTTTTTTCTAATTGGTCTTCATAGAAAACTGAATGTAACTGTTGATGGTTGGCTCTTCATTTACTGGGTTGATCGACTTTCTCATGGAAAAGCTTATTTATTGTATTGAGAGTCATTTTGTAAAGGGTTGGAGTTTCTGGGAGCAATGTGGAGGAAAAAACCCAGCACTTTCATTGTACAGTTTTGGCCAGGAGATTAATAAAATGATGCAGCTCTGATTCAGGAGATCCCTGTGGTATGGGTTTAGCAAATGTGTTTCTTGTCTGTTTTATATGTACCTTGTTATGTTTACCATTTCCTTCATAATCACTTCTGATTGAATGCTTTTAAGTATGAGAGCTAGATTCCAGTTATTTTCTCTGCTTTGTGAAAGCGTTCAGGTTCTGTGTGTTTTTCTTCTGTCTGAAAAGGATTCATTACACATGCCCTTTTCAGCCTCTTAACAGTCTTTCCACTACATAATATTTCAAATTTGATTGCTAAACTTTCTGCCTATCTTGCCTCACGAAATATTCTGTATCATTGATTTAATTTCCCAGCTCATGCGGTCCTTTGGTCCCACACAGCCCAGAAAATTCAGTCATTCAAAAATCGCCTTTTTCCATATCTATTTACTAGCCTAAAATCAATATTTAGTTTCAGTCATCTCAGACCATATTGTTTATTCCTCACTGAGCGTGACACGGAGAGAGCCCTCTCCTATTCTAGTAGGGCTAGCTACCAGACTGAGCATGGTTTGTGGTTACCCTGAATTTTGTCTTCTTTCAGCCTAAGGCAGATTTAGGTGCTAACATAGTGGCGACCATACTGGGGACGAACATGGTTTGCTTGAAGATTGTCTTGCCTTAGTAAATCTATCAAGTTCAGATCTGATGGTTGATGGTGAACAACGATTAGACATAAGAAGGCTGAAATCATTGACCTGGCGACTCCATTCACTGAAGAATCCAGCAATCAATCCTTCATGGTGACTCCACTGCAGAGAGATCAATAGCTTTGAGATTTTCAAGATGGAATGGATTGCAAGAAGATACGCTCCCATGAGCCAAGATCACATCCCAGGTTTCCCGAATAAAATGCCCAAGGTGGATTGGCTTCAGAATTTTCCTATGTTCAAAAATGTGGAAGGTAATGACGCTGCTCTTCATCTGGTGAAATTTCACATTCATGTGCATAAATTAAAGATCAATTTTCCTGAAGACTGTTTGATGAAAATGTTTATGGCTACTCTGGAAGACGAAGCCCGATCTTGGTATGAAAGTTTGCCACCTGCTTCTATTCATTGTTTAAAAGATTTTCATACAATATTCTTTGAAAGGTATAAAGAATCGTATCCATCCTTGGCTTTAGTTCAGGACTGTTGTAGCCATGTTCATAGTTTTATTGAAGATCTTGAGAATTTTTATGGGCATGATGACTTAATGGACAGAGAAATCATGGAAGCATTGTATGAAAAACCACTTCAGCAGCATAAAGATGATCATGAAAATTTGCAGCAGAATCAAGATTTTAGTACGGTGGAAGATGAAGGAATTTTGCATCTTGACAGTCAACAAGAATTACATGAAATGGATTAGCAGTATGAGGAAAATTTGTACACTCCTTCACTGGAAATTAATGAAGACAATTGCTACTTGAGTAAGAGAAACCAAAAAGTTTTATCTCCTCTATTAGAAGACGAGAGAGATCAACTCTTGCACGGTCATGTTACAGCTCAAGTTAACACAGATCTGCAGTGTGCACATGGTCAAGAAGGTGAGGGCGGAACTTCTTCCTCTTTTGAAAAGGATGACAATCCTGTAAGCAGCTTCATAGATCAGCAGGTTGAAGAGGTCTATATGGCTGAAAATGATGAAAGAAAAAGTGTCATTTCAGATATGTCCATAGAAGAATACAGCATGCAGGGAAGTCAAGTTTCAAATTTAGATTGTGATGACCAAGAAAACCTTGTACTAATTCCCATGAAAGAGAATTCTGCTGTTAAAATCACCTGGAATGAAGAAAACAGAGTTATGAATCCAAATGTTCTCATGTCATCAGAACATTGTCTTCATAAAGAGGTAATCCAACCCGCTCATGAACAACAAGGTGAGAGCTTTGTTCAAGTAATTGAAAAAGTTTCTCTGGATGAATCGTTG
Source organism: Pinus tabuliformis (assembly GCA_031772625.1). Taxonomy (NCBI): domain Eukaryota; kingdom Viridiplantae; phylum Streptophyta; class Pinopsida; order Pinales; family Pinaceae; genus Pinus; species Pinus tabuliformis. Next base: position 443,910,638 of record CM062805.1, read on the forward strand.
GTAGATGATAGAAATGTCATGCTTGAGTTTCATGAAACATCTGAAGTTTCTTTTCTCATGATTGATGAATGTAATGAGAATCTAGCTGTCATATCGTATGAAGATGACCTACCATATATTCAGACTTCAGAAGATCAGATCATTCAGGATTCTCTTTCAGATTCTTCCTCATATGTCTCATGTTTTGAAGTGTTCTTTGAAGAGGAAATCTGCTCATCTACTTGTTCAAAAGTTTTTGAAGACCAGGAACATACTTTTACTGAAGTACATTATGAAGAAAGATCAGAAGCAAGAGAGAAAGATACCTTGTTTTTTTCCAGCAGGAGGTCAATCTTCATGTTTTTCAGGATCCAATGGAAAATCTGTTGCAGTCAGTAGTGAAGGTGATTATTGCAGCATTTAGTGATGAAGGAGATCATGGTAAACTGTGTTTTTGGATGCCCAGTTACCAGTATCAATTGTTGACTAGAAGATCCGATCGGAAGAATCAGTCAAGAAGTCATATTCTTGATTGGTTACATTGGCAGTTTAATATAGTTTGATGATATATAGTCTAGTAAGAAATGCAGGTGGTCATGTACTACCACCAAGCTTTAAGTTTTAAGTTCAGTTCTTAGTATTTTGAGTTAACTTGTTAGAGTCAAGTTTTTTCAGTCATGTCAGTTTGCATTGAGTCAGTTTGAGTCAAGTTTCAGTCAATAAATTGAGTCATGTTGGTTTGTCGGAATAATGGACTCCATAGCCCAATGGACGAAGGCACTGTCTGCTCACCCAAAGATCTGCAGTTCTTGGCACCTCCAAGGAGCTACCATCCCCATTGGAGCCAATGTTAGTGTCAGCCTTTGTAGCCTTCCTCCAGTGATCAAATATGCTCTTACAAAGTGGTCTCAGAGTGTCAAGGTCAAATTTTGTCATTTCAGTAAGTCTTCAAGCAAAATTTGGTCACTAGGCATTAGATCTAGGGTTTTCTTTTATTCCTGTCAAATTTGTCCAAATGTTGGTCCATGTCACCATTCAGCTGAGTGTACCATCATTCAGAGGGTTTTCATTATCATGTCAAGTTCCACTGGGTCATTTTACACCTTGTTCATGCTTCAGTTGCGCCTAGGTAAGGTCATTTCCCTCTCCTAGGGTTTTGAAGGCAATTTATCTTGGATGGTCAAATCATCGGAAAAACTTGTATCCTGATGTTCATACACCTTCCCCTATCCTTAAAGTACCTTATCAAACACTTCCCATCACTGAGATCCCCCAAATTCCTCATTTTCGCACAAACCCTAGTTTCTTGCTACAACCTGGCAATTTTCTAGGTTGGACCTATGTTTTTCCTTTTTGGACCCCTTCCCCTCACTCAATATTTGAAATTCCACTTCCCCTACTTCTTAACATCCCTCCCTACTTCCAAGAATTTTCCCAAGAATTTAGAAGCCGCTTATCCCCTTCATTTCGCTTCATTTCGACAAATCTCTTGTTCCACACATCGGGATAGGTTTTACTCCAATGATGTTTCTGAGCAATAAAAGATGAATTTGGGAAACCTGAGAGAGGTTTTTGTCCAAAATAATCCAAGGAAGAAAAACCTCCTTCACTTTTTACACAAGTGTCATGGTTTTATAGAAATGTCAAAAATACAATTGCCTCGGGAGAATTGATGCACCTCTGAAGTGACCTTGGGAAAATAAACTTTTATCCTAGCTCGGTTGGCCCAATGACTTTCTTGATGCATCAAATGATAAATAGACACAAATATATTTCCAATGAGCTATCATGAGCTAAATTGGGAGTTGAGAAAGGCATTCAAAAGTTGACTGTAACAGCACTCTGCCTTGAGGCAACCTCATTTGGAACATTTTGACCAGTCTTGGGAGATTTGATTTTTGATAGGGAAAATGAACTCCAAATTGAAAAATGTTGGTTTTATTGGAAATTAGACTCAAATACCTTTCCAAAAAGCTATCCTGCACCCAATTTTGACACCGGAAAGGCCTCCAAAAGTCACCTGGAAAAGGGCACAGCGCATAGGGAAGGCGCGGAGCACTGGGAGAAAATTTCCAGTGTAAATTTACATTGGCGCGGTGCATAGAGCTTCCAAGGCTGATTTTTTTTTAAAATTTGTTCCAATATTGCCACAAAATGCATGGATTTCCATTGGTACAAGTATGTTGAACTTCTCTCATGGTTTTTCATCCAAGATTGATGGTTGTTGATGGTGTTTGATGAATGGTGAAGTGTGGTAAAGAAAACAAACCCTATCTCTTCAAAATTTGCCAAGGAGACTGCTTCTAGGGTTTTGTGTTGCAACTAAGTGTCCCCTCACCTCATCACTCCCTAATCCCATACTCTCCTTACTTCCCTTATTCCCCAAGTTAACAAAGCCCCAAAATTCACTAAGCCCATGCTCCCAATTCCCAAATCACTTATTCCTAAGTTCTATTATCCCTATTCCTAAACCCTACCATTCCCTATCACTCTCCTTCTCTCATTTCACTTGTAAAATCCTCAAATCCCAATTCCCAAACATAGTCAAGTGACTTTCCTCACCTTCACTTGATTGAACCACATTTTTCCCACACTCCACTATACCCACTGTCCCTATTCATCACAGTCCCTTCCTACTTGGCACATATTTGGCATTGAAATAAAGCGTACCAAATTCTCTTTTTCAACAAGTTGCTAAGCATACACCTTGCATGGACATTATGGAGATAGACACTAAAACATCATATGAACAAGACAGTCATTTCCACCACTGAACTGCATGCACCAAGAAGGCATCAAAAAGACAAAAGAGGAAAAAAGAGCATGATCGACTCTGGATATTGGCCGAGGCAATCCTTGGCCCACCATAACACTTAATGAAGAAGCTCCAGCCCAAATTTCAAGAAATTTGGGGCATTTTTGGTATTTTTGTGCAAAAAACAGGGTTTTTCTCCCTGTGCGCCGCGCCACGTGGCACACGCTTACAATAGGGAGCTCCAAATGAAAAAAGGTTTACATTTTTGGATTTTCCATGGAGAATCATGATGTTTGGTGCATGGCCAAGAAATTTGGGCAAGTTTTGAGTCCTTAGGAGGTCAAAAAAACCCTAAAAATGACCTCTTTGCCCCTAATTTCACACACAAGAAGCAGTCTTGGGAGATTTAGGTTTTGGAGGGGCAAATGGGCACCAAATTCAGAAATTCCACTTGGGTTGGAAAGCAGACAGGCAGGGATTTCCAACAAGCACACTTGGGCTCAATTTGGACTTCAGAAAGTGCCTCAAAACCAGCTCCAAAGTGGTGCGGCGCACAGAGACCCAAAGGCCAAAATCACTCTCGCTCCGCGAAATTTCGATTCGCAATTTTATCCAAGTGGACCCGCTCATTTACAATGCATTTTTCCCAGCATCAAAGTCAAAGTTTAAAAAACATTTTTGGCTTCTATTCAAGTGGCCAAATGAAGGCGAACAACCACCCAAAAATTCTACGCTCATATTTGCTTTTTTCTAATTGGTCTTCATAGAAAACTGAATGTAACTGCTGATGGTTGGCTCTTCATTTCCTGGGTTGATCGACTTTCTCATGGAAAAGCTTATTTATTGCATTGAGAGTAATTTTGTAACTTTCATTGTACAATTTTGGCCAGGAGATTAATAAAATGATGCAGCTCTGATTCAGGAGATCCCTGTGGTATGGGTTTAGCAAATGTGTTTCTTCTTTGTTTCATATGTACCTTGTTATGTTTACCGTTTCCTTCATAATCACTTCTGATTGAATGCTTTTAAGTATGAGAGGTAGAATCCAGTTATTTGCTCTGCCTTGTGAAAGCATTCAGGTTCTGTGTGTTTTTCTTCTGTCTGAAAAGGATTCATTACACATGCCCTTTTCAGCCTCTTAACAGTCTTTCCACTCCATAATATTTCAAATTTGATTGCTAAAATTTCTGCCTATCTTGCCTCACGAAATATTCTGTATCATCGATTTAATTTCCTAGCTCATGCGGTCCTTTGGTCCCACACAGCCCAGAAAATTCAGTCATTCAAAAATCGCCTTTTTCCATATCTATTTACTAGCCTAAAATCAGTATTTAGTTTCAGTCATCTCAGACCATATTGTTTATTCCTCACTGAGCATGACCCGGAGAGAGCCCTCTCCTGTTCTGGTAGGGCTAGCTACCAGACTGAGCGTGGTTTGTGGTTACCCTGAATTTTGCCTTCTTTCAGCCTAAGGCAGATTTAGGTGCTAACACTGCGCACAGACTGTCTTCCACGTACCCTTTGGGTATATCAAAAGCCCGGGTATATCGAAAGCCCCATAGGCTCACCTAAAACCTCACCGTAGAAAAACCGTTAGCTGTCTTGCTGCTACAGTACACCGAGAACAACACTCAGGGAGATTACTCATGCATACGATAGGGTAGTTGGGTAGTACGGCTAAGGGTACAGTTGATCCTCCTTAGTTAGTGCCCTGAAAGATTGGGCTGAGTACTACTATTGGACCCTTATGTATATTATGATTTGTAGCACCTGACACTCCTTGAGACCATAGTTCCCTTGTCTCTCTACAAATCGCCCATCATCTTCTTTGCCAAATCAGATCTAGCAGGTTGGGTTCTGTCGCAGCAGCAACAATCAAATCCACCATTCAGATCTAGCAGTGGGGGTTCGGTCACTGCCACATTCCTACTCACACTCAGTAGTTGAGGGTTTCATAGATAGATCTGACTATTTGTGCAGGGAGGCTTGTGGTTGCTATACATTGGGGTGATTCTCGCAGGACATTGGTCAAGATTAACTTTTCTGAGAATTGGCTACTACAGTATTCCTAAGCGAGGAGTAAAACTCTGTTTGGAGTTAAAAAAAAAAGGTCTGAGGCCCTCCCGGGATGCTTATAGGAGACTTAGCCCATAAGAATTAGGACGACGGGCTGAGCAAGGTGGTACCATTCACTTGTCAGCTTCAAATTTTCAGGTGGTCCCAATTTTTTTTTTCCAGTAATGACAAGTGCACCGGATCTGTGCATGGTACAAACCAGAGCTCAAGCTATGACCAATGAGAAGATAGACACCCTTGAAAAAAAGTTGGATGAATTAGCAAAGCAGATCTAGTCCTTAAGTGATGCAATCACAAAGGGGCAAGTCAGGGTTAAAATCTGAGGCATATACTTTTAATGAAAGCCATGAGGGCGAATCTAGCCATTCTCTTCACTTCTATGGAAACCACCAACAGTCCCACCCTCGACCACCCAAGCCGGACATGCATAAATTTGATGGCTCTCATCTGGTCATATGGCTATCACAAATGGAACAATATTTCACATTGAATCACATCAAAGATGATGAGACTAAGCTAAGTGTGGGAAGCCTTTACTTGGACCAAGAAAGATGGCAATGGTGGCAATGGCATCAATGATGCTATGCAAGGCCAATGACTTGGTAGATATTCTCAAAAGCCCTTTCTGATCGCTTTGATCATGAATCTAACTTTTTGGGCCGTCTTACTAAGCTCAAACAGATAGGCATAGTACAAGAATATATTAAAGCCTTTGAAGCATTAGCCTTCTGCACAGGAGGTCTAGTAGATGAATTCTACTTGGAATGTTTTATCAGTGGTCTCAAAGATGCCATACAAGCCCACGTCTAGATGCACCACCTAGTCACATCACTGGCAGCTTGCACGACAGCTCGTGAAGTAGAACATGCGTTATCGGCCCAGTCAACTCGTCAAAATTTCCTAGCCAAGGGACGTCCCACCCAGGCTCTGAGCACTACCCAAACACTTAAGGTTCACCAACGGAAACAAGGATTGTGTTACTACTATGATGAGAAATACTCCCCTGGGCATAAATGCAAGGAACCCAAATTCCTTCAAATTGATGCTACTGATCACAGTTCATCTGAGGAAGCCCCACCATTTGAGGGACCAGAGGAGGAAGATGAGGACAACTAGCTGGACAATGAGCTCAAAGCTACACCAGAAGAACTAGTTATCTTGCTCCATGCTTTGGCAGGAATTTCTTCTCCCCAAACTCTCAAAATCAGAGGTTTTATTAAACATCGCCCTATAGTAATCTTGATTGATAGTGGCAATACGCATAACTTTATCCATCAAAGAGTCACCGAAGTAGTGCATTGTTTTGTCAGAGCAGTCTCTAATTTCCAGGTCCAGATTACTAATGGGGGGACAATGAAATGTGACGACCGTTGTGAAAATGTCAAACTTCAGATGGGGGATTATCACCTAAAGGCCCACATGTTTGCCATCAACATGGGTGGGTGTGACATTGTCTTGGGTGTTGAATGGCTCGACACACTCAACCCAATCACAATGGATTTCTAGAAGTTATATATGAGATTTAAGCAGAATGACCACACGCATACCCTCTACGGACTCCAGGCAGGTGCTCCTTCTGTCATCAGCTCAAATAGGATGGAAAAATTGTTAAAAAGGGCCACCTTCGAGCCCACTTCTCTTCATATTGATCCTGAGATGCAATAGGTCTTAAACAACCATCTGCAGGCCTTTGACAAGCCTCATGAGCTTCCACCCTCGAGAGGGAAACGTGATCATAGCATTACTTTGGTCCCAGGGGCACAACCACCAAATGTGCGCCCATATAGATATCCTTTCGCTCAAAAGAATGAAATCAAAAAAATCATCAAGGAACTTCTGGAATTCGGTGTCATTCGTCCTAGCATTATTTCTTATTCATCACTTGTGGTCATGGTGCTCAAGAAAGATGGTGAATGGTGTATGTGTCTAGACTTCAGGGCCCTCAACAAGCTAATGGTCAAAGATAAATTTTCCATCCCAGTTATTGATGATTTTCTGGATGAACTAAATGGGGCTCAATTCTTTATTAAGCTCGACCTTCGCTCGCACTATCACCAAATTCGCATGAAAGAAGTAGACATTCAAAATACTGCTTTCCAAACTCATGAAGGCCATTATGAATTCCCGGTCATGCCATTTGGTATTGGTAATGCCCCATCCACTTTTTAGAGCCACATGAATCACCTGATCAAACCATATCTCAGAAAATTTGTCCTTGTTTTCTTTGATGACATCCTCATCTACAGTCTCACCTGGGAAAAACATCTTCAGCATGTAGACCTGCTCTTGCAACTGCTCGGGAAGCATAAATTATTTGTCAAATTGTCAAAGTGCTCTTTTGGCATGAAAGAAGTCGAGCATTTGGGCCACATTATGGGGCGTGAAGGTGTCAGGGTGGATCCCAAAAAGATCCAGGAAATGCGGGATTAACCTCAACCAAAGACCTTGAAGAGTGTGAGAGGATTTTTAGGTCTCACTGGCTACTATCACAAATTTGTCCACAATTATGGTCATATTGCTAGACCCCTCACTCACCTTCTCAAGAAAAATTCATTCCTCTAGAATGATGAAGCGTAACAAGCATTTATAGCTCTCAAACATGCCAAGTGTTCCACTCCCGTATTGTCACTACCCAACTTCACCAAATCTTTTGTGATTGAATGTGATGCTTCAAGTACAGGGATTGGAGCTGTCTTAATGTAGGAAAGTCGACCCTTGGCCTTCACTAGCCAACAACTAAGTGGAACGAATTTGAGACAATCTACCTATGAGATGGAGATGATGGTCGTCTTACATGCAGTGGACACCTAGTGACCATACTTATTGGGGCGGCATTTCCAAATCTGCACAGACCATCAAAGCCTTAAATATTTTTTGGAGCAATGCCTATCCTCGCCACAACAAAATAAATGGCTAGCCAAAATGTTTGGATATGATTATGAGATAATTTACAAGAAAGGGTGCGAAAATGTCGTAGCAGATGCTTTATCATGCCAATTTGAGGAGGAAAGCACCCTGCTAGCAATCTCTCTTCCCATTCCAGAGTGGATTGAAGAGGCTCGCAAGGAATGGTTTTCACATCCTTCGCTCTCCCAACTCATTAATAAATTGCAGGCAGATCCAAATTCCATAGTGGGCTACTCTTGGCGGGATGAGATTCTTCGCTACAAGGGTTGTCAGAAATTATCTCCAAAATTCTACGGACCGTATCAAATACTTCAGCGCATCGGAGAAGTAGCCTACAAACTAGCCTTGCCACCCACTGCAAAAATCCATCTCGTCTTCCATGTCTCATGCCTCACGACATTGTTGGGGAACAATTGTAGAATTCAAACCAGTCTACCAGAATTGGATGAAGAAGGTTCTTCATCCAACCTGAAAAGGTTCTTGACACGCGAGAATGGCACCTGCATGGCTGCATGATCAAGGAAGTCCTCATCAAGTGGAAATACACCTCTCCAGAAGATGCGACCTGGGAACCATCCACTATTCTTCAGTAGTTTCGGCAGATTCAGCCTTGAGGACAAGGCTATTTTAATGGGTGAGGGCATGTTAGGGTCCAACCCTAACCCCCTTATTTATGTAATAGGGTCGAGTCATAGTTGTAGTTAGTTAAAGAGTCAATAAAGCCCATATTAATAATTGTAAGTGGTTGACCCGCATTTAAAGAAGGGACCACAGCTAGTTACAAATGGGCCATGGTATTAGATAGATGGTATTAATAAGAACCATGGTACTGACCCATGGTATTGCATGTATGAATCCTATATATAGGATAGAGACTCCCCATTGAGGAGCATCGTGTCTTATTTTGTAATCGAGCACTGCTCTATTGGAGGTTGCCCCCTCGAAGAGGAAAGTGAACATTGCTTTCCTTTCTAAATAATAAAATACATGCTGTTATTTCTCATTGTTCTGTGTTCTGGGTTATATTTCTTCACATATTTGGTATTCTAGTATCTTCTTGCAGGTCAAGAGCATAACATAATCTATCATCATTGCTTCCAAATATACCTCGATAATTGTTAGGTTATCTTGATCCAATTTCACATAGAGATTATTGTCAGTGCTTCCTTTCTTAAATCCTTGTTGATGTAGATACCTATCAAGATGAGCATACCAAGCCCTAGAAGCTTGCTTGAGACCATATAGTGCCTTCTTTAATCTACAAGTGCAATTTTCTTTGTCAGTAAGAAAAAGCATTCGGGCTGTCCAATGTAAACTTCTCCTTCCAATTCACCATTTAGAAAGGCTGACTTAACATCCATTTGGTAGACCTTGATTTTTCTCGAGCATGCATATGCAAGAAAAATCCTAAGAGCTTCCATTCTGGAAACGAGAGCAAATGTTTCTTCAAAATAGATTCCTTCAACTTGTGCATATCCTTTGCAGACTAATCTTGCTTTATACCTGGTAACATATCCGTCCTCATTAAATTTGTTTCTGAAGACCCATTTAGTTCCAATAACATTTTTATCCTTTGGTCATGGAACCAATTCCCAAGTGTTTTTCTTCTCAATTTGATCCATTTCTTCATTCATAGCTGCTACCCAGTGTTCATTTTGACTAGCTTCCTCAAAATTGCTAGGCTCAAAAGTCACTAATAGAGAAATATGGGCTTGTTTTGATGAATGAAGTTGTCGACTTCTTCTGGTTCTAATTCCTTCATTTATGTTGCCGATGATTTGATTTAACGGATAATTCTTTTGACACCAATATTTTAAAACTTTTGGAGAAGTTCCTTGTACATCCTATTGATCATTTCTTATTTCCTCTTGGTTGATGGATGTTTCCTTATTTGATTAGTCTTGTTCTAGAGCTTCTTCTTCATCCTTCATAGATTCTACCTCAAGCCCCTCAGATTTTCTTGGAGAGATGATCTCATTGTTATCCTTTAGAACACCATTTTCATCAAAAGTAAAATTTATGCTTTCAACTATTTGTTTTCACCTCAGATTGTAGCATCTATAAGGCTTTATTTTACACGAATAACCAAAGAAAATACCTTTGTCAACAGGGGAATCAAACTTGCCCAGTTTTTGGTCTTCTCTTTTGATGTAGTATTTACTTCCAAATATTTTGAAGTATTTGACATTAGCTGGTCTTCCTTTCCATAGTTCGTACGGAGTCATGTTACAATTGTTCCTCAGCAGGCCTCTGTTTATAATGAATATGGCAGTATTAATTGCTTGAACCGAAAATTTATCATCTAAGTTTGATTCTTTGAACATGGTTCTATCCATTTCCTATACGGTTCTATTTTTTCTTTCAGCTACTCCATTATACTGTGATGTTCTGGTTGTTGATAATTGCCTTTTTATTCCATGTCCATCACAGTATCGTTGAAATGATTTGGACGCGAATTCTCTGCCATTATCAAATCTTAGACATTTGATCTTCAAATCGGTTTCATCTTGGACCAATTCCTTGTAGATTTTGAAACATTTGAATGCCTCAGACTTTTTCTTCAGGAAACTAACAGTTGTCATTCTGGTGTAATCATCTATCCTTAACGTAAAGTATAATTCACCGTCTAAACCTTTTGTTCTCATAGGACCACATAGATAAGTATGTATTAATTCCAATGGACGTGACGCAAAATTTCCCTTTGTCTTGAACTCAAATTTTGTCTGTTTTTCATGCCGACAAGATTCACATATCGTATCGGTAGGTTTGGAGATTTTCAGCATTTCTCTAACTGCTTCCTTTTTGCTAATCTTGACCAAATTGTCAAAATTTTATGTCCCATTCATTTGTGCCATAACCAGCTCTCATCTTCTTTTTCCAAGAAACATCCTTTAGGTGTTTTATCCAAAATATATATGTTGTTTGGAGCTCTACTTGTTGTAGCCACAATTTTACCAAACTTGCCTTTCATGATTTCACATTTCTTCGAGTTGAATAACATCATGTGTCCTTGATCGCACATTTGTCCAACACTGAGCAAATTGTGATTCATATTTTCAACGAGCAACACATCCTTTGCTAATGCATCCTTACTTCCAAGAGTGACCGTACTTTCTCCTATGATGTTTGAAGACTCGTCATTTCCAAAAGACATTATTCCACCCTTGTTTTCTTTCAAGGATATGAACTTATTTCTATTTCCAGTCATATGCATTGAGAAACCATTGTCAACATACCATACGTTTATGTTTCTTTGAGCCTTGAGAGTGAGAGCACACCTTTCAGTCTTCCTTTTCCATACTTTTTCATTCTAATTTTGTGAGAATTCCTTTGAAGATCTTCCAAGTCTACAATATTTGGCCAGGCGTACAAAATTGTTACATTTGTAACATTCAACATCATCTCTCAAATGACCATATCTGTTAATATTCTGTTGAGTTCTGGAATATCCATTTCTGAGAGATCTCCTGGAATTATATTCATTCCAAACATACATGCGACATTCTGCAGCTCTATGTCCAAACTTTCCACATGAATAACTGATCCAAAATGAAACTTGAACCTCTAAGTCTTCAAAAATCAGAAACAGAGTATCAAATAAAAAATACTAAAAGAATGGCGGAAAACAAAGATTGCAGAGAAAAACACTAAGGAATGGCGGAAACCCAAGTGAAGCGGAAAATGATGTATCATTGAATCAGAGCCGTTGGATCTGCCAGATCAACAATCAGGAATTGAATTGGTGATATCACATCGAAGGTAGCCAGCGAAGCATATCGGAGGCAACCTATTGAGAAGTGCGATCAACGATCCAGTGACAACGTGAGCCATCGGATCGAGCACGCAGATCCAACAATGGAGATCACATTATTGCATCTCAATATTTCTGAAGGAAGGACTTAACCACAGGCCCAAAAACTATGCGGTATGCCGAACTCGAAAGAAGTTATAGATTCAGGTGTAAATCATTTGAGTTCTGACTTAAAGATTTTTCATCGTGTTTTTCAATATATTTCTTTGTAAATGGTATTTCGAACGGGCTTCAGGCGGTAAGCAGTTTTGGAGGAGCTTCGCCCAAATCCATACACTGGCCGACATGTAGCACAGTGCAGGAGAGAGAAAACCGCTCATTTCGAGTGGGTTTTCCCCGTGCAAGTGGGCCGCCCAAAATGGTCGTCAACCGTTGGATTAACGAAGCATAGATCAATGGTGGAAAAAGCATGAGCTAGTTGGATGATCTGGTTGGATGCGAATCGTCAGATTGAAGGCAGATCAATGGTCAAAGGGGTTGTTGGCAGACAAGGTATGGTAGCCGTTCGATTCATCTGTTTCGAGATTAGTGCCAGAGAAAGGCCAGACGATCGGGACCACTCGCACCTGTTGATCCTTTTGTTCAAACTGTTTCTAATATAAACAAATCAGTTTCCATGCTTTAAGCATTTTTGTAACAAAAACGTGTTATAAAACACGATGAACATAGAAAAGTAAAATAGGCAAGGAAAATAGAGAGGTTGACAGAGCCCGAGAGCCAGAGAGCCAGAGGGAGTTGATAGTACAGAGGTGGAGAAAGTAGAGTAGAGCAAAACTAGAAGGGTTTGGAGAACCATCCAGGGGGTCTGGTGGTCGTGTAACTCTGTGTAATTTCCACTGACTATTGTGTTGAGACTCAGTGTTTGAGCTCACAATTGTAATCTCTATTTTGAAGACATAATATAGAGGTCGCACTGAAAGCTTGGACTAGGAGACGTAGCCAGGAAGTCTGGTGAACTCCTTTATCATTTGGCTGTGTTTATATGTGTTATATTGTGTCTTTTAACTGTTGATTGTTTATATTATTCGAAATCTTATCGATCCATTGCACTAAGTAATATGGGAATTCCTACACACGAGTCTGTAATACCTTAGTCTTGATTTAAGATCGCATTTTAGATCAAGTGGTATTAGAGCTTAAGTTATTTGTTAAGGTTAGACAAGCTTGTGTAGGAATTTGAATGCTAACTAGATTAAAGCTCTGAAGAGGAGAAGGAGTACTTGTTGAGGCTAATCCAGAGATTGGAAGAGTCTTTTCTCAGAGGAGAATGGCAGAAGAAACTCCATTGGGATCAGAATCTCAGTTTCTAGACAGTTTTATGACCATAAGAGCTATGGTGGAAGAGATGTATCTGGAGTTCAAAAAGGGTCGAGGTGAAGGCACTTCAACACCAACACCAGACAAAGGAGAAGAGGAACCTTTTCTATTTGCACCTCCAGAAGACAAAGGAAAAGGAGGAATGCCTCCTCCACCATCTCCTCCATCATCATCATCGTCCTCAGAGTCATCCTCTTCGCATAAAACTAGCTCTTGTAAGAAGAAGAAGAAAACTTCTTTAATCAAATTAGATGTAAAGTTTGATTTGCCAATTTATGATGGAGAAATTAATGCAGAGAAGCTAGATAATTGGATAAGGCAAATTGATGTATATTATAGGGTGCAGAACGTTGAATCAGAAAGGAAGAAGATCTAGCTGGCTAGCCTTCGACTAGGAGGAACTGCACTGGTATGGTGGGAAGGCAAGACACAAGCTGATCTTCAAAAACATGGTAAAATCATTTCTACCTGGAATGAATTTGTTTCTGCTATCAAAAAGCAATTCTATCCTTTGGCTTACATGCAGCAGGCAATGATGAGTTGGCAAACTCTTCGGCAATTGAAGGGACAAAGTGTACAGAGTTATACTCAGGAATTCAGGAAAAGAGCTTTAACTCTAGGTATTTCATTGGACTCACCTGAGACTTTATTGAAGTATATAGGTGGTCTTCATAGTTATTTAAAGCATACTATACTTATGTTTAATCCCACTAGCTTAGATGATGTATCAGTTCAAGCAACACATCTAGAGGCTAGAGGTAAGAATGTAAACCCAGAGGTTGGGAAATCATCTAAATATTCTGTAAACAAGAACAAGGAAAAGAAGAAACTGAAATGGAAGGAGAGGAAAGCAAACACTGTAAAGAAGGATAAACCTTCATGCACTCATTGTAAGAAAGAAGGACATGATGAGGCACACTGCTGGTCTTTGCATCCAGAACTAAAGCCTAAGAAGTTTGGGGGTAAGGAGAGAAAGAATGTTGCTGCTATTCAGAAGGACTTGGGGTCAGACTCAGGTGATGAAACAACAGTTATAGCCACAGGTATTAAAGGTAAAGATTCTGAAGCATCCACAAGTAATTCTTCACAATCTGTTGATAATGAAAGTAATGAGAGGAAAAGAAATGAGCTATTTCATATTAGAGTAATTTCCAAGCATAATAAGATTGATACTTTATTTGATAGTGGATCACAAGTAAACTTGATTTCTGAAACAATTGTAAAGAAGTTGGGATTAGAAACAAAGCCTCATAAGAAGCCATATCCATTAGGTTGGGTGTGTGATAAAACAAAACTACAAGTCATGAGATAATGTAAACTTAGGTTTGCTATTGGATCAACATTTGTAGATGAGGTTGAGTTAGATATAGTTCCATTGGATATATGTGGTATTGTTTTAGGAAGTCCATACTTGTACGATAGAAAAGATATTTTCTATAGAGCTGAGAATAAGCATCATCTCACTAAATATGGAATAGAATACACTGTAAGGGCTCATAAACTCAAAGATAACTACTCTCTCATAAACTCAGGGCAAATGAAAAGAATTGTGAATTTAAGTAAGCAATTTTTACTAATGGTTGTAAAGGCAAAGTATCCTAAAAAATCCAATGCATTTGAAGGCTGTGATCCTAGACAGAAAGCTGATTTAGTTAAATTTGTTTCGGAGTATGATATGCTATTTCAAGAACGTAAAGGTATACCACCCAAGCGGGAAATAGTACATGATATTCATTTACAACAAGATGCTCCACTACCTAACATTGGAATGTACAGGTTATCAACTTTAGAGAATGTAGAGATAAAGAAACAGGTACAAGAGTTGCTCGATAAGGGGTTTATACGACCAAGCACATCACCATATGGATCGCCAATCGTGCTGGTGAGAAAGAAAGATGGTTCGTGCAGAATGTGTATTTATTTTAGAGCACTAAATAAAATAACGATTAAGAATCTTTATCCTCTTCCTCGAATAGATGATTTGTTAGATCAATTGAAAGAAGCAGTTTACTTTTCTAAGTTGGATTAAAGAAGTGACTATCATCATATCAGAGTCACAGAACAAGATGCCTGGAAGACTTTTTTCAAGACAAAGAAAGGACTTTATGAATGGTTGGTTATGCCGTTTGGCTTAACTAATGCTCCTGCTACATTTATGCGAGTTATGAATGATGTATTTAGACCATTTATTGATGATTTTGTAATAGTTTATTCAGATGACATTCTTGTTTTTAGTAAGACATGGGATGAACATGTAAAGCATGTGAAGCAGACTTTAGATGTTTTAAAAAGAGAAAATCTCTATGTGAAACTGTCGAAATTTGAATTGGAAAAACAGCTTTAAGTTATTTGGGTTATATTGTAGGGGGTGGTGAATTGAATATAGATCCCTCTAAGGTTGAAATCATTGTGAATTGGCCTAAACCCAAATCTGCTTCAGAAGTTAGGAGTTTCCTAGGGGTAGCACAATACTGGAGAAAGTTTATTGCTAACTTTTCATTGATTGCAGCTCCTTTACATACTTTAAGAAGTTTGAAATAGGTGTTTCAGTGGGGAGGCAAACAACAGAAAGCCTTCGACACCTTGAAAGAGAAAATTAGTACAACACCAGTACTAGCACTACTAGATCTGCAGCATCCATTTGAGATTGAGACAGATGCCATTGACTATGCCATGGGAGTAGTGTTGATGCAACACAGGAAACCCATATGCTATCATTCTTAGACATTTACTTCTGCAGTAGTTAATTATCATACATATGATAAATAATTGTATGCATTAGTACAAAGTGTGAAAAAGTGGAAACATTACATAATGGGTAAAGAAACAATCATACATACAAATCATCAACCACTTCAATATTTGCACTCACAAACTAAATTGCAGCAATCAAGACATTATAGGTGGATGGGTTTTCTACAACAATTTCATCTTGTCATCAGATATAAGAAAGGCATACACAATAAGGTTGCAGATATGTTATCAAGACCAATCATAAATGCATCTACTATACTTAAGAATAACTCAGTAATTCATGAAAGGTACATTGAACAATATGCTCAAGATGTAGATTTTAAAGATGTATATGCAACTTTAAGTCATGGCAAATAGGTAGAAGAATTTGATTATTATGTAAAGGACCAACTCTTATATCATTTGGGAAAGCTATGTATTCCACAAACTGAAAGAGTTAACATCATTCGAGAAGCACATACTTCTCTCATATCAGGTCATTTTGGTGTAAGGAAAACAATTGCACAATTGCAAAGGTTCTGTTATTGGCCAAGAATGCATGAGACAGTTTCTAGATATATCAAAAGGTGTACAATGTGTGCTACAGGCAAGCCTAGTAATAGAAAATTAAGCTTGTACACTCCACTTCCAATTCCGTCTCGTCCTTGGGAAAGTGTTTCCATGGATTTTGTTGGGGGATTGCCAAAGTCTAGGAAAGGTCATGATTATTTGTATGTAATTGTGGACAGGTTCAGTAAAATGTGTATTTTGATACCATGTAATAAGCAGGTTACAGTTGAACAAACAACAAATTTGTTCTTTCAGAATGTATGGGTTCATTTTGGGTTACCCACTTCTATTGTATCTAATCGAGATTCTTGATTTGTTGGGAAGTTTTGGTCAAGTCTATGGGAGTTAATGGAAACCATATTGAAGAAAAGCACAACATTTCATCCACAAACAGATGGCCAGATAGAAGTGGTCAATAGGACAGTGATCCAATTGCTCAGAGGCTATTGAAGCAAGCATCCCAAGCTTTGGGATGAGCATTTGTTTTATGTGCAACATGCTTACAACTGTTCCAAACACTCTCTACTCAGAGATCTCCTTTTGAGACTTGTTTTGGTTTTATACCAAAGTCTCCCTTGGATTTTGTCTATGGTAAAGACATAGCAGTTGATGGACATAGTGATGTGGACAAAGCAACCAAGTTCATTGAACAAATCCAAGAAATTCACCAGGCAATATAGGAATAGCTGGAAAGAAGTCAAGCCAAGTACAAGGCAAGACATGAAAAGCATCGATTTGAGCATAGTTTTCAAGTTGGTGATAAAGTCTGGCTGTACATTAGCAACGACAAAATGCAAGGTGAAGGTAAGAAGCTAAAACCAATAAGGTATGGACCTTTCAAGATACTTGATAAAATTGGTGAAAATGCTTTTCACCTTGATTTAACAACTTATATGTAGATTTGAGATTTTATGAACCTTCATTGATTGAAGATCCTGAAGAGAAAAGTCAGTTGCCTTCTATTGAGGATCTGTTGCCAGAGTATCTCAATGAGTTATAGGAGGACATAGTTCTATATAGGAAGGTAAGAATTTCATGTCAAGGGGATGTTGAGTACCTGAGAATAGGGCTCAAAGGTTCAAATCCAAGCAAAGCAAAATGGATAGAAATTGGACAAGTGAAGGCATAATATCCTCACTTGATCGATGAACAAAAACCAACTTTTGGTGGTCCAAAAGTTTTTCAGTGGGGAGGTGTGATCCAAAATGGAACTTGAACCTCTAAGTCTTCAAAAATTGGAAACAATGTATCGAAGAAAAAACGCTAAAAGAATGGTGGAAAATAGATATCGAAGAGAAAAACACTAAGAAATGGTGGAAACCCAAGTGAAGTGGAAAATGATGTATCGTTGAATCAAGGCTGTTGGATCTGCTAGATCAATGGTCGGGAATTGAATCGGCGATATCGCATTAGAGGTAGCCAACGGAGCATATCGAAGGTAGCCTATTGGGAAGTGCGATCAGTGATCCAACGACATAACGTGAGCTGTCGGATCGAACACGCAGATCCAACGATGGAGATCACATTATCACATCGCAATATTTCCAAAGGGAGGACTTAACCATAGGCCCAAAAACTATGCAATATGCCAGACCCGAAAGGAGTTATAGATTTGGGTGTAAATCATTTGAGTTCTGACTTAAAGCTTTTTCGTCGGGTTTTTCAATATATTTCTTTGTAAATGGTATTTCGGATGGGCTTCAGGAGGTATGCAGTTTTGGAGGAGCTCCGCCTGAATCCATACACTAGCCAACACATAGCATAGCGTAAGAGAGAGAAAACTACTCATTTGGATGATCAGGTCGGATGCAAACCGTCGGATTGAAGGCAGATCAATGGTCAAAGGGGCTATTGGTGGACGAGGTATGGCAGCCGTCTGATTCATCTGTTTTAGGATTAGCGCCGGAGAAAGGTCGGATGGTTGAGACCACCTGTGCTCACTGGCCCTTTCGTTCAAACTATTTCTAATATAAACAAATCAGTTTCCATGCTTTAAGGATTTTTGTAACAAAAACATGTTATAAAACACGATGAACGTAGAAAAGTAAAACATACAAGGAAAATAGAGAGGTTGACAGAGCCCGAGAGCTAGATAGCCAAAGGGAGTTGATAATATAGAGGTGGAGAAAGCAGAGCAGAGCATAACCAAAAGGGTTTGAATAACCATCCAGGGGGTCTGGTGGTCGTGTAGCTCGGTGTAATTGCCACTGACTGTTGTGTTGAGACTCAATGTTTGAGCTCACAATTGTAATCTTTGTTTTGAAGACATAATATAGAGGTCACACTGAAATCTTGGACCAGGAGACGTATCCAGGAAGTCTGGTGAACTCCTTTATCATTTGGTTGTGTTGATATGTGTTTTATTGTGTCTTTTAACTGTTGATTGTCTATATTATTCGCAATATTATTGATCCATTTCACTAAGTAATATAGGCATTCCTGCACACGAGTCTGTAATACCTTAGTATTTATTTAAGATCGCATTTTAGATCAATAACAATGACCATAAAAGATAGGTTAATACCTGGAAGGAAATATTCTTCGAGGAATTGTCTTCCAAGGTTCTTCCTGTGAATCTTGATCTATTGATCTAGCTGGGAGATCTACCTACTTGGTAGATTTTGCATATCCATCTTCTTTAGTTGTCATAGAAGGAATTTACTCCTTTCTGAATTTTTCTTTGTAACCAAGACGAGTCTTGTCACTACATGATCATTGGTTGTTGATGAGTTCATCCAAAGTCTTTGAGCTGTTGGCATAGTTTTGAAGAGTTATTCCATTTTTTACTTCCTTTCATAAAGAAATGATTTCAGCTTCTAATGCTTCTCTTTCCTTGTTGCATTCCTTTAACTCTTTCCTGAGTGATTCTTTGATTCATTTGTATTCTTCAACCTTGATTTCAAGATTTAGGCCATGTTCCCTTTTTGTCTTTAATTCATCTTCAAAAGTGTTGACATGCTTCTTCTCGGCCTTGAGCTATTTGATAACCCCGATTACTTTGTTTTGAAATTCAACCTCGGTCATTTCTTCTTCTTCGTCTCCTTCTTTGTTAGGTGCCTCTTGCTTATTGTGCTTGGCCATAAACAATAATCTTTCGTTGAATTATTCTTAGTTATCACTATCTTATTTGAATGAGGAACTATCTTCTTTGGTGAAGAAACTTTTCTTAAACCATTTTTTCTTGCCTTGCTTGTTGAACTTCCTAGAAAATTTCTTTCCATTCGTAACAACCTCATTTTTGTGAGGACATTTGGCTGCAAAATACCCAACCTCACCACAGTCAAAACATATTAATGGAAGTTTACCTTTGAATTTCCTGTACCTATTCTCATTTTCCACGTGAAGTAAGAAAAATCTTTATTTGTGAGTTCTTCTTCCTCTTCTTCCTTTTCTTCATCCTTACAACTGTAATTTTGTTCTTTCTGAGTCTGCTTGTCCTTACCATTCTTCTTGGATGCGGAAAATGTTGTTTCTAAGTGATATGTTCCATCCTCTTCTTCTAACCTCATTTCATATGTCGTAATAATTCCATGCAATTCATCTATGCTGAGATTGGTTAGATCGATCTATCTTCCAAGAGACATACCTTAGGGTTAAATCTTGCTGGCAAGGTTCTGAGGATCTTTCGGACAACAATTTTCATTTCAACAGGTTCTGCCACACCTTCCAATGTATTTTTTGTTCATCAACATGCTGAAAGTATGCAACAATATCTTCATCTTCCCTCATTTTGAGTTGCTCAAATTTTGGCCTAAAAATTTGAAGCTTTCCTTCTTTCACCTTTGAGTCACCTGCATATATATTTTCAAGCTTGCCCCATACCTCTTTAGTGGTTTTGTAACTCAATACCTTAAGATAAACAGATTCGATAAGCCCACTGATAATAATAACTTTAGCCTTTGCATCATATACCATACTTTTCTTACCTTGTTCACCATGGGTCGATGTGAAGCCTTTATCAACGATTTCCCATACTTCGAATCCTTGCGCCAGCAAACGAACCTGCATTCTTCCACACCAAAGTGCATAGTTATTTCCATTTAACAAAGGAACTCTATTATTAGTATACTACATGATCTCCTTCTAGTTGTTAGACTGTTATTGAAGGAACCAAGCTTTGATATCAATTGTTGGAAATACTGAGAGGGGGGTGAATCAATATTCCTTAGAAATTATCACTTTTAAATCTTTTCACAGCATTAGTTAATATTCAATTATTATCAATGTTTATACAGTAATAACAATAAATAAAAGAACATAGTAGGTACAAGAATTTTAGGTGGAAAAACCCCTCCGGGTCAAAAACCACCGAACGTTTTCCTAATAAATTATTTAATCTTCAACCCCAACTAAAATGAAAGCAACAACCTCCTAGAATTCTAGAAAAGCATTCTTCTCTAGCTCCCACTGGAAGGATGCCCCAACACCCTGGTTTCTTCAGTAATCAACTGAATGGATGCCCCAACACCCTAGCACCACCCTACCACCCTATAAAGACAAAAATTAAATACAAAAGTGTGGACTCCCATACCAGGGACAATGATCCACGATACAATATGATTTACAATGATTTTGACCGAACAACAAATCACACTATGACCTACAACCCAACCATGAAATCATCCCAACAGAGACTCCTATACCTCCCAATAATATCTTTTCAACTCTAGGCATACTGACTCTTTTACAATAATGACTCTTCCAATGATGACACTTTTACAACTTTACAATGATGACGCTTGGCCTTGACACTTCTTCACAATATACGAATGGTTGTCATGTCTTCAAAGGATGTCCTACTGTAATGCTTCCTTTGATTTGATACTTCTGCTCTTGATTCTTGCTTGAAGTTGTACTTGAATCTTCTTCTACCTGCATGTAAAATTTTCCCAGTGAAACCAATCCCAAAACAAAACAAAATACCTTTCAACTTACCTCTCCCTGCAAAACACATGTAAGTGCATAATAATGAATAAATACAAATTAAAATTGCAATGCGTAACTAAATTGTGATTGTCGCTTTTTTTGTTGACTTGTTGAAGCAGTATACAAAGACTCCCACTCTTGATATAGGCCTAGACTCTATGCAAGACTATATCCAAAACTGACCTAAAGATTTATACAATAAAAATTGATGACATACTCTAGACTTGCGATGGACCAAGTTCTAAGAAAAACAATAGAGACTATTCTATCAACTATGAAAATACAAGTAACATGAACTTGCAACATCATATAGATTTAGCAGACTTGGTGTAGCATCAAATGTGTAATATCAAGAGTAGGACATCTGAAATGTGGTATCAAAACTAAGTGTGACATATAGAGACATAGAGATATAACTGAGACCCTGTATATACTTACGTTGTCCTACAAAAACATATGTCAGAGATGATACTCATATTTCAAATTTAAACACTAATCATACATACCGTTCTATAGGAGACTTACCCTTGACTGTTGATGTGTGGTCCTTACTGCAGTGATCCTTGAATGCATGCTTTTTCTTGCCTTCTAGGAGATCTATATTGAATTTGTTGTATCTATGTCGTGTCGAATCTCCAAGGTCTAAAATTTTGTCCTGTGGTAACCCTCTAAGTTGGCTTTCCAAACCCATAGGTCTGATCACGATCTGATTCTTCAAGAAAGAGTTATGTCCAATATCCTATGATGACCTGATTATAGACTCGTTCAGTAGAGTGAACTTGTACGAAGTGCCACGTTTCACTGTTGTGACCTTTGGCCCTGAAAATGTTACTTAACAAACTAAAGTTTGTCCTCTTTCTGTGACTATTTATGAAATTTGAACCCAATGCTCAGAGAGAAAGTTATGACAGTTGTCCCAACATCACATGTTTGACATGGAACTCAGGAACCTGCAAAAACTCTAACTTCCTCATATCATATCTCTGAAAATCTAGTTAACCAAGCTCTGAATTTTGGTCACGAGGTTCATCAATAGAGAAGATCAAATGTTTTTTACTTTCATATTTTGATGATTTTCATAACAAAAGTTATAGCGTAAATTCCACGATGACATGTTTGAAGCCACGAAATCCCTACTAGAGGAGGATATGAGGGTCATTATTTATATGAATATCTTGAGTTGAGAGGGTCCTCAACAAGTGAACGTTGGAGGTAATTTAGGAGAAAAAAATATTAATTATTGACTATTCAATGACCACAACCAATTATGAGTTCCATGCCACAACCCCATAGGGTTTTAGCCTGCTAACTAGGGTTACTAACTTCAAACGCAAATAACTCTCAAACCGTGAAGAATTGGAAGGCATGCCATATATCAATAGAAACATCTCAATGAGTAGAATCCATCGTGAAGATATTTGATGAAAAATAATATGATTTTCAAGTAAAAATTCCCTTTCAAGATTGGGGTAGCTCCTGGTGCTGCTTGGGTTGACATCAATGACAACCACTGATCAACAATCTCCCCCTTTGGCATTGATGGCAACACAAGTAATCCCCCTGCGATCATGACATCTCTTCCTATTGCCTTCTCTCCCCCTTTGTCATCAATGGAAAATGGTAACTCCCCCTAACAAATAGCCATCCTATGGACTTGTACACACCTCCACTCCCCTTTCTACTCTAGTAGATAAGAGAAAGAGTCTAATGAAAATTTGGGAGAATCTGAAGCTTTTGGCGAAGATACTCAAATGATTCATGAGGTAATGTTTGGTAAATATGTCAACAATTTGTTCCTTTATGCCAACATATTCAAGCTTGATATTCTTTTCGATGATTTGCTCTCTAACAAAATGATATTTGATAAGAATGTGCTTTGTTTTGGAATGCATCACAGGATTCTTGGAGATATTGATGGCATTGATGTTATCACAAAAGATGGGAATAGGATCATCAAAATTGACTTGAAGATCTTGCAAAGTTTGCTTCATCTAGAGAATTTGTGTGCAACAAGTTGCTGCTGCGATATATTCTGCCTCTGTTATGGATAATGAGATTGAAGACTACTTTTTACTTAACCATGAAATAAGACAACCACCTCGATAGAATGTTGTTCCACTAGTACTCTTACGATCATCAACACTTCCTGCCAAATCTGCATTTGTATAAGCTTGGATAACCTGATCATTTCCTTTGGGATAGCATAGACCATATTCCGTTGTGCCCTTAAGATATCTAAGAATTCTTTTGATGACAATAATATGAGATTCTTTTAGTTCTGCTTGGAATCTTGCTACTTTTACAACTGCCTGCATCACATCAGGCTGAGAGGCTGTCACATATAGGAGACTACCAATCATGGATCTATACAACCTTTGGTCCCCATCCTTTGACGAATCTTCTAAGCTTAACTTGCAACTTGTTTTCATGGGGGTAAGGACTGGCTTGCAATCTTCCATCCATAATTTTTGGAGCATTTCCTTGATGTACTTGGTTTGATATATGAATAGTCCTTTATCTTGCTGAGAAATCAGAAGCCCCAAAAGGTATGTCAATTCGCCAAGCATAAACATTTCAAAATTGCTTTGCATTTTTTGGCAAAGTCTTTACTTGATCTGTCATCATTGCTTCCAAAGATTATATCATCCACATATACATCGATAATCGTTAGGTTACCTTGATCGTTAGGTTATATCATCCACATATACCTTTCTTGAATCCTTGTTGATGTAGATACCTATCAAGATGAGCATACAAAGCCATAGGAGCTTGCTTGAGACCATATAGTGCCTTCTTTAATCTACAAATATAGTTTTCTTTGTAAGTGAGCAGAAAACCTTCGGGTTGTTCAATGTAAACTTATTCTTCCAATTCACCATTTAGAAAGGTTGACTTAACATCCATTTGGTAAAGCTTGATTTTTCTTGAGCATGCATATGCGAGAAACATCCTGATAGCTTCCATTCTGGAAATGACAGCAACTGCTTCTTCAAAATCGATTCCTTCAACTTTTGCATATCCTTTGCAGACTAATCTTGCTTTATTCTTGGTAACCTATCCATCCTCATTCAATTTTTTTATGAAGACCCATTTAGTTCCAATAACTTTTTTTATCCTTTGGTTGTGGAACCATTTCTCAAGTGTTTTTCTTCTCAATTTGATCCATTTCTTCATTCATAGTTGCTACCCAATGTTCATTTTGACTAGCTTCCTCAAAATTTCTAGGCTCAAAAGTCGCTAATAGAGAAAGATGGGCTTGCTGTGATGAACGAAGTTGTTGACTTCTTCTGGTTCTAATTCCTTCATTTATGTTGTTGATGATTTGATTTGATGGATGATTCTTTTGACACCATTCTTTTAAAACTTTTGGAGAAGTTTCTTGTACATCCTGCTAATCATTTCTTATTTCCTCTTGGTTGACTATTGTTTCCTTATTTGATTGGTCTTGTTCTGGAGCTTCTTCTTCATCCTTCACAGATTCTACCTCAAGCCCCTCAGATTTTCTTGGAGAGATGATCTCATTTTTATCCTTTAGAACACCATTTTCATTAAAAGTAACATTTATGATTTCAACTATTTATTTTCGCCTCATATTGTAACATCTATAAGCCTTTCTTTTTCATGAATAACCAACGAAAATACCTTCATCAACATGAGAATCAAACTTGCCCAATTTTTTGTCTTCTCTTTTGATGTATCATTTACTTCGAAATATTTTGAAGTATTTGACGTTAGCTAGTCTTCCTTTCCATAGTTTGTACAGAGTCATGTTACAATTGTTCTTGAGTAGGCCGCTATTTATAATGAATAATGTCGTATCAATTGCTTGAACCTAGAATTTATTGCCTATGTTTGAGTATTCTAACATGGTTCTAGCCATTTCCTGTACAGTTCTATTTTTTCTTTCAACTACTCCATTCTGCTTTGGTGTTTTGGCTGTTGAGAATTGCATTTTTATTCCATGTTCATCACTGTATTGCTGAAATGCTTTGGACATGAATTCTCCACCATTATCATATCTTCGACATTTGATCTTCAGATCGGTTTCATTTTTGACCAATTCCTTGTATATTTTGAAGCATTCAATTGCCTCAAACTTTTTCTTCAAGAAACTAACAACTATCATTTTGGTGTAATCATCTATCATTAACATAAAGTATAATTCACCATCTAAACCTTTTGTTCTCATAGGACCACATAGATCAGTATGTATTAATTCCATTGGACTTGACACAAAATGTTCCTTTGTCTTGAACTCGACTTTTGTCTATTTGTCATGTTGAGAAGATTCACATATCATATTGGTAGGTTTTGATATTTTCGACATTTCTCTAACTGTTTCCTTTTTGTTGATCTTGACCAAATTGTTGAAATTTATATGTCACATTCATTTGTGCCATCACTAGCTCTCGTCTTCTTTTGCCAAGAAACACCCTTTAGGTGTCTCATCCAAAATATATATGTCATTTGGAGCTCTTTTTGTTGTAGCCACAATTTTACCAAACTTGCCTTTCTTGATTTCACATTTCTTTGAGTTGAATAACAGCATGTGTCCTTGATCGCACATCTGTCCAACACTAACCAAATTTTGATTCATATTTTCAACCAACAACACATCCTTTTCTAATGCATCCGTGCTTCCAAGAGTGACCGTACTTGCTCCTATGACGTTTGAAAACCCGTCATTTCGAAAAGACATTGTTCCATCCTTCTTTTCTTTCAAGGATATGAACTTATTTCTATCTCCATTCATATGCATTAAGAAACCACTGTTAACATTCCACCCATTTCTATTGCTTTGAGCCTTGAGAGCGAGAGCACTCCTTTCAGTCTTCCTTTTCAATACTTGTTTATTCTGATTTTGCAAGAATTCCTTTGAAGATCTTCCAAGTCTGCAATCTTTGGCCAGGTGTCCAATTTTTTTACATTTGTAACATTCGACATCATCTCTCAAATGATCATATCTATTAATATTCTGTTGAGTTCTAGAATATGCATTTCTGAGAGATCTCTTGGAATTATATTCATTCCAAACATACATGCAACATTCTGCATCTCTATGTCCAAACTTTCCACATGAATAACAATGACCATAAAAGATAGGTTGATACCTGGGAGGAAATATTCTTTGAGGAATTGTCTTCCAAGGTTCTTCCTGCAAATCTTGATATCTTGTTCTAGCTGGGAGATCTACCTGCTTGGTAGATTTTACATATCCATCTTCTTTAGCTTTCATAGAAGGACTTGACTCCTTTTTGAATTTTTCTTTGTAACCAAGACCAGTGTTTTCATTACATGATCACTAGTTGCTGATGAGTTCATCCAAATTCTTTGAGCTATTGGCATTGCTTTTAAGAGTTTTTCCATTTCTTACTTCCTTTCGTAAAGAAACAATTTCAGCTTCCAATGCTTCTCTTTCCTTGTTTATTTCCTTTACTTCTTTCCTGAGCGATTCTTCGATTCATTTGTATTCTTCAACCTTGATTTTAAGATTTAGGACCTATTCCATTTTGTCTTTAATTCATCATCAAGAGTGTTGACATGCTTCTTCTCGGACTTGAGCTCTTTGATAACCCTAATTACTTCATTTTGAAATTCAACCTCAGCCATTTCTTCTTCTTCGTCAAGTGCCTCTTGCTTATTGTGCTTGGCCATAAACAATAATCTTCCGTTGAATTCTTCTTTGTTATCACTATCTTCTTCGAATGAGGAACTATCTTCTTTGGTGAAGAAACTTTTATTAAACCATTTCTTCTTGCCTTGATTGTTGAACTTCCTAGGACCTTTCTTTCCATTTGTAACAACCTAATTTTTGTGAGGACATATTAATGGAAGTTTACCTTTGAATTTTCCCGTACCTATTCTCATTTTCTATGTGAATTAGGAGAATTATTTATCTGAGAGTTCTTCTTCCTCTTCTTCCTTTTCTTCATCCTTACAACTGCAAGTTTTTTCTTTCTGAGTCTGCTTGTCCTTACCATTCTTCTTGGATGTGGAAAATGTTGTTTCTAAGTGAGATGTTCCATCCTCTTCTTCAATCCTCATTTAATATGCCGTAAGAATTCCATGCAATTCATCTATGCTGAGATTGTCCAGATTTGATCTATCTTCAAGACAGATACCTTAGGTTTAAATCTTGTTGGAAAGGTTTTAAGGATCTTTCGGACAACAATTTTCGCTTCAAAAGGTTCTCCTAAACCTTCCAATGTATTTGTTGTTCATCAACAAATTGAAAGTATGTAGAAATATCTTCATCTTCCCTCATTTTGAGTTGCTCAAATTTTTCCCTGAAAACTTGAAGTTTTGCTTCTTTCACCTTTGAGTCACCTACATATATATTTTCAAGCTTGCCCCATACCTCTTTAGAAGTTTTGCAACTCAATACCTTAAGATAAGAAGATTCGATAAGCCCACTAATAATTAGATCTTTAGCCTTTGCATCATATACCATATTTTTCTTACCTTGTTCATCCTAGGTCAGTGTGAATCCTTTATCAACTATTTCCCATACTTTGTATCCTTGCGCCAGCAAATAAACCTGTATTATTCCACTCCAAAGTGCATAGTTATTTCCATTGAACAAAGGAACTCTATTCTTAGTATAATCCATGATCTCCTTCTAGTTGTTAGATTGATATTGAAGGAACCAAGCTCTGATACCAATTTTTGGAAATATTGAGAGTGGGGGTGAATCAATATTCCTTAGCAATTAGCACTTTTAAATCTTTTCAGAGCATTAGTTAATCTTCAATTATTATCAATGTTTATGCAGTAATAACAGTAAATAAAAGAAAATAGTAGGCACAATAATTTTAGGTGGAAAAACCCCTCTGATTCAAAAACCACTGAAAGATTTTCTAATAAATTCATTAATATTCAGCCCCAACTGAAATGAAAGAAACAACTTCCTAGAATTCTAGAAATGCATTCTTCTCCAGCTCCCACTAGAAGGACGCCCCAACGCCCTAGTTTCTCCAGTAATCAACTAAATGGATGCCCCAACACCCTAGTGAGGCACAACTCACCCTAGCACCACCCTACCACCCTGAAGTGTTCACAGGCTCCAACCTATAGGCGACTTCATACTCCTACCTAGAACCACCCTACCACCCTATAAAGACAAAAATCAAATACAAAAGTGTGGACTCCCATACCAGGGACAATGATCCATGATACAATATGATTTACAATGATTTTGATCAAACCCCCAATCACACTGTGACCTGTAACCCAACCATGACATCATCCCAACAGAGACTCCTATACCTCCCAATAATGCCTTTTCGACTCTAGGCAGATTGACTCTTTTACAGTAATGACTCTTCCAATGATGACTCTTGGCCTTGACACTTCTTCACAATATATGGATGGCTGTCATGTCTTCAAAGGATGTCCTGTTGCAATGCTTCCTTTGGTTTGATACTTCTACTCTTGAATTTTTGCTTGAATTTGTACTTGAACCTTTTTCTACCTACATGCAAAATTTGCCTGATGAAACCAAACCCAAAACAAAACAAAATACCCTGCAACTTACCTCTCCCTACAAAACACATGTAAGTGCATAATAATGAATAAATACAAATTAAAATTACAATGCGTCCTTGAATTATGGTTTTCACCTTTTTTGTTGACTTGTTGGAGTAGTAGACTCCCACTCTTGATATAGGCTTGGACACTATGCAATACTATATCCAAAACTGACCTAAAGTTATATACAATAAAAACTTATGACCAACCCTAGACTTGTGATGGACCAAGTTCTAAGTACAACAACAGAGACCATTCTATCAACTATGAAAAGACAAGTGACATGAACTTACAACATCATATAGATTTAGTAGAATTGGTGTAGCATCAAGAATATGTAGCATCAAATGTGTAGTATCAAGAATAGGACATCCGAAATGTGGTATCAAAACTAACTATGAAATATGGAGACATAGACATATAATCGAGACCTTGTATATAATTACGTTGTCTTGCAAAAACATATGTCAGAGATGATACTCATATTTCAAATGTAAACACTAATCATACATACCTTGCTATAGGAGACTTACACTTGACTGTTGATGTGTGGTCCTTACTACAATGATCCTTGAATGCATGCTTTTTCTTGCCTTCTAGGAGCTCGATATTGAATCTGTTGTATCTATGTCATTTCGGATCTCCAGGGTATAAAATTTTGTCCTATGGTATCCCTATGAGTCATCTTTCCAACCCCATAGGGTCTGATCAAGATTTGATTCTTCAAGAAATATTTATTCCCAATCTCCTACAATGACCTGATTATAGACTCGTTCAGTACAACGAACTTTTACGAAGTGCCACGTGTTATTGTGGTGACCTTCGGCCCTTAAAATGCTACCAAAAAAACCACATTCTATCCTATTTATGAGACTATTTACGAAATTTTAATCCAATTCTCAAAGAGAAAGTTATGACGATTTTCCCAACATCACCTATTTGACATGGAATTCGGGAGCCTGCAAAAACCATAACTTCCACAGATCATATCTTTGAAAATATAGTGAACTAAGATTTGAAATTTAGTCAAGATATTCAACAAGGTTTAGGCTCAAATGGTTTAAATTTCAGCTTTTGAAGCTTCGCAGAAAAAAAGTTATAGGAAAAATTCCACGATGACCTGTTTGAAGCCACGAAATCCCTACTAGAGGAGGATATGAGGGTCATTATGTATATGAATGTCTTGAGTTGAGAGGTTCATCAACAAGTGAAGATTGGAGGTATTTTAGGAGCCGAAAAAAAAAAAAAAATATTAATTATTGACTATTCAATGACCACAACCAATTATGAATGCCATGCCACAACCCCATAGTTTTTTAGCCTGCTAACTGGGGTTACTAACTTGAAACACAAATAACTCTCAAACTATGAAGAAATGGGAGGCGTAGCATATATCAACGGAAACATCTCGACGAGTAGAATCCATCGAGAATATATTTGAGGAAAAATAATATGATTTTTCAAGTCAAGATTCCCTTGCAAGATCGGGGTAGCCCCTGGGGCAGCTTGGGTTGACATCAATGACAACCACTAATCAACAAGAACAACAATATTGGTAACAGTGTTAGTGGTCAATTGATATAATTAGAAGTTTTGTGAAGTTGGATTGATTCACATAAGTGGATTTAATGAAGCAGATATTATATCACAGTCCTTTGTTGTATTGATTTTGAGCACATGTGGATCTAGTTTGAAAATATATAAAATGTGGTATACTAGTGTGAGTTGAAGGTTAGAGCCTTCAAGACAAGTGGAAACTTGTTGATCAGGGTGTAAAGGTTGTGCAAGGTAGGAGAGTGGAGTCTCCTTCAGGTTAGAGCTTGAGAACATTTTAGGGTGGTAGGGCGGTGCTAGGGAAATTTGGATATTGCACAGGGCATTGGAGTGTTCTTTCAGTTGGAGATGGTAGAGCCAGGGCATTGGAGTGTCCTTCTAGTTGGAGATGGTAAACCAGGGCGTTGGAGCATCCTTCGGGTTGGAGCATGTAAAGCAAGGGGTTGGAGCTGAAAACCTTGGAAGTTGGAGCTTCCTAATTGATGTAAATTATTGAAGATAAATATTAAGAAGTGTTCGGTGGTTTTTCTCTTGGAAGGGTTTCCACCTAAAAATACTTGGTGTATTGTCTTTATCGTTATGCATTGTTGAATGGTGTTGATTACTATTTATATTTATTAGATGCTAATGATAATTAATGCTCTGTGAAATTAAAATTAAATAATTGAAGAGAAATATTGATTCACCCCCCTCTCGGTGTTTCCAACATATATAGTGTTCTACTACTTTTGTAAACCAATTCCTTTCCTAAGGAGGTAGGTCCCCCTAATTTCCTATAAATTATGTGTACTTATATTGTAGTTGTAGCATTATTTATAGTTTAGTGTATTTTTGTAAATACTTGGTTTCTTTCATACTACTGCAACTTTAAATTCTAATAGTTTCGACCTTGTATCATAGTTCTATTGTTATGACAAATTAATTAATGTTATTCTTAAACAATAATTAATAATTGTCGTGATATTTTTGTTGCAACTTCGCAGTAACACTAGAATACATTACTTTCCATAACTACTGTCTAGTCAATTTAATGTCTTAAATTGCTCTACAAAAATTATCAATTCGGGTATCGTAAACTGATTGAAGTGTGGTGCACGATATGTGCTTAGTTAACCTTTTTCTTACTTCGTTGTTTTATAGTTTTTATCTTCTTTTGGGGTTTTGTTCTTGTTGATCTCCTAAAGTGTCTAATGCAAATGGAAATCCTATTCTAAGGTCTTAAAAATACTTTTAAAGGTCAAGTATGGATGTATATTTCAAGACAATGTTTATGTCCCTTATGGTAACTTCCAAAACTTAGCACTTCAAAAGATCTCAAAACATGCTATTGAAAAAATTAATACTTGAACAGGAATGTAAATATGCAACTACTTAAATCAAACAAAAGATGAAATACTGATCCTGAAGTCACTGTCTCTGCTGCCCATCTAATTACAGAAATAAAATCTAAACTATTGCACTCAAACAAACCAAAAATTACAGACTAACGAAAGCAAGATCAATTTACTTCACTTATAATCCAATAGCTCGCCAAGTAGCTTTTCTGGGTTAAGCCATGGCTTCGAAGATAACGTCAATAACATGAAGAATTGATATCTAAATTACCTACTTGCAAATGAAAGTAAAATCAAGTCACTTCACTTATAATCTGATAGCTCGCCAAGTAGCTTTTCGGGGTTAAGCCATGGCTCTGGAGATAACGTCAATAACATGAAGAACTTGATATCTAAATTACTTACTTGCAAATGAAAGTAAAATCAAGTCACTTCACTTATAATCTGATAGCTTGCCAAGTAGCTTTTCGGGGTTAAGCCATGGCTCTGGAGATAACATCAATAACATGAAGAACCTGATATCTAATTGCAGATATGAAAGTAAAATCAAATCACATCACTTATAATCCGATAGCTCGCCAAGTAGCTTTTCGGGGTTAAGCCATGGCTCTGGAGATAACGTCAATAACATGAAGAACCTGATATCTAATTGCAGAGATGAAAGTAAAATCAAATCACTTCACTCATAATCCGATAGCTCGCCAAGTAGCTTTTCAGGGTTAAGCCATGGCTCTAGAGATAACATCAAATGACATGAAGAATTTGATATCTAAACTAACTAACAAAAGCAAATAAATAAGACTGAAATCAAAGCATAACTGAAATTGAAAAGCTTAAGAAAAAGTTTAGCAGAGAGGCAAATCTCATGTCACTATTTGATGCAAAAACATGTAAAGAAAAACTAATCTACAATCAACCGGTTGAACACAATTGCATGAATTAAAATTGCATGAATGGAAACTCTAATCTATCAAACTTGAAAGCAATCAAATGACATAATGAAATCAAAGCAGAATTACAAAATAAAATCTACTCTACCTTACATTCTAATGTGCTCCATGACATCTACTTCACATCTCCTTCCATGTTGAGAACATCAAAGCTTTATTCAAATTCTTCAAAATTACAAAGTACAACAAAGCTCTCTAAAGCTTTCCAAAGCCATCAAAGAAGAACTACGAATTCCAAGCTAAGCTAAGACTAACAAGCTAACAAATGAAGGAGAGAGATCTCCTATTTATACAAAAAGATGAGAAGCCATCTCATTAATGAGAGTCCATGAATCTCTCCCTCTACCTCTAGAGTCCTAATCAAAATAGGAACTGATAAGACACATGTCTTCTTAGAGTTTCAATACAATTAGGAGATGTGACACATATCCTCATGATCCCATGGTTCTTTCCACTCAAATTCGAATTTGGCCTTAGAGTGCCACATAAAGGTCTTCTAGAAGCCTCCTTTTGACCTACACATGTCAACCATCTCAACGCACTTGTTAGGTATAAGCATATGCACATTATTTCCTAATTTTTAACCACAAATTCACTTAAAAAGGCTAAGAATTAATAAAGTTTGGAAAAACATAAATGTGGCCCAATGATAATGAAAGTGGGATGATAGTGACGTAGTAGTGAAATGGAGGTGATATAATGGACATAATAGTGAAAGTGTAATGGAAATGAATGACATTTTCAAGACCCAAAAATTACAATTGCTTTATTTCTAATTTGGTTTAATTCATTATTTTGTTTATAATGTTTTATTGATTGTCCTATTTCCTTCTTGAACAAATTGTAGTTTGATGGTTTTTTATTTATTGCATTACATTGCACATACAACTATATTTATGTTACATCAAACAAAATCACCTTAGCATTGGAGCAAGTCACCTTTGATAAATGTGTGATTTAGTTTCGTAAAGTGTGAATTTACTTTCCTGCAAGCTACTCTTTACATTCCTGTAAAGTCTGGATTGGATTGCAAGTGTGGTGTGGATCTATCATTGTGATTTGTGAAAACATATCAATATATTTCCCTATGACATGCATTTAGAATACTACAACTATAGATTGTAATATCAAAGGCGATGTACAACAATTCACAAGTTACATATGAAACTTAGTTAGAAATTAAATGTACAATATTTTGGTTGTGTTTATGAACAATTAAAAATATAATTGGAAGGACCATCAAGTACATTGATAGTGGATGTTCGAAACATATGACAAGGGATCAAAACAAATTTCTCACGCTAAATGAAGAAAAAGGAGGTAGTATTACCTTTGGGGATAATATTTTTGTAAGGTTAGTTGGAAAAGGTATGGTTAGTATTGGTGATAGAAAGACTAAAACATAGAATGTGTTGTATATTCAAAGGTTGAATCACAATCTTCTAAGTGTCAATCAAAGGTGTGATCAATATTACAACCTCACATGTCATTCAAAAGGGTGTGAGAAAAGGAAAGCAGGTTTGAGAAGATTCGTGTCAAATGTAAATAGAACCCCAAACAATGTATATGTCATCGATGAAGTCAAGGGAGAAAAATGGTGTTTGGGACAAGTAGGAAAATTTTGGTTATGGAATAGAGGGATGGGTCATATAAACTTTGAAAATCTCGTAAAATTTGGCAAGACAAAAGAAATAATAGATATGTTGAGGATATCAAAACCTACATACACTATTTGCACGTCATGTCAACTTGGGAAGTATATGATAGTTAGTTTTAAAAAAGGGTTCTCAACATCAAATCCATTGGAACTTGTAAACACATTCTTATGCATTATAGCAAGAACACAAACTTTAAAAGGTGAGAGTCATTTTATGTTTCTTATTGATGATTACAAAAGAATGGCATGGGTTACATTAATTAGAGAAAAAAATGAGAAAATTAAGAAGTTTAAATATTTCAAATCTTTAGTTTAAAATGATCCTAATTTAAAAAAAAAATGTTCTTGATATCAAATAGGGGAGGTGAGTTTACCTATAATGAAATTGTTGAATTTTGTGAGAATCATTGAATCAAAAGACATTTTTTGATAGCATGTTCTCCACAAACAATTGGAGTTGTAGAAAGGAAGAATAATACTATACAAGAAATGGATAGAACAATGTTGAACATCACCAGTAAATTAACACAATAGTCTACATTTTTATTAGAGCACAGATTAGAGTGAAAAGCAACAAGACACCTTATGAATTTATATGGAAAGTTAGACCAGACACGGTCAAATGCTTCAAAGTGTTTCAGTGAGTGGTATATAAAGATAAATGACTATGTTTTAGGAAATTTTGATTCCATAAAAGATGAAGGTACTAAGATTGGTTTCAAGATTACAATATCCACCAAATGGGACACATGTGCAAGCAACAACATGAATATTCGGATATCTGAAGGGCACATTGGAATTTGGTTTTTGGTATTCAAGAAGGAATGACTTCACTCTAACAATATATACAAATGAAAATTGGGAAGGAAGTATTCATGAAAATAAAAGCACAAGTGGAGGATAATTATTGCTAGGAAAATGTCTAGTATCATGGTTGAGAAATAAGCAAACTTCAATCTATCTATCCACAACAAAAGATGAATATATTATAGAAAAAACATGTTGCACACAATTTCTTTGAATAAAAAAGGCATTAAAGGAAATCAAGGTAGAATATGATAAGTCAATATCAATCATTTGGGACAATGCAAGTGCGTGAAATTTCAAAGAATCTTGTTATGCACTCAAATATGAAGAATATTCCCATCAAGTACCACTTCCTAAGATAATAGGTAGCCGAACAAAGTGTCAAGCTAGAATACAATGGCACCAAGGAACAAGTTGAAAATATTTTAACCAAATCCCTTCCTACGAAGAAAAAAAAATATCTCATACATAAGTTGGGAGTGATATCCATATCATCTCATCATTAAAGGGAAGCATAAGCCTATGGGGAAGAAAGCCTTTTGCATAGATATTTAAGAGGGATAATTTGAAAACAAAGGAAGAATTGTAGACACAAGGAGAGTTGTACATAGAGGGAGTACTAAAATATTGTTTCAAAATTGACCACTAAGGTTTGTCATCAATTAGAAAGGGGGATATTGTTAGAAATATTGTTTCCTTTGATGTCAAAGACAGTGGAGACTTTATATTTCCAAGATAAGGATTGCAATATGATCATTGTTGGTAATATTGTTTGGATGCCTATTATTTTTTATGACCAGTTTGGATACCATGTACTTGAAGGTATTTTTAATGTAAATACCTAGCTCAAATGGGAACATAAGATACGTAATTGGAAATCTTATTCCGAGACCTTTCTAATGGTATACTCCATAGAAATGAAGAGATATGAAAGATTATATAGATCAGTCCAATCAAAAAGTACAGGTTGGCCCAACGAGTTTTACAAGTTGCCCCATAAGTGAACATCAAAACACTATTAATAAAGTATATATGGGTTAATTTGAAGATCATCCAAGCAAGAAGAGATCTAAGATGCACAATATTAGTGAGAGAATAGTCTTGGGGTTTTAAAGGTGGAGAAAAATGTGATTTGTGAAGTGAACGAGTCATCTTGACATTTTCACTATAAAAAAATTATATGTTTCAAATTGTGAAATTTTGAGTAGATACATGTGGTAAAAAATTTAGGCATTGGTTCACTATAATTTCAGAGATATGCCCTATGGAAGTTAGGTTTTCGAAATAGTCTTGAAATTAGTTTCAAATAGGTCGGTACAACATTTTTGCTATAAAAATTTTTTGGGATGTTTTAGACTGTGAAATTTTTATAGACTTGCGGAGACATGTAGTAGCAACCCAGGTAAAAGATTTAAACTTTGGTTCACTATAATTTCATATATATACGCTATGGAAGTTATGGTTTTTGAATAATATTGAAATTAGTTTCAAACATGCTAGTTCATCATTTTTTCTATAAATTATTTTCTAAAATGTTTTAGACTATAAAATTATTGAGACATGTGAAGAAATATAGCAACACCTTGGGAAAAAAAATTAGACTTTGGTTCGCTATAATTTCAAATATATTCCTTATGGAAGTTAGGCTTTATGACACGCTTGTGAATGATCCTAAAAATCGATTTCAAACATGTGAGCTTGGCATTATTTTTGTCACTTGTTTTTAGGTACCTTTTAGACTATGAAATTTTCAAAGATCCAAGGAGACATATAGAAGTGCCTTATGTAAAAAAATTAGAATCATATTAGAAAAATTGGATACATGGTATGTTGTACAAGTTTGTTCCTTGGAAGAAGAAAAAAACAACAAGTTTTGGGAGAAGCGGACCATATGAAGGAAGAAGCATCTAGTTGACATGGTGAAGGAAAAAGAATCAAGTAAACTCAGTGAAGTAGGTTGTTGCCTACAAATTTTTGTAGCAGTGGGGATTTATGTATTCAATAGGTTGGTGCCTATGTATATTTGCAATGATTGGGATTTGTGTCTCCAATAGGCTAGTGCCTATGAATGTTTATAGCGATGGAGATTGGTGTCTCTAGTAAGTGGGTACCTAAAATATTTATAATAGTAGGTTGGTGCATACAAAGAATTATAAAAGGAAGTTATGTGGTTTTTTCCCAAACTGATTTCCACATAAATATTGTGTTCCATGTTCTGCAACTAATAGATCCCATATTTGATTGTTTTCTTATGCTTAATGAATGTTTAAATAAATTAAAAGTGTCTTCTACCTTTTATTTTCTAGAATGTTTTAGACTACAAAATTAATGAGACATGTGAAGACATATAGCAGCAACTTAGGAAAAACATTTAGACTTTGTTTCGCTATACTTTCAAATATATGTCTTGTGGAAGTTAGGGTTTATGACACGTTTATGAATGATCCTAAAATCGGTTTCAAACATGTGGGCTTGGATTGTTTTTGTAACTTTTTTTTAGGTACCTTTTAGACTATGAAATTTTCAAAGATCCAAGGAGACATATAGAAGCTCCTTAGGTAAAAAATTTAGAATCATATTAGAAAAATTGGATACATGGTATGTTATACAAGTTTGTTCCTTGGAAGAAGCAAAAGACAACAAGTTTTGGGAGAAGCAAACCATATGAAGGAAGAAGCATCTAGTTTACATGGTGAAGGAAGAAGCATTAAGTAAACTCAGTGAAGTAGGTTGGTGCCTACAAATATTTGTAGCAGTGGGGATTTATGTATTCAATAGGTGGTGCCTACATATATTTGCAATGATTGGGATTTGTGCCGCTAATAGGCTAGTGCCTGTGAATTTTTATAGCAGTGGGGATTGGTGTCACTAGTAAGTTGGTTCCTAAAATATTTGTAATAGTAGGTTGGTGCCTACAAAGAATTATAAAAGGAAGTTCTGTGGTTTTTTCCCAAAATGGTTTCCACATAAATCTTCTGTTTTTGCAGTTGATAGATCCCATATTTGATTGTTTTCTTGTGCTTCATGAATGTTTAAATAAATAAAAAGTGTCTTCTATATTTTATTTTCTAGAATGTTTTAGACTAAAAAATTAATGAGACATGTGAAGACATATAGCGGCACCTTGGGAAAAAAAATTAGATTTTGGTTAACTATACTTTCAAATATATGCCTTGTGGAAGTTAGGGTTTATGACACGTTTATGAACGATTCTAAAATTGATTTCAAACATCTGAGCTTGGAATTTTTTTTTGTAGCTTGTTTTTAGGTACCTTTTTAGACTATGAAATTTTCAAAGATCCAAGGAGACATATAGAAGTGCCTTATGTAAAAAATTTAGAATCATATTAGCAAAATTGGATACATGGTATGTTGTACAAGTTTTTTCCTTGGAAGAAGAAAAAAACAAAAAGTTGTGGGAGAAGCAGACCATATGAAGGAAGAAGCATCTAGTTGACATGGTGAAGGAAGAAGCATCAAGTAAACTCAGTGAAGTAGGTTGCTGCCTACAAATATTTGTAGTAGTGGGGATTTATGTATTCAATAGGTTGGTGCCTATGTATATTTGCAACGATTGGGATTTGTGTCTCCAAAAGGCTAATGCCTACGAATGTTTATAGCGATGGAGATTGGTGTCTCTAGTAAGTTGGTGCCTAAAATATTTATAATAGTAGGTTGGTGCCTACAAAGAATTATAAAAGGAAGTTATGTGGTTTTTTCCCAAACTGACTTCCACATAAATCTTGTGTTCCATGTTACGCAATTGATAGATCCCATATTTCATTGTTTTCTTGTGCTTCATGAATGTCTAAATAAATTAAAAGTGTCTTCTACTTTTTATTTTCTAGAATGTTTTAGACTACAAAATTAATGAGACATGTGAAGACATATAGAAGCAATTTAGGAAAAACATTTAGACTCTATTTCGCTATACTTTCAAATATATGCCTTGTGGAAGTTAGGGTTTATAACACGTTTATGAATGATCCTAAAATCAATTTCAAACACGTGAGCTTGGAATTTTTTTTGTAACTTGTTTTCAGGTACCTTTTAGACTATGAAATTTTCAAAGATCCAAGGAGACATATAGAAGCTCCTTAGGTAAAAAATTTAGAACCATATTAAAAAAATTGGATACATGGTATGTTGTACAAGTTTGTTCCTGGAAAGAAGAAAAAGACAACAAGTTTTGGGAGAAGCAAACCATATGAAGGCAGAAGCATCTAGTTGACATGGTGAATGAAGAAGCATTAAGTAAACTCAGTGAAGTAGGTTGGTGCCTACAAATATTTGTAGCAGTGGGGATTTATGTATTCAATAGGTTGGTGCCTATGTATGTTTGCAACGATTGGAATTTGTGCCACTAATAGGCTAGTGCCTATGAATTTTTATAGCAGTGAAGACATATAGCATCACCTTGGGCAAAAAATTTATACTTTGGTTCACTATACTTTCAAATATATGCCTTGTGGAAATTAGGGCTTATGACATGTTTATGAATGATCCTAAAATTGATTTCAAACATCTGAGCTTGGACTTTTTTTTGTAACTTGTTTTTAGGTACCTTTTAGATTATGAAATTTTCAAAGATCCAAGGAGACATATAGAAGTTCCTTAGGTAAAAAATTTAGAATCATATTAGCAAAATTGGATACATGGCATGTTGTACAAGTTTCTTCCTGGGAAGAAGAAAAAACAAGAAGTTTTGGGGGAATTAGACCATATGAAGGAAAAAGCATCTAGTTGACATGGTGAAGGAAGAGGCATCAAGTAAACTCAGTGAAGTAGGTTGGTGCCTACAAATATTTGTAGTAGTGGGGATTTATGTATTCAATAGGTTGGTGCCTATGTATATTTGCAACAATTGGGATTTTTGTCTCCAATAGGCTAGTTCCTATGAATGTTTATAGCAGTGGGGACTGATGTCTCTAGTAAGTTGGTGCCTAAAATATTTGTAATAGTAGGTCAGTGCCTACAAAGAATTGTAAAAGGAAGTTCTCTATTTTTTTCCCAAAATGGTTTCCACATAAATCTTGTGTTGCATGTTCTGTAGTTGATAGATCCCATTTGATTGTTTTCTTGTGCTTCATGAATGTTTAAATAAATAAAAAGTTGTCTTCTATCTTTTATTTTCTAGAATGTTTTAGACTACAAAATTAACGAGACATGTGAAGACATATAACAACACTTTGGGAAAAATATTTAGACTTTGGTTCGCTATAATTTCAGCTATGTGACTTGTAGAAGTTATGGTTTATGACACATTTATGAATGATCCTAAAATCTATTTCAAACATGTGAGATTAGAATTTTTTTTGTAACTTGTTTTTTGGTACCTTTTAGATTATGAAAGTTTCAAATATCCAAGGAGACATATAGAAGTTCCTTAGGTAAAAAATTTAGAATCATATTAGCAAAATTGGATACATGGTATGCTGTATAAGTTTGTTCCTGGGAAGAAGAGAAAAGCAACTTGTTTTGGGAGAAGTAGACCATATGAAGGAAGAAGCATCTAGTTGACATGGTGAAGGAAGAGGCATCAAGTAAGCTCAGTGAAGTCGGTTGGTGCCTACAAAAATTTGTAGCCGTGGGGATTTATGTATTCAATAGGTTGGTGCCTATGTATATTTGCAACGATTGGGATTTTTGTCTCCAATAGGTTAGTTCTTATGGATATTTATAACAGTGGGGATTGATGTCTCTAGTAGGTTGGTGCCTAAATTTTTTGTAATAGTAGGTCGGCGCCTACAAAGAATTATAAAAGGAAGTTCTCTGGTTTTTTCCCAAAATGGTTTCCACATAAATCTTGTGTTCCATTTTCTGTAGTTGATAGATCCCATATTTGATTTTTTTCTTGTGCTTTCTGAATGTTTAAATAAATAAAAAAATTGTCTTCTATCTTTTATTTTCTAGAATGTTTTAGAATGCCAAATTAATGAGATATGTGAAGACATATAGCAGCACCTTGGGAAAAACATTTAGAATTTGGTTCGCTATACTTTCAAATATTTGCCATGTGGAAGTTATGGCTTATGACACGTTTATGAATGATCCTAAAATCGATTTCAAACATGTGAGCTTGGAATTTTTTTGTAACTTGTTTTTAGGTACCTTTTAGACTATGAAATTTTCAAATATCCAAAGAGACATATAGAAGTTCCTTCGGTAATAAATTTAGAATCATATTAGAAAAATTGGATACATGGTATGTTGCACAAGTTTTTTCCTGGGAAGAAGCAAAAAACAACAAGTTTTGGGAGAAGTAGACCATATGAAGGAAGAAGCATCTAGTTGACATGGTGAAGGAAGAGGCATCAAGTAAACTTAGTGAAGAAGGTTGGTGCCTACAAATATTTGTAGCAGTGGGGATTTATGTATTCAATAGGTTGGCGCCTATGTATATTTGTAACGATTGGGATTTTTGTCTCCAATAGGCTAGTTTCTATGAATGTTTATAGCAGTGGGGAATGATGTCTCTAGTAAGTTGGTGCCTAAAATATTTGTAATAGTAGGTCGGTGCATACAAAGAATTATAAAAGGAAGTTCTGTGGTTTTTTCCGAAAATGGTTTCCACATAAATCTTGTGTTCCATGTTCTATAGTTGATAGATCCCATATTTTATTGTTTTCTTGTGCTTCATGAATGTTTAAATAAATAAATAATTGTCTTATATCTTTTCTCTTCTAGAATGTTTTAGACTACAAAATTAATGAGACATGTGAAGACATATAGCAGCACCTTGGGAAAAACATTTAGACTTTGTTTCGATATACTTTCAAATATATTCCTTGTGGAAGTTATTGTTTATGACACATTTATGAATGATCCTAAAATCGATTTCAAACATGTGAGCTTAGACAAGTTTTTGTAACTTGTTTTTAGGTACCTTTTAGACTATGAAATTTTCAAATATACAAGGAGACATATAGAAGTTCTGTAGGTTTTAACCTCATAAAAAAATTACCTGCATATGAATTCTAAGAACAAAAAATATACAATGCGAGAGCATAACACATAAAACAAATATACACAAAGATTTTCCCCTGGATCCCAAAACCCGGATTACCAGCTTGATTTTTCATTATATTCCTTTCAATGTTACAATGTATATATATCTATATCTATATATATATATATATATTAAATAATATTCAGTCAAACATGGGTATCATCTCCAAGTCTTTGGAACATCTTACAAATGCACTCCCCACTCCTGCTTCTCCACCTCATTATAGAGAAGTAGATGTCTTAAGTTCAAAGCTGAAATTCTCCTCCAATTCTGATGAATCAAAGCAAATCTTTTTTAAAGGGATAAAGAATATAGATAGAGCTAGACTTGAGAAGATCAAGAAAGGAATCAATCTAGCTAGAGAAAAGACAGAGATGATGATGACTTCATCGAGAAAGATTTCGATTCAATGTTCAGACCTTTGCAGATTTCAGTATCTCCAGGTATGAATCAAATTGATGCTCTTAAAAAAGAGATCACCGATTTGGAATCTTCAATTCATCATACAAGGTCAGAAATGATACA
Source organism: Pinus tabuliformis (assembly GCA_031772625.1). NCBI lineage: Eukaryota > Viridiplantae > Streptophyta > Pinopsida > Pinales > Pinaceae > Pinus > Pinus tabuliformis. The sequence continues at coordinate 443,953,075 of CM062805.1, forward strand.
GTTGTCTTCCAAACTTCAAATACTTATTTCTGATTATGATGATTGTAATTCCAAATTAACCAGCCTATTGATGAAAAATGTGCCAGTTATTGAAGAGATATCTAGGTTTTTGTAACTTTGTATAGTTTTGATACTGGTGCTGATGTTCTGTTAGGACAAGATTTTCTGAAGAAATATTTGCCGGTCACTTTTGGACAAGATTATGTTATATTCTCCACCAATGCTGGTCCTATCACAGTCCCTGCTTCCAGTGATTACAAAATTAATGTGCAGCCTGAAGATCAGGATCCTCTCCAGTATAGTCTGCAAGATCTGACCAAGATTAATAAGATCGTAAAAAATGCAGAGTTACATGGTCCCAAAACTTTGCAACAAATTTCTTATAAACTTCGTGCAGATTGTACTTCCAGTAGGCCAGATGCCTTTTGGGCAAGAGAAAAGTATTTTGTTGCACTACCTTACCGAGAAGGATATATTCCTAGGCCACAAAAAGCAAGTGCAAATAATATGAGTCCAAAAGAGCAAGAATTATGCAAAGAAGAAATTGAACAATTGTTAGAACAAAAGCTTATTGAATCCTGCAAGAGCCCTTGGGCCTGCCCGGCTTTTTATGTCAATAAGCATAGTGAGCAGAAAAGAGGCAAGAAAAGGCTTGTGATTAATTATAAGGCTTTGAATGATGCTCTTCTTCCTATTCGATATCCTCTGCCTAACAAAGAATTGTTACTTGCTAAGATTGCTAATGCTAATGTGTTTAGCAAGTTTGATCTTAAAAGTGGATTTTGGCAGATTGGTATTATTCCTGCTGACAGGTATAAAACAGCCTTCACTGTTCCTCATGGCCAATATCAATGGACTGTGATGCCCTTTGGTTTGAAAAATGCTCCATCTGAATTCCAAAAAAGGATGGAAGACATTTTTGGTGGGGTAGAGTACATTATTGTATATATTGATGATTTGCTTGTATTTAGCAGAGATGTAAATATGCACAAGATCCATTTAGAACAATTCTACCAACTTGTGTATAAGCATGGATTAGTACTTTCAAATTCAGAAGAGAAGTTTCAGATTGGAAAAGTCAAGATTGATTACTTGGGTTTACACATAGAAAAAGGACATGTAGAACTTCAGCCACATGTGCTAACCCATCTATTAAAGTTTCCTAATATAATTACCGATGTAAAGACCCTGCAGAGATTTCTTGGATGTCTGAATTATATAAGAAAATTTTATGCTAAACAATTAGAGGATACAAATATACTGCAGAACAAACTAAAGAAGAAAGGTGTCAGTTGGACAGATGAAATGACAGCAGCAGTAATTAGTATTAAGAGTAAGCTTAATGATTTGCCAAAACTCAAGCTTCTTGATACTAATCTTCCTTTTATACTTGAAACAGATGCTTCTTATCACACTTGGGCTGCAGTTTTGTTACAAAAGCATGGAAGAAAAGAATTGGTTTGTGCCTATTCCTCAGGATCTTTTGATGATACAGAGAAAAAGTATCCTTCTTCTCATAAAGAAATACTTGCAGTAAAGAGAGGAATAAAGAGATTTCACTTGTTCTTGAAAAGTGTTAAATTTATTGTCAGAACAGATCTAAAGCATATGAAACAGATGTTGGAAAACAAAAGATTGTTAGAACAAGGTAGTACCAGAGTACTAAGATGGGCACTATGGCTAGAAGGTTTTGATTTTGATATTGTTTACAAATCTGGTGCAGAAAATTATCTTGCTGACATGCTTACCAGAGAAGGTGCTCAAGAAACCAAGGAGATCAAGATGTTCAGACCACTTAATCAGCACGAAGCTTCTACAAGTCAGTCCAGTCATGTCGAGTCTAAAAGTGTTAAGTATGTTACAGTTTGTAGTAACTGTCATTATGAGTTTTGTCTAGAATGTCTATCAAAACAGGTTCGAGTCTTGCCATTATGCTTAAGACAAATCATTTTGCAAAAATGGTTTGATTCTGAGGAGTCTAGATGGTCATATTCAAAAGAGTTACCATATAGGATTAGGCCATGGCGTGTTTATTATGCATTGTCTAGGGAACCAGATCCTGTTTATTTTGGGTGTATTCAAAATACTGACTGGACATGGTCAGACTACTTTTCTATTCACCAAAGAGCTAGGATACATGGTTCGGTTAAGGTCATATTTTATGCTCATGCTATAGATCCCTCTAACAATTGGTGGAGTCCATGGTTTAAGCTATTCATGTTTAGATATTTGCCTAGAGCTAAAAGCATTTTTGATAGGACTTTTGCTGAGTTTGTCAGAATCTTCCATTGGGAAATGCATGTAGCTGTCCAGAATGATTACGTCTTAGAGTTCGAATTCATCCACAAACACACAATTGTCATTCCTAATGAAGAAGATGAGTCCTTTAAGCTTTCTGTCAGATTCAGAGGATTGATATCAGTGGACCCACATGACAAGCCAACATTCATGTTCACATTCCCATTCTTTTGTTGTACCAGAGATGCAACACCATATTGGCTAGATGAATCTGTCCCATACGAAGTGCTGGCTCCAAACAATGAAGAACTAATTGAGGAATTGATAGAACAAGACCAAATCAGACTTGGCCATAATGATCCAGCTGTTCCAGATACACATGCACATGATTATGACGACAGGGCTAATAGCAACTGATTGAAAGGATCAATCAAATGAAATCCTTTCATATCCTGCTTTATTTGTACATATACTGCTCTTTGGTTTTCGTGGGATTTAGTCTGAATAAAATCTCCACTGTGTAATTAATTTTGTCCAAGAGCTGTTTTAAAAATTTCTGGTTCTTCCACTGTGTAATTACTTTATCCTGCTGTTCTTTGGTTTCCGTGGGATTTAGTCCGGATAAAATCTCCACTGTGTAATTACTTTTGTATAAGAGCCGATGTCCTAGATTCCGACCATATTTTCACTTCAGAGATGTCATGATTCGGTCCCCATATGACTTAGCCTCCAAGGGACGAGATAACAAGTGGTTGTCCCCACATGCCCAAATCTTTAGAACTATTCATTACTTTTGTACAAAGTTCTTTCGTGATAGACATCTTGCATGATGTTCTAGCGAAAGTTTGATTCTTTTGGTTTCAAGTTCTCGGTAAAACTTTTCACCGGATGACCTGCTAGGATATTATAAATACTAGCATTGTAAGCTCATTAGGGGCATTGGAGTCTTGAGAGTTTTGAGAGAGTCTGAGTAGTGTTGTAGTCTGAGTGAAGTCTCCCTGCTCTGCATCTACGAGAAGTTTTCTCGATCTGCTTGCACCACGGAGTTTAACTCTATAGTCTATATTGTGAGTTTGAGTTCTTTGAGTTTTAGACAAGACGAGATCTCCCTGCTCTGCATCTGCGAGAAGTTTTCTCGATCTACTTGCATCACGGAGCGCTAGTCTCATATCTGGATTCTGTAATTATCTGAGAAGCAAATATGTCTTCGCACATCTTTGCTGCACCTCTGGTTATATTCTGTAATTATCTGAGAAGCAAATATATCTTTGCACATCTTTGCTGCACCTCTGGTTACTACTTTTCTATTCACCAAAGAGCTAGGATACATGGTTATGGTATCAGAGCCCTCTGGTTCTTTGTCCAAGAGCTGTTTTAAATTATCTGGTTCTTCCATTAAGTAGTATTTGTCTGAGCTACTGTCCACGAGTCTAAGTTTGCGATAAGGCGCTGGTAGAGAGCTGTGAAGGCGAAGGACTGTCGTGTTTGCTTTCCTGGTGCACAAAAGCTTTGATTCTCCTCTGTTCAGGTGCTTACTCATACTTTCTTTCAATGGCTGGTTATATGAATGAGTTTTCTCTTCAGAAGCCCGAAGACAGAAAGATAGCTCATAAGAATCGATGGTCTTTTATGAATAAGTATTTAAATAAAACCAGAAATGAAGATGTTCTCTATGATGAAAAAGTATTTGTACAAGAATTTGAACCACAGCCTAACTGGACATTGCTAGAGATTGATATTGATAAGCTTTATAAAATGCCTGTTTTCCAGTTTCGAGCTGCTCAGTTATTTAGATTTACATCTGTGAATATTCCTATTTCCACTGGCCAGTCTGTATATCAAATCCCACTAATACAGCCAGAAAATATCAAATGGGGTTTGGAAAATGGTTATAGATATATCCATATCGGTATCATACAATTTGGAATTAATCCTCTAGTCCATCCTGGTCTAAATACTTCATGCTTGACATGTGTCCTTGATACAAGAACGAATTCGAACTCTAAGACGTAATCATTCTGGACAGCTACATGCATTTCCCAATGGAAGATTCTGACAAACTCAGCAAAAGTCTTATCAAAAATGGTTTTAGCTCTAGGAAAATATCTAAACATGAATAGCTTAAACCATGGACTCCACCAATTGTTAGAAGGATCTATAGCGTGAGCATAAAATATGACCTTAACCGAACCATGTATCCTAGCTCTTTGGTGAATACAAAAGTAGTCTGACCATGTCCAGTCAGTATTTTGAATACACCCAAAATAAACAGGATCTGGTTCCCTAGACAATGCATAATAAACACGCCATGGCCTAATCCTATATGGTAACTCTTTTGTATATGACCATCTAGACTCCTCAGAATCAAACCATTTTTGCAAAATGATTTGTCTTAAGCATAATGGCAAGACTCGGACCTGTTTTGATAGACATTCTAGACAAAACTCATAATGACAATTACTACAAACTGTAACATACTTAACTCTTTTAGACTCGACATGACTGGACTGACTTGTAGAAGCTTCGTGCTGATTAAGTGGTCTGAACATCTTGATCTCCTTGGTTTCTTGAGCACCTTCTCTGGTAAGCATGTCAGCAAGATAATTTTCTGCACCAGATTTGTAAACAATATCAAAATCAAAACCTTCTAGCCATAGTGCCCATCTTAGTACTCTGGTACTACCTTGTTCTAACAATCTTTTGTTTGCCAACATCTGTTTCATATGCTTTAGATCTGTTCTGACAATAAATTTAACACTTTTCAAGAACAAGTGAAATCTCTTTATTCCTCTCTTTACTGCAAGTATTTCTTTATGAGAAGAAGGATACTTTTTCTCTGTATCATCAAAAGATCCTGAGGAATAGGCACAAACCAATTCTTTTCTTCCATGCTTTTGTAACAAAACTGCAGCCCAAGTGTGATAAGAAGCATCTGTTTCAAGTATAAAAGGAAGATTAGTATCAGGAAGCTTGAGTTTTGGCAAATCATTAAGCTTACTCTTAATACTAATTACTGCTGCTGTCATTTCATCTGTCCAACTGACACCTTTCTTCTTTAGTCTGTTCTGCAGTATATTTGTATCCTCTGATTGTTTAGCATAAAATTTTCTTATATAATTCAGACATCCAAGAAATCTCTGCAGGGTCTTTACATCGGTAATTATATCAGGAAACTTTAATAGATGGGTTAGCACATGTGGTTGAAGTTCTACATGTCCTTTTTCTATGTGTAAACCCAAGTAATCAATCTTGACTTTTCCAATCTGAAACTTCTCTTCTGAATCTGAAAGTACTAATCCATGCTTATATACAAGTTGGTAGAATTGTTCTAAATGGATCTTGTGCATATTTACATCTCTGCTAAATACAAGCAAATCATCAATATATACAATAATGTACTCTACCCCACCAAAAATGTCTTCCCTCCTTTTTTGGAATTCAGATGGAGCATTTTTCAAACCAAAGGGCATCACAGTCCATTGATATTGGCCATGAGGAACAGTGAAGGCTGTTTTATACCTATCAGCAGGAATAATACCAATCTGCCAAAATCCACTTTTAAGATCAAACTTGCTAAACACATTAGCATTAGCAATCTTAGCAAGTAACAATTCTTTGTTAGGCAGAGGATATCGAATAGGAAGAAGAGCATCATTCAAAGCCTTATAATTAATCACAAGCCTTTTCTTGCCTCTTTTCTGCTCACTATGCTTATTGACATAAAAAGCCGGGCAGGCCTAAGGGCTCTTGCAAGATTCAATAAGCTTTTGTTCTAACAATTGTTCAATTTTTGCTTTGCATAATTCTTGCTCTTTTGGACTCATATGATTTTCACTGGCTTTTTGTGGCCTAGGAATATATCCTTCTCGGTAAGGTAGTGCAACAAAATACTTTTCTCTTGCCCAAAAGGCATCTGGCCTACTGGAAGTACAATCTGCACGAAGTTTATAAGAAATTTGTTGCAAAGTTTTGGGACCATGTAACTCTGCATTTTTTACGATATTATTAATCTTGGTCAGATCTTGCAAACTATACTGGAGAGGATCCTGATCTTCAGGCTGCACATTAATTTTGTAATCACTGGAAGCAGGGACTGTGATAGGACCAGCAGTGGTGGAGAATATAATATAATCTTGTCCAAAAGTGACTGGCAAATATTTCTTCAGAAAATCTTGTCCTGACAGAACATCAGCACCAGTATCAAAACTATATAAAGTGACAAAAACCTGGATATCATTCAAGAAAATAGGAAATTCAGGAGCTATGTGACTTATTTCCATTAAATCACCAGTGATAGCCCTGAATTGGAGTTTAGTAGGCTGCCAATAATAATGAGGAATGGCTTTATATTTACAGCAGCTACTCATAGCACCAGAATCTATTTGAGCATCCAAAGTATACGGTTTAATGCTAGAGACTTTAATTCTTATTGGAATAACTACTCTATCTCCGATGCCCATAACATTAAAAAGCTCAACATTTTTCTTTGGGGATATCTCTTCAATAACTGGCACATTTTTCATCAATAGGTTGGTTAATTTGGAATTACAATCATCATAATCAGAAATAAGTATTTGAAGTTTGGAAGACAACTGTATCATTTCTGACCTTGTATGATGAATTGAAGATTCCAAATATGTGATCTTCTTTTTAAGAGCATCAATTTGATTCATACCTGGAGATACTGAAATCGGCAAATGTCTGAACATTGAATCGAACTCTTTCTTGATGAAGTCATCATCATCTCTTTCTTCCTCTGAAAATCTTTCTTTCCTTTTGGATGGCAGTTGTTTCTCAAGATTCTCAAGTTTTTCAGTCAATCTTCTTCTGCCGTAAACTGAACTGGATCTAACTGTGCTAGATCAGCTTTGACTGCTGCAATCTTTGCTTGTATCTCTCCTGAGGAATTCAAACTGAACATTTTAATATCAGGAATGAATGTTTCATCAGAATCAGATGATTCTGAATCAATTGTTAATTTCCTGATTTCAGGAATTTCACTATCTGAAGATTCTGAAGAAGAACTTGAAACTTCAAAATATTCTCCATCAGAGTGGGATATGAGATCCCAATCTTGTGGATCATGTATTTTAGAAAAGATATTCATTATCTTCATCTGCTTTTTATCTTTTCTTTCTCTGCAAGCGTTAGCATAATGACCTTCTTTACCACAAATAAAACACACACCTTTTTTAGAAGGTTTTGATCTTTTCCTAAATACTACCCTTCGTCCTTTAAATGATCTTTTGGAAGGAAAGTATTTTTTCTTTTTAGGAAAGTATTTATCAGCCTTGCAGGAGCAAGAGTTATCAAACTTTGCCTTTTTAGAAACCTTTCTTTCACTTTTCTTGTGACAACCAAAATTATAGGTTTCTTTGAAATTATTGCAAAGCTTTGTGCTAAAGTGCATCTGTTTTGAAAAATTCTTCTTGGCTTTGCTCTCTGCACATTCTTTCTGCAATATTGTGACAATCAATTGGTGAATAGCTGCAAATGATTGTCCTTCCAAATTTACTTTATGATCTGCTATGTACTGGTTAATTAGATCAGGAATTTTACCAGGCATAAACTGGATGTAATATCTCAAAATGAAAATGAAAAGCTGGATAATTATACAAACTACCAAATAGTTTGTATGCTTCATAATATTGATGATATAGTCCGACATGTTTTAGAAATTAAAGAGCACATCAAGAAGATGCATACTGGTTATATTGAGACATTGGGAATCCAAGATGCACACACACAAAAGTTAAATAATATTCAGTCAAACATGGGTATCATCTCCAAGTCTTTGGAACATCTTACAAATGCACTCCCCACTCCTGCTTCTCCACCTCATTATAGAGAAGTAGATGTCTTAAGTTCAAAGCTGAAATTCTCCTCCAATTCTGATGAATCAAAGCAAATCTTTTTTAAAGGGATAGAGAATATAGATAGAGCCAGACTTGAGAAGATCAAGAAAGGAATCAATCTAGCTAGAGAAAAGACAGAGTTGATGAAGAATAGACTAGCTGATCTTCCTTCTGTTGAAAGTCTAAGACTACCAAAGAACTATGTCAGCCTTAGTTCTTTGATGAAACAAAATGGCCAACCATCTGCTCCTTCAATAATGGCCATGTCAGGAGTAACTGGTGAGCAAACACAAGGTGAATCAAGTTCTAAAAGAGACAGAAGTGATTCTTTTTTCCATTCCAACAAAGGAAAAAGAGGTGCTGGTGATACCAATGCACATGAAGCATCAGCATCCAGCCCGTTCAGCAGATATACTGAAAATCTGCAATATATACCTATAAGGCTAGACAATCCTGCTTCCAGAGGATATGGAAATTCATTGTTAGTAAATATTGATTGCCTTGATTATAATGAAGTAATTGTTGTTTTGCATAATGTCCATGCTTGGGCATTACAGAGGAAAGCTGAAGCCAAAGTATCATGGTCTGATGTAGTTACTTAGATTGTATGGTCTTTTACTGGCATACTAAAGCAATGGTGGGAAAGGCTTGCAGAGGAAGAGAAAGATCAAATAGTTGAACATAGTACTGATCCATTAAGAGCACTGTTTGAAGCTTTAAAACATGAATTTGTTGGATTAGTCCCTGAAGATTTAGCCCATCATTCACAGCTATTTCTCTCCCAGAAGTTATGCGACATTGATTACTTGCAAGAGTATTTTTGTGTTATGCAAAAACTTCTGTATCAGGCTAGTGATCCACATAATGTTGCCTATCTGAGATATTACATCCAGTCTATGCCTGGTAAAATTCCTGATCTAATTAACCAGTACATAGCAGATCATAAAGTAAATTTGGAAGGACAATCATTTGCAGCTATTCACCAATTGATTGTCACAATATTGCAGAAAGAATGTGCAGAGAGCAAAGCCAAGAAGAATTTTTCAAAACAGATGCACTTTAGCACAAAGCTTTGCAATAATTTCAAAGAAACCTATAATTTTGGTTGTCACAAGAAAAGTGAAAGAAAGGTTTCTAAAAAGGCAAAGTTTGATAACTCTTGCTCCTGCAAGGCTAATAAATACTTTCCTAAAAAGAAAAAATACTTTCCTTCCAAAAGATCATTTAAAGGATGAAGGGTAGTATTTAGGAAAAGATCAAAACCTTCTAAAAAAGGTGTGTGTTTTATTTGTGGTAAAGAAGGTCATTATGCTAACGCTTGTAGAGAAAGAAAAGATAAAAAGCAGATGAAGATAATGAATATCTTTTCTACAATACATGATCCACAAGATTGGGATCTCATATCCCACTCTGATGGAGAATATTTTGAAGTTTCAAGTCCTTCTTCAGAATCTTCAGATAGTGAAATTCCTGAAATCAGGAAATTAACAATTGATTCAGAATCATCTGATTCTGATGAAACATTCATTCCTGATATTAAAATGTTCAGTTTGAATTCCTCAGGAGAGATACAAGCAAAGACTGCAGCAGTCAAAGCTGATCTAGCACAGTTAGATCCAGTTCAGTTTACGGCAAGAAGAAGATTGACTGAAAAACTTGAGAATCTTGAGAAACAACTGCCATCCAAAAGGAAAGAAAGATTTTCAGAGGAAGAAAGAGATGATGATGACTTCATCGAGAAAGAGTTCGATTCAATGTTTAGACCTTTCTAGATTTCAGTATCTCCAGGTATGAATCAAATTGGTGCTCTTAAAAAGAAGATCACAGATTTGGAATCTTCAATTCATCATACGAGGTCAGAAATGATACAGTTGTCTTCCAAACTTCAAATACTTATTTTTGATTATGATGATTGTAATTCCAAATTAACCAGCCTATTGATGAAAAATGTGCCAGTTATTGAAGAGATATCCCCAAAGAAAAATGTTGAGCTTTTTAATGTTATGGGCATCGGAGATAGAGTAGTTATTCCAATAAGAATTAAAGTCCCTAGCATTAAACCGTATACTTTGGATGCTCAAATAGATTCTGGTGCTATGAGTAGCTGTTGTAAATATAAAGCCATTCCTCATTATTATTGGCAGCCTACTAAAGTCCAATTCAGGGCTATCACTGGTGATTTAATGGAAATAAGTCACATAGCTCCTGAATTTCCTATTTTCTTGAATGATATCCAGGTTTTTGTCACTTTGTATAGTTTTGATACTGGTGCTGATGTTCTGTTAGGACAAGATTTTCTGAAGAAATATTTGCCGGTCACTTTTGGACAAGATTATGTTATATTCTCCACCACTGTTGGTCCTATCACAGTCCCTGCTTCCAGTGATTACAAAATTAATGTGCAGCCTGAAGATCAGGATCCTCTCCAGTATAGTCTGCAAGATCTGACCAAGATTAATAAGATCGTAAAAAATGCAGAGTTACATGGTCCAAAAACTTTGCAACAAATTTCTTATAAACTTCGTGCAGATTGTACTTCCAGTAGGCCAGATGCCTTTTGGGCAAGAGAAAAGTATTTTGTTGCACTACCTTACCGAGAAGGGTATATTCCTAGGCCACAAAAAGTGAGTGCAAATCATATGAGTCCAAAAGAGCAAGAATTATGCAAAGAAGAAATTGAACAATTGTTAGAACAAAAGCTTATTGAATCCTGCAAGAGCCCTTGGGCCTGCCCGGCTTTTTATGTCAATAAGCATAGTGAGCAGAAAAGAGGCAAGAAAAGGCTTGTGATTAATTATAAGGCTTTGAATGATGCTCTTCTTCCTATTCGATATCCTCTGCCTAACAAAGAATTGTTACTTGCTAAGATTGCTAATGCTAATGTGCTTAGCAAGTTTGATCTTAAAAGTGGATTTTGGCAGATTGGTATTATTCCTGCTGACAGGTATAAAACAGCCTTCACTGTTCCTCATGGCCAATATCAATGGACTGTGATGCCCTTTGGTTTGAAAAATGCTCCATCTGAATTCCAAAAAAGGATGGAAGACATTTTTGGTGGGGTAGAGTACATTATTGTATATATTGATGATTTGCTTGTATTTAACAGATATGTAAATATGCACAAGATCCATTTAGAACAATTCTACCAACTTGTATATAAGCATGGATTAGTACTTTCAGATTCAGAAGAGAAGTTTCAGATTGGAAAAGTCAAGATTGATTACTTGGGTTTACACATAGAAAAAGGACATGTAGAACTTCAGCCACATGTGCTAACCCATCTATTAAAGTTTCCTGATATAATTACCGATGTAAATACCCTGCAGAGATTTCTTGGATATCTGAATTATATAAGAAAATTTTATGCTAAACAATCAGAGGATACAAATATACTGCAGAACAGACTAAAGAATAAATGTGTCATTTGGACAGATGAAATGACAGTAGCAGTAATTAGTATTAAGAGTAAGCTTAATGATTTGCCAAAACTCAAGCTTCCTGATACTAATCTTCCTTTTATACTTGAAACAGATGCTTCTTATCACACTTGGGCTGCAGTTTTGTTACAAAAGCATGGAAGAAAAGAATTGGTTTGTGCCTATTCCTCAGGATCTTTTGATGATACAGAGAAAAAGTATCCTTCTTCTCATAAAGAAATACTTGCAGTAAAGAGAGGAATAAAGAGATTTCACTTGTTCTTGAAAAGTGTTAAATTTATTGTCAGAACAGATCTAAAGCATATGAAACAGATGTTGGCAAACAAAAGATTGTTAGAACAAGGTAGTACCAGAGTACTAAGATGGGCACTATGGCTAGAAGGTTTTGATTTTGATATTGTTTACAAATCTGGTGCAGAAAATTATCTTGCTGACATGCTTACCAGAGAAGGTGCTCAAGAAACCAAGGAGATCAAGATGTTCAGACCACTTAATCAGCACGAAGCTTCTACAAGTCAGTCCAGTCATGTCGAGTCTAAAAGAGTTAAGTATGTTACAGTTTGTAGTAACTGTCATTATGAGTTTTGTCTAGAATGTCTATCAAAACAGGTCCGAGTCTTGCCATTATGCTTAAGACAAATCATTTTGCAAAAATGGTTTGATTCTGAGGAGTCTAGATGGTCATATACAAAAGAGTTACCATATAGGATTAGGCCATGGCGTGTTTATTATGCATTGTCTAGGGAACCAGATCCTGTTTATTTTGGGTGTATTCAAAATACTGACTGGACATGGTCAGACTACTTTTGTATTCACCAAAGAGCTAGGATACATGGTTCGGTTAAGGTCATATTTTATGCTCACGCTATAGATCCCTCTAACAATTGGTGGTGTCCATGGTTTAAGCTATTCATGTTTAGATATTTGCCTAGAGCTAAAAGCATTTTTGATAGGACTTTTGCTGAGTTTGTCAGAATCTTCCATTGGGAAATGCATGTAGCTGTCCAGAATGATTACGTCTTAGAGTTCGAATTCATCCACAAACACACAATTGTCATTCCTAATGAAGAAGATGGGTCCTTTAAGCTTTCTGTCAGATTCAGAGGATTGATATCAGTGGACCCACATGACAGGCCAACATTCATGTTCACATTCCCATTATTTTGTTGTACCAGAGATGCAGCACCATATTGGCTAGATGAATCTGTCCCATACGAAGTGCTGGCTCCAAACAATGAAGAACTAATTGAGGAATTGATAGAACAAGACCAAATCAGACTTGGCCATAATGATCCAGCTGTTCCAGATACTCATGCACATGATTATGACGACAGGGCTAACAGCGACTGATTGAAAGGATCAATCAAATGAAATCCTTTCATATCCTACTTTATTTGTACATATACTGCTCTTTGGTTTCCGTGGGATTTAGTCCGAATAAAATCTCCACTGTGTAATTACTTTATCTTGCTGTTCTTTGGTTTCCGTGGGATTTAGTCCGGATAAAATCTCCACTGTGTAATTACTTTTGTATAAGAGCCGATGTCCTAGATTCCGGCCATCTTTTCACTTCAGAGATGTCATGATTCGGTCCCCATATGGCTTAGCCTCCAATGGACGAGATAACAAGTGGTTGTCCCCACTTGCCCGAATCTTTAGAACTATTCATTACTTTTGTACAAAGTTCTTTCGTGATAGACATCTTGCATGATGTTCTAGCGAAAGTTTGATTCTTTTGGTTTCAAGTTCCTGGTAAAACTTTTCACTGGATGACCTGCTAGGATATTATAAATACTAGCATTGTAAGCTCATTAGGGGCATTGGAGTCTTGAGAGTTTTGAGATAGTCTGAGTAGTGTTGTAGTCTGAGTGAAGTCTCCCTGCTCTGCATCTGCGAGAAGTTTTCTCGATCTGCTTGCACCACGGAGTTTAACTCTATAGTCTATATTGTGAGTTTGAGTTCTTTGAGTTTTAGACAAGACGAGATCTCCCTGCTCTGCATCTGCGAGAAGTTTTCTCGATCTGCTTGCATCACGGAGCGCTAGTCTCATATCTGGATTATGTAATTATCTGAGAAGAAAATATATCTTTGCACATCTTTGCTGCACCTCTGGTTATATTCTGTAATTATCTGAGAAGCAAATATATCTTTGCACATCTTTGCTGCACTTCTGGTTACTACTTTTCTATTCACCAAAGAGCTAGGATACATGGTTATGGTATCAGAGCCATCTGGTTCTTTGTCCAAGAGCTGTTTTAAATTGTCTGGTTCTTCCATTAAGTAGTATTTGTCTGAGCTACTGTCCACGAGTCTAAGTTTGCGATAAGGCACTGGTAGAGAGCTGTGAAGGCGAAGGACTGTCGTGTTTGCTTTCCTGGTGCACAAAATCTTTGATTCTCCTCTGTTCAGGTGCTTACTCATACTTTCTTTCAATGGCTGGTTATATGAATGAGTTTTCTCTTCAGAAGCTCATAAGAATCGATGGTCTTTTATGAATAAGTTTTTAAATAAAACCAGAAATGAAGATGTTCTCTATGATGAAAAAGTATTAGTACAAGAATTTGAACCACAGCCTAACTGGACATTGCCAGATATTGATATTGATAAGCTTTATAAAATGCCTGTTTTCCAGTTTCGAGCTGCTCAGTTATTTATATTTACATCTGTGAATATTCCTATTTCCACTGGCCAGTCTGTATATCAAATCCAACTAATACAGCCAGAAAATATCAAATGGGGTTTAGAAAATGGTTATAGATATATCTATATCGGTATCATACAATTTGGAATTAATCCTCTAGTCCATCCTGGTCTAAATACTTCATGCTTGACATGTGTCCTTGATACAAGAATGAATAACTTCGACGACGCTTTATTGGGAGGATTCCAAAGTCCCCTCAATAATGGCCCTGTTTGGTCATCAGTTATCCCTAGGTATCAAGTTTCATTGACAGACCCTTATATCAATGAATTCTTGAATGCTTATATTCAGTTTTATGGTTTTGACGTTGCCCCACAGTCACAGATTGCTCAGCTCCATGCTTCTATATGCCTGAGATTTGTCTCCACCTCCATGCCTCCTCTGAATCCAAAGTTAGCTGGTAGAGCTTTAAAAGAAGGTGTTATTGTTGGCCCTGGTACTCCCCTACAGATTGGTTTTGCAGAATGTACTCTTCCAGATGAATGGAATAGTACTTATATTCCACTTTCACAGAAATATCCTCAACTGCAAACATCTAAAGTTCCTCCGAAATTGTCTCTCATCCATATTCCTGACGGATCCTCTGGTCTTAAATTTACCACTCCTTCACTTACTAGATCTATGTCATCCTTCCCTAGATCTACAATTTTGGGTGGTAGGAATCCACATATACCCCCTGTTCCCAAAAGTTTATCATCAAGACATTCTGCTCCAAAAGAGGATCATAGAAAATCCACCTCTCATAAACCTGATGATTGTCAGTTCTGTGTTCCATCTTCATCTTCTACATTCCAGACTGATGAATCCCCTAGCTCTGATACCATAACCAGAGGTGCAACAAAGATGTGCAAAGATATATTTGCTTCTCAGATAATTACAGAATCCAGATATGAGACTAGCGCTCCGTGATGCAAGCAGATCGAGAAAACTTCTTGCAGATGCAGAGCAGGGAGATCTCGTCTTGTCTAAAACTCAAAGAACTCAAACTCACAATACAGACTATAGAGTTAAACTCCGTGGTGCAAGCAGATCGAGAAAACTTCTCGCAGATGCAGAGCAGGGAGACTTCACTCAGACTGCAACACTACTCAGACTCTCTCAAAACTCTCAAGACTCAAATGCCCCTAATGAGCTTACAATGCTAGTATTTATAATATCCTAGCAGGTCATCCGGTGAAAATTTTTACCGGGAACTTGAAACCAAAAGAATCAAACTTTCGCTAGAACATCATGCAAGATGTCTATCACGAAAGAACATTGTACAAAAGTAATGAATAGTTCTAAAGATTCGGGCAAGTGGGGACAACCACTTGTTATCTCGTCCCTTGGAGGCTAAGCCATATGGGGACCGAATCATGACATCTCTGAAGTGAAAAGATGGCCGGAATCTAGGACATCGGCTCTTATACAAAAGTAATTACACAGTGGATATTTTATCCGGACTAAATCCCACGGAAACCAAAGAACAGCAGGATAAAGTAATTACACAGTGGAGATTTTATTTGGACTAAATCCCATGGAAACCAAAGAGCAGTATATGTACAAATAAAGCAGGATATGAAAGGATTTCATTTGATTGATCCTTTCAATCAATTGTTGTTAGCCCTGTCGTCATAATCATGTGCATGAGTATCTGGAACAGCTGGATCATTATGGCCAAGTCTGATTTGGTCTTGTTCTATCAATTCCTCAATTAGTTCTTCATTGTTTGGAGCCAGCACTTCGTATGGGACAGATTCATCTAGCCAATATGGTGCTGCATCTCTGGTACAACAAAATAATGGGAATGTGAACATGAATGTTGGCCTGTCATGTGGGTCCACTGATATCAATCCTCTGAATCTGACAGAAAGCTTAAAGGACTCATCTTCTTCATTAGGAATGACAATTGTGTGTTTGTGGATGAATTCGAACTCTAAGACGTAATCATTATGGACAGCTATATGCATTTCCCAATGGAAGATTCTGACAAACTCAGCAAAAGTCCTATCAAAAATGCTTTTAGCTCTAGGCAAATATCTAAACATGAATAGCTTAAACCATGGACTCCACCAATTGTTAGAGGGATCTATAGCGTGAGCATAAAATATGACCTTAACCGAACCATGTATCCTAGCTCTTTGGTGAATACAAAAGTAGTCTGACCATGTCCAGTCAGTATTTTGAATACACCCAAAATAAACAGGATCTGGTTCCCTAGACAATGCATAATAAACACGCCATGGCCTAATCCTATATGGTAACTCTTTTGTATATGAACATCTAGACTCCTCAGAATCAAACCATTTTTGCAAAATGATTTGTCTTAAGCATAATGGCAAGACTCGGACCTGTTTTGATAGACATTCTAGACAAAACTCATAATGACAGTTACTACAAACTGTAACATACTTAACTCTTTTAGACTCGACATGACTGGACTGACTTGTAGAAGATTCGTGTTGATTAAGTGGTCTGAACATCTTGATCTCCTTGGTTTCTTGAGCACCTTCTATGGTAAGCATGTCAGCAAGATAATTTTCTGCACCAGATTTGTAAACAATATCAAAATCAAAACCTTCTAGCCATAGTGCCCATCTTAGTACTCTGGTACTACCTTGTTCTAACAATCTTTTGTTTGCCAACATCTGTTTCATATGCTTTAGATCTGTTCTGACAATAAATTTAACACTTTTCAAGAACAAGTGAAATCTCTTTATTCCTCTCTTTACTGCAAGTATTTCTTTATGAGAAGAAGGATACTTTTTCTCTGTATCATCCAAAGATCCTGAGGAATAGGCACAAACCAATTCTTTTCTTCCATGCTTTTGTAACAAGACTGCAGCCCAAGTGTGATAAGAAGCATCTGTTTCAAGTATAAAAGGAAGATTAGTATCAGGAAGCTTGAGTTTTGGCAAATCATTAAGCTTACTCTTAATACTAATTACTGCTGCTGTCATTTCATCTGTCCAACTGACACCTTTCTTCTTTAGTCTGTTCTGCAGTATATTTGTATCCTCTGATTGTTTAGCATAAAATTTTCTTATATAATTCAGACATCCAAGAAATCTCTGCAGGGTCTTTACATCGGTAATTATATCAGGAAACTTTAATAGATGGGTTAGCACATGTGGCTGAAGTTCTACATGTCCTTTTTCTATGTGTAAACCCAAGTAATCAATCTTGACTTTTCCAATCTGAAACTTCTCTTCTGAATCTGAAAGTACTAATCCATGCTTATATACAAGTTGGTAGAATTGTTCTAAATGGATCTTGTGCATATTTACATCTCTGCTAAATACAAGCAAATCATCAATTTATACAATAATGTACTCTACCCCACCAAAAATGTCTCCCATCCTTTTTTGGAATTCAGATGGAGCATTTTTCAAACCAAAGGGCATCACAGTCCATTGATATTGGCCATGAGGAACAGTGAAGGCTGTTTTATACCTGTCAGCAGGAATAATACCAATCTGCCAAAATCCACTTTTAAGATCAAACTTGCTAAACACATTAGCATTAGCAATCTTAGCAAGTAACAATTCTTTGTTAGGAAAAGGATATCAAATAGGAAGAAGAGCATCATTCAAAGCCTTATAATTAATCACAAGCCTTTTCTTGCCTCTTTTCTGCTCACTATGCTTATTGACATAAAAAGCCGGGCAGGCCCAAGGGCTCTTGCAGGATTCAATAAGCTTTTGTTCTAACAATTGTTCAATTTCTGCTTTGCATAATTCTTGCTCTTTTGGACTCATATGATTTGCACTGGCTTTTTGTGGCCTACGAATATATCCTTCTTGGTAAGGTAGTGCAACAAAATACTTTTCTCTTGCCCAAAAGGCATCTGGCCTACTGGAAGTACAATCTGCACGAAGTTTATCAGAAATTTGTTGCAAAGTTTTGGGACCATGTAACTCTGCATTTTTTATGATCTTATTAATCTTGGTCAGATCTTGCAGACTATACTGGAGAGGATCTTGATCTTCAGGCTGCACATTAATTTTGTAATCACTGGAAGCAGGGACTGTGATAGGACCAGCAGTGGTGGAGAATATAACATAATCTTGTCCAAAAGTGACTGGAAAATATTTCTTCAGAAAATCTTGTCCTAATAGAACATCAGCACCAGTATCAAAACTATACAAAGTGAAAAAAACCTGGATATCATTCAAGAAAATAGGAAATTCAGGAGCTATGTGACTTATTTCCATTAAATCACCAGTGATAGCCCTGAATTGGAGTTTAGTAGGCTGCCAATAATAATGAGGAATGGCTTTATATTTACAGCAGCTACTCATAGCACTAGAATCTATTTGAGCATCCAAAGTATACGGTTTAATGCTAGGGACTTTAATTCTTATTGGAATAACTACTCTATCTTCGATGCCCATAACATTAAAAAGCTCAACATTTTTCTTTGGGGATATCTCTTCAATAACTAGCACATTTTTCATCAATAGGCTGGTTAATTTGGAATTACAATCATCATTATCAGAAATAAGTATTTGAAGTTTGGAAGACAACTGTATCATTTCTGACCTTGTATGATGAATTGAAGATTCCAAATCTGTGATCTTCTTTTTAAGAGCATCAATTTGATTCATACCTGGAGATACTGAAATCTGCAAAGGTTTGAACATTCTATCGAACTCTTTCTCGATGAAGTCATAATCATCTCTTTCTTCCTCTGAAAATCTTTCTTTCCTTTTGGATGGCAGTTGTTTCTCAAGATTCTCAAGTTTTTCAGTCAATCTTCTTCTTGCCGTAAACTGAACTGGATCTAACTGTGCTAGATCAGCTTTGACTGCTGCAATCTTTGCTTGTATCTCTCCTGAGGAATTCAAACTGAACATTTTAATATCAGGAATGAATGTTTCATCAGAATCAGATGATTCTGAATCAATTGTTAATTTCCTGATTTCAGGAATTTCACTATCTGAAGATTCTGAAGAAGAACTTGAAACTTCAAAATATTCTCCATCAGAGTGGGATATGAGATCCCAATCTTGTGGATCATGTATTGTAGAAAAGATATTCATTATCTTCATCTGCTTTTTATCTTTTCTTTCTCTGCAAGCGTTAGCATAATGACCTTCTTTACCACAAATAAAACACACACCTTTTTTAGAAGGTTTTGATCTTTTCCTAAATACTACCCTTCGTCCTTTAAATGATCTTTTGGAAGGAAAGTATTTTTTCGTTTTAGGAAAGTATTTATTAGCCTTGCAGGAGCAAGAGTTATCAAACTTTGCCTTTTTAGAAACCTTTCTTTCAATTTTCTTGTGACAACCAAAATTATAGGTTTCTTTGAAATTATTGCAAAGCTTTGTGCTAAAGTGCATATGTTTTGAAAAATTCTTCTTGGCTTTGCTCTCTGCACATTCTTTCTGCAATATTGTGACAATCAATTGGTGAATAGCTGCAAATTATTCACTTAATCTGTTAGGGTCCAACCCTAACCCCCTTATTTATGTAATAGGGTCGAGTGATAGTTATAGTTACTTAAAGAGTCAATAAAGCCCATATTAATAATTGTAAGTGGTTGACCCGCATTTAAAGAAGGGACCACATTTAGTTGCAAATGGGCCATGGTATTAGATAGATGGTATTAATAAGAACCATGGTTCTAACCCATGGTATTGCATGTATGAATCCTATATAAAGGATAGAGACTTCCCATTGAGGAGCGTCGTGTCTTATTTTTTAATCGAGCACTGCTCTATTGGAGGTTGCCCCCTCGAAGAGGCAAGTGAACATTGCTTTCCTTTCTAAATAATAAAATACATGCTATTATTTCTCATTGTTCTGTGTTCTGGGTTATATTTATTCACATATTTGGTATTCTAGTATCTTCTCGCAGGTCAAGAGCATAACAAGTGGCATCAGAGCACTTTCCAAGGCCAGTGGGATCTCAATTTTTAGTAGAATTTTTTTTTGGCTAGAGATGTGTTCTGACGTCTTTAAACCACGGGATCTATTGTTAAGCGCATCAACCTGCGGATTTGGGGAGGCATGCACGCAGGTAATGCAAGAGGTGGTCACACTTGTTGGACTCCCTTGTAACCCCTGTGGGTACCCCTTAGAGTAGTAGCACATTAGACAGAACCGCGTGTTAGTGTTAATCTTTTAAGCCTTCCTCCAGTGATCAAATATTCTCTTACAAAGTGGTCTCAAAGTGTCAAGGTCAAATTTTGTCATTTCAGTAAGTCTTCAAGCAAAATTTGGTCACTAGGCATTAGATCTAGGGTTTGCTTTTATTCCTGTCAAAGTTTTCCAAATGTCGGTCAAGTGGCATCAGAGCACTTTCCAAGGCCAGTGGGATTTCAATTTTTAGCAAACACTGCGCACAGACTGTCTTCCACGTACCCTTTGGGTATATCAAAAGCCCGGGTATATCGAAAGCCCCGTAGGCTCACCTGAAACCTCACCGTAGAAAAACCGTTAGCTGTCTTGCTGCTACAATACACCGAGAACAACACTCAGGGAGTTTACTCATGCATACGATAGGGTAGTTGGGTAGTACGGCTAAGGGTACAGTTGATCCTCCTTAGTTAGTGCCCTGAAAGATTGGGCTGAGTACTATTGTTGGACCCTTATGTATATTGTGATATGTAGCACCTGACACTCCTTGAGACCATAGTTCCCTTGTCTCTCTACAAATCGTCCATCATCTTCTTTGCCAAATCAGATCTAGCAGGTTGGGTTCTGTCGCAGCAGCAACAATCAAATCCACCATTCATATCTAGCAGTGGGGGTTCAGTCACTGCTACATTCCTACTCACACTCAGTAGTTGAGGGTTTCATAGATAGATCTGACTATTTGTGCGGGGAGGCTTGGGGTTCCTATACATTGGGGTGATTCTCGCAGGACATTGGTCAGGATTAACTTTTCTGAGAATTGGCTACTACAGTATTCCTAAGCGAGGAGTAAAACTCTGTTTAGAGTTAAAAAAAAAAATGTCTGCGGCCCTCCCGGGATGCTTATAGGAGACTTAGCCCATAAGAATTAGGACGACAGACTGAGCAAGGTGGTACCATTCACTTGTCAGCTTCAAATTTTCAGGTGGTCCCAATTTTTTTTTTCCAGTAATGACATGTGCACCGGATCTGTGCATGGTACAAACCAGAGCTCAAGCTATGACCAATGAGAAGATAGAAACCCTTGAAAAAAAGTTGGATGAATTAGCAAAGCAGATCCAGTCCTTAAGTGACGCAATCACAAAGGGCAAGTCGGGGTTAAAATCTGAGGCATATACTTTTAATGAAAACCATGAGGGCGAATCTAGCCATTCTCTTCACTTCTATGGACACCACCAACAGTCCCACCCTCGACCACCCAAGCCGGACATGTATAAATTTGATGGCTCTCATCTGGTCATATGGCTATCACAAATGGAACAATATTTCACATTGAATCACATCAAAGATGATGAGACTAAGCTAAGTGTGGGAAGCCTTTACTTGGACCAAGAAAGATGGCAATGGTGGCAATGGCATCAATGATGCTATGCAAGGCCAATGACTTGGTAGATATTCTCAAAATACCTTTCTGATCGCTTTGATCATGAATCTAACTTTTTGGGCCGTCTTACTAAGCTCAAACAGATAGGCATAGTACAAGAATATATTAAAGCCTTTGAAGCATTAGCCTTCTGCACTGGAGGTCTAGTAGATGAATTCTACTTGGAATGTTTTATCAGTGGTCTCAAAGATGCCATACAAGCCCACGTCTAGATGCACCACCTAGTCACATCACTGGCAGCTTGCACGACAGCTCGTGAAGTAGAACATACGTTATCGGCCCAGTCAACTCGTCCAAATTTCCTAGCCAAGGGACGCCCCACCCAGGCTCTGAGCACTACCCAAACACTTAAGGTCCAAAAGGTGTCACCAGCGGAAACAAGGATTGTGTTACTACTATGATGAGAAATACTCCCCTGGGCATAAATGCAAGGAACCCAAATTCCTTCAAATTGATGCTACTGATCACAGTTCATCTGAGGAAGCCCCACCATTTGAGGGACCAGAGGAGGAAGATGAGGACAAATAGCTGGACAATGAGCTCAAAGCTACACCAGAAGAACTAGTTATCTTGCTCCATGCTTTGGCAGGAATTTCTTCTCCCCAAACTCTCAAAATTAGAGGTTTTATTAAACATCGCCCTGTAGTAATCTTGATTGATAGTGGCAATACGCATAACTTTATCCATCAAAGAGTCACCGAAGTAGTGCATTGTTTTGTCAGAGTAGTCTCTAATTTCCAGGTCCAGATTACTAATGGGGGGACAATGAAATGTGACGACCGTTGTGAAAATGTCAAACTTCAGATGGGGGATTATCACCTAAAGGCCCACATGTTTGCCATCAACATGGGTGGGTGTGACATTGTCTTGGGTGTTGAATGGCTCCACACACTCAACCCAATCACAATGGATTTCTAGAAGTTATATATGAGATTTAAGTAGAATGACCACACGCATACCCTCTACGGACTCCAAGTAGGTGCTCCTTCTGTCATCAGCTCACATAGGATGGAAAAATTGTTAAAAAGGGCCACCTTCGAGCCCACTTCTCTTCATATTGATCCTGAGATGCAATAGGTCTTAAACAACCATCTGCAGGCCTTTGACAAGCCTCATGAGCTTCCACCCTCGAGAGGGAAATGTGATCATAGCATTACTTTGGTCCCAGGGACACAACCACCAAATGTGCGCCCATATAGATATCCTTTCGCTCAAAAGAATGAAATCAAAAAAATCATCAAGGAACTTCTGGAATTCGGTGTCATTCGTCCTAGCATTATTTCTTATTCATCACTTGTGGTCATGGTGCTCAAGAAAGATGGGGAATGGTGTATGTGTCTAGACTTCAGGCCCCTCAACAAGCTAATGGTCAAAGATAAATTTCCCATCCCAGTTATTGATGATTTTCTGGATGAACTAAATGGGGCTCAATTCTTTACTAAGCTCGACCTTCGCTCGCGCTATCACCAAATTCGCATGAAAGAAGTAGACATTCCAAATACTGCTTTCCAAACTCATGAAGGCCATTATGAATTCCCGGTCATGCCATTTGGTATTGGTAATGCCCCATCCACTTTTCAGAGCCTCGTGAATCACTTGATCAAACCATATCTCAGAAAATTTGTCCTTGTTTTCTTTGATGACATCCTCATCTACAGTCTCACCTGGGAAAAACATCTTCAGCATGTAGACCTACTCTTGCAATTGCTCGGGAAGCATAAATTATTTGTCAAATTGTCAAAGTGCTCTTTTGGCATGAAAGAAGTCGAGCATTTGGGCCACATTATGGGGCGTGAAGGTGTCAGGGTGGATCCCAAAAAGATCCAGGCAATGCGGGATTAACCTCAACCAAAGACCTTGAAGAGTGTGAGAGGATTTTTAGGTCTCACTGGCTACTATCACAAATTTTTCCACAATTATGGTCATATTGCTAGACCCCTCACTCACCTTCTCAAGAAAAATTCATTCCTCTAGAATCATGAAGCGTAACAGGCATTTATAGCTCTCAAACATGCCAAGTGTTCCACTCCCGTATTGTCACTACCCGACTTCACCAAATCTTTTGTGATTGAATGTGATGCTTCAAGTACAGGGATTGGAGTTGTCTTAATGTAGGAAAGTCGACCCTTGGCCTTCACTAGCCAACAACTAAGTGGAACAAATTTGAGACAATCTACCTATGAGATGGAGATGATGGTCGTCTTACATGCAGTGGACACCTAGTGACCATACTTATTGGGGCGGCATTTCCAAATCTGCACAGACCATCGAAGCCTTAAATATTTTTTGGAGCAATGCCTATCCTCGCCACAACAAAATAAATGGCTAGCCAAAATGTTTGGATATGATTATGAGATAATTTACAAGAAAGGGTGCGAAAATGTCGTAGCAGATCCTTTATCATGCCAATTTGAGGAGGAAAGCACCCTACTAGCAATCTCTCTTCCCATTCCAGAGTGGATTGAAGAGGCTCGCAAGGAATGGTTTTCACATCCTTCGTTCTCCCAACTCATTAATAAATTGCAGGCAGATCCAAATTCCATAGTGGGCTACTCTTGGCGGGATGAGATTCTTCGCTACAAGGGTTGTCAGAAATTATCTCCAAAATTCTACGGACCATATCAAATACTTCAGCGCATCGGAGAAGTAGCCTACAAGCTAGCCTTGCCACCCACTGCAAAAGTCCATCTCGTCTTCCATGTCTCATGCCTCACGACATTGTTGGGGAACAATCGTAGAATTCAAACCAGTCTACCAGAATTGGATGAAGAAGGTTCTTCATCCAACCTGAAAAGGTTCTTGACACGCGAGAATGGCACCTGCATGGTTGCATGATCAAGGAAGTCCTCATCAAGTGGAAATACACCTCTCCAGAAGATGCGACCTGGGAACCAGCCACTATTCTTCAGTAGTTTCCGCAGCTTCAGCCTTGAGGACAAGGCTATTTTAATGGGTGAGGGCATGTTAGGGTCCAACCCTAACCCCCTTATTTATGTAATAGGGTCGAGTCATAGTTGTAGTTAGTTAAAGAGTCAATAAAGCCCATATTAATAATTGTAAGTGGTTGACCCACATTTAAAGAAGGGACCATAGTTAGTTACAAATGGGCCATGGTATTAGATAGATGGTATTAATAAGAACCATGGTACTGACCCATGGTATTGCATGTATGAATCCTATATAAAGGATAGAGACTCCCCATTGAGGAGCATCGTGTCTTATTTTGTAATCGAGCACTGCTCTATTGGAGGTTGCCCCCTCGAAGAGGAAAGTGAACATTGCTTTCCTTTCTAAATAATAAAATACATGCTGTTATTTCTCATTGTTCTGTGTTCTGGGTTATATTTCTTCACATATTTGGTATTCTAGTATCTTCTTGCAGGTCAAGAGCATAACATAATCTGTCATCATTGCTTCCAAATATACCTCGATAATTGTTAGGTTATCTTGATCCAATTTCACATAGAGATTATTGTCAGTGCTTCCTTTCTTAAATCCTTGTTGATGTAGATACCTATCAAGATGAGCATACCAAGCCCTAGAAGCTTGCTTGAGACCATATAGTTCCTTCTTTAATCTACAAGTGCAATTTTCTTTGTCAGTGAGAAAAAACATTCAGGTTGTCCAATGTAAACTTCTCCTTCCAATTCACCATTTAGAAAGGCTGACTTAACATCCATGGTAGACCTTGATTTTTCTCGAGCATGCATATGCAAGAAAAATCCTAAGAGCTTCCATTCTGGAAACGAGAGCAAATGTTTCTTCAAAATAGATTCCTTCAACTTGTGCATATCCTTTGCAGACTAATCTTGCTTTATACCTGGTAACATATCCGTCCTCATTAAATTTGTTTCTGAAGACCCATTTAGTTCCAATAACATGTTTATCCTTTGGTCATGGAACCAATTCCCAAGTGTTTTTCTTCTCAATTTGATCCATTTCTTCATTCATAGCTCCTACCCAGTGTTCATTTTGACTAGCTTCCTCAAAATTTCTAGGCTCAAAAGTCACTAATAGAGAAATATGGGCTTGTTTTGATGAATGAAGTTGTCGACTTCTTCTGGTTCTAATTCCTTCATTTATGTTACCGATGATTTGATTTAACGGATAATTCTTTTGACACCATTATTTTAAAACTTTTGGAGAAGTTCCTTGTACATCCTATTGATCATTTCTTATTTCCTCTTGGTTGATTGTTGTTTCCTTATTTGATTGGTCTTGTTCTAGAGCTTCTTCTTCATCCTTCATAGATTCTACCTCAAGCCCCTCAGATTTTCTTGGAGAGATGATCTCATTGTTATCCTTTAGAACACCATTTTCATCAAAAGTAACATTTATGCTTTCAACTATTTGTTTTCACCTCAGATTGTAGCATCTATAAGCCTTTATTTTACACGAATAACCAAAGAAAATACCTTTGTCAACAGGGGAATCAAACTTGCCCAGTTTTTGGTCTTCTCTTTTGATGTAGTATTTACTTCCAAATATTTTGAAGTATTTGACATTAGCTGGTCTTCCTTTCCATAGTTCGTACGGAGTCATGTTACAATTGTTCCTCAGCAGGCCTTTGTTTATAATGAATATGGCAGTATCAATTGCTTGAACCGAAAATTTATCATCTAAGTTTGATTCTTTGAACATGGTTCTATCCATTTCCTATACGGTTCTATTTTTTCTTTCAGCTACTCCATTATACTGTGATGTTCTGGTTGTTGATAATTGCCTTTTTATTCCATGTCCATCACAGTATCGTTGAAATGATTTGGACGTGAATTCTCTGCCATTATCAAATCTTAGACATTTGATCTTCAAATCGGTTTCATCTTGGACCAATTCC
Source organism: Pinus tabuliformis (assembly GCA_031772625.1). Classification (NCBI taxonomy): domain Eukaryota; kingdom Viridiplantae; phylum Streptophyta; class Pinopsida; order Pinales; family Pinaceae; genus Pinus; species Pinus tabuliformis. The sequence goes on from CM062805.1 coordinate 443,979,647, forward strand.
TTGTAGATTTTGAAACATTTGAATGCCTCAGACTTTTTCTTTAGGAAACTAACAGTTGTCATTCTGGTGTAATCATCTATCCTTAACATAAAGTATAATTCACCGTCTAAACCTTTTGTTCTCATAGGACCACATAGATAAGTATGTATTAATTCCAATGGATGTGACGCAAAATTTCCCTTTGTCTTGAACTCAAATTTTGTCTGTTTTTCATGCCGACAAGATTCACATATCGTATTGGTAGGTTTTGAGATTTTCAGCATTTCTCTAACTGCTTCCTTTTTGCTAATCTTGACCAAATTGTCAAAATTTTATGTCCCATTCATTTGTGCCATAACCAGCTCTCATCTTCTTTTTCCAAGAAACATCCTTTAGGTGTTTTATCCAAAATATATATGTTGTTTGGAGCTCTACTTGTTGTAGCCACAATTTTACCAAACTTGCCTTTCATGATTTCACATTTCTTCGAGTTGAATAACATCATGTGTCCTTGATCGCACATTTGTCCAACACTGAGCAAATTGTGATTCATATTTTCAACGAGCAACACATCCTTTGCTAATGCATCCTTGCTTCCAAGAGTGACCGTACTTTCTCCTATGATGTTTGAAGACTCGTCATTTCCAAAAGATATTATTCCACCCTTGTTTTCTTTCAAGGATATGAACTTATTTCTATTTCCAGTCATATGCATTGAGAAACCATTGTCAACATACCATACGTTTATGTTTCTTTGAGCCTTGAGAGTGAGAGCACACCTTTCAGTCTTCCTTTTCCATACTTTTTCATTCTAATTTTGTGAGGATTCCTTTGAAGATCTTCCAAGTCTACAATATTTGGCCAGGCGTACAAAATTGTTACATTTGTAACATTCAACATCATCTCTCAAATGACCATATCTGTTAATATTCTGTTGAGTTCTGGAATATCCATTTCTGAGAGATCTCCTGGAATTATATTCATTCCAAACATACATGCGACATTCTACAGCTCTATGTCCAAACTTTCCACATGAATAACTGATCCAAAATGGAACTTGAACCTCTAAGTCTTCAAAAATTAGAAACAGAGTATCGAAGCAAAAATGCTAAAAGAATGGCGGAAAACAAAGATTGCAGAGAAAAACACTAAGGAATGGCGGAAACCCAAGTGAAGCGAAAAATGATGTATCATTGAATCAGAGCCGTTGGATCTACTAGATCAACAATCAGGAATTGAATTGGTGATATCACATCGAAGGTAGCCAGCGAAGCATATCGGAGGCAACCTATTGAGAAGTGCGATCAACGATCCAGCGACAACGTGAGCCATCGGATCGAGCACGCAGATCCAACAATGGAGATCACATTATTGCATCTCAATATTTCTGAAGGAAGGACTTAACCGCAGGCCCAAAAACTATGCGGTATGCCGAACTTGAAAGGAGTTATAGATTCAGGTGTAAATCATTTGAGTTCCGACTTAAAGATTTTTCATCATGTTTTTCAATATATTTCTTTGTAAATGGTATTTCGAACAGGCTTCAGGCGGTAAGCAGTTTTGGAGGAGCTTCGCCCAAATCCATACACTGGCCGACATGTAGCACAGTGCAGGAGAGAGAAAACCACTCATTTCGAGTGGGTTTTCCCCGTGCAGGTGGGCCGCCCAAAATGGTCGTCAATCATTGGATTAACGAAGCATAGATCAATGGTGGAAAAAACATGAGCTAGTTGGATGATCGGGTTGGATGCGAATCGTCAGATTGAAGGCAGATCAATGGTAAAAGGGGTTGTTGGCGGACAAGGTATGGTAGCCGTTCAATTCATCTGTTTCGAGATTAGTGCCAGAGAAAGGCCAAACGATCGAGACCACTCGCACCTGTTGATCCTTTTGTTCAAACTGTTTCTAATATAAACAAATCAGTTTCCATGTTTTAAGCGTTTTTGTAACAAAAACGTGTTATAAAACACGATGAACATAGAAAAGTAAAACAGGCAAGGAAAATAGAGAGGTTGACAGAGCCCGAGAGCCAGAGAGCCAGAGGGGGTTGACAGTACAGAGGTGGAGAAAGTAGAGTAAAGAAAAACTAGAAGGGTTTGGAGAACCATCCAGGGGGTCTGGTGGTCGTGTAACTTTGTGTAATTTCCACTAACTATTGTGTTGAGACTCAGTGTTGGAGCACACAATTGTAATCTATATTTTGAAGACATAATATAGAGGTCGCACTGAAAGCTTGGACAAGGAGACGTAGCCAGGAATTCTGGTGAACTCCTTTATCATTTGGCTGTGTTTATATGTGTTATATTGTGTCTTTTAACTGTTGATTGTTTATATTATTAGAAATCTTATCGATCCATTGCACTAAGTAATATCGGAATTCCTACACACGAGTCTGTAATACCTTAGTCTTTATTTAAGATCGCATTTTAGATCAAGTGGTATTAGAGCTTAAGGTATTTGTTAAGGTTAGACAAGCTTGTGTAGGAATTTGAATGCTAACTAGATTAAAGCTCTGAAGAGGAGAAGGAGTACTTGTTGAGGCTAATCCAGAGATTGGAAGAGTCTTTTCTCAGAGGAGAATGGCAGAAGAAACTCCATTGGGATCAGAATCTCAATTTCTAGACAGTTTTATGACCATAAGAGCTATGGTGGAAGAGATGTATCTGGAGTTCAAAAAGGGTCGAGGTGAAGGCACTTCAACACCAACACCAGACAAAGGAGCAGAGGAACCTTTTCTATTTGCACCTCCAGAAGACAAAGGAAAAGGAGGAATGCCTCCTCCACCATCTCCTCCATCATCATCATCGTCCTCAGAGTCATCCTCTTCGCATAAAACTAGCTCTTCTAAGAAGAAGAAGAAAACTTCTTTAATCAAATTAGATGTAAAGTTTGATTTGCCAATTTATGATGGAGAAATTAATGCAGAGAATCTAGATAATTGGATAAGGCAAATTGATGTATATTATAGGGTGCAGAACGTTCAATCAAAAAGGAAGAAGATCTAGCTGGCTAGCCTTCGACTAGGAGGAACTGCACTGGTATGGTGGGAAGGCAAGACGCAAGATGATCTTCAAAAACATGGTAAAATCATTTCTACCTTTAATGAATTTGTTTATGCTATCAAAAAGCAATTCTATCCTTTGGCTTACATGCAGCAGGCAATGATGAGTTGGCAAACTCTTCGGCAATTGAAGGGACAAAGTGTACAGAGTTATACTCAGGAATTCAGGAAAAGAGCTTTAACTCTAGGTATTTCATTGGACTCACCTGAGACTTTATTGAAGTATATAGGTGGTATTCATAGTTATTTAAAGCATACTATACTTATGTTTAATCCCACTAGCTTAGATGATGTATCAGTTCAAGCAACACATCTAGAGGCTAGAGGTAAGAGTGTAAACCCAGAGGTTGGGAAATCATCTAAATATTCTGTAAACAAGAACAAGGAAAAGAAGAAACTGAAATGGAAGGAGAGGAAAGCAAACACTGTAAAGAAGGATAAACCTTCATGCACTCATTGTAAGAAAGAAGGACATGATGAGGCACACTGCTGGTATTTGCATCCAGAACTAAAGCCTAAGAAGTTTGGGGGTAAGGAGAGAAAGAATGTTGCTGCTATTCAGAAGGACTTGGGGTCAGACTCAGGTGATGAAACAACAGTTACAGCCACAGGTATTAAAGGTAAAGATTCTGAAGCATCCACAAGTAATTCTTCACAATCTGTTGATAATGAAAGTAATGAGAGGAAAAGAAATGAGCTATTTCATATTAGAGTAATTTCCAAGAATAATAAGATTGATACTTTATTTGATAGTGGATCAAAAGTAAACTTGATTTCTGAAACAATTGTAAAGAAGTTGGGATTAGAAACAAATCCTCATAAGAAGCCATATCCATTAGGTTGGGTGTGTGATAAAACAAAACTACAAGTCATGAGATAGTGTAAACTTAGGTTTGCTATTGGATCAACATTTGTAGATGAGGTTGAGTTAGATATAGTTCCATTGGATATATGTGGTATTGTTTTAGGAAGTCCATACTTGTACGATAGAAAAGATATTTTCTATAGAGCTGAGAATAAGCATCATCTCACTAAATATGGAATAGAATACACTGTAAGGGCTCATAAACTCAAAGATAACTACTCTCTCATAAACTCAGGGCAAATGAAAAGAATTGTGAATTTAAGTAAGCAATTTTTACTAATGGTTGTAAAGGCAAAGTATCCTAAAAAATCCAATGCATTTGAAGGCTGTGATCCTAGACAGAAAGCTGATTTAGTTAAATTTGTTTCGGAGTATGATATGATATTTCAAGAACGTAAAGGTATACCACCCAAGTGGGAAATAGTACATGATATTCATTTACAACAAGATGCTCCACTACCTAACATTGGAATGTACAGGTTATCAACTTTAGAGAATGTAGAGATAAAGAAGCAGGTACAAGAGTTGCTCGATAAGGGGTTTATACGACCAAGCACATCACCATATGGATCGCCAATCGTGCTGGTGAGAAAGAAAGATGGTTCGTGCAGAATGTGTATTTATTTTAGAGCACTAAATAAAATAACGATTAAGAATCTTTATCCTCTTCCTCGAATAGATGATTTGTTAGATCAATTGAAAGAAGCAGTTTACTTTTCTAAGTTGGATTAAAGAAGTGACTATCATCATATCAGAGTCACAAAACAAGATGCTTGGAAGACTTCTTTCAAGACAAAGAAAGGACTTTATGAATGGTTGGTTATGCCGTTTGGCTTAACTAATGCTCCTGCTACATTTATGCGAGTTATGAATGATGTATTTAGACCATTTATTGATGATTTTGTAATAGTTTATTTAGATGACATTCTTGTTTTTAGTAAGACATGGGATGAACATGTAAAGCATGTGAAGCAGACTTTAGATGTTTTAAAAAGAGAAAATCTCTATGTGAAACTGTCGAAATGTGAATTGGAAAAACATCTTTAAGTTATTTGGGTTATATTGTAGGGGGTGGTGAATTGAAGATAGATCCCTCTAAGGTTGAAGTCATTGTGAATTGGCCTAAACCCAAATCTGCTTCAGAAGTTAGGAGTTTCCTAGGGGTAGCACAATACTGGAGAAAGTTTATTGCTAACTTTTCATTGATTGCAGCTCCTTTACATGCTTTAACAAGTTTGAAATAGGTGTTTCAGTGGGGAGGCAAACAACAGAAAGCCTTCGACACCTTGAAAGAGAAAATTAGTACAACACCAGTACTAGCACTACTAGATCTGTAACATCCATTTGAGATTGAGACAGATGCCAGTGACTATGCCATGGGAGTAGTGTTGATGCAACACAGGAAACCCATATGCTATCATTCTGAGACATTTACTTCTGCAGTAGTTAATTATCCTACATATGATAAAGAATTGTATGCATTAGTACAAAGTGTGAAAAAGTGGAAACATTACATAATGGGTAAAGAAACAATCATACATACAAATCATCAACCACTTCAATATTTGCATTCACAAACTAAATTGCAGCAATCAAGACATTATAGGTGGATGGGTTTTCTACAACAATTTCATCTTGTCATCAGATATAAGAAAGGCATACACAATAAGGTTGCAGATATGTTATCAAGACCAATCATAAATGCATCTACTATACTTAAGAATAACTCAGTAATTCATGAAAGGTACATTGAACAATATGCTCAAGATGTAGATTTTAAAGATGTATATGCAACTTTAAGTCATGGCAAATAGGTAGAAGAATTTGATTATTATGTAAAGGACCAACTCTTATATCATTTGGGAAAGCTATGTATTCCACAAATTGAAAGAGTTAACATAATTCGAGAAGCACATACTTCTCTCATATCAGGTCATTTTGGTGTAAGGAAAACAATTGCACAATTGCAAAGGTTCTGTTATTGGCCAAGAATGCATGAGACAGTTTCTAGATATATCAAAAGGTGTACAATGTGTGCTACAAGCAAGCCTAGTAATAGAAAATTAAGCTTGTACACTCCACTTCCAATTCCGTCTCTTCCTTGGGAAAGTGTTTCCATGGATTTTGTTGGGGGATTGCCAAAGTCTAGGATAGGTCATGATTATTTGTATGTAATTGTGGACAGGTTCAGTAAAATGTGTATTTTGATACCATGTAATAAGCAGGTTACAGTTGAACAAACAACAAATTTGTTCTTTCAGAATGTATGGGTTCATTTTGGGTTACCCACTTCTATTGTATCTAATCGAGATTCTTGATTTGTTGGGAAGTTTTGGTCAAGTATATGGGAGTTAATGGAAACCATATTGAAGAAAAGCACAACATTTCATCCACAAACAGATGGTCAGATAGAAGTGGTCAATAGGACAGTGATCCAATTGCTCAGAGGCTATTGAAGCAAGCATCCCAAGCTTTGGGATGAGCATTTGTGTTATGTGCAACATGCTTACAACTGTTCCAAACACTCTCTACTCAGAGATCTCCTTTTGAGACTTGTTTTGGTTTTATACCAAAGTCTCCCTTGGATTTGTCTATGGTAAAGACATAGCAGTTGATGGGACATAGTGATGTGGACAAAGCAACCAATTTCATTGAACAAATCCAAGAAATTCACCAGGCAATATAGGAATAGCTGGAAAGAAGTCAAGCCAAGTACAAGGCAAGACATGAAAAGCATCGATTTGAGCATAGTTTTCAAGTTGGGATCAAGTCTGGCTATACATTAGCAACGACAAAATGCAAGGTGAAGGTAAGAAGCTAAAACCAATAAGGTATGGACCTTTCAAGATACTTGATAAAATTGGTGAAAATTCTTTTCACCTTGATTTACCAACTTATATGTAGATTTGAGATTTTATGAACCTTCATTGATTGAAGATCCTGAAGAGAAAATTCAGTTGCCTTCTATTGAGGATCTGTTGCCAGAGTATCTCAATGAGTTATAGGAGGACATAGTTCTATATAGGAAGGTAAGAATTTCGTGTCAAGGGGATGTTGAGTACCTGAGAATAGGGCTCAAAGGTTCAAATCCAAGCAAAGCAAGATGGATAGAAATTGGACAAGTGAAGGCATAATATCCTCACTTGATCGATGAACAAAAACCAACTTTTGGTGGTCCAAAAGTTTTTCAGTGGGGAGGTGTGATCCAAAATGGAACTTGAACCTCTAAGTCTTCAAAAACTGGAAACAGTGTATCGAAGAAAAAACGCTAAAAGAATGGTGGAAAATAGATATCGAAGAGAAAAACACTAAGAAATGGTGGAAACCCAAGTTAAGTGGAAAATGATATATCGTTGAATCAAGGTTGTTGGATCTGCTAGATCAATGGTCGGGAATTGAATCGGCGATATCGCATTAGAGGTAGCCAGCGGAGCATATCGGAGGCAGCCTATTGGGAAGTGCGATCAGTGATCCAACGACATAACATGAGCTGTCGGATCGAATTCGCAGATCCAACGGTGGAGATCACATTATCACATCGCAATATTTCCAAAGGGAGGACTTAACCATAGGCCCAAAGACTATGCAATATGCCAGACCCGAAAGGAGTTATAGATTCGGGTGTAAATCATTTGAGTTCTGACTTAAAGCTTTTTCGTCGGGTTTTTCAATATATTTCTTTGTAAATGGTATTTCGGATGGGCTTCAGGTGGTAAGCAGTTTTGGAGGAGCTCTGCCTGAATCCATACACTAGCCAACACGTAGCATAGCGTAAGAGAGAGAAAACTACTCATTTCAGGTGGGTTTTCCCCGTGCAAGTGGGCCGCCCGAAATGGCCATCAGTCGTTGGATTAACGAAGTGTAGATCAACAGTGGAAAAAGCACGAGCTAGTTGGATGATCAGGTCGGATGCGAACCGTCGGATTGAAGGTAGATCAATGGTCAAAGGGGCTATTGGTAAACGAGGTATGACAGCCGTCTGATTCATCTGTTTTAGGATTAGCGCCGGAGAAAGGTCGGACAGTTGAGACCACCTGTGCTCACTGGCCCTTTCGTTCAAACTGTTTCTAATATAAACAAATCAGTTTCCACGCTTTAAGGATTTTTGTAACAAAAACATGTTATAAAACACGATGAACGTAGAAAAGTAAAACAGACAAGGAAAACAGAGAGGTTGACAGAGCCCGAGAGCTAGATAGCCAAAGGGATTTGATAATATAGAGGTGGAGAAAGCAGAGCAGAGCATAACCAAAAGGGTTTGAATAACCATCCAGGGGGTCTGGTGGTCGTGTAGCTCGGTGTAATTGCCACTGACTGTTGTGTTGAGACTCAGTGTTTGAGCTCACAATTGTAATCTTTGTTTTGAAGACATAATATAGAGGTCACACTGAAATCTTGGACCAGGAGACGTAGCCAGGAAGTCTGGTGAACTCCTTTATCATTTGGTTGTGTTGATATGTGTTTTATTGTGTCTTTTAACTGTTGATTGTCTATATTATTCGCAATATTATTGATCCATTGCACTAAGTAATATAGGCATTCCTGCACACAAGTCTGTAATACCTTAGTATTTATTTAAGATCGCATTTTAGATCAATAACAATGACCATAAAAGATAGGTTAATACCTGGAAGGAAATATTCTTCGAGGAATTGTCTTCCAAGGTTCTTCCTGTGAATCTCGATCTATTGATCTAGCTGGGAGATCTACCTACTTGGTAGATTTTGCATATCCATCTTCTTTAGTTGTCATAGAAGGAATTTACTCCTTTCTTAATTTTTCTTTGTAACCAAGACGAGTCTTGTCACTACATGATCATTGGTTGTTGATGAGTTCATCCAAAGTCTTTGAGCTGTTGGCATAGTTTTGAAGAGTTATTCCATTTTTTACTTCCTTTCATAAAGAAATGATTTCAGCTTCTAATGCTTCTCTTTCCTTGTTGCATTCCTTTAACTCTTTCCTGAGTGATTCTTTGATTCATTTGTATTCTTCAACCTTGATTTCAAGATTTAGGCCATGTTCCCTTTTTGTCTTTAATTCATCTTCAAAAGTGTTGACATGCTTCTTCTCGGCCTTGAGCTCTTTGATAACCCCGATTACTTTGTTTTGAAATTCAACCTCGGTCATTTCTTCTTCTTCGTCTCCTTCTTTGTTAGGTGCCTCTTGCTTATTGTGCTTGGCCATAAACAATAATCTTTCGTTGAATTATTCTTAGTTATCACTATCTTATTTGAATGAGGAACTATCTTCTTTGGTGAAGAAACTTTTCTTAAACCATTTTTTCTTGCCTTGCTTGTTGAACTTCCTAGAAAATTTCTTTCCATTCGTAACAACCTCATTTTTTTGAGGACATTTGGCTGCAAAATACCCAACCTCACCACAGTCAAAACATATTAATGGAAGTTTACCTTTGAATTTCCTATACCTATTCTCATTTTCCGCGTGAAGTAAGAAAATTCTTTATCTGTGAGTTCTTCTTCCTCTTCTTCCTTTTCTTCATCCTTACAACTGTAATTTTGTTCTTTTTGAGTCTGCTTGTCCTTACCATTCTTCTTGGATGCGGAAAATGTTGTTTCTAAGTGATATGTTCCATCCTCTTCTTCTAACCTCATTTCATATGTCATAATAATTCCATGCAATTCATCTATGCTGAGATTGGTTAGATCGATCTATCTTCCAAGAGACATACCTTAGGGTTAAATCTTGCTAGCAAGGTTCTGAGGATCTTTCGGACAACAATTTTCGTTTCAACAGGTTCTGCCACACCTTCCAATGTATTTTTTGTTCATCAACATGCTGAAAGTATGCAACAATATCTTCATCTTCCCTCATTTTGAGTTGCTCAAATTTTGGCCTAAAAATTTGAAGCTTTCCTTCTTTCACCTTTGAGTCACCTGCATATATATTTTCAAGCTTGCCCCATACCTCTTTAGTGGTTTTGTAACTCAATACCTTAAGATAAACAGATTCGATAAGCCCACTGATAATAATATCTTTAGCCTTTGCATCATATACCATACTTTTCTTACCTTGTTCACCATGGGTCGATGTGAAGCCTTTATCAACGATTTCCCATACTTCATATCCTTGCGCCAGCAAACGAACCTACATTCTTCCACACCAAAGTGCATAGTTATTTCCATTTAACAAAGGAACTCTATTCTTAGTATACTACATGATCTCCTTCCAGTTGTTAGACTGTTATTGAAGGAACCAAGCTTTGATATCAATTGTTGGAAATACTGAGAGGGGGGGTGAATCAATATTCCTTAGAAATTATCACTTTTAAATCTTTTCAGAGCATTAGTTAATATTCAACTATTATCAATGTTTATACAGTAATAACAATAAATAAAAGAACATGGTAGGTACAAGAATTTTAGGTGGAAAAACCCCTCCGGGTCAAAAACCACCGAACGTTTTCCTAATAAATTCTTTAATCTTCAACTCCAACTAAAATGAAAGCAACAACCTCCTAGAATTCTAGAAAAGCATTCTTCTCTAGCTCCCACTGGAAGGATGCCCCAACACCCTGGTTTCTTCAGTAATCAACTGAATGGATTCCCCAACACCCTAGCACCACCCTACCACCCTATAAAGACAAAAATTAAATACAAAAGTGTGGACTCCCATACCAGGGACAATGATCCACGATACAATATGATTTACAATGATTTTGACCGAACAACAAATCACACTATGACCTACAACCCAACCATGAAATCATCCCAACAGAGACTCCTATACCTCCCAATAATATCTTTTCAACTCTAGGCAGACTGACTCTTTTACAATAATGACTCTTCCAATGATGACACTTTTACAACTTTACAATGATGACGCTTGGCCTTGACACTTCTTCACAATATACGAATGGTTGTCATGTCTTCAAAGGATGTCCTACTGTAATGCTTCCTTTGATTTGATACTTCTGCTCTTGATTCTTGCTTGAAGTTGTACTTGAATCTTCTTCTACCTGCATGTAAAATTTTCCCAGTGAAACCAATCCCAAAACAAAACAAAATACCTTTCAACTTACCTCTCCCTGCAAAACACATGTAAGTGCATAATAATGAATAAATACAAATTAAAATTGCAATGCGTAACTAAATTGTGATTGTCACTTTTTTTGTTGACTTGTTGAAGCAGTATACAAAGACTCCCACTCTTGATATAGGCCTAGACTCTATGCAAGACTATATCCAAAACTGACCTAAAGATTTATACAATAAAAATTGATGACATACTCTAGACTTGCGATGGACCAAGTTCTAAGAAAAACAATAGAGACTATTCTATCAACTATGAAAATACAAGTAACATGAACTTGCAACATCATATAGATTTAGCAGACTTGGTGTAGCATCAAATGTGTAGTATCAAGAGTAGGACATCTGAAATGTGGTATCAAAACTAAGTGTGACATATAGAGACATAGAGATATAACTGAGACCCTGTATATACTTACGTTGTCCTACAAAAACATATGTCAGAGATGATACTCATATTTCAAATTTAAACACTAATCATACATATCGTTCTATGGGAGACTTACCCTTGACTGTTGATGTGTGGTCCTTACTGCAGTGATCCTTGAATGCATGCTTTTTCTTGCCTTCTAGGAGCTCTATATTGAATTTGTTGTATCTATGTCGTGTCGAATCTCCAAGGTCTAAAATTTTGTCCTGTGGTAACCCTCTAAGTTGGCTTTCCAAACCCATAGGTCTGATCACGATCTGATTATTCAAGAAAGAGTTATGTCCAATATCCTACGATGACCTGATTATAGACTCGTTCAGTAGAGTGAACTTGTACGAAGTGCCACGTTTCACTGTTGTGACCTTTGGCCCTGAAAATGTTACTTAACAAACTAAAGTTTGTCCTCTTTCTGTGACTATTTATGAAATTTGAACCCAATGCTCAGAGAGAAAGTTATGACGGTTGTCCCAACATCACATGTTTGACATGGAATTCAGGAGCCTGCAAAAACTCTAACTTCCTCATATCATATCTCTGAAAATCTAGTTAACCAAGCTCTGAATTTTGGTCACGAGGTTCATCAATAGAGAAGATCAAATGTTTTTTACTTTCATATTTTGATGGTTTTCATAACAAAAGTTATAGCATAAATTCCACGATGACATGTTTGAAGCCACGAAATCCCTACTAGAGGAGGATATGAGGGTCATTATTTATATGAATATCTTGAGTTGAGAGGGTCCTCAACAAGTGAACATTGGAGGTAATTTAGGAGAAAAAAATATTAATTATTGACTATTTAATGACCACAACCAATTATGAGTTCCATGCCACAACCCCATAGGGTTTTAGCCTGCTAACTAGGGTTACTAACTTCAAATGCAAATAACTCTCAAATCGTGAAGAATTGGAAGGCATGCCATATATCAATAGAAACATCTCAATGAGTAGAATCCATCGTGAAGATATTTGATGAAAAATAATATGATTTTCAAGTAAAAATTCCCTTTCAAGATTGGGGTAGCCCCTGGTGCTGCTTGGGTTGACATCAATGACAACCACTGATCAACAATCTCCCCCTTTGGCATTGATGGCAACACAAGTAATCCCCCTGCGATCATGACATCTCTTCCTATTGCCTTCTCTCCCCCTTTTCATCAATGGAAAATGGTAACTCCCCCTAACAAATAGCCATCCTATGGACTTGTACACACCTCCACTCCCCTTTCTACTCTAGTAGATAAGAGAAAGAGTCTAATGAAAATTTGGGAGAATCTGAAGCTTTTGGCGAAGATACTCAAATGATTCATGAGGTAATGTTTGGTAAATATGTCAGCAATTTGTTCCTTTATGCCAACATATTCAAGCTTGATATTCTTTTCGATGATTTGCTCTCTAACAAAATGATATTTGATAAGAATGTGCTTTGTTTTGGAATGCATCACAGGATTCTTGGAGATATTGATGGCATTGGTGTTATCGCAAAAGATGGGAATAGGCTCATCAAAATTGACTTGAAGATCTTGCAAAGTTTGCTTCATCTAGAGAATTTGTGTGCAACAAGTTGCTGCTGCGATATATTCTGCCTCTGTTATGGATAATGAGATTGAAGACTACTTTTTACTTAACCATGAAATAAGACAACCACCTCGATAGAATGTTGTTCCACTAGTACTCTTACGATCATCAACACTTCCTACCAAATCTGCATTTGTATAAGCTTGGATAACCTGATCATTTCCTTTGGGATAGCATAGACCATATTCCGTTGTGCCCTTAAGATATCTAAGAATTCTTTTGATGACAATAATATGAGATTATTTTAGTTCTGCTTGGAATCTTGCTACTTTTACAACTGCCTGCATCACATCAAGCTGAGAGGCTGTCACATATAGGAGAATACCAATCATGGATCTATACAACCTTTGGTCCCCGTCCTTTGACGAATCTTCTAAGCTTAACTTGCAACTTGTTTTCATGGGGGTAAGGACTGGCTTGCAATCTTCCATCCATAATTTTTTGAGCATTTCCTTGATGTACTTGGTTTGATATATGAATAGTCCTTTATCTTGCTGAGAAATCAGAAGCCCCAAAAGGTATGTCAATTCTCCAAGCATAAACATTTCAAAATCAAACCCAAAGGTTCAAATCCAAGCAAAGCAAGATGGATAGAAATTGGACAAGTGAAGGCATAATATCCTCACTTGATCGATGAACAAAAACCAACTTTTGGTGGTCCAATAGTTTTTCAGTGGGGAGGTGTGATCCAAAATGGAACTTGAACCTCTAAGTCTTCAAAAATTGGAAACAATGTATCGAAGAAAAAACGCTAAAAGAATGGTGGAAAATAGATATCGAAGAGAAAAACACTAAGAAATGGTGGAAACCCAAGTGAAGTGGAAAATGATGTATCGTTGAATCAAGGCTGTTGGATCTGCTAGATCAATGGTCGGGAATTGAATCGGCGATATCGCATTAGAGGTAGCCAGCGGAGCATATCGAAGGTAGCCTATTGGGAAGTGCGATCAGTGATCCAACGACATAACGTGAGCTGTCGGATCGAACACGCAGATCCAACGATGGAGATCACATTATCACATCGCAATATTTCCAAAGGGAGGACTTAACCATAGGCCCAAAAACTATGCAATATGCCAGACCCGAAAGGAGTTATAGATTTGGGTGTAAATCATTTGAGTTCTGACTTAAAGCTTTTTCGTCGGGTTTTTCAATATATTTCTTTGTAAATGGTATTTCGGATGGGCTTCAGGAGGTATGCAGTTTTGGAGGAGCTCCGCCTGAATCCATACACTAGCCAACACATAGCATAGCGTAAGAGAGAGAAAACTACTCATTTGGATGATCAGGTCGGATGCGAACCGTCGGATTGAAGGCAGATCAATGGTCAAAGGGGCTATTGGTGGACGAGGTATGGCAGCCGTCTGATTCATCTGTTTTAGGATTAGCGCCGGAGAAAGGTCGGATGGTTGAGACCACCTGTGCTCACTGGCCCTTTCGTTCAAACTATTTCTAATATAAACAAATCAGTTTCCATGCTTTAAGGATTTTTGTAACAAAAACATGTTATAAAACACGATGAACGTAGAAAAGTAAAACATACAAGGAAAATAGAGAGGTTGACAGAGCCCGAGAGCTAGATAGCCAAAGGGAGTTGATAATATAGAGGTGGAGAAAGCAGAGCAGAGCATAACCAAAAGGGTTTGAATAACCATCCAGGGGGTCTGGTGGTCGTGTAGCTCGGTGTAATTGCCACTGACTGTTGTGTTGAGACTCAATGTTTGAGCTCACAATTGTAATCTTTGTTTTGAAGACATAATATAGAGGTCACACTGAAATCTTGGACCAGGAGATGTATCCAGGAAGTCTGGTGAACTCCTTTATCATTTGGTTGTGTTGATATGTGTTTTATTGTGTCTTTTAACTGTTGATTGTCTATATTATTCGCAATATTATTGATCCATTTCACTAAGTAATATAGGCATTCCTGCACACGAGTCTGTAATACCTTAGTATTTATTTAAGATCGCATTTTAGATCAATAACAATGACCATAAAAGATAGGTTAATACCTGGAAGGAAATATTCTTCGAGGAATTGTCTTCCAAGGTTCTTCCTGTGAATCTTGATCTATTGATCTAGCTGGGAGATCTACCTACTTGGTAGATTTTGCATATCCATCTTCTTTAGTTGTCATAGAAGGAATTTACTCCTTTCTTAATTTTTCTTTGTAACCAAGACGAGTCTTGTCACTACATGATCATTGGTTGTTGATGAGTTCATCCAAAGTCTTTGAGCTGTTGGCATAGTTTTGAAGAGTTATTCCATTTTTTACTTCCTTTCATAAAGAAATGATTTCAGCTTCTAATGCTTCTCTTTCCTTGTTGCATTCCTTTAACTCTTTCCTGAGTGATTCTTTGATTCATTTGTATTCTTCAACCTTGATTTCAAGATTTAGGCCATGTTCCCTTTTTGTCTTTAATTCATCTTCAAAAGTGTTGACATGCTTCTTCTCTGCCTTGAGCTCTTTGATAACCCCGATTACTTTGTTTTGAAATTCAACCTCGGTCATTTCTTCTTCTTCGTCTCCTTCTTTGTTAGGTGCCTCTTGCTTATTGTGCTTGGCCATAAACAATAATCTTTCATTGAATTATTCTTAGTTATCACTATCTTATTTGAATGAGGAACTATCTTCTTTGGTGAAGAAACTTTTCTTAAACCATTTTTTCTTGCCTTGCTTGTTGAACTTCCTAGAAAATTTCTTTCCATTCGTAACAACCTCATTTTTGTGAGGACATTTGGCTGCAAAATACCCAACCTCACCACAGTCAAAACATATTAATGGAAGTTTACCTTTGAATTTCCTGTACCTATTCTCATTTTCCGCGTGAAGTAAGAAAAATCTTTATTTGTGAGTTCTTCTTCCTCTTCTTCCTTTTCTTCATCCTTACAACTGTAATTTTGTTCTTTCTGAGTCTGCTTGTCCTTACCATTCTTCTTGGATGCGGAAAATGTTGTTTCTAAGTGATATGTTCCATCCTCTTCTTCTAACCTCATTTCATATGTCGTAATAATTCCATGCAATTCATCTATGCTGAGATTGGTTAGATCGATCTATCTTCCAAGAGACATACCTTAGGGTTAAATCTTGCTGACAAGGTTCTGAGGATCTTTCGGACAACAATTTTCATTTCAACAGGTTCTGCCACACCTTCCAATGTATTTTTTGTTCATCAACATGCTGAAAGTATGCAACAATATCTTCATCTTCCCTCATTTTGAGTTGCTCAAATTTTGGCCTAAAAATTTGAAGCTTTCCTTCTTTCACCTTTGAGTCACCTGCATATATATTTTCAAGCTTGCCCCATACCTCTTTAGTGGTTTTGTAACTCAATACCTTAAGATAAACAGATTCGATAAGCCCACTGATAATAATAACTTTAGCCTTTGCATCATATACCATACTTTTCTTACCTTGTTCACCATGGGTCGATGTGAAGCCTTTATCAACAATTTCCCATACTTCGAATCCTTGCGCCAGCAAACGAACCTGCATTCTTCCACACCAAAGTGCATAGTTATTTCCATTTAACAAAGGAACTCTATTCTTAGTATACTACATGATCTCCTTCCAGTTGTTAGACTGTTATTGAAGGAACCAAGCTTTGATATCAATTGTTGGAAATACTGAGAGGGGGGGTGAATCAATATTCCTTAGAAATTATCACTTTTAAATCTTTTCACAGCATTAGTTAATATTCAATTATTATCAATGTTTATACAGTAATAACAATAAATAAAAGAACATAGTAGGTACAAGAATTTTAGGTGGAAAAACCCCTCCGGGTCAAAAACCACCGAACGTTTTCCTAATAAATTATTTAATCTTCAACCCCAACTAAAATGAAAGCAACAACCTCCTAGAATTCTAGAAAAGCATTCTTCTCTAGCTCCCACTGGAAGGATGCCCCAACACCCTGGTTTCTTCAATAATCAACTGAATGGATGCCCCAACAGCCTAGCACCACCCTACCACCCTATAAAGACAAAAATTAAATACAAAAGTGTGGACTCCCATACCAGGGACAATGATCCACGATACAATATGATTTACAATGATTTTGACCGAACAACAAATCACACTATGACCTACAACCCAACCATGAAATCATCCCAACAGAGACTCCTATACCTCCCAATAATATCTTTTCAACTCTAGGCAGACTGACTCTTTTACAATAATGACTCTTCCAATGATGACACTTTTACAACTTTACAATGATGACGCTTGGCCTTGACACTTCTTCACAATATACGAATGGTTGTCATGTCTTCAAAGGATGTCCTACTGTAATGCTTCCTTTGATTTGATACTTCTGCTCTTGATTCTTGCTTGAAGTTGTACTTGAATCTTCTTCTACCTGCATGTAAAATTTTCCCAGTGAAACCAATCCCAAAACAAAACAAAATACCTTTCAACTTACCTCTCCCTGCAAAACACATGTAAGTGCATAATAATGAATAAATACAAATTAAAATTGCAATGCGTAACTAAATTGTGATTGTCGCTTTTTTTGTTGACTTGTTGAAGCAGTATACAAAGACTCCCACTCTTGATATAGGCCTAGACTCTATGCAAGACTATATCCAAAACTGACCTAAAGATTTATACAATAAAAATTGATGACATACTCTAGACTTGCGATGGACCAAGTTCTAAGGAAAACAATAGAGACTATTCTATCAACTATGAAAATACAAGTAACATGAACTTGCAACATCATATAGATTTAGCAGACTTGGTGTAGCATCAAATGTGTAGTATCAGGAGTAGGACATCTGAAATGTTGTACAAGTTTGTTCCTGGAAAGAAGAAAAAGACAACAAGTTTTGGGAGAAGCAAACCATATGAAGGCAGAATCATCTAGTTGACATGGTGAATGAAGAAGCATTAAGTAAACTCAGTGAAGTAGGTTGTTGCCTACAAATATTTGTAGCAGTGGGGATTTATGTATTCAATAGGTTGGTGCCTATGTATGTTTGCAACGATTGGAATTTGTGCCACTAATAGGCTAGTGCCTATGAATTTTTATAGCAGTGGGGATTGGTGTCACTAGTAAGTTGGTTCCTACAAAGAATTATAAAAGGAAGTTCTGTGGTTTTTTCCCAAAATGGTTTCCACATAAATCTTTTGTTCCATGTTTTGCAGTTGATAGATCCCATATTTGATTGATTTCTTGTGCTTCATGAATGTTTAAATAAATAAAAAGTGTCTTCTATCTTTTATTTTCTAGAATGTTTTTTACTACAAAATTAATGAGACATGTGAAGACATATAGCGTCACCTTGGGCAAAAAATTTATACTTTGGTTCACTATACTTTCAAATATATGCCTTGTGGAAATTAGGGCTTATGACATGTTTATGAATGATCCTAAAATTGATTTCAAACATCTGAGCTTGGACTTTTTTTTGTAACTTGTTTTTAGGTACCTTTTAGATTATGAAATTTTCAAAGATCCAAGGAGACATATAGAAGTTCCTTAGGTAAAAAATTTAGAATCATATTAGCAAAATTGGATACATGGCATGTTGTACAAGTTTCTTCCTGGGAAGAAGAAAAAAACAAGAAGTTTTGGGGGAATTAGACCATATGAAGGAAAAAGCATCTAGTTGACATGGTGAAGGAAGAGGCATCAAGTAAACTCAGTGAAGTAGGTTGGTTCCTACAAATATTTGTAGTAGTGGGGATTTATGTATTCAATAGGTTGGTGCCTATGTATATTTGCAACAATTAGGATTTTTGTCTCCAATAGGCTAGTTCCTATGAATGTTTATAGCAGTGGGGACTGATGTCTCTAGTAAGTTGGTGCCTAAAATATTTGTAATAGTAGGTCGGTGCCTACAAATAATTGTAAAAGGAAGTTCTCTATTTTTTTCCCAAAATGGTTTCCACATAAATCTTGTGTTGCATGTTCTGTAGTTGATAGATCCCATTTGATTGTTTTCTTGTGCTTCATGAATGTTTAAATAAATAAAAAGTTGTCTTCTATCTTTTATTTTCTAGAATGTTTTATACTACAAAATTAATGAGACATGTGAAGACATATAACAACACTTTGGGAAAAATATTTAGACTTTGGTTCGCTATAATTTCAGCTATGTGACTTGTGGAAGTTATGGTTTATGACACATTTATGAATGATCCTAAAATCAATTTCAAACATGTGAGATTAGAATTTTTTTTGTAACTTGTTTTTTGGTACCTTTTAGATTATGAAAGTTTCAAATATCCAAGGAGACATATAGAAGTTCATTAGGTAAAAAATTCAGAATCATATTAGCAAAATTGGATACATGGTATGCTATATAAGTTTGTTCCTGGGAAGAAGAAAAAAGCAACTTGTTTTGGGAGAAGTAGACCATATGAAGGAAGAAGCATCTAGTTGACATGGTGAAGGAAGAGGCATCAAGTAAGCTCAGTGAAGTTGGTTGGTGCCTACAAAAATTTGTAGCCGTGGGGATTTATGTATTCAATAGGTTGGTGCCTATGTATATTTGCAACGATTGGGATTTTTGTCTCCAATAGGCTAGTTCTTATGGATATTTATAACAGTGGGGATTGATGTCTCTAGTAGGTTGGTGCCTAAAATTTTTGTAATAGTAGGTCGATGCCTACAAAGAATTATAAAAGGAAGTTCTCTGGTTTTTTCCCAAAATGGTTTCCACATAAATCTTGTGTTCCATTTTCTGTAGTTGATAGATCCCATATTTGATTTTTTTCTTGTTCTTTCTGAATGTTTAAATAAATAAAAAAATTGTCTTCTATCTTTTATTTTCTAGAATGTTTTAGAATGCAAAATTAATGAGATATGTGAAGACATATAGCAGCACCTTGGGAAAAACATTTAGAATTTGGTTCGCTATACTTTCAAATATATGCCATGTGGAAGTTATGGCTTATGACACGTTTATGAATGATCCTAAAATCGATTTCAAACATGTGAGCTTGGAATTTTTTTGTAACTTGTTTTTAGGTACCTTTTAGACTATGAAATTTTCAAATATCCAAAGAGACATATAGAAGTTCCTTAGGTAATAAATTTAGAATCATATTAGAAAAATTGGATACATGGTATGTTGCACAAGTTTTTTCCTAGGAAGAAGCAAAAAACAACAAGTTTTGGGAGAAGTAGACCATATGAAGGAAGAAGCATCTAGTTGACATGGTGAAGGAAGAGGCATCAAGTAAACTCAGTGAAGAAGGTCGGTGCCTACAAATATTTGTAGCAGTGGGGATTTATGTATTCAATAGGTTGGCGCCTATGTATATTTGTAACGATTGGGATTTTTGTCTCCAATAGGCTAGTTTCTATGAATGTTTATAGCAGTGGGGAATGATGTCTCTAGTAAGTTGGTGCCTAAAATATTTGTAATAGTAGGTCGGTGCATACAGAGAATTATAAAAGGAAGTTCTGTGGTTTTTTCCGAAAATGGTTTCCACATAAATCTTGTGTTCCATGTTCTATAGTTGATAGATCCCATATTTTATTGTTTTCTTGTGCTTCATGAATGTTTAAATAAATAAATAATTGTCTTATATCTTTTATTTTCTAGAATGTTTTAGACTACAAAATTAATGAGACATGTGAAGACATATAGCAGCACCTTGGGAAAAACATTTAGACTTTGTTTCGATATACTTTCAAATATATGCCTTGTGGAAGTTATTGTTTATGACACATTTATGAATGATCCTAAAATCGATTTCAAACATGTGAGCTTAGACAAGTTTTTGTAACTTGTTTTTAGGTACCTTTTAGACTATGAAATTTTCAAATATACAAGGAGACATATAGAAGTTCTGTAGGTTTTAACCTCATAAAAAAATTACCTGCATACGAATTCTAAGAACAAAAAATATACAATGCGAGAGCATAACACATAAAACAAATATACACAAAGATTTTCCCCTGGATCCCAAAACCCGGATTACCAGCTTGATTTTTCATTATATTCCTTTCAATGTTACAATGTATATATATATATATATATATATATATATATATATATATATATATATATATATATATATATATATATATATATATATATATATATTAAATAATATTCAGTCAAACATGGGTATCATCTCCAAGTCTTTGGAACATCTTACAAATGCACTCCCCACTCCTGCTTCTCCACCTCATTATAGAGAAGTAGATGTCTTAAGTTCAAAGCTGAAATTCTCCTCCAATTCTGATGAATCAAAGCAAATCTTTTTTAAAGGGATAGAGAATATAGATAGAGCCAGACTTGAGAAGATCAAGAAAGGAATCAATCTAGCTAGAGAAAAGACAGAGATGATGATGACTTCATCGAGAAAGACTTCGATTCAATGTTCAAACCTTTGCAGATTTCAGTATCTCCAGGTATGAATCAAATTGATGCTCTTAAAAAGGAGATCACAGATTTGGAATCTTCAATTCATCATACAAGGTCAGAAATGATACAGTTGTCTTCCAAACTTCAAATACTTATTTCTGATTATGATGATTGTAATTCCAAATTAACCAGCCTATTGATGAAAAATGTGCCAGTTATTGAAGAGATATCCAGGTTTTTGTCACTTTGTATAGTTTTGATACTGGTGCTGATGTTCTATTAGGACAAGATTTTCTGAAGAAATATTTTCCAGTCACTTTTGGACAAGATTATGTTATATTCTCCACCACTGCTGGTCCTATCACAGTCCCTGCTTCCAGTGATTACAAAATTAATGTGCAGCCTGAAGATCAGGATCCTCTCCAGTATAGTCTGCAAGATCTGACCAAGATTAATAAGATCGTAAAAAATGCAGAGTTACATGGTCCCAAAACTTTGCAACAAATTTCTGATAAACTTCGTGCAGATTGTACTTCCAGTAGGCCAGATTTCTTTTGGGCAAGAGAAAAGTATTTTGTTGCACTACCTTACCGAGAAGGATATATTCCTAGGCCACAAAAAGCCAGTGCAAATCATATGAGTCCAAAAGAGCAAGAATTATGCAAAGCAGAAATTGAACAATTGTTAGAACAAAAGCTTATTGAATCCTGTAAGAGCCCTTGGGCCTGCCCGGCTTTTTATGTCAATAAGCATAGTGAGCAGAAAAGAGGCAAGAAAATGCTTGTGATTAATTATAAGGCTTTGAATGATGCTCTTCTTCCTATTCAATATCCTCTGCCTAACAAAGAATTGTTACTTGCTAAGATTGCTAATGCTAATGTGTTTAGCAAGTTTGATCTTAAAAGTGGATTTTGGCAGATTGGTATTATTCCTGCTGACAGGTATAAAACAGCCTTCACTGTTCCTCATGGCCAATATCAATGGACTGTGATGCCCTTTGGTTTGAAAAATGCTCCATCTGAATTCCAAAAAAGGATGGAAGACATTTTTGGTGGGGTAGAGTATATTATTGTATATATTGATGATTTGCTTGTATTTAGCAGAGATGTAAATATGCACAAGATCCATTTAGAAAAATTTTACCAACTTGTATATAAGCATGGATTAGTACTTTCAGATTCAGAAGAGAAGTTTCAGATTGGAAAAGTCAAGATTGATTACTTGGGTTTACACATAGAAAAAGGACATGTAGAACTTCAGCCACATGTGCTAACCCATCTATTAAAGTTTCCTGATATAATTACCGATGTAAAGTCCCTGCAGAGATTTCTTGGATGTCTGAATTATATAAGAAAATTTTATGCTAAACAATCAGAGGATACAAATATACTGCAGAACAGACTAAAGAAGAAAGGTGTCAGTTGGACAGATGAAATGACAGCAGCAGTAATTACTATTAAGAGTAAGCTTAATGATTTGCCAAAACTCAAGCTTCCTAATACTAATCTTCCTTTTATACTTGAAACAGATGCTTCTTATCACACTTGGGCTGCAGTTTTGTTACAAAAGCATGGAAGAAAAGAATTGGTTTATGCATATTCCTCAGGATCTTTTGATGATACAGAGAAAAAGTATCCTTCTTCTCATAAAGAAATACTTGCAGTAAAGAGAGGAATAAAGAGATTTCACTTGTTCTTGAAAAGTGTTAAATTTATTGTCAGAATAGATCTAAAGCATATGAAACAGATGTTGGCAAACAAAAGATTGTTAGAACAAGGTAGTACCAGAGTACTAAGATGGGCACTATGGCTAGAAGGTTTTGATTTGATATTGTTTACAAATCTGGTGCAGAAAATTATCTTGCTGACATGCTTACCAGAGAAGGTGCTCAAGAAACCAAGGAGATCAAGATGTTCAGACCACTTAATCAGCACGAAGCTTCTACAAGTCAGTCCAGTCATGTCGAGTCTAAAAGAGTTAAGTATGTTACAGTTTTTAGTAACTGTCATTATGAGTTTTGTCTAGAATGTCTATCAAAACAGGTCCGAGTCTTGCCATTATGCTTAAGACAAATCATTTTGCAAAAATGGTTTGATTCTGAGGAGTCTAGATGGTCATATACAAAAGAGTTACCATATAGGATTAGGCCATGGCATGTTTATTATGCATTGTCTAGGGAACCAGATCCTGTTTATTTTGGGTGTATTCAAAATACTGGCTGGACATGGTCAGACTACTTTTCTATTCACCAAAGAGCTAGGATACATGGTTCGGTTAAGGTCATATTTTATGCTCACGCTATAGATCCCTCTAACAATTGGTGGAGTCCATGGTTTAAGCTATTCATGTTTAGATATTTGCCTAGAGCTAAAAGCATTTTTGATAGGACTTTTGCTGAGTTTGTCAGAATCTTCCATTGGGAAATGCATGTAGCTGTCCAGAATGATTACGTCTTAGAGTTCGAATTCATCCACAAACACACAATTGTCATTCCTAATGAAGAAGATGAGTCCTTTAAGCTTTCTGTCAGATTCAGAGGATTGATATCAGTGGACCCACATGACAGGCCAACATTCATGTTCACATTCCCATTCTTTTGTTGTACCAGAGATGCAGCACCATATTGGCTAGATGAATCTGTCCCATACGAAGTGCTGGCTCCAAACAATGAAGAACTAATTGAGGAATTGATAGAACAAGACCAAATCAGACTTGGCCATAATGATCCAGCTGTTCCAGATACTCATGCACATGATTATGACGACAGGGCTAACAGCGACTGATTGAAAGGATCAATCAAATGAAATCCTTTCATATCCTGCTTTATTTGTACATATACTGCTCTTTGGTTTCCGTGGGATTTAGTCTGAATAAAATCTCCACTGTGTAATTACTTTATCCTGTTGTTCTTTGGTTTCCGTGGGATTTAGTCCGGATAAAATCTCCACTGTGTAATTACTTTTGTATAAGAGCCGATGTCCTAGATTCCAGCCATCTTTTCACTTCAGAGATGTCACGATTCGGTCCCCATATGGCTTAGCCTCCAAGGGACGAGATAACAAGTGGTTGTCCCCACTTGCCCGAATCTTTAGAACTATTCATTACTTTTGTACAAAGTTCTTTCGTGATAGATATCTTGCATGATGTTCTAGCGAAATTTTGATTCTTTTGGTTTCAAGTTCCCGGTAAAACTTTTCACCGGATGACCTGCTAGGATATTATAAATACTAGCATTGTAAGCTCATTAGGGGCATTGGAGTCTTGAGAGTTTTGAGAGAGTCTGAGTAGTGTTGTAGTCTGAGTGAAGTCTCCCTGCTCTGCATCTGCGAGAAGTTTTCTCGATCTACTTGTACCACGGAGTTTAACTCTATAGTCTGTATTGTGAGTTTGAGTTCTTTGAGTTTTAGACAAGACGAGATCTCCCTGCTCTGCATCTGCGAGAAGTTTTCTCGATCTGCTTGCATCACCGAGCGCTAGTCTCATATTTGGATTATGTAATTATCCGAGAAGCAAATATATCTTTGCACATCTTTGCTGCACCTCTGGTTATGATCTTTTCCTAAATACTACCCTTCGTCCTTTAAATGATCTTTTGGAAGGAAAGTATTTTTTCTTTTTAGGAAAGTATTTATCAGCCTTGCAGGAGCAAGAGTTATCAAACTTTGCCTTTTTAGAAACCTTTCTTTCACTTTTCTTGTGACAACCAAAATTATAGGTTTCTTTGAAATTATTGCAAAGCTTTGTGCTAAAGTGCATCTGTTTTGAAAAATTCTTCTTGGCTTTGCTCTCTGCACATTCTTTCTGCAATATTGTGACAATCAATTGGTGAATAGCTGCAAATGATTGTCCTTCCAAATTTACTTTATGATCTGCTATGTACTGGTTAATTAGATCAGGAATTTTACCAGGCATAGACTGGATGTAATATCTCAGATAGGCAACATTATGTGGATCACTAGCCTGATACAGAAGTTTTTGCATAACACAAAAATACTCTTGCAAGTAATCAATGTCGCATAACTTCTGGGAGAGAAATAGCTGTGAATGATGGGCTGAATCTTCAGGGACTAATCCAACAAATTCATGTTTTAAAGCTTCAAACAGTGCTCTTAATGGATCAGTACTATGTTCAACTATTTGATCTTTCTCTTCCTCTGCAAGCCTTTCCCACCATTGCTTTAGTATGCCAGTAAAAGACCATACAATCTGAGTAACTACATCAGACCATGATACTTTGGCTTCAGCTTTCCTCTGTAATGCCCAAGCATGGACATTATGCAAAACAACAATTACTTCATTATAATCAAGGCAATCAATATTTACTAACAATGAATTTCCATATCCTCTGGAAGCAGGATTGTCTAGCCTTATAGGTATAGATTGCAGATTTTCAGTATATCTGTTGAACAGGCTGGATGCTGATGCTTCATGTGCATTGGTATCACCACCACCTCTTTTTCCTTTATTGGAATGGAAAAAAGAATCACTTCTGTCTCTTTTAGAACTTGATTCACCTTGTGTTTGCTCACCAGTTACTCCTGACATGGCCATTATTGAAGGAGCAGATGGTTGGCCATTTTGTTTCATCAAAGAACTAAAGCTGACATAGTTCTTTGGTAGTCTTAGACTTTCAACAGAAGGAAGATCAGCTAGTCTATTCTTCATCAACTCTGTCTTTTCTCTAGCTAGATTGATTCCTTTCTTGATCTTCTCAAGTCTGGTTCTATCTATATTCTCTATCCCTTTAAAAAAGATTTGCTTTGATTCATCAGAATTGGAGGAGAATTTCAGCTTTGAACTTAAGACATCTACTTCTCTATAATGAGGTGGAGAAGCAGGAGTGGGGAGTGCATTTGTAAGATGTTCCAAAGACTTGGAGATGATACCCATGTTTGACTGAATATTATTTAACTTTTGTGTGTGTGCATCTTGGATTCCCAATGTCTCAATATAACCAGTATGCATCTTTTTGATGTGCTCTTTAATTTCTAAAACATCTCGGGCTATATCATCAATATTTTGAAGCATACAAACTATTTGGTAGTTTGTATAATTATGCAGCTTTTCATTTTCATTCTGATCTGGATCAGAAGTTGCTCTCATAGATAACCATTGGAAATCTGCTTTCTTCGTTCCATTGCTAAATGTCCTTCTAGAATTTCCAGATTCTAAATATCTTTCTGGTATTTTTGCAGTAACTTCTGACTGAGCTCTAGGAAGTGAGAAACTTTTGATATCAGGTATAAAGACTTCAGAGCTAGGGGATTCATCAGTCTGGAATGTAGAAGATGAAGATGGAACACAGAACTGACAATCATCAGGTTTATGAGAGGTGGATTTTCTATGATCCTCTCTTGGAGCAGAATGTCTTGATGATAAACTTCTGGGAACAGGGGGTATATGTGGATTCCTACCACCCAAAATTGTAGATCTAGGGAAGGATGACATAGATCTAGTAAGTGAAGGAGTGGTAAATTTAAGACCAGAGGATCCGTCAGGATGATGGACGAGAGACAATTTCGGAGGAACTTTAGATGTTTGCAGTTGAGGATATTTCTGTGAAAGTGGAATATAAGTACTATTCCATTCATCTGGAAGAGTACATTCTGCAAAACCAATCTGTAGGGGAGCAGTGTTACCAGGGCCAACAATAACACCTTCTTTTAAAGCTCTACCAGCTAACTTTGGATTTAGAGGAGGCATGGAGGTGGAGACAAATCTCAGGCATATAGAAGCATGGAGCTGAGCAATCTGTGACTGTGGGGCAACGTCAAAACCATAAAACTGAATATAAGCATTCAAGAATTCATTGATATAAGGGTCTGTCAATGAAACTTGATACCTAGCGATAACTGATCACCAAACATGGCCATTATTGAGGGGACTTTGGAATCCTCCCAATAAAGCGTCGTCGAAGTTATTCATTCTTGTATCAAGGACACATGTCAAGCATGAATTATTTAGACCAGGACGGACTAGAGGATTAATTTCAAATTGTATGATACCGATATGGATATATCTATAACCATTTTCTAAACCCCATTTGATATTTTCTGGCTGTATTAGTGGGATTTGATATACAGACTGGCCAGTGGAAATAGGAATATTCACAGATGTAAATCTAAATAACTGAGCAGCTCAAAACTGGAAAACAGGCATTTTATAAAGCTTATCAATATCAATCTCTGGCAATGTCCAGTTAGGCTGTGGTTCAAATTCTTGTACTAATACTTTTTCATCATAGAGAACATCTTCATTTCTGGTTTTATTTAAAAACTTATTCATAAAAGACCATCGATTCTTATGAGCTATCTTTTTGTCTTCGGGCTTCTGAAGAGAAAACTCATTCATATAACCAGCCATTGAAAGAAAGTATGAGTAAGCACCTGAACAGAGGAGAATCAAAGCTTTTGTGCACCAGGAAAGCAAACACGACAGTCCTTCGCCTTCACAGCTCTCTACCAGCGCCTTATCGCAAACTTAGACTCGTGGATAGTAGCTCAGACAAATACTACTTAATGGAAGAACCAGACAATTTAAAACAGCTCTTGGACAAAGAACCAGATGGCTCTGATACCATAACCAGAGGTGCAGCAAAGATGTGCAAAGATATATTTGCTTTTTATCTTTTCTTTCTCTGCAAGCGTTAGCATAATGACCTTCTTTACCACAAATAAAACACACACCTTTTTTAGAAGGTTTTGAAAAACTTGAGAATCTTGAGAAACAACTGCCATCCAAAAGGAAAGAAAGATTTTCAGAGGAAGAAAGAGATGATGATGACTTCATCGAGAAAGAGTTCGATTCAATGTTCAGACCTTTGCAGATTTCAGTATCTCCAGGTTTGAATCAAATTGATGCTCTTTAAAAGAAGATCACAGATTTGGAATCTTCAATTCATCATACAAGGTCAGAAATGATACAGTTGTCTTCCAAACTTCAAATACTTATTTCTGATTATGATGATTGTAATTCCAAATTAACCAGCCTATTGATGAAAAATGTGCCAGTTATTGAAGAGATATCCCCAAAGAAAAATGTTGAGCTTTTTAATGTTATGGGCATCGGAGATAGAGTAGTTATTCCAATAAGAATTAAAGTCCCTAGCATTAAACTGTATACTTTGGATGCTCAAATAGATTCTGGTGCTATGAGTAGCTGCTGTAAATATAAAGCCATTCCTCATTATTATTGGCAGCCTACTAAACTCCAATTCAGGGCTATCACTGGTGATTTAATGGAAATAAGTCACATAGCTCCTGAATTTCCTATTTTCTTGAATGATATCCAGGTTTTTGTCACTTTGTATAGTTTTGATACTGGTGCTGATGTTCTGTTAGGACAAGATTTTCTGAAGAAATATTTGCCAGTCACTTTTGGACAAGATTATGTTATATTCTCCACCACTGCTGGTCCTATCACAGTCCCTGCTTCCAAAGATTACAAAATTAATGTGCAGCCTGAAGATCAGGATCCTCTCCAGTATAGTCTACAAGATCTGACCAAGATTAATAAGATCGTAAAAAATGCAGAGTTACATGGTCCCAAAACTTTGCAACAAATTTCTGATAAACTTCGTGCAGATTGTACTTCCAGTAGGCCAGATGCCTTTTGGGCAAGAGAAAAGTATTTTGTTGCACTACCTTACCGAGAAGGATATATTCCTAGGCCACAAAAAGCCAGTGCAAATCATATGAGTCCAAAAGAGCAAGAATTATGCAAAGCAGAAATTGAACAATTGTTAGAACAAAAGCTTATTGAATCCTGCAAGAGCCCTTGGCCTGCCCGGCTTTTTATGTCAATAAGCATAGTGAGCATAAAAGAGGCAAGAAAAGGCTTGTGATTAATTATAAGGCTTTGAATTATGCTCTTATTCCTATTCGATATCCTCTGCCTAACAAAGAATTGTTACTTGCTAAGATTGCTAATGCTAATGTGTTTAGCAAGTTTGATCTTAAAAGTGGATTTTGGCAGATTGGTATTATTCCTGCTAACAGGTATAAAACAGCCTTCACTGTTCCTCATGGCCAATATCAATGGACTGTGATGCCCTTTGGTTTGAAAAATGCTCCATCTGAATTCCAAAAAAGGATGGAAGACATTTTTGGTGGGGTAGAGTACATTATTGTATATATTGATGATTTGCTTGTATTTAGCAGAGATGTAAATATGCACAAGATCCATTTAGAACAATTCTACCAACTTGTATATAAGCATGGATTAGTACTTTCAGATTCAGAAGAGAAGTTTCAGATTGGAAAAGTCAAGATTGATTACTTGGGTTTACACATAGAAAAAGGACATGTAGAACTTCAGCCACATGTGCTAACCCATCTATTAAAGTTTCCTGATATAATTACCGATGTAAAGACCCTGCAGAGATTTCTTGGATGTCTGAATTATATAAGAAAATTTTATGCTAAACAATCAGAGGATACAAATATACTGCAGAACAGACTAAAGAAGAAAGGTGTCAGTTGGACAGATGAAATGACAGCAACAGTAATTAGTATTAAGAGTAAGCTTAATGATTTGCCAAAACTCAAGCTTCCTGATACTAATCTTCCTTTTATACTTGAAACAGATGCTTCTTATCACACTTGGGCTGCAGTTTTGTTACAAAAACATGGAAGAAAAGAATTGGTTTGTGCCTATTCCTCAGGATCTTTTGATGATACAGAGAAAAAGTATCCTTCTTCTCATAAAGAAATACTTGCAGTAAAGAGAGGAATAAAGAGATTTCACTTGTTCTTGAAAAGTGTTAAATTTATTGTCAGAACAGATCTAAAGCATATGAAACAGATGTTGGCAAACAAAAGATTGTTAGAACAAGGTAGTACCAGAGTACTAAGATGGGCACTATGGCTAGAGGGTTTTGATTTTGATATTGTTTACAAATCTGGTGCAGAAAATTATCTTGCTGACATGCTTACCAGAGAAGGTGCTCAAGAAACCAAGGAGATCAAGATGTTCAGACCACTTAATCAGCACGAAGCTTCTACAAGTCAATCCAGTCATGTCGAGTCTAACAGAGTTAAGTATGTTACAGTTTGTAGTAACTGTCATTATGAGTTTTGTCTAGAATGTCTATCAAAACAGGTCCGAGTCTTGCCATTATGCTTAAGACAAATCATTTTGCAAAAATGGTTTGATTCTGAGGAGTCTAGATGGTCATATACAAAAGAGTTACCATATAGGATTAGGCCATGGCGTGTTTATTATGCATTGTCTAGGGAACCAGATCCTGTTTATTTTGGGTGTATTCAAAATACTGACTGGACATGGTCAGACTACTTTTCTATTCACCAAAGAGCTAGGATACATGGTTCGGTTAAGGTCATATTTTATGCTCACGCTATAGATCCCTCTAACAATTGGTGGAGTCCATGGTTTAAGCTATTCATGTTTAGATATTTGCCTAGAGCTAAAAGCATTTTTGATAGGACTTTTGCTGAGTTTGTCAGAATCTTCCATTGGGAAATGCATGTAGCTGTCCAGAATGATTACGTCTTAGAGTTCGAATTCATCCACAAACACACAATTGTCATTCCTAATGAAGAAGATGAGTCCTTTAAGCTTTCTGTCAGATTCAGAGGATTGATATCAGTGGACCCACATGACAGGCCAACATTCATGTTCACATTCCCATTCTTTTGTTGTACCAGAGATGCAGCACCATATTGGCTAGATGAATCTGTCCCATACGAAGTGCTGGCTCCAAACAATGAAGAACTAATTGAGGAATTGATAGAACAAGACCAAATCAGACTTGGCCATAATGATCCAGCTGTTCCAGATACTCATGCACATGATTATGACGACAGGGCTAACAGCGACTGATTGAAAGGATCAATCAAATGAAATCCTTTCATATCCTGCTTTATTTGTACATATACTGCTCTTTGGTTTCCGTGGGATTTAGTCTGAATAAAATCTCCACTGTGTAATTACTTTATCCTGTTGTTCTTTGGAATCCGTGGGATTTAGTCCGGATAAAATCTCCACTGTGTAATTACTTTTGTATAAGAGCCGATGTCCTAGATTCCAGCCATCTTTTCAGTTCAGAGATGTCATGATTCGGTCCCCATATGGCTTAGCCTCCAAGGGACGAGATAACAAGTGGTTGTCCCCACTTGCCCGAATCTTTAGAACTATTCATTACTTTTGTACAAAGTTCTTTCGTGATAGATATCTTGCATGATTTTCTAGCGAAAGTTTGATTCTTTTGGTTTCAAGTTCCCGGTAAAACTTTTCACCGAATGACCTGCTAGGATATTATAAATACTAGCATTGTAAGCTCATTAGGGGCATTGGAGTCTTGAGAGTTTTGAGAGAGTCTGAGTAGTGTTGTAGTCTGTGTGAAGTCTCCCTGCTCTGCATCTGCGAGAAGTTTTCTCGATCTGCTTGCACCACAGAGTTTAACTCTATAGTCTGTATTGTGAGTTTGAGTTCTTTGAGTTTTAGACAAGACGAGATCTCCCTGCTCTGCATCTGCGAGAAGTTTTCTCGATCTGCTTGCATCACGGAGCGCTAGTCTCATATCTGGATTCTGTAATTATCTGAGAAGCAATATATCTATATATATATATATATATATATATATATATATATATATATATATATATATATATATATATATATATATATATATATATATATATATATATATATATATATATATATATATATATATATATATATATATATATATATATATGCTGAAGCATCCAATACCATGGATTGAAAACCATCACACCCAAAACCGGGTGCGAAAACCATGCACAAAACCATAGGTAGGTCTGCCCACTTAATATAGGGTCCCAAAAAAATTCCCCCAGAGCACAATCAACGCAACAAAGGGGGGGCTCCACCCCCATCAAACCCCCTATGACCCCCCTGCTTTTCAATCGGTGCAATGAAGGGGGGGCTCCACCCCCCCTCTAACCCCCTTGTTAACTAGGGCAGCTAGTCGTGGAAAGAATATAACACAACACAACATTCTCCCACTTGTTGTTTTCTTTCCACATGAGAGCTTAGTCATTTATCTAGACCTGCAATGCGCATTGTTTATCTACACCAATAGAACTTCTCAGAGCTCACATATTTTGTCAATGCATTTGCAATATTCTTCAATGTGTCCACCTTTACCAGCAACACCTTTTTGTCTTCTATCATATCCCTCACAAAGTTATACTGAACATCAATGTGCTTTGTCTTTGAATGGTAAGTAGGGTTCTTTGCCAAGAAAATTACACTTTGGCTGCCACATTCTATCCTCATAGCTCCCTGTACTAACCCCATACTTGAACACAATCTCTACAACCAAAATGCTTCCTTGCTTGCATGAGTGGCTACCATGTATTCTACCTCTGTAGTTGATAGTGCCACTACAGATTATTTCTTACTCATCCAACTGACTACACCTCCAAATAGGCTAAACACATACCCACTTGTAGATCTTCTCTGATCCAGATCTCTAGCCCAATCTGCATCAACAAAGCCATAAATATCCAAAACTCTGTCAAATCCTGGTCTTTCTTGGTAGCACAAACCATAATCACTAGTGCCATGCAAATACTTGAAAACACGCTTCACTGTTGCTCAATGCTCCTTCCCTGGTTTTGACATAAACCTGCTCAATACTCCCACTTCATGTGCAATGTTTGGTCTAGTACAGACCATCGCATACATCAGGCTATTGACAGCACTTACATATGGAACACGAGACATGTCCTCTTCCTCTTCTTGTGTCTTGGGACACTATTCAACAGATAACTTTACACCTATAGGAATAGGAACCTTCAACAGTTTACTATCCTGCATATTAAACCTCTGTAATATTGTCTTGACATACTTCCTTTAGTTTAACCAGAGATTCCTCTTCATCTTATCTCTTTTAATTTTCATGCCCAAAATATAGTTTGCAGCACCAAGATCTTTCATGTCGAATTTGGAGGACAATTGGGTCTTCAAATCCTAGATAATTTTTTTGTCATTTCCATCCAGCAACATATCATCCACATACAAGATCAGATAAATAACACTGTCACCAATTAATTTAAAATATGCACAGTGATCTGCTTTTCTTCTAGTGAAGCCAAGTCCCCATATAAATGTATCAATTTTTTTATACCACATCCTTGATGACTATTTTAATCCATACATAGAATTCTTTAGCTTGCATACCAATTATTTCTTACCCTTCACCGCAAAACCTTCAGGTTGCTTCATGTAGATCTCCTCTTCCAGATCCCCGTGAAGAAATGTTGTCTTCACATCCATCTGTTCTACCTCAAAATCAAAAGCAGTAGCAACAGATAAAAGTAATTTAATAGAAGCTACCTTTGAAACTGGAGAAAAAATATCACCAAAATTAATTCCTGGCACCTGGGAATAACCTTTTGCTACCAAATGCGCTTTGTATTTCCCCACCTTTCCTTCTGCATTTGTGTTCTTCTTGAACACCCATTTTCTGCCAATGGGTTTCCTTCCAACCGGCAACTCCACCAGATCCCAAGCCTCATTTTGGTGAAAAGATGACATTTCATCAACCATGGCCTCTTTCCAAAGTTTTCCATCCTCTGAATCTACTGCTTCCTTCATAGTTCTGGGATCATCATTAGTAATAGATAAAGAAAAATTTGAACAGATAGCAGATGCACTATACCTTTTTGGCTACCCTTCCTTCTCGAACTGATCTTCTCACAATCGGAGTTTGTGGCTCTTCATCCTTTGATTCATCCTCTGTTGTAGAGTATGATTCTTCCTCCTTAAGCTCAAACTTTATCTTCTCAGGTTCCTTTGGTTGGACTTCATGTTTAATAACATCTTTCACCTCTCTCAACACCACATGTCAGTTGTACACAACCTTCCATTTTACTAGGTTCCAAAGCTTATAACCCTTTAAACCATCTTTATACCCAATAAAGATGCACTTTTAATATTTACTATCCAACTTTGTTCTTAACTCCTTTGGAACATGTACATATGCATCACATCCAAATACCCTCAGATGTGAAAGAGAGGGTTTCTTACCAGTCCATACCTCTTGTGGAGTCTTATCTTCCAACGCTGATGAAGGTGATCTATTGACCAGGTAACATGTAGTCCCCCACTGCCTCTGCCTAGAATTCTTTTCCTAACCTGACACCACTGAGCATGCTTCTTTCCCTTTCCATCAACGTCTTGTTCATTCTTTTTGCAACTCCATTTTTCTCAGGTGTGTATGGAGTAGTCCTTTGCCATGCTATACCACACCTCTTAAAGAATTATTCAAATTCCTTCTTGCAAAACTCTCCACCATTATCTGTCCTCAGCACCTTTATCTTCTTCTCTATCTGGTTTTCCACCAAAGCCTTAAATTCTTTAAACCTGTCAAAGACTTTAGATTTCTTCTTAAGGAAATATATCCATGTATTCCTTGAGAAGTCATCTATAAATTATACATAGTACACAGACTTACCCAGTGATGGAACCTTCACAGGTCCAAACACATCATTGTGCAGAAGCTCTAATATCCGTTTCACCCTCTTACCACCAGAGGGAAAACTCACTCGATTCTGCTTCCCATATAAATAATTTTCACAGAAATTAAAATACAGAGAGCTATTAGTCATACCTTCTACCATACCTTTACCATGAAGTATTTGAAGACCCTTATCTCCAATATGTCCAAGCCTTTGATGCCATAGCATGGTATTTTCTCCAGAGACCACTAGATTTTCTACTCCACTTTCAGG
This sequence comes from Pinus tabuliformis, assembly GCA_031772625.1. Lineage (NCBI taxonomy): Eukaryota > Viridiplantae > Streptophyta > Pinopsida > Pinales > Pinaceae > Pinus > Pinus tabuliformis. The sequence continues at coordinate 444,014,673 of CM062805.1, forward strand.
AACCATAGAACTGTTGCACCCATCAACAACACTGCTACCTTGCAGCTTGTACAGAGTTCCAACCTGAACTCCCCGCACCAATACCAGTGCTCCCCGAACCATCTTGCGGGTGTCCGTCTTGAAAACTGTTTTTACACCTGCATCATCAAGCTTGCTTACATAAATCATATTTTCTAGCCAATGTAGGAATATGCAGAAGACCTGGAAGTGTTCTAATCCTTCCACCTTTCAAATTCAACTTAACTTTTCCGCGACCAACGATTTTAGCCTTCCTGTCATTCCCCAAGAAGACATCACCACCATCATATTTCTCATACTCGCAGAACCACTCTCTCTGGGGAGTGAAGTAAAAGGATGCACCTGAGTCAATCAACCATGCCTCATGATCTACATGTGTACTTGAAGAAGCCAAGTACATATCCCCACCTTCATCTGAGGTGGTTTTTTCCTCTGCAGAAGGAGCATCATCAAATCCCTTTCCTTTGTCAGGAGCTTTAGATTTACAGTCCCTTTTGTAGTGCCCTTCCTTTCCGGATTTCCAGCACACCTTTACAAGTTTTCTTGGAGATTTAAATCTCCCTCTAGATTTATATCTCCCACTCGATGACTTATTTTTGTTTCTGTTCTGGGACCGTCCTCGTACAGACAAGGCATCACCATTTTGGCTCTCCATATTTTTTCGTCTCATCTCCTCCATCAGTAAGGATGAGACTATTTCATCAAACTGCAAGGTAGTTGCATTGCTGCCTATTGCAATAACCAAACTATCCCATGAATCTAGTAGAGAACACAACAAATTAATGCACTTATCTTCATCTGAAATTTTAATATCAATAGATAATAACTGAATTACCACAATATTAGATGCGTTCATATGCTCTGTCACTGACTCTCCATCTTTCATCCTCAGGTTATACAGCTTTTTCCATAGGAACAGTTTATTCACTAGAGACTTAGATTGGTACAAAGTCCCTAACTTGTCCCACAAAGCCTTCACCGTAGCTTCCCCTGATACATTCAGTAATACTGATTATGAGACACACAATTGTATTGTGCTCTTTGCCTTCTGATCCAACTTCTTCCATTCTTCATCAGACACTCTCGTTGGTTTAGTACCCGGATCTATTGCAATCCACTATTCTTTATCTACCAATAGATCCTCCATCTTGAGTTTCCATAACTCAAAACTCTGACCATTACCAATACCATGGACCGAAAACCATCACGCCCAAAACCATGTGTGAAAACCATGCACAAAACCATAGGTAGGTCCGCCCACCTAATATTAGGTACAAAAAAAATTCCCCCAGGGCGTTGTCGCCCCCCTATGACCCCCCCGCTGTGCATTCTGCGCAACGAAGGGGGAGCTCCACCCCCCTCCTCTAACCCCTCGGTTAACTAGGAAAGCTAGTCGTGGAAAGAATATAACACAACCCAACAAGTTCCTTAGGTAAAAAATTTAGAATCATATTAGCAAAATTGGATACATGGTATTGTGTACAAGTTTGTTTCTGGGAAGAAGAAAAAAACAACAAGTTTTGCAAGAAGCAAACCATATGAAGGTAGAAGCATCTAGTTGACATGGTGAAGGAAGAAGAATCAAGTAAACTCAGTGAAGTAGGTTGGTGCCTAAAAATATTTGTATCAGTGGGGATTTATGTATTCAATAGGTTGGTGCCTACATATATTTGCAACGATTGGGATTTGTGCCTCTAATAGGCTAGTGCCTATGAATTTTTATAGCAGTGGGGATTGGTGCCACTAGTAAGTTGGTTCCTAAAATATTTGTAATATTAGGTTGGTGCCTACAAATAATTATAAAAGGAAGTTCTGTGGTTTTTTCCCAAAATGGTTTCCACATAAATCTTTTGTTCCATGTTCTGCAGTTGATATATCCCATATTTGATTGTTTTGTCGTGCTTCATGAATGTTTAAATAAATCAAAAGTGTCTTCTATATTTTATTTTCTAGAATGTTTTAGACTACAAAATTAATGAGACATGAAAAGATATATAACAGAACATTACATAAAACATTTATACTTTGGTTTGCTATACTTTCAAATATATGCCTTGTGGAAGTTAGGGTTTATGACATGTTTATGAATTATCCTAAAATTGATTTCAAACATGTGAGCTTGGAATTTTTTTTAACTTCTTTCTAGGTACCTTTTAGACTATGAAATTTTCAAAGATCCAAGGAGACATATAGAAGCTCCTTAGGTAAAAAATTTAGAATCATATTAGAAAAATTGGATACATGGTATGTTGTACAAGTTTGTTCCTAGGAAGAAGCAAAAAACAACAAGTTTTGTGAGAAGAAAACCATATGAAGGCAGAAGCATCTAGTTGACATGGTGAAGGAAGAAGCATTAAGTAAACTCAGTAAAGTAGGTTGGTGCCTACAAATATTTGTAGCAGTGGGGATTTATGTATTCAATAGGTTGGTGCCTACGTATATTTGCAATGATTGGGATTTGTGCTGCTAATAGGCTAGTGCCTATGAATTTTTATAGCAGTGGGGATTGGTGTCACTAGTAAGTTGTGTTATAGAAATTTTTGTGCCTTACAGCATTGAGCATGAAATGTCCTTAATCCAAGGGATCCAAAGTACCTAAAAGAGTTGTTCCTACCCCTAAAGGAACAAGGTCAACCAATGACAGCTTCTCCCAGAAGTTCTCCACCAAAAACCACTCAGAAACAGTCAATTCAGGATCAATTCAGAGGCTCCACTAGCTGCCTGCGTTGAAATGCAGAGGCTACACTGGCTGGGTGCACTGCAACGCAGGTAGAAGCACTACCAGGGTGCGCTGAGCGGGAAATGAAAAATGGAAAGCTCATTCAACGAGGTGGAAAGACCATGGAAGCTTCCAGAATCTTCCTCAATGACACTTGCCTCAATGAATTCGATTAGTGATGAGTAAGAGGCTCTCAACCTCCAAGTGGAAGCAAGAACTGACAGAGAGAAGCCACAAGTCAAAACATAAGCTGACTCATCCTCTCTGCTTACATCTATATATGGATCTCTCACCCAGAGGTTCAGGAGGCTGGAATTTTGTACTTTGCAGAGAATTGTTGTTGGTTTGAGATTGAGATTAGTACATTGGGTGATTTATGCTTTGTTGGAGGAGAGGAAGGGATTCCTTTGCTGGGAGGTAGATGCTGGATCGGAATTGGTTGTATCTCCTCTTGGACTTTCTTATTCTATCAATAAACTATTTGAGTTTCTCCTACATGTTGTGTACCAATGATGTTTTGTTATGCTTACATGTTTAGCTTAATCTGATCTTGAGATTTTTATGAATGTATATCTATATCTTCGTGTAGTTTCTCTCTCTTGTGATCTTGCAGGAATTCGGTGAAGCTGGGCCGGTGAAGAAGCAAGGAGCTGAGAGCCACTGAAGAGAGGAGTGATTTGGATCAACAAACTAGCGGAAAACACAGGTTAGTTACATCCTTCCTCCTCATCTACATTTCATAAAGAAGAATACTCAATTAGTTTACCTTGTTTGTTGCTAAGGCACTATCACACCTTAGAGTGGGATAGGGGCATTCCGAATTGGATACTTTTCCCAACAACAAATTGGCGACTCCACTGGGGAACGTATCTTGTTAGTTTATTTGTGTTTCTATTGTTGTTCATCTCATAAACTCAAGAGTGCCGAATCGAACTGCATTTGCCATTTTCAAATGCAAAGTAGAGATCTGCTGCTCTAGTCCATTCGCTGGGCCTGTTTATGATCTGAACAGCTGATCCACAAGTGCTCTAACAGCCCTTTGTGATAGATCTTAGTCCTCCTTTAAATCATCCTCCTAATTGTACCTAATTGATAGCTTTTATCCGGCCAAAAACTGTAGATTAAACTGCAAACCGTGACCCAGAACCCAGAAACAATTCTCGTTTCTGCTTCAGCGCAGACTCTATGAAGAGGTTCTGCATTTCAACACAGGTCCCGTGAAGGATACCTGCGCTGAAGTTCAGTTTCTCTGTGCTGAGGGTGCGCTGATTAGCCCTTGCCTTGTGCAGTTGTGGTTCCCTGCTTCTTTTTGCTCAGTTTTATCTCTGTTCTTGCAGCCTGTTATCAGTCAGTGTACCTATCTGAAACCCCTTTTCTTTGCCTCAATTCCGCCTCAGTTGTATAAAGAAACTGTATTTTTTCTTTGTGTATTTGTTACATCATCTGAAGTTTCCCATTACAAAAGTAAACTAGTCATACTGTCGCCCTTAGATCTAGACCTGTCGTAAGTGTCGTTTTGATCTTAGGAGTGAGTTTGTTTGCTGTTCACAGTTGATTAAGCTTTTACTTTTGTCGTTTGGTTTGAATTTATGCTTTTCTAGTGTCGAAACAAGTAAATCATAAAGTGTCGTAATCGTCTTTTTGATTTCGAAAAAGGAGCTTGTTTATGTTTTCACTTGAAATTGAATTCAAATTTGTACAACAGCTTTCTTTTTAGGCATCAATATTAAGAAAGCGAAAAAAAATACATGCATATGTGCATTTTCATTTTTATAGTTTGCATGCTTTGATTTAGGAAAAGTGAATTTACAGTGTGCTCTATGCTTTTTGAGAAAAGATTGTGTCTTTCTTTTCCCCTTGTAGCTAGGATTTTCATTGTTGAAAAGATATAAAAGCTTGCTTATCATCTTTAGACTCCATTTAGGAATTGTATCATACATCTCGTGGGGATCCAAAAAGGAAAACTTCTAAGAAAGATCAACCTAAAATAAATTGAATGAACTTAACAACACTTTGTAACTTAACGCACAACATAGAAGTCTAGGCTAGAGACGTGTTCCGGCGTCGTAAAACTTGGTGACTGTCGATCTCGCTGATGGTTGGGTGATTCCTCCTGAGAGACGATAGCGCCAGTATGGATTGTGCTCCCACGTACCGTCGAGTATATATTGGGAGACCCCTATAGGCATAAAACCTTTATCCTTAGGAAGCCGTGTTGGCCGCCCTACTGATAGCAATGCACTGAACACATCATTCGGGAAGATTGACTGCCCGTACCCTAAAAAGTATTCTGCGGTTTTGCGAAAAGTTTGGCACACCCTCTACCTAGAACTCCATAGCAGTCCCTTTTGGCCTTTTTCAGACTCTATAACGGAAAACGTCCATCCGAGCATTTGTCACTTTGGGCTCGTTAAAACATCGAAGGCGACTAGAGTCATCTTTAGCTTTTTCTCGACTCTTTAAAATTGAAAAAGCAAGTTGTGTCTAAGCGTCATTAAAATTTATTTTAAACGGAATATTCATACCCTTTTTCCTGCGTTGATCTTTAGGTTGAGAAAATGGAGCCTACCAACCAAGGAATTCCCCTTGGTGGAAATCCTAGTCCCTTCTCCTCTTGGGGAGATGTTGGTGCGCCCCATATGGCCACATTGTCGCTTCCAGGACTGACAATTGGCTTGCCGGTCTGGCTCTTCTCAACCAATGTCGTTCAGAACACCACTATTCCTGAACAGTCGAATCAACAGTTAGACCAGTCCAGAGTTACCCACCAGCCTTCTACTTCCTCTAATTCTTCCTCTCCTCCTTCCTCTTCGCTTGACGGAACTGGTAAAACAAAAAACCAAGTTCCTAAGGAGAAGAAGGAAAAGAAGAAGAAAGAGAAGAAGAAGAAGGAGCCAAAAGCGACTGGGGGCAAACAAGTGTCGTCTGACAAAAATCCACACACAGCACTGACTAGGCCTAAATCACCATGTGTCATATGCAAGGGAGACCATTTCCACAGAGATTGTCCCTACATCCCTCGGATACTAAGGGACTGGTCTCCCCGTTTGCACAATCCGGTGGCATCAACCTCTGATAGCCATGTTGAATGCACACCGTCAACTAGCGAAAGTGAAGTCCCTGGACAAAAAGGGAGAGCTAGATCTCCCTGTAGACTGTGCGAAGGAAACCATGCCATCCACCGTTGTCCCTTCTTAGACGAAGCAAAAAGAGTTTTGGATGATCGTCCGGTTTCACCGTTACGACTTCCTCCTGGATATAAAAAACTCTTGCCGAGTCCTTCATTAGTTGAAAATCCAGCTGGCCCGCTCAAGTGGTCAGCTGAAGCACCGGTCATTGAAGATGAACCAGCTGAATCCATACCCGACGAAAGTCAAAAGGTCGAGGCGGCAGTTGACCCGGTCTTGCCTTCAGAGGTTTTGTCTTCGAATGATACAGTCACTGAAGAGGATAAAGATGACACTATCCAAATTCTCTTCATCAACACAGACTCCGACGAGCACGGGGGAAATCCCCCTATTCCTTTATCGCAGGAAGGAAGTTCGTCAGAGCGATACCCGGCCGTCTACTCGGTCCCACCACCAAGCAACCTAGTTGTCTCCTTCGACTGGAACCAACTAGGCAGACCCTGTTTGCCAGCAAGCATACCATTCAGAATTATCGTCCAAATATACAGAATGGTCATGGCTGGCACCATCATTGATGAGGGGGCATCTGTGAGTATCCTTTCCTCTACTGCTTGGAAAGCGCTTGGCTCGCCAACGCTTTTGCCTGAAATGAGAAATCTGACAGGCTTTGATAAAGGAACCAGTCGACCTTTAGGGATCCTCCCCAATGTGCCTATCACATTGAAAGGGAAGACCGTTCAAATGAACGTGATGGTCGTTCAAGGATCCTTGGATTATAACCTACTCCTTGGACAAGACTATATATATTGCATAGGAGCCATCGTCTCCTCACTCTTTAGAGTAATGTGTTTTCCGCACGAAGGAAGAGTGGTCAAGCTCGTGGACCAGCTTTCATTTCAGGGATCACGCATCGCAAATAGTCATATACCGTCCCTAAATGGTCTCTTCACGTAAGAAATGTCTCAACCCACGGTCCATCCTCCCGATGAGTGCGAGTAATTCGGAGGGATATGACTGGAACCCAGGGGGCATGCGTCCTGGTTTGCTTCGGCAGGAAAACTTTGGGTATAGGGTAGGTTTCCGCGGGAGAATATGACTAGTCTGTACCCCGTCCGTCTTGGAAGAGGGGTTATTCTAGAATAAGATTCTTTTGTTAAAGTTATGTGAGTTGACAGAACTGAGTCAATCACCTTTGTCTATCTCGGTAGACATTGCCGAAGAAGTGTTTTGTTTGAAAGATTAATAGAACAATCTTTGGGTGACCTGTAAGAGGTAGGCCTCTCTCACTGAAACAATTGTTTTATCGGACTAAAGTAGGGGTAACCTTGAAACTCTGTTTTATACCTGGGGGCATGCAACCCTTTTGGAGTGCAAGCAAGGGGCGGCTATTTATTTTTTAAATTTTTAGGTCCTCCCTTTAAACCTGTAGGTCTAACCCTTTAAACTCGTAGGATTAGTCGTTTCCGAACTTGCATAACGAAAGGATGCGGGGCATAGCTTTGTAAGGCGCAAGCTCCATAAAAAATGGAATCTTACATGAGACATTCTTATCATATGACTGGATTAATCGAGTAGTTTTAGCACATAGTTCATGCTCGTTAAAAAATAAACATAAGACCGAGCAATGTTTTTCCGTGTTTAAGCTCGTTAAAAAATGAACTATATTCCGATAAATAACCACCGTGAATGTAACATTATCAGCCATTAAAGCCTTGGTCGTGTTTGCACCGTCACCTCCACTTTTCATTGGCCGTTCATTCACCTCCATTTGATTGTTTACCCATTTTGAGGAACAGCTGCGAAGAGTGATTTCACTAGCCATCCTTGTGACACTGCCGTGCTTGGAAAATTCCAACCCTTACCTGGAATCAGCTGCTACCCATTTCATCACTCGTTCCTCAAAAGACGAGTCTTCTTTAAGCTCTTTTCATTTGACTCGTAAAATATGAAAAGATTGCCGAGTTTTGGCGTTCCAGCTCGTTAAAGCGACCGGAAGAGCTATCCCTCCTCTAGATTTTAATCTTTTTGGACCCGAGGGATTATTGCACAAAAAGATCGAGCGCTTGTTTTGTTCGGCTCGTTAAAACTATCGAAAATCCATCCCTTCTGTATTGTTTTATACTTTTTCGGACTTAAGGGATTAGATGACGAAAAAGGAACCTTGGAGTTATCTTTACGTACCTTTTTAGACTCTCTAAAATTGAAAAGGACCGAGTTATCTTTGTCATTAGACTCGTTAAAAAACATTAAATAGCGACAAACTTGTCTTTAGACGAGAACGAGTTTCACTATCGCTAGGCTCATTAAAACATAGCGATGGGTTTGCTCGAAGGGAAAATTATAGAACAAGCATATGTTATCCTCCTCAAGCTTGACAAAAATAAAGAGGTACTGGTCAGCAATGACTGGGGAAAAATTGGGAAGAAACTCAAAGAACTTTACTGGTAGCAAGTCGCTCTTGAACATGACACTTCCACTCCGTGCCTGAGTCGGGTTGGGTTGTTTCATTCACCGGTCACATCACCATGGTCTCACCATACCATCCATCTTTGGGGTAAATGCTACCAATCCATCACATAAGTGTCGCCGATATGTTCAAGAGAAGTCATCCAGAGAAGTCAACCGTGTCCCGTCCACTACCATACATTATCCTTCATTCTTTCATGACCGCCACCCTAAACCATATATCATCAGATCGTTTTCACCTCCATCAAAATCATTTGCTCCGTTCCGTGTCACTGATGTGGGATACATTAAGGCCCTCCTTTGATGGATCACTTCTTGTCGACATCAGCTCATTATCCAAGAAGTTGATCTAGGGACACCCCCTTTAGTACTTTGAAGCTTGCATGCCTCAATGGCAAGTTTCTCACTTCCAGCGACAGGTATACATCAATGACCTTCGATCGAAAGATTTTGCGTGGTGTTCGACGCCAAGTCCTTTATTCACACCACGTGAATTGTACTGCAGTACCTTGAGGGTCATTATCATTATCGGTGATTCCTCTCGCGCTTGTTAACAGTTTACATCATTGACTGGTAATCAAGCGATGTCTTTCCTTGTTCGACTTTAGAACATTTCTCACGTGGATCAACTTGTACTTAGAGTGAAGATCAGACGAGATTGAAGACCCTGGATCTAGTTTCATCCATCCGGGCTGTGATATATATTCAGGAAAAATAAAGACATTGACATGTACAACATTGCAGCACAGATAATCATCCTACCAAAAGGATGATGATTTCATCAAAATCATCAGTCTACCATCAGACGATTGTCTGTCCTATGTACATCAAAATGAATTTATAAAGCTGAGCATGGGGATGCCTGCCTCAGCTAGATCATGAAAACAATATGAAAAATGATGTATTGTATTGTATCTTATTACAGGTCTCCTCCTAGCATTGGAAGAACTTCAGATCCTCCTAATAAAGCATTTCACCCGATAAACGGCCTCATACTTTAGGGGGCAACTGTTATAGACATTTTTGTGCCTTACAACATTGAGCATGAAATGTCCATAATCCAAGGGATCCAAAGTCCCTAAAAGAGTTGTTCCTACCCCTAAAGGAACAAGGTCAACCAATGACAGCTTCTCCCAGAAGTTCTCCACCAAAAACCACTCAGAAACAGTCAATTCAGGATCAATTCAGAGGCTCCACTAGCTGCCTGCGTTGAAATGCAGAGGCTACACTGGCTGGGTGCACTGCAATGCAGGTAGAAGCACTACCAGGGTGCGCTGAGCGGGAAATGACAAATGGCAAGCTCATTCAACGAGGTGGAAAGACCATGGAAGCTTCCAAAATCTTCCTCAATGACACTTGCCTCAATGAATTCGACTAGTGATGAGTAAGAGGCTCTCAACCTCCAAGTGGAAGCAAGAACTGACAGAGAGAAGCCACAAGTCAAAACATAAGCTGACTCATCCTCTCTGCTTACATCTATATATGGATCTCTCACCCAGAGGTTCAGGAGGCTGGAATTTTGTACTTTGCAGAGAATTGTTGTTGGTTTGAGATTGAGATTAGTACATTGGGTGATTTATGCTTTGTTGGAGGAGAGGAAGGGATTCCTTTGCTGGGAGGTAGATGCTGGATCAGAACTCACTTGGTTGTATCTCCTCTTGGACTTTCTTATTCTATCAATAAACTATTTGAGTTTCTCCTACATGCTGTGTACCAATGATGTTTTGTTATGCTTACATGTTTAGCTTAATCTGATCTTGAGCTTTTTATGAATGTATATCTGTATCTTCGTGTAGTTTCTCTCTCTTGTGATCTTGTAGGAATTCGGTGAAGCTGGGCCGGTGAAGAAGCAAGGAGCTGAGAGCCACTGAAGTGAGGAGTGATTTGGATCAACAAACTAGCAGAAGACACAGGTTAGTTACATCCTTCCTCCTCATTTACATTTCATAAAGAAGAATACTCAATTAGTTTACCTTGTTTGTTGCTAAGGCACTATCACACCTTAGAGTGGGATAGGGGCATTCCGAATTGGATACTTTTCCCAACAACAAGTTGGTTCCTAAAATATTTGTAATAGTAGGTTGGTGCCTACAAAGAATTATAAAAGGAAGTTCCGGGGTTTTTTCCGAAAATGGTTTCCACATAAATATTGTGTTCCATGTTCTGTAGTTGATAGATCCCATATTTGATTGTTTTCTTATGCTTCATGAATGTTTAAGTAAATAAAAAATTGTCTTCTATATTTTATTTTCTAGAATGTTTTGGACTACAAAATTAATGAGACATGTGAAGACATATAGCAGCATCTTGGGAAAAACATTTAGACTTTGGTTTGCTATACTTTCAAATACATGCCTTATGGAAGTTAGGGTTTATGACACTTTTATGAACGATCCTAAAATCGATTTCAAACATGAGCCTGGAATTTTTTTTTCTAACTTGTTTTAGGAACCTTTTAGACTATAATCCAAGGAGACCTATAGAAGTGCCTTAGGTAAAAAATTAGAATCATATTAGCAAAATTGGATACGTGGTACGTTGTACAAGTTTGTTCATGGGAAGAAGCAAAAAATAACAAGTTTTGGGAGAAGTAGGCCATATGAAGGCAGAAGCATCTAGTTGGCATGGTGAAGGAAGAAGCATCAAGTAAAGTTAGTGAAGTAGGTTGGTGCCTACAAATATTTTTAACAATGGGTATTTATGTATTCAATAAGTTGGTGCCTATGTATATACGCAACGATGGGGATTTATGTCTCCAATAGGATAATGCCTATGAATTTTTATAGCAGTGGGGATTGGTCTCTCTAGTAAGTTGGTGCCTGAAATATTTGCAATATTAGGTTGGTGCCTACAAAGAATTATTGAAGGAAGTTCATTGGTTTATTCCCAAAAAGGTTTCCACATAAATCTTGTGTTCCATGTTCTACAATTGATAGATCTCATATTTGATTGTTTTCTTGTGCTTCATGAATGTTTAAATAAATAAAAAATTTCTTCTATCTTTTACTTTCTAGAATGTTTTAGACTACAAAATTAACGATACATGTGATGACATATAGGAGCACCTTGGGCAAAAAAAGTTATACTTTTGCTCGCTATACTTTCAAATACATGCCTTGTGGAAGTTAGGGTTTATGACGCATTTATGAATGATCCTAAAATTGATTTCAAACATGTGAGCTTGGAAATTTTTCCGTAACTTGCTCTTAGGTACCTTTTGGAGTATGATATTTTCAAAGATTCAAGGAGACATATAGAAGTGCCTTAGGTAAAAAATTTAGAATCATATTAGAAAAATTGGATACATGGTATGTTGTACAAGTTTGTTCCTGGGAAGAAGCATAAAACAGCAAGTTTTGGGAGAAGAATACCATATGAAGGCAGAAGCATCTAGTTGACATGGTGAAGGAAGAAGCATCAAGTTAACTTAGTGAAGTAGGTTGGTGCCTACAAATATTTGTATCAGTGTGGATTTATGTATTCAATAGGTTGGTTCCTATGTATATTTCCAACGATTGGGATTTGTGTCTCCAATAGGCTAGTGCCTATGTATGTTTATAATAGTGGAGTTTGTGATGAGCCTCATCATTGGGTAATTATATGGGCCTTAATTCACATCCTAGCTTATTCAAACCAACTATTCTCACAACTTATTGCATACTTTTGATTATATTTTGTTTATGAGATGAGTTAGAGTTGGATATTTTGCTTTGTGGTCTAGTGTGCATTTAATGTAGGATTAAAGGACAAAAGTAAGGAATTTTGCAAAGACCTTGGTCAAAACTTGAATGGGACAAGGGAGAGGAATTATAGGAGGTAAATCCTCCTCATTTACTACCCCTCCATTAGAATATTCCTCCATCAGCTCGGAGTGCAAACAACCAAATCGTGAGGACTAGAAGGCAGTCAAGCAAGTGAAAGTCAAAGCACCAGTTTATCTTGAGTTTGGGAGCTAAGCCTCCCTAATTTTAAGGAAGTCATTGGAGACTTCATACATATAAGTAGAGAGGCCTAGGACCTCAGTAGGATTCAGGGAATTTTTTATTGTAAAACTTTACTCTATTTTCGATCTGCAAGATTGTGACATTTTTTTGTGTAATCCATTGTTTTGATAATAAGAATGAGTTTTGTTTTGAGCCAGCACTGAGTTAACTCAGAGGGTTGAAGCTCTTGGATTAGGGCCCTACCCTAGCAGCTAAGTCTCCTCTTTATTGTACATGTATGCTAGCATAGATTCTTGGTTTAATCGTTCATTTGCTTAAGTAGCTGCATTTCCATTACAGCAGTGTAGCGTAGATTGGTTGTGTTTTAGTTTGCTTCCATTTGTGACTTCTTTCAATTAGTAGGTTAGCAAGGAGAAAAATATCACCATAAGGTTGTCAGCAGGTGTCTCAACCTCACCTCCTCCCTCTGGGACCATGACTTGAGGAAGAGACCCTTTAGCAACCCCAAAAACATAGATTTCTAGTTCTTGCATGAGGTTTGGAGTTTGTTGTCTTGATTCAGTACTTGGTTCATTTCATCATTATCATTTTCCATCACTCTCTTTCTGTAAAAAGATCTCACTCATATTATCATTTCCTTCAGCACTTCCTTCATGCATAATATATGCGAAAGCTAATAAATCATGTCTTAATCATATTATACCCTTGGATTTCCTTACCGTCAAATCCACAACAAACCTGACCAATCACCGTCAACCGCGTGTCACATAGTCATTTCAATGTTTGACTTTAGGTGCTCAAAATCTCCACCGTCAATCTGTTTTTCTTGATCCAACGGCTATCGCGTCACCTTCTCACCAACTAGCTTAGCCGATCTCCACCGTTGATCAATCCCACATGATCCAACGGTTATCGCGTAATCTCCCATGGATTATTGCACGACTGATATCCGACCGAGAGCATGTGAGAAAAGTGGTTTTCCCATGCTACGTGTCACTCACTTAGGCTAATTGCGTGAAATTTAGGAATTCTGCTTACAGCTCTTAGGGTGCGAGAGAAATTGCTTACCACCTACGAAGACCGCTCCATCATTCCGCAAGTTTTCCACCCTTCTGTCGACACATGACTTGATGTGATCCATCCATCTATTCACTTAATCTACATGATAAGACCTCTATCGCTCATCTTCTGTTAATCATGTTCGTTGATCGATCCATCCATCTATTCACTTAATCTCCGCGATAAGATCTTCGTTGCTCATCTTCCGTTAATCATGTTCGTTGATCGATCCATCCATCTATTCACTTAATCTCCTGCGATAATATCTCCACTACTCATCATCCGTTAGTCCTGTCGTTGATCCACCCGATCCAACAGTTCCTATGCATTGCTGCTTCATTACGTCCCCCTTTCACTGATTTCGATCTTCGATTTCTCTTCTGCTTGACTCCTTCCTGAACTTTGTTCTGCGTATCATTTAAACGCTGCCACCCCTGAGCTTTGATTTGGTTATTCAATCAGACTCCAACACTATCTGATCATCGCAATACTCCTTCTAGCCATCCTCAACCACCTTCCATCCACCTGTCACATCTACAAGAACAATTAAATTGCATGCTTGATTTTACCAAAAAGACCAAAAAAATGAAAACAGATTTAGTTTAGTTTCCTTGCTTACACATTAGTTTGGTTTGATGCTCTTTACTTATGTAACTTAGATAGCAGCATTAGGTTAGTGTTGATTTAGCAATTATTCTTAGCATAGTTGTTTAAATGGTTAATTAGGATATGGTGTGATTTAGCATTACATATTGTTGTCTTCATAGTAGAGAAGCTCCCTTAGAATATATTTTTTCTTCTTCCATCAAAGAATCAATATTCTTCTGAATCTATAGAAATCTAGCTTGGAACCCCTGGGGTCTCTCGCCAAATGAATAGTGACAATAGGCAGGACCTTCACTTCTACTTGTGCATATAGCACTGTCACCTCCAAGTTTGTACGAACCCCGGGTTGATAAGTAAAGTTGCTAGCCCAGGAGTTGCATCATCCTTGCTGAAATACTAGCGGCCATCACTTTTGGCGTCGTTGTCAAGGAGGTGTCTGAGTAGAATGTGATTACTGCTTTCTCTTCTTATATTTCTAGTCTGCTTTCCTTTCTTCTATTTCTAGTCTCCAATTTTCTTCCATTAGTTTATTTCTGCAAAAGTAATCTAGTAGCTTCCTTTCTTTCAGTTGTCATTATCTGCTTTCCTTTCCATCATGCAAGTAGAATTTCAATTTAGCAAGTAACTTTTCTTTCTGTCATTAGTTTTCATTCAATCAGCAATTTCATTTCTGCAAAGTACTTTCCAGCAAAAAAAGCGTACAAAAACCAACCCAAAAATATTTCCTTTCGTGCCTCGTAGGAATAGGGACAATTTAAGGAAATTCTTGCCAAATACCCCCACTGCATCTAGCATCCAATCCTCTCTTTTCTTCGGTGGTTGTGAACTGGAGGAACCTTTAGGTTAGCAACCTGACATATTTGAAGAATACATGGGAATAAGAAGAAGAAGAACTGATTCCTATTGAACCAATGGCTGAAAATCGAAATGACAGAGGGAATAGAGAGAGAGTTGAGGGTGCCTTCCCCATCAGGGAAACCGATGGGGACACTAATATGAAGAATATAAGCCCCTCTGCTCTACCACATTTCCATGGCCTGACCACAGAGGACCCTGACACTTTCCTATTTCAGTTTGTTGTTATATGCCAAACCTATGACTATATAGACGATGAGAAAAAGTTAAAATTGTTTCCATCTACCCTCAAGGATGCAGCATTGCACTGGTTCATGGGTTTACCTGGAGATAGCATCACAACTTGGGCTAAGATGAAGCAGGATTTTAACAACAAATATAAGGACTACTGTAGATCAAAGGATAATAAAGAAGAGATTATCAGGATGACCATGGGCCAGGATGAATCCTTAGAAGACTACAAAGAAAGATTGGAACTCAGTTACAAGAGGGCCAGGTGCACACTTGACCCCAAGTAACTAAAGTTGGTCCTGCTTAAAGGAGTAAGGGAAGAACTTCTGGATACCTTACACTTGTTAGCTTAAGGGGACATCTACCAATTACCCTATGAGGATATCAATACTCTCTTTAGAAACCATTCTAGGGCAGTGAGGAAAAAGGGTAGGAGTAGTCAACCTATCACCAGTACATCATCTTCCAAGTCATCCATCAATGGTGAAATTGGAAATATGCTGGAAGATTTCAAAAGTGAGATGCTGCAAACCATTGCCTTGCAATTGGGCACCATGAATATCAAAAGGAAGCAAGAGGAAGAAGAGAGAGCCTTGGCCATCTTTTGTCCTAGATGCACCATGAGGCATCCTAGGAACGAATGTCCGTTGAACTGCATTGAGATTTGCTCGGTCTGTGAAGAAATCCACTCCCTAGACAAGTTCCCTTCTCTACCCAGACTCAAAGCTATATATCAAGGAGCTGAAGGGGTTACTGAGTAGCTTTGCTACATCAACCGAAGGAGACCTCCTGGGCCTAGACCATACCAGCAAGGTATGCAAGGGTCATTCCATGGATATTATAACCCCAACCAAACCACAACTATACCTTCTTGGGGACCCCATGCTCATCCTTCTAGGTCTACACCCCCTCCTTGGTCCTATGCATCTTAGTATCATTCCCAGCTAGTCAGCCAGTCATTTCAACCTTACATTCTGCCACAACATCAGTGGAATACCCCACTCTAGGGGTGGAGGCCCCAATACAACAATGCTCCAGCTCTATTGCCTCCACCACCTACCTAACCACAACTCCTACACTCTACTCCACCCAAGCAACCCCAGATGCCTGCCTAGCCAAATCTGAACCTGAAAAATAGGTAGGCTCAACAAGTATATAGTGGAGAGACATAATACCCAGCTTATGCTGTAAAAATCCAGGAGATCAACCTAAGATATGGGAGAATTATCCTGGATAACCAACCTCACTCTCCACATAGGGAGGTTGATCAAGAAAGAGAGGAAATCAACCTTAAAGTAAATCCAGCCTTTCTTGAGAGATTAGCCCAAGCACTCTAGCCTACCCCAGAAGAAACTGAACTTCTGGGAGAGTTAAACAATCTATGTGTAAAGATCCCCCTTCTCCAAGCAATAAAAGATGTTCCCATTTACAATAAGTTGATTAAGGAGAAATACTTCAAGCATCGAGGAAGAAGAAAAATGGATGCCCATACGATTAATGTCATTGGGCAGCTGTCTGACTTAATGTTGGGGCAGGTAATATGTCTGAAATATTTGGACCCTGGAAGCCCTGTAGTAGATGTGCACATCAATGGCACCATCGTCCCACACACTCTGATCGATCTTGGGGCTGCCATTAATGTGATGACCAAGGACACCATGCTTAAGCTCAACCTCCAAGGGTCATTAAGGAAGACCACAACAGTTTTGCAACTTGCAGATCGTTCCACAGTCACCCCTGAGGGAATTGTGGAGGATGTGATGGTCTCCATTGACTCTTGGGAGTACCCTACAAATTTTCAAGTTCTACAGTCTAAGGCTAAGCTTACTAGTTACCCTCTCATCCTTGGGAGGCCATGGTTGGCCACAGCCGATTCTTACATTAGCTGTAGAGTTGGGAATATGACCATCAAGAATGGGCATATGTCCAAACAGTTAGTCCTATACCCTCCTGCTCAACCTTCTCTAGAGCATGATTTACCCTTATGGTTGGAGGAGGAGGAAGAAGATGAGGTTTATTCATCCCAACTTTATGCTTTGGAAGAAACCATAGGACGAGGACAACAAGATGAGAATGACTTAATTGAACACCTACTCCAAAGTCTAACTCCTAGTTCATTACCATTAGAAGAAGAAGTAAGGGAAACCCAGAAAAATCATCCAATTTACTTATTCTTGGCCAATTCCAACCCACTTTGTGTCAAAACCATAGAATTTAGCCCAGAGAAAACTTTTAAAATTAATCCATCTCTTTCTGCTCTTGAAGAGGAAAAGCTATGCAACATGTTGAGAGAAAACCTAGAAGCCTTTGCTTGGAGTTACAAGGAAATGAAGGGAGTGCACCCCTCAATTATGTATTCACCACAAATACATCAAATAAGGTTGCAAGTCGGTCTAACAACCACAAAGGAGGATGAAGCCAGCTCTTAAAGATATAGTCAAAGAAGAACTGCAAAAATTGCTAGATGCAAGATTCATTTACCTTATCTCCGACAGTGAGTGGGTCTTTCCTTTGGTGTTAGTTCCCAAGAAAAATGGTAAGTGGAGGATTTGTTTCAATTATAGGGAGTTGAACAAAGTCACAAAGAAGGATCATTTTCCCCTACCCTTCATTGACCAAGTGCTAGATGGCCTGGCGGAGAAGAAGTTTTTTTCTTTCCTAGATGGATTCAGTGGGTACAACCAAATCCAAATTTTCCTAGAAGACCAAGATAAGACCACATTCACTTGTCCTTGGGTAATTTTGCCTATAGGGTCCTTCCTTTTGGCCTATGCAATGCTCCTGCCACCTTCTAGAGAGCAGTCTTGAGTATTTTTGTTGAATTAGTACATGATGCAATGGAAATTTATATGGATGATTTTACACCTTATGGTTGTGATTTTCAAGAAGCCCTAACTAACCTAGGAAACGTATTGCACAAATGCATTGAAATGAACCTATCTCTAAGTCCAGAAAAATGTGAATTCTTAATGACTGAAGGGACTATGCTAGGTCATTCAATATCTCAGCAAGGACTGTAGGTGGACCTGAATAAAATAGAAATCATCCAAAGGGTCCCACCTCCACAAAAGCAAAGGGATGTCAGGAGTTTCTTGGGGTTAACTGGATACTACTGAAGGTTCATAAATGACTTCAGCAAGTTGGCCTCTCCTTTATTTGGGTTGTTGTCCAAAGATTCAGAGTTTATATGGTCAAAAAGCTATCAAGATGCTTTAGACATTTTAAAGGATAATTTAACCATTGCACCAATTATTCGAGGCCCAAACTGGGCCCTCCCTTTTCATATTCATGCTAATGCCTCATATAAAGCCATAGGATCAACCTTAGGTCAAGTAGAGGAGAAATTGCCCTATGCCATCTATTTTATCAGTAAGAACCTGTCAAAGGTTGAGATAAATTATACTGTGACCGAAAAGGAACTCCTGGCTATTGTGCATTCATTAAAAAAAATTAGGCATTACATTACAGGCTATCAAACATTTGTGCATATTGACCATGCTGGAATCAAATATTTAATGAACAAACTAGATGTGAATGCTATAATAATAAGATGGTTTCTTTTATTACAGCAGTTTGATCTAACTATTGTTAATGAGCCTGGTAAGGAAAATGTTGTTGCAGACTTTCTATCTAGGATGAATCTGCCTGCAGGTGAAGAAGGAATGGTGGATGACCAGTTACAAGATGAGCATTTGTTTGCTATTTCAGTTCTCTCCCCATGGTTTTCTAATATAGAAAACTATTTGGTATCAGCACAGTTCCGACCAAACTTTCCCTCCAAAGAAAAGAGCAAGATAGTCAGGAAAAGCACCCCCTTCACCTAGATTAGGGGCAATCTTTTCAAACTTGGCCCAGATCAAATCTTGGGAAGGTGTGTAAGGGAAGAGGAAGTTTTGACATCTTTCTAACCTGTCATGATGGGCCTTGTGGAGGTCACTTTGCAGCAAAGAGGACAACATTCAAAGTGTTACAAGCATGCTATTATTGGCCCACCCTTCATCATGATGTGAAAAAGTAAATTAGTGAGTGTGATTGGTGCCAGAGGATGGGAAAGCCTACTCCAAGAGATGAAATTCCCCTACAAACTCAAGTGACTTTCGAGCCATTTAACAAGTGGGGCATGGACTTCATTGGGCCTATCAACCCTCCTTCAAAGCAAAAACAATACATTATTGTGTGCACTGATTATTTGACTAAGTGGGCTGAAACCAAGACAATTAAGGCAACAACAGAAGAGAAGGTATCTGAGTTCCTAAGGGAGAATGTATTCTACAAATTTGGGTACCCTAGAGAGCTAGTCACAGACCAAGGTAGCCAGTTTACCTCCAGCATGATTGAAGAATTGCTTAGCCATCACAAAATCAAGCATAAGACCTCTACTCCTTATCATCCACAAGCTAATGGGCAAGTGGAGGTGACCAATAGGGCACTAGAGAGCATCTTGACCAAGGTAGTGAGCAGCAGCAGGAAGGATTGGGCAGAGAGACTAGTTGAGGCCACCTGGGCCTATAATATAACTTGGAAGACCACCACTAGATTTACACCCTATGAGCTGGTCTATGGGAGAAAGGCTCTTTTGTCCATTAAATTTGAATATAACACATTGAGGATGGAAGCACAACTAGATTTGGATCTTAGTCATGCACAGAAAGAAAGATTGTTCCATTTGAATGGCTTGGATGAATTCAGAATGTAGGCCCTACTACATACAGAGATAGTTCAACTTCATAGGAAGATCTGGAATTATAGGCATATTAAGGAGAAGCAATTTCAATAGGGCGATTGGGCATTATTATATGATTCTAGGTATAAATACTTTAAGGGCAAGCGAAGGACAAGATGGCGTGGACCTTAAGTGGTGGAAATATGCCAAGATAATGGTTTAGTGCAAATCAGAACTATAGATGAAGAAGCCATTCCATTGCTTGTTAATGGACACATATTGAAAATGTACAAGAGGCCTTTATCAAAACAAGAGTTCATTGACAATATCAATAAGGCAGTGATGATGGTGGAGCAAGTTCTAGCTCATCCCTCATCAGGTCACTGAAAAGGAGAAAAAATAATAAGGATTCAGGTGAAAACCTCCATGAGGTGCCTAAGTCCCATCTTTGGGTTGAAAACCTCGTGAGGCGGCCCAATGATGAAAAAAATATATATATGATGAAAAAAATGGAAAAAATAATATGGAGATCCCTGGGTGAAAACCTTCCTTGAGGTGCCTAGGGAAAACATCTAGGGTGAAAACTTCTCTGAGGTAGCCAAGGTGTTTTTCAAAAACAAATAAAAAAAAGGAGAAAAAAAAAACATAATTGTTATTTTTAGGTGGGTGAGAAAGACAATCAAGGAGAAAACAGAAGATCCAAAGGGAACCCTGCCTCACATATATTCATCTCCTCCACTCCTTACCATGCATCTCTCCATCAATTCCATTGTTTTTTTCACTTCATTGCTTCTATTTAGGCGAAGATTATGTTTCCTACAGGATCCCCTGTATTCCTACAAGATCCCCGGTATTCCTACAGGATCCCCTGAGAACCTACAAGAAGCAATCCAAGGGTGAATGGTAGGTTGGTTAGGTGCTGTAGCATCCTATCCCACAGAATATCAATCATCAGCTACAAGTCTTCACTAGGATGATCCAGGAGCTCCAGAAAACAGACAACATACATTAGACAACAGACAGTAGAGGAGGAAGAAGAATGACCATGCATCAAATAAACAACGCAACACCTCTGATCTTTGACAACTGCAGCATGGCATCGAGACCACAAGTAAGTATCTTTCTCACTCACTCATATGCATCAGGTGATCAAAACTTGTAATGGTTACGAGGTATTTGGTTTATAAGTGAAAAGGTGGCCAGTTAACTTGGCCACCATCGCTCAGACATAACATACAAAACCAAGTGTCCTCTCACACGTGGCTGCAGTCAATTCAAAGAACAAGGAGGAGTAGTACAAGAAGTGGTTAACTACGGATCTACAAGGTGGGAGCTGATTATGAGGAACCTCATCGCGAAAAGCCATAAACAGAAATAAAACATCGTTTGCATGCATTCGTGCATTCCACCTCCTGGAAACTCCCTTGCTCAAGTCGCTCTCATAACTCTGGCCACCCACTGGAAACAAGGATCCATCATTCTTTAAGAGAATTTCTACAGGAGCATGCACAGGAATTCCTACAAGAACAGTCTATAGGATTAGTTTACAAGATACACAGAGGCAGTCTATAGCATAGGCAGAGAGGGGTTCAAGAGGGAATATCATGAGAATTGTCCACTGCCACCATTATAAAGAGGTAGGATCTAAAAATCCATCCCCATTTACAAGAAAATGAACTAGAAATTCTCTAAAAGCTAGTGGATATAACAATTGTGGGAGGTGAATTACATACACAGGAAACTCTGTTTTCTCCTGAATTTAAAATTCTTGTGTCAAACCTCTCATTTCCTCCTCAAGCCTCACAAGCAAGATGATAGGAGGGTTTAATAGGAGAGAACCCACAAACACTGTGAGGATACAACAACACCCCCAAGTGCTTGAAATATTTATAAGACACCAATGGATGGGGTTTTTTGAAAAATTCACAGGGTATGATGATGAGGTGGCTCAAGAATTTTCTCATTCCCTCACTCCACACAGCAGAATCCATGCCACTGTTATAGTTAGAGGGCTCACTATAGATCTCACCCCAGAGCTCATTAGTAGGGTCACCACACTTCCCCTAGGAATTCCATGGAGAAAAGAAGACAAAGCAGACAGTCAGGTGGCAAAAAGGAAATTCTTTTTAGAAGGTGAAGAACCCACAGAGGATAAAAATGGAGTAAGGAGGGATAGTCTGTCATACCCATGGAGTGAGGTAGGTTACCAACTCATCAAATATATCTCATGTGAGGATAGATACAGTTTTGTTTATGGCTACCATTTTAGGATGCTTGAAGAATTAAGATTTGGGGTAGAAACACCAGTTCACCAAAGACTTATCATACCCTATTTATTGATGAAATCACTCATAGACTCCAGCAAAAAAGTAAAGGAAGGGAATCCCCAACAATTGGCTCACCATGGGTTGATCAAGATCCTCATTGAGGATGTCCTCCAAAACCTTAAGATCCCTATAACATGGTCAACCTTCAGAGACTTACCAGTAGAGGATGACATCAAAACCCTCACCTATGATGTTAGTCCTTTTGTCAATGAGGAGCAGACAAAACAAGAAGAAGAAGAAGATACAGAGCTAGATGGGGATGAGATGGATGAAGAAAAAACTAATACAGAGGAACATGATGAAGCAGGAGAAGAGAAGGAGGATGATGCTAAAACATAGGAAGAAATGAAGGAAGAAACTGATGGAGATGAGAAAGAACAACAAGAGGAAGAAGATAAGAAAAACAAAGAGGAAGAAGGCATTGAAACGAAGCTCAAGGAAATGGGAAAAGAGCTAAGTGGCTTAAGGGACAGAGAAGCAATAATGAGAGATCAACTTGAGAGGGAAAATGCATGGCTGAGAGGACAACTGCAGGAAAGGGAAAACCAACTAGCATGTATGGCTAGCCTCTCCTTGGAGGCCATCTAGTGTAGGATGCCAGCTAAATCCTATGCTCTTTACCTCAGAGAAAAATGGCTGCAATTTCAAATTAAAACACTAGAACAAAGGGGCACCATGCCATTTCAGGACTACAGGCAGTTTATTGATCTTTGTGATCAAAGTACACTAGAGGATAGGGCCAAAATGGCTAAGTTTCACTTGCACAACATGGCCCTCACAGACATGAATGTTTGGGATCCTAATGCCGAGCTAGGAGATCTACAATTAATGGTGTTGGCCTCATGGATGAACCATGAGGAGTCAAGGATTGCAGAGATGAAAAGATTATTGGCTAGAGAGCAAAATGAACCTCTTTTAATCAGAGTTGAACATCAAATCCCATGGCCCTAAAAAACACCCATAATCTCATTGCAAATGATCCTCAGCTGGCACCTAGATATCTTGCTGCCCAATTTCACATTTTGAGGATATGTTTGGGCTGCTAGGAGATGATAGTATACATGCTTGCTGAAGAATATGGAGCACACTGCTACACAGCTTGAAGATCAAAGAATATCACTCCCCTCAAAGGTTGAGAGAGGCACTCAACAAGACACCTATGTATAAGTAATCAATGTAAAGGTTGAAGGTCAATTGGATAGGTTTAAAACTTAGTCCACCACTACTCCTAGGGATGCTAGAAGGGAGAAATGAAGAAGAGGAAAAGAGGTGGTGGGAAGAACTAGAAAGGAAAGAAGGCTTCTATGAACAAGAAGAAGAGACCACAACAGAGGCATGGGATGTCAGAGAGGCTACCAGAGCCATGAAGGACATGGACATTGACTAAGTTGCTAAGAGGATGAGCAACACTTTCAGTAGGGGGATGATGATGAGCCTCATCATTAGGTAATTATATGGGCCTTAATTCACCTCCTAGCTTAGTAAAACCAACTATTCTCACAACTTATTGCATACTTTTGATTATATTTTGTTTATGAGATGAGTTAGAGTTGGATATTTTGCTTTGTGGTCTAATGTGCATTTAATGCAAGATTAAAGGATAAAAGCAAGGAATTTTGGCAAAGACCTTGGTCAAAACTCGAATGGGACAAGGGAGAGGAATTATAGGAGGTAAATCCTCCTCATTTACTACCCCTCCATTCGAATATTCCTCCATCAGCTCGGAGTGAAAACAGCCAAATCATGAGGACTAGAAGGCAATCGAGCAAGTGAAAGTCAAAGCACCAGTTTATCTCGAGTTTGGGAGCCGAGCCTCCCTAATTTTAAGGAAGTCATTGGAGACTTCAGATGTATAAGTAGAGAGGCCTAGGACCTCAGTAGGATTCGCGGAATATTTTATTGTAAAACTTTACTCTATTTTCGAGCTGTAAGACTTGTGACAATTTTTGATATAATCCATTGTTTCGATAATAAGAATGAGTTTTGTTTTGAGCCAACACTAAGTTAACTCAGAGGGCTGAATTTCTTGGGTTAGGGCCCAACCCTAGAAATTAAGGCTCTTCTTTATTGTACATGTATGCTAGTGTAGATTCATGGTTTAATCGTTCATTTGCTTAAGTAGCTGCATTTCCATTACAACAGTGTAGCGTAGATTGGTTGTGTTTTAGTTTGCTTCCATTTGTGCCTTCTTTCAATTAGCAGGTTAGCAAGGAGAAAAATATCACCATAAATTTCTCAGCATGTGTCTCAGCCTCACCTCCTCCCTCTAGGACCATGACTTGAGGAAGAGACCCTTCAGCAACCCCAAAAACACAGATTTCTAGTTCTTGCATGAGCTTTGGAGTTTTTTGTCTTGATTTAGTACTTGGTTCATTTCATCGTTATCTTTTTCCATCACTCTCTTTCTGTAATAAGATCTCACTCATATTCTCATTTCCTTCAGCACTTTCTTCATGCATAATATATGCAAAAGCTAATAAATCACGTCTTAATCAAATTATACCCGTGGATTTCCTTACTGTCCGATCCACAACAAACCTGACCAATCACCATCAACCACGTGTCACATATTCATTTCAATGTTTGACTTTAGGCGCTCCAAATCTCCATCGTCGATCTGTTTTGCTTGATCCAATGGCTATCACATCACTTGCTCACCAACTAGCTTGGCCGATCTCCACCGTTGATCAATCCCGCATGATCCAATGGCTATCATGCAATCTCGCATGGATTATAGCATGACCGATATCTGACTGAGAGCACGTGAGAAAAGTGGTTTTCCCATGCTACGTGTCACTCACTTAGGCTAATTGCGTGAAATCTAGGAATTCCACTTACAGCTCTTAGGGCGTGCAAGAAACTTCTTACCACCTACGAAGACCACTCCATCATTCCGTACGTTTTCCACCCTTCTGCCAACACGTGACTTGATGTGATCCATCCATCTATTCACTTAATCTATGCGATAAGATCTCCGCTGCTCATCTTCTGTTAATCTTGTTCGTTGATCGATCCATCCATCTATTCACTTAATCTCCGCGATAAGATCTTCACCGCTCATCTTCCATTAATCATGTTCATTGATCGATCAATCCATCTATTCACTTAATCTCCTACGATAAGACCTCCGTTGCTCATCTTCTGTTAGTCCTGTCGTAGATCTACTCGATCCATTGGTTCCTATGCACTGCTGCTTCATTACATCCCCCTTTCACTGATTTCAATCTTCAATTTATCTTCCGCTTGACTCCTTCCTAAACTTGGTTCTGTGTAACATTTGAACGCTGCCACCCCTGAGCTTTGATTTGTTTATTCAATCAGACTCCAATGTTGTCTGATCAGCACAATACTCCTTCTATCCATCCTCAACCACCTTCCATCCACCTGTCATGTCTACAAGTACAATTAAATTTCATGTTGATTTTACCAAAAAGACCATAAAAGTGAAAATAGATTTAGTTTAGTTTCCTTGCTTACACATTAGTTTTGTTTGATGTTCTTTACTTCTGTAACTTAGATGGTAGCATTAGGTTAGTGTTGATTTAGAAATACTGCTTAGCATAGCTGTTTAAATGGTTAATTAGGATATGGTGTGATTTAGCATTACATGTTGTGTTCTTCATTACTGTAGTAGAGTAGCTCTCTTAGAATAGATTTTCTCTTCTTCCATCAAAGAATCTAGCTTCTTTTGACTCTATAGAAGTCTGGCTCGGAACCCCTGGGTCTCTCACTAAATGAACAGTGACAACAGGCAGGACCTTCACTTCTACTTATGTATATAGCACTGTCACCTCCAAGTTTGTATGAACCCCATGTTGATAAGTAAAGCTGGTAGCCCAAGAGTTGCAGCATCCTTGTTGCAATACTGACACTCATCACGTTTTGGCACCGTTTCCGAGGAAGTGTCTGAGTAGAATGTGATTACTTCTTTCCTTTCTTCTATTTCTAGTTTTCCTTCCTTTCTTCTATTTCTAGTCTCCAATTTTCTACCATTAGTTTATTTCTGTAAAAGTAATCTAGTAGTTTCCTTTCTTTTAGTTGTCATTATCTGCTTTCCTTTCCATTCTGCAAGTAGAATTTCAATTTAGCAAGTAACTTTTCTTTCTATCAGTAGTTTTCATTCAATCAGCGATTTCATTTTTGCAAAGTACTTTCCAGCAAAAAAATCTTACAAAAACCAACCCAAAAACATTTCTTTTCATGCCTCATAGGAATAGGGACAATTTAGAGAAATTCTTGCCAAATACCCCCACTGCATCCAATAAAGAACCTTCTCTCTTCTTCGGTGGTTGTGAACTGGAGGAACCTTTAGGTTAGCAACCTAACATATTTGAATAAACTACAGGGGAAGAAGAAGAAGAAGAACCCATTCCTACTGAACCAATGGCTGAAAACTGAAATGACAGAGGGAATAGAGAGAGAGTTGAGGGTGCCTTCCCCATTAGGGAAACCAATGGGGACACTAAGATGAAGAATATAAGCCCCTCTTCTCTACCTCATTTCCATGACCTAACCACAGAGGACCCTAACACTTTCTTGTTTGAGTTTGTTGTTGTATGCCAAACCTCTGGATGATGAGAAAAAGTTAAAATTGTTTCCATCTACCCTTAAGGATGCAGCATTGCGCTGGTTCATGGGTTTACCTGGAGATAGCATCACAACTTGGGCTGAGATGCAGCAGACTTTTAACAACAAATATAGGGACTACTGTAGGTAAAAGGATACTAAAGAAGAGATTTTCAGGATGACCATGGGCCAGGATGAATCCATAGAAGACTACAAAGAAAGATTCCAGCTCAGTTACAAGAGAGTGAGGTGCATACTTGACCCCGAGTCACTAAAGTTGGTCCTGCTAAGAGGAGTAAGGGAAGAACTTATGGATACCTTACACTTGTTAGCAGGAGGGGATATCTACCAATTACCCTATGAGGATATCAAGACTATCTTTAGAAACCATTCTAGGGCAGTGAGGAAAAAGGGTAGGAGTAGTCAACCTATGGCCAGTACATCATCTTCCAACTCATCCAACAAGGGTGAAATTGGAAATATGTTGGAAGATTTCAAAAGTGAGATGCTGCAAACCCTTGCCTTGCATTTGGACACCATGAATATCAAAAGGAAATAAGAGGAAGCAAAGAGAGCCTTGGCCATCTTTTGTCCTAGATGCACCAGGAGGCATCCTAGGGACGAATGTCCATTCAATTGCATTGTGATTTGCTTGGTCTGTGAAGAAAACCACTCCATAAACAAATGCCCTTCTTTACCTGGACTCAAAGTTGTATATCAAGGAGCTGAAGGGGTCACTGAGAAGCTTTGCTACATCAACCAAAGGAGACCTCCTGGGCCTAGAACATACCAGCAGGGTATGCAAGGGTCATCCCATGCATATTACAACCCCAACCAAACCACAACTATACCTTCTTGGGACCCCCTGCTCATCCTTCTTGGTATACACCCCCTCCTTGGTCCTATGCATCTTAGTATCATTCCCAACCAACCAGCCAATCATTTCAACATTACATTTTGCCACAACCTCAGTGGAATGCCCCACTTTAGGGGTGGAAGCCCCAATACAATAATGCTCCAGCTTTATTGCCTCCACCACCTACCCAACCACAACTCCTACACTCTGCTCCACCCAAGCAACCCTAGATGCTTGCCCAGCCAAATCCGAACCCAAACAATAGGCAGGCTCAACAAGTATACAGTGGAGAGACATCATACCTAGCTTATGTTGTAGAAATCCAGGAGATCAACCTAAGATCTAGGAGAATTATCCTGGATAACCAACCTCCCTCTCCACATAGGGAGGTTGAGGAAGAAAGAGAGGAAAGCAACTTTAAAGTAAATCCACCCTTTCCTGAGAGATTAGCCCAACCACTCCAGCCTACCCCAAAAGAAACTGAACTTCTGGGAGAATTGAAAAATCTATGTGTAAAGGTCCCCCTTCTCTAGGCAATAAAAGATGTTCCCATTTACAATAAGTTGATTAATGAGAAATGATTCAAGCATCCAAGAAGAAGAAAAAAGGATGCCTCTACCATTAATGTCATTAGGAAGTTGTCTGACTTAATGTTGGGGCAGGTAATATGTCCAAAATATTTGGACCTTGGAAGCCCTGTAGTAGATGTGCACATCAATGGCACCATCGTCCCACACACTCTGATCGATCTTGGGGCTGACATTAATGTGATGACCAAGGACACCATGCTCAAGCTTAACCTTCAAGGGTCATTGAGGAAGACCACAACAGTTTTGCAACTTGTAGACCATTCCATAGTCGCCCCTGAGGGAATTGTGGAGGATGTGATGGTCTCCATTGACTCCTGGGAGTACCCTGCAATTTATTTCCTATTTATCATTTAATTAAAGATTATTTTTGCAACTTACTTAAAGTTATGTTGTTCTCAATACTTTTAGAAGCTTGAAACAACCAGATTGATTAATTTTCTTATACTATATGCAGAGGTCAATATTTATCAAATACATAGTTGAGAGTTGAATGATATTATTGCAAAGTCACTATTTTTTCCTTTATTCTTTCCATTTTCGTCAACAATTTTATGTTTCTCTATGGATTAGTTATTCTTTCTTTTCTTGTAATTTAGTGGAAATTTCCTTTCTACAAAGTAGATTGGACATTCTTTGCGATTTCAGATTTATTCAATTGAAGGTTATAGCAGGTTTCTCCTTGTACAATTGAATTTGTTAGTTGTTTTCCTTTCTTACAATTTCAGTTTTATTCAATTGGAGGTTAAAGAGGATTGCTTCCTATCCAAATAAATTAGTTAGTTGTTTTCTTTTCCCACAATTTTAGTTTTATTCAAGTGAAGGTTACAACAAATTGTTTCCTTCCTACTTGAATTAGTTTTTTTATTTCCTTTCTAAAATTATATTTTCATTGAGCTGGAGGTTACAAGATATTGCTTCCTATCTAGATAAATTAGTTTACTTGCTTGCAATAAGACTAGTTTCTTTTCATTTTTTCATTCTTAGCATTGGTGACCTTCTCAAAAGTATTCTAAACTCATCTTGTAATTATTATTTCCTGCTACAATTTCATAACTAGAACAACAATTTAATAAATTTTGTTGGCATAGACTGTAGGATAGTTCATAAGTTCCATACTAACACCGGATTCATAATTAAATGTATAGTCTTCTGCTTGTATTTCTAAGTAATTACAAAGGTGAGTAAAAGGCCCATCAGTAGCCAAGGAATGTGTGACTAGAATTTACAAAAGTCCATATCACAACTTGAACAACAAAAGGCCATCCAGTTAAGCAGAAAGAAAACAAAGGACTAGAGATAATTTGCCAAAGGCTAGTAATTTCTCTGAAGCAATGGTTCTTTCTCTCGGCATGTCCCTTTTTCAACCCTACACCTCTTATTTCTGTCAATAGGTGATATATTCACGGAAAAGTGGAATGCATGTCCTACAAATTTGAAGCATGAATGATACCTCCTTAAATCATATGTATCATGTGTATTTTTTACTCCTTTAATGTATTTTGAGGGAGTTCATAGGTTTATTACTAAAGGGGAAAACTCACAAACTTGCAATTATTCTAAATGAAATTTTAGAGAAGTTTAGTAAACTTTGTAAAAAAGTGTGTAAATGTTGTGACTATGTTGATTTGATTAAGGGTGAACAAATATAAGTATAATAATAAGACCCCACCAAGTCATTCCTAATTTGATTTTCATAAGTCCTTATCATCCTTGAGATTGAGCCTTGCTGGAGGGAAAATGCATGTTAAGGTGGGTGCATTGGTGGGTGGAAAATTGACGGTTAGGGTGATTTCCCCTTTAAGACTAAGGACTAGTTTATGAGATCAAGAGCATTGGAAAATCAACATTTTGACTCTAGGTATTTTGCATTTATGTATTTAGTTATGTAATTTTAATTATTTTGCTTGATGTGTGTTTGTGTGTATTTTCATTTCTGGGTGTATTCATGGCATAATCATTGTAATATGTTCGTGGTGGACACATAAATTTGTTTTCTTGTCGTTTTTCTAAAATTCCAAATAGATATTTTAGTTTTTAAACAAAAAGTTAAACTAACACCTTGTTGATATATTGCAAAGTGGTATGCTTAGATTTTTAGTTAATAAGACCTTAGAAAAAGAAGAAAGAAATTAGTTTCACAAAAAGACAAGAAATATATATGTGTTTCTCCACCAAAAAATACTTAAACAACAAATCTCTAAGCTATTACATTATAAACTTAAAATGTCACATTTGGAAATTAAACCCACTCTCAAACCCAATTGACAATAACACACTCACCTACTTTATTTATTTAGCAAGCTAAATCCTTTATAACATAGCTCTCATACTATGTTTATATTTATAATTATGTAAATTATAAATATGTTTATATTTATGATTATAATCATATATATGTTTACATTTATGATTAGGTAAATTAGGTTGTCATTTCCAAACAACTATTTTTTCAGCGGTTAGTGGATCACAGTACAGAATAATCCATCATTTTCTCAGGAACAATACATATCATACCATGTTTGCTCCTGCACAGAATACAGTACAGAATAATCCATCATTTTCTCAGGAACAATACATATCATATCATACCATGTTATATTTACAGTCCAAGACACGGCACTCAATGCATGACAGAAAATTATATAAGGCTCTCAACCAACCTGGCCGCAAGTTACGTGAAAGACAAAAAGCATGGAAATCTTGAGAGCAACTTATCAAAATGTGATTTACGCAATTGTGATTTGTGTTGAAATTTTGTAACACGAGAAATTTATACGTTTAAGCAATTGTGATTTTTCTTTTTAAGACCAGAAATGATTTTTCAAATTTTGTTAACTTTATTAGAAATGATTTTTCAAATTTGTTAATGTTATTTGAAGCATTTTAATTATTTTCGAGGTATATCTATATCTTTCTGTATTCACTACTATTAAAAATATTATGTAGAGATTTCATAAAGATTAAATCAAGGTTTTAATAAAATTATCAATGAGAATGTTTTTATATAGAGAGATGTGAAATTTATTTATTATTAATAATATTGTTAAGAACCAATATAGATCTATCTCAACTAAGAATCTACCAAGTGATGAGAGGAATCAAACCTATTAAGGTTTGCATCATGAAATATTTGATCTCTCTTGCTTAGTAGATCTGGGGTTAATATGGATTTACACTGGTTATACAGGCAATCGAATAAAGTTTATCAAAATGATAATAATTTATTTTTTAAGGTCATAGTTAAGCTAGACATCACTAACCATGGTGAATAGGTAACTCATTGGAGTAAACTAGTAAGGCCCAAGATCAAACCTAGTTGTTGCCACTATAACACCAAAGGTATACCTAGTGGTTGCCACCACCAAGAGAATATCCAAAAGCCTATAAGTCAAGTATACAAAGGATTTATTACTTAGCAAGAGACATTATACACTAAGAGTATATCCAACAGCTCATAAGTTAGATATAAATTCAAACCTAGCAGTTGTCATTATAACACCAAAGGTATATCTAGCAGTTGCCACTATAACAGCAAGAGTTTATCCAACAACCTGTAAGCAAAATATATTAGGGATTTGTGACTTAGCAAGAACCACTATAACACCAAGAGTATATCCAACAACACGTAAGCCAAACATAACAAGGATTTATGACTTAGCAAGAGCCATTATAGCACCAAGAGTATATCCAGCAGCCCATAAGCCAAATATACCAAGAATTTATGACTTAGCAAGAGTTGGGAGCCTACTCCTTGAGCCTTATCGTGATGAGCCAAAGATGTCACCCCATGGGATTTGAAACTTGGTGGAGGGAATAACATCCCATTGTGCCAACCACTAGGTCGACGTGACCAAGATAGACATCACATTGTATATTGTTTGTGGGATAAGGGACTCACCTCTGACAATCACTTTCATTGCTAGAGTCTATGGAGGCGTACATGCTCTACCCCACTTTGGTTTTGAACTTGTGGTCTCTTAAGAGAAAATACATGCTCTCAATCATTAATCCCACTATATATCATAAAATTCATAGACTTAGGATTACTTCAAATAGTTGTACCAATTGGAATGTTAATGGAATGATTAGAGATGAATTTGTGGGGATTACCTCTAACCTCTCTTATATGGCCCAAAAAGTATAGTTAATTGTTTGAGTTTACTCATATTCACCATATTTTCAAAATTTTCCAATATTTGCAATTGAGTTAAGGATAGCCAATTTACAAAGGGTTGTGATGGTATCAGTTGTATTCGTCCTTTAATATAGCTGCTACTACATGAAATAAACTAATGAAATACCTCAAATCATGAAGTTCAATTTGCAATCCAAATTATTAGGTTTTTTTTATAATTTTATTTTTGTGAGAGAAAAACTTTAAGGAGTGGTGTTTTAAATCATTATAGTTAGATGAATTAAAATACTAAGAAAATTGGTATTATAATAAAAATTTTGAAATTGTAACTTAATAGAGTGTACCTATGATCCTAAAAATCTTTTCCTTGTGATGCATTAAAGAATTACATATTAAGCTTGCATTTATCCATGAAATTACAAGTGCATAAAAGAAGAGGAAGAGAAGAATAGCAAGTCACGCATAGAAGTCACCAGATTGATATTAGAGTTCGTTCGCGAGGGACTAGGTCTCCGGGCCCTACTCGAATTAGTGGGGAGGCCCTTTTTTCATTAGATGGCAAAATAATGAAAATACATCAAAAGTCAAAATGACGACCTTATACCTCCAAAATTGAAGATCTCTGATGGAGAAAAGGATAGCACCATTGAGTTTGTGGCATTGAGAAATGCTGAAACCATATAAAATTTGTCGAAAACTGACAAAGTGAAAATCTGGTCCCCTGGAGAAATTGCTCAGATCATGGTTACAGCGCCCTCTCTGCACTGCTCATGGTTCTGCCACCTACAATGGATCTGCCTCGAACTATATGTGCGACCCTCTTCCCCCCGGTGCACTGAGCAATTAGGTTCATTTAAGTTTTGGAGGGCAGATCCACCAAGAAGGCAGTTTGGCGCAGTGGTAATATTAAGCAATTCGTTGGGAAGGGGTTGGGTGGTCAAACCCTGCACCTCCCTTTTTTAATACATTATAGTTTTTTGTGTTAAACTGGGCAGCGGGTCCACTATTTTGGTGGCCCGTGCCCATTTTCCACCGGCTTCTGTTGTACGCACGAGAGGTGGAGAGCGCAGCGGGGTTGATAGCCCACGCCCCCACCTATTTATATCATGTGTTGGGGCGATGGTTACTAGGGACGACAGGGTCATGGCTACCCTCCCATACTTAACGTTTAATGTGACAAGGTTGGGGAGGGGCCGGCGAGGGTTATGGCCCATAGGCCCAAAAAAAAATGTTTTTATAAATAAACAGGCCAGGTCCGATGGAGGTGGCGGGGATCATGACCTTCCACCTATATATATATATATATATATATATATATATATATATATATATAGATATAGATATATATATATATATATATATATAGATATAGATATAGATATATATATCAAAGAGTTAGCCATTTTTTAAAATTCACAAAATTGACCAGGAGACAATTTAAACAGGCCACAAATTTGCCCGGAATCTATTCTAGGTTGGCCGAAATCTAGTGGTCAGATTTTGTCCAAATTGTTGCCTCCTTAAGCCTACCGAGTCACCCAAGTCAACCCTGAACTTTGACTGCTCCTAACTTTCACATACAGACTCGGTTTGACAAACCGTATGCACCACCACGATCATGACGCTGAGATCTTCAACATGAACCTAGTTCGAGCACAATCCAAACACTTTGATTTTTGACCCTTGCTGAGTCCTCTTGGACTTCTGCATGTGTCTAGAGCCACCTGGATCAACCTAAAATATTTAAGAGAGATTGATTTTTATTTTCAACTCTCTTAATTCTACTTAATTTTTAATCTTCTTAATGTCACAAGGATCACAAATCCTTTCAAGTCATAATGTTTTAGGAATTTCCCAACCCCTTGTTTTACCATGGAGCTATTGAGAGCTTGCGTTAGTCAAAACAAAAGGATACTTTTGATTGCTAGATTAGGGTTGATCATCTCCTTATAGTATCTTATTTTTTTTATCCTCTAATTTGTTATCACCCAACATTTCTCATCTTCCTTTAATCACTAATTTAGCCAAGAGTTGACATCTTTATGCCACCACACTTGAACTTATCATTTTTCATTGGAGGTTGAAGCAATCTTAGGAATCCTCTTGCCTTGTATGTTGTTTATCTTGTTCTTGTACATTAGGTACCTAGTCATAGTTGTACTCTCAAAGGGGGAAATATTTTCTTGTAATAGGAGGATAGGATAGGGTGTATTTCCTTTAACTTTGAGATTATAAGTTATAAAACACTTTTGGATTTGTTGTATCTTCCTCCATGATTCTCTAAAAACACTACAACCACGAACTTCACAATCATATAAGATAATGTGAGTGATGAGAACCTCAAAGAAGAGTTTCTTCTTATCCCATACCTAAAATTCTACCCACTTACAACTATTTTCAAGTCCATAATAAGCTTTCCACCCTTCATTTATTAATTTCTTAATGTTATTGTTCCATTTAAGCATGTGATGAGAATGAATTTCAAGATATTTGTATGAAGTCTCTTCCCATATGTTATTGTTGTCATACATGAAATTACAATATATAATCCTTTTGAATTTAATTATCATAACCTTCATTTTGTCAATTTTAATGGTCATATCAATACTAATAGCAAAATCACTTGAGAATTTTTAGTTTCTTGTTGATACCATAGGGACTCCTCATTATAGAAACAACATCATTAGCATATAGTAGAAGGATGATGACTATACTAGTGAGAGTCAAGTTGACAAAACCTGCTTCTTCCAAACAACCATGTAACTTGTTAATATATATGCCAAAAAGGGTAGGGCATAGAGAAAAAACTTATTTAACTCCTATATTACAATTAGTTTCTTTTGACCAACCTTTAGTTTTCCTAACTTGGCAATGATGTTGTCATACAATCTTATCATAGCTACTCTCAACTCATAAAGGACTTTAACTCATCTAGCTCATTAAAAGGTTTTCAAATTCAATGAAACAACATAAGAGACGAGCTTTATTATTGTAGTATTTCTCAACAATGATCCTAAGAATAACAAGGTGGTCCATAGTGGAATGGTAACTCCTAAGTTTTTCTTAGCCTTTAACTATTTTTCTATGGCTATTTAATTATGTGCTAATTTATTTTTCAAAATAATTCCATATAACTAGCCTAAAAATGGGTTAATCATAATAATCCTATATGGGACAAATTATTTTTTTCGCCGCTTTTAAAATAAGTATAATGAAGCTTTGAATTCAAGGTTTAAGAAAACCCTACTTTACTTCCAAATTGAAAAACTTATGAATGTGAAAGTTTATGATGAACCCTCCAATTTTTAAAGTTTATATTTAATAACCTTTAATGTCATTAGGTTTCCTTTTAAAAGTTATTTAATCCCAATTTTTTTCATCTATATGTACACCAATGGAATTTCCATATATATATATATGGTGTATGTAATTGGTTGAAAGCTATGTATAAATATGTTTTTATATATTTAATCAATTATATAAGTAGAGCTTTAGTTTGGATGGTTAGGAAGAATGATTAGTATCTTCTCCCCATGGATTCAATTCTCACAAGAAATATATACATTTTGAACTCTTAACCAAAATATCTTTTGAATGGCTTCAAGCCCTATTGTTGATAAGGCTTATATCGTGAAGATTCTAGGATTTACCTGCCTTATATCCTAAAGATTCTAGTATTTACCTTAGGTACCATCCTCAAAATATTTAGAAATAAAATGGAATGATTTATTAATTTGATTTTGTCTTATATTGTTGATAATGGATAACAAATCATTGTAAACTAAAACAATGTATAAAATTTGGAAGCTTACAATAATTCAAATTGAATAGTTATTGCAAGAAAATTTTGCTTGAACTTAAACATGTATTGAAGGTGGTTTTAACTTAAGTTTGTAGTTATTAGTCCTTGCAAATGCACGGCTCTAGTAATATATTTGATTGTTGACCACTATTAGTTTAGCATTGACCAATGCAACTTATAATGTATAGCTTTGAAATATAAATATTTATTTTTTAATATTATTAAAAAAATAGTTTTTGACTTTTGATTGGGTCATAACTTGAAGGCCTTATTATATCATTTGCATAATACAATGCCATGTGGATAACTCCTCACACATTTTTTACCATAATTTTTGGATATAGTTGCAATGTTCATGCTATGATTTTTAAATATTTATGCAAGGAATTTTTATTGTAAATAGTTGCAAGAAAACCACCCAAAATCCTTAAATATAGCTCATACTCATGTAAATAACATATTTGTCATCAATTACTTATGCCCATAATTTAAGCATGTCTTTGCATAGAAAATGGATAGGATAAAATGTAAATAATTTCTTCCCACCATTATTTATGTTTCCCTCAACACTTATGTTGGAGTAAAATTGTAAGTGTGAAGACTTACTAGTGGTTACTACTATTCCTCAACAAGCAATTAATTTATCCACTTCACATCCCAATTTATTAGTCCTTATAAAAGCAATATTGTGATTGGAATTTCTTATTGACCATAATTAATTTAGCATTGACCCATATAGATTAAAAATTTTTATGTAAATTTTCTCAAATCATATTTCTAATTTGAGTGGAAGGGACTTGTGAAATTTTAATATTGTTGCAGTTAACTAGTTATTATTCACCTATCAATTGATTATTTGTCTTCTATAATTAATTGTGTCAAATATTGAATAAAACACTACTACAACTTCACAGGAAAAAATAAATAAATAAAATTAAAAAAAAAAATGAATCATTGGAACTTAGAAAATTATTGCATACACACAAAACTAATGAACACCAATAGTTTTGGACAAATGTCCTTGGAAAAACCTCAATGTGGAGAAAACCAATTCTACGGATGAGTAATTTTATTAATTCTTTAGCAAAATATGTGATGGATAAATTACAATCATTTGTCGTAAATTAGCAAACCTCCAGAAAATTAATTATGTTACTTCCACAATTTGATCTACCATCCTAGAAGAAATTCAGCCTCCTCTAATCAATTTAGCCTCTCTCTTGCTCCTGAACTGCTCACAAAAGTGGCACCATCTCACATCCTTTTCTAGAAAACTCGCACTGCTAAAGAAATAAATTTGGCCTCCACTAGATTTCGATATCAACTAGAAAAATCAGCTTCCTTGTACAACTCTATGTCTCTGAAAAATTGTCTCCTTACTCTAGAAATTCTTCCTCTTTGGAGTAATTCACACTCCCTTCTAGAGAAATTTGCACCATTGGAAAATCAGCCTCTCTCCACAAAAAATTAATCAAGAAATAACTTAGAAATCATTGTGATAAATCTCCTTTGACAATCTTGTCTCTAAACAATGTTGATCTTGATTTGCTAATGCCCCTACGTTGACTTTGTGCCCTTGTTATCACTACAATTTTGTGTCTCAATGTGTTCTCTAAATGTCATTGATTTCCTCATATAATCTCTCATTGACGAATCAACAGTCGTGATCTAATCTCAATCGATGGATAAGATCATTTTGATCCCTTCTCATGAATTTTCCAGAATTGACTAGAGAAAAATTGATTTACGTCAATTAATTCTTATTAATTAAGCCATTTCCCTAAGTCATACTTAGGAAAATTGAATGAGTTGGATAATTAATTCTATTCAAGGAATTTTCCTTAGAAACCTTTTCAGGGTATTGAAGAAAATGTGTTCCTTAGCCTCATATACACCATATGAGACTAGAACACACGTCTAAGCTACATAAACTAGTACTCCCTCTTAACGAGAAAGGTGTTTTTCATAACACCCAATTTGTCTCTTAGTAAAATAAATCTCACCTTCCCCAAACTCTTTGTCAATAGATCTTCTACCTGCTCATCTATGGGTATATATTATAGTTGAACATTCCTATGTTGCACACAATTCCTAATGAAGTGGTATCTGATGTCTATATGTTTGGACCTGTCATGAAACACTGAATTCTCTAAAAACCTAAAGAAACTATGATTAATCACCGTCGTCTTAACACTAAGACCAAATAGGGCTACTAGCAGCTTTTGAATCCATATGCTCTTGCACATAGCCATGCTTGTTGTTATGTACATTGCCTCTGCAGAACTCAGTGCCATGTAATTCTTCTTCCTATTGTACTAAGAAAAAACTATTGATCCTATGTTGAAGTAGCACCCTGAAGTGCTTGCCCGATCCACCATGTTACCTACCCAGTCTGTATCAGTATATCCAACCAACCTGACACCATTACTTTGAGCATATATTATCTGATACTCGATAGTTTTGCTTAAATATCTTAGCACATGTTTAGTTGTTGTCCAATGCACTCTCTTTGGCTCCACCATGAACCGACTGAGAGAGTTTATGGCATAGGATATATCTAGTCTGATGTCGACCAAATACATGAGAAAGCACATAAACTACCTATATATCATGGGGTCAACATCCTTCTCCCTATATGCATCTATCTCCATCCAATTATTGATCATGGGTGTGGACATAGCTTTGAAATCCTCCATCACGAACCTCCTCGAGATCTTGATGTAGTATTTCCCTTATCCAAGGAAATATCACCATTTGTTTGCCATACCATCATGCCTAGAAAATAGTGCATGAGCCCTAAATCCTTCATCTTGAACTTAGTTGCAAGGTCCCTCTTACACTCCTCTATGATCCCCAATGAACCTATAAGAAAAAGTCATCCATGTATAGGATAAGAATGTGTACCTCACCCCCAACCACCTCATAGTAGAGGTTTGTGTCTACCTCACTCTTCATGAAGCCCATGCCCTGCAACTATTTGTCGATGCACTCATACCATACCATGGGAGCCTGCTTGAGCTGATATAAATCTCTCTTCAACCTGCACAAGTAAGTCTCTCTTCTATGTTCCACAAATCCCTCTGGTTGTTCAATTTTCATCTCCTCCTCCAGTTCACCATTCAAGAACATCGTCTTTACACCGATATGATGGATCTT
Source organism: Pinus tabuliformis (assembly GCA_031772625.1). Lineage (NCBI taxonomy): Eukaryota > Viridiplantae > Streptophyta > Pinopsida > Pinales > Pinaceae > Pinus > Pinus tabuliformis. Next base: position 444,053,794 of record CM062805.1, read on the forward strand.
CCATCCTATCTAAGTTGTTAATGAGATCACAGCTCATACAGAAGTGTACATAGCCATAGGATCAAATGTCTCCTTGTAATATATTCCCTCCTTCTGAGAGAACCCCTTGGTCATGAACCTTACCTTGTATTTCTCAATGTTGCCATTTGCACTATGATTGATCTTATAGATCCAACGTGATCCAACCACCTTCTCTTTGTTGGCCTCAGTACAACCTCCCACAAATCTTTCTGCATGATTTAGGAGTACTTCTCAACCATTGCATCTCGCCACACCTATTATTGTGCAACCTCCTGGTAGCTAGAAGGCTTGTTATTCACGAACTAACTGACTAATTCCACGTAGCTAGTGTGCCTATTCAGTTTTTTCCACTCTCTCATGCTCGTTCTAGGAGTCCCTACAAGCTCTTAAGCATCCCTGAGTGTCTGTTGAACCTCGTGGTTCCTCCTGCCAATAATGGACTTAGGAATATTCACCTTTATATTCTTCTGATGCACCTCCCTGATTATTGCATTTGTTGCTCCATGCTCTATGAACTCTTACAAATGCATGCACCTGAGCTAGTGCCCATAATCATGATCCTGCTACTCAACTCTTGGAGCTTTCGATGGTTGCTCACTCCGATCATTTGTTGATGGAAAATATCTAGACCTCTTGTATGCCTTGTCCTCCATGAAATTGACATCTCTCTTAGCAATTATTCATCTGATCCCTCAAATAAATATCCGATAAACCTTGTGTTTGAAAATGTAACTAGTTTTAGTCTTCATAATTATCATTGTACTCATGCCATTGTGTATATATTATGTAACAAGCAAAATAAGAAATAAAATATTATTTTTAAGCATGGGTTTCATTCTTCTTTTAAATCGTCATCTAGGTCAAGCATGCATTTCATGCTCCTAGGGTTTGTCAATTCATAAGAATTATTTTCATGAGTCAAGAAAGTACATATTATTTGTATAAGACCCATTTGGGTTAGTTATAACAAGTGAAATAATTTATTTTTGAGTTTAGAAATTCAAAATAGCCACCAAGACCAAGAGGCCCTACGAGTGATAAGTCGACATAGGAGATGCCCACTTAACCTCATTTGAAGGGTATATAAAGGATGATAGTTCAATCTCATTATGATACACTTCTACAATTAGATCAAGAAAGAAAGAAGAAGAGAAAAGAGAGTGAAGATCTAGGAGAAGGAAACATCTCAAAAAGAAACCAAAATTCTATTTTTTGTACACGTCTCTCTCACACATACGAAGAAAACTAGGGTTTTTGCAGTTGTTGCAAGGCCTAAAGTTGAAGATCTGAAGTGGAGGCCAAAACCTTGATTGAAGAAGATCTTGAAGGAATTTACTTTTTTTGACTTTGGTGGACCTTATGTTTTCTTGAAGGAGATCATTTGGAGGGTTGTCTTGGTGCCTGGAGGAGGTTTGGATTTGGTCTTTGCGTCTTGGTTTTTCTCATTTGATATGATTCCATAAGAAGAGGATATTCTTTCGAGTTTTCCCCTTGGATGGGTTTTTCCCTGGCTTGGATTCTACTTGTTGTGTCCAATGTATTTATTGTTTATGCTCTTGATAATTGTTTGACGAAAGAATATAGTAAAGAACAATAAGAAACTAACTAAATTTCACAAGGAATTATTAAAGATGAGGAAAATTGTTTAAATAGATGCCCTACTTGATTCTCCAACATGGTATCAGAGCTACTGTAAAGATAAGGTAGCTTGAATATCATCTTATTGGCATAAGAAAAGGTTGGTAGTTAAAGGGAACCATTTGCAAAAGGACACAAGGAAAGACTTAAGGAAGAAGGACCAAACTATCATTAAGGGAATAAATACTAGTACATCAAGCTCTCATTGAATACCTCTTCATTTGAAGGACATCTATCTCTCTTGAAGGCTCTTTTCTTTTGAAGGAACATCTTGAAAAAGGGTTTCTTTATGTTGAAAAATAATATTGATCTCTCTCCCTTGGAAGGTTATCATTTTGAAGGCTCGCTGGAAGACATCTTTGTCGAAAGCATCATACAAGGACAAGGAAGACAAGGAAGCATAAAGAGAATCCTAGGTACATCATCCACTATTTGGATCATCCTGAAGACACTATTGAAAGTCATCGCTCTAGGACCTCTTCGAAGTATCTTAAAAATAGTCGAAGGCATTCAAGCATGACAGAGAAAAGGAGGTTGAAACCTCAGATAGTCAAGCTAAATAGGAGCAAAAGAAAGGGACGAGTTTTGTGTTTTTTTATGATTTAGTTTGGCATAGGTATAATGAGGATAGTTGGTCGAGTTCTAGTTGACAATCCAAGGCACGTTTTAGGAAGGAATTCTCTCTGTTAGGCATGGCGATATTTTTTTGTAATTCCAAGTAGGAGGAAGCATTGTTTTTGGAAAGTCGAGTAGTCTAGGAGACTGCCTAGACTAGGTTACATCCTTCTGTGGAAAAAGAGCAGCAACAGAGGGACTACGGGATATTTTGGATGCATAATGAAGGTATCACATGATGCCCTAGTCAAGGCCAAAAAATTTCAGATATGTGTGTTCATATTGCTATGGGGTAAAATGCACGGGATGAAAACTACCCTCGAAAGTCTTCCCGAGACTTTCGACAGACTGTAAGGTTATCTACAAAAGCTACTTGTTACACAAATGTTCATCTATCAGACATATATGGACAGGATATGGAGAAAGGATCACCTTTGGTTCTTTCTAGATTTTCTTGGGGATCTCCGTACGGTAAGAAGAACTCCTCCTAACTGGCTCGAAGACGATTCCTGCACAAAAGAACGAAGCAAACCAATCACATCATATACTTCTGACAATTAATGTAAGAATCCGTAACAAACATGTTTAAATGTATAACTTATCTACTCAACACAACAAGCATTAGAATGAACAAATAAATGCACAATATCACCGACACTTTGGAGTATGGAACACAATCGTAGTCCTATATTTAGAATAGAAGAGTGATTACAACAACCCTATTGTATCAGCCTTCCTTATCCCTTCTTCCTCTCTCTCTCTCCTTCTTTCAGCTAGCTCCTTCAAGAATATGACAGTATCACAACAGCACCATGTGCTATCCTTCTAAATGCTCTGACCCTTGTTGCAATGGCCCTCTCAATGCTTATATAGGAATCAAATTAGGGCTGCCCAACTCCACCTATAGTTCATTTGGGAAAAAACGATGAACCTGCCCTGTTTACAAGCTTTTTCCCATTTGCCTTCATTCTCGGAATAGAATTTCTCCAAATATCTTGATTTTTGGAGTTTCCCTTCTTTTCTTGCACAATTTTAGGGATTTAATATCTAGATATTTATTGGCAGATTCATTGGCATAACCTCTTTAACATCCGTTAAGTTCACTAATGCTCCCCCTGGTCTAACAACAAGAGTTAGTAGGTTGAATAACGCTCCTTTATGCTTGGTAGAAAGCTTTATAAAGCAGGTTGTCAGTGTACAGAGAGCGTTAGTGTGGATTCTGGGCCTGCAACTGTGGTCATTCATTTAGTCATCTTGTCTTTCTCCTCTGAGTTGATTAGGAGGTCAATTTGTCCTATAACAGATGCCCCCTAAACTATGAGATCAGAGTCAGAGACGATGGCCAAAATACTTTATGAAAATACTGTAGTTTGCTTTCAAAATCTTTGTAGAGAGAGAGAGAAGTTTCAGGCAGTAAGGAAAACCTGATACAACAAAAGTACATATATATAAATTGCTAAAATCATGTCCTGAGTCGGGCATTCCCATGCTCAGTAGCTATGTCAGAGTAACTTTCTCCTCAGAGATATAACAATGTTGGCCGCCAATATGGCGCGGGGTGGATCCAATGTCATAATAGATTATCTTGAAATGGATGTCTCCAAAGAACAATATTGCAGCTTGGGAGAGGAAACAAGGCTGAATGATGTAAGCCTCTACCCAAGGTCTTGATTCCCGCTTCACCGAACAACATAGATCGGTACATGTGATAAAATGAGTTGACGTCAAACATGCACGAAATCATCTGATTACCGGCCGATAATGGAGACTGTTAATAGATGCGAGGAAGGCCATCGATAATGGTGATGGTCTCCAAGATGCACAGTGCAAACTAGTGAGTGTGAAAGATTTTTTGTCGTCGAACACTTGTAGAATCGCTTAACTAGGAGCCAATAATGAAAATCCATGATCAAGCACAAGGTAACCTGCCACTAATGTTTGCAAGCACCAAGGAACTGAATGTGTTTCTGGGTTACCTTCCTAGATAGAGTGTTGAAGTCAATAGGAAGGAATCTGTTGAAAGGTAGGCAATGACGTGTCCTACATCAGTCGACGCGAAACCAGACAAGGATAATTTTTTTTTTTGAAGAATCTTTTGAGATTTTAGGTCTAAACAATGGAGGGCATGATGACAGGATATGTAGGGTCAGTTGATTGAGGAAACAAGTAGGGACCCTTGAACAATAGAAGGCATGACAATGGTTTTAACCAGACAACACTAGACTCATGAACACTACAGAGAGGCTATCAAAATGACAGTTTATCTGAGGGAGTGCCATGTTCAAGGGAACTTTTGCTGCCAAACCACACTTTCAAATACAGGATACAGTTGTATTTCCACTTTCCCTGTCTGATTTTTAATGAGTCTAGACGGGTCAACTCATCGATCTTTTCATGTTTAGAGAGTCTGAAAAGGATCGCAAAAATAATGACTCTTTGCCCTATCTGATTAGTTTAATGAGTCCAGACACGCAAACTTGTCAATGTTTTCATTTTTTAAGAGTCTGAAAAGTATCGTAAAAAGAACGACTCTATATCTTGTTTGTGTATTTTAAGAGTCCAGACTAGACAACTCGGGTATCTTTTCATTTTTATAGAGTCTGAAAAGATCGTAAAGAGAGACTCCATGGTGGTCCCTTTGTCATAGTTGTTAACCAGGTGCAACAAAAGGTTAATAGTATACTCAGATCGGTTACTTTTCCGTATTTAATCTATTGAACTCAGATAAAGAGAAACCTTTTTCCAATAGATGTCAACCTCATTTTGTTACGAGTACGAGGCGACGGACTAAACTCATTTTTTTTCATGACACTTTAACGAGCTCAGTAACAAAAACTCGGGATTTTTCATTTTTTTAACGAGCTTGAAAAAAGTACTGGAAAGAATTCTTGGGTCATCTTCAGCATGTTTAACGAGCAGCAAGACACAGCTCGGGATTTTTTCAGTTTAAAGAGCGAGAAAAAAAGTGCCTAAAAAGGATGCTCCGTTGGTCTTTTTCAGTTTATGAGCTAGAACAAGATCAAAAAAGAGGTGCTCAGAGTAGCATTTGCATATATTTAACGAGTGCAAATGATGAAAAACTTTGATATGGTTATTATTTTTTAAAGAGCGATAAAATATCATAAAAAGTTCTCTGATGATTGTGGTATATATGTTTAATGAGCCCTACTACAAAAAACTCGGAGATGTTTATATATTTTTTAAAGAGAAATAAAATGTCTCCAAAAGTGCTCTATCTATCATTGCATAGATTTAACGAGCGCAACGATAAAAGCTCTGGGATGTTTATATTTTTTAAAGAGCAATAAAATATCCCTAAAAGTGCTCTATCTAGGGTTGCATAGATTTAACAAGCGCAACGACAAAAGCTCGGGGATGTTTATATTTTTTAAATAACAATAAAATATCCCTAAAAGTGCTCTATAAAGACTTGCATGCAGCTTTTACTGCTTTTCATTCCTGAAAAATTTCATCAAAAGTAGTGAAAAAGCAGCAATTCCTATTATCTTGGTTCATGCATGATAAAAAATCATGTAGAATGGACTATTTCCTCTTTAATGATTTTCAAAAAATCATGTCTCTCAAAGTTATATAAAGAAATGATTTGAGCTTTCACATGCATCATTTTCACTAGTTTGAAGTTTGTGAGAGCTAGTTGGAGCTAAAGAGGAGTAGATATTCCGTGGACAATTGCAGGAGATCCGGGCAACCATTCAATGTGTCGTCAGTCCCAGGTGAGAGCTAAAACCTTGCTCTATGCTTTATTAAACCTATTTTTATCAGTTTGTGGGTGGAAATTTGTAGATCTGAGGTGCCCTAGAGCCATGTTTGTGCACTAACACCCTCCAGCTAGCCAGTAGGGAGCGTTAAACACTCTGTACGAGCCATTGGAGGGCGTTAATCCTCCTTGTGAAGCACTGGGAGGGGCATTAGGGCAGTAGGGCGCATTTGAAACCCTCATGGATGGATTCCTTAAGTGATTTTTCCTCATTTTAACTGCTTTAGGATTATTTTGTGTAGGTTTCAAGCTGAAATGACTCACCTATGGAGAGAACGGGCCCATGAAAATGAGGAATTGCTGATGCGAAACGATCTAGCTTGCATACTTGCATTGCGCCGCTATGGTTTGTTGAAGTATGGAAGGCTAGAGCTAATGAAAGGATGGGAGGAGTTATTGAGATGGATCATATAGCGCTAGGATGAACACGAGCAAGTGTTTAGGATTGGAGATCAGGAGCTGACAATTGACCGGGATGACATTTACTTTTTGACTGGTTTGTCGTGTCGTGGGGCACAAGCAAACCTCACTGGTGGCAGGTCAGATCCAAGATCTAATTCAGAGCCAGTTCAGATCTATTGTATCCTTGGGAGTGGATTAGTTAGAAACATAGTCCTCGGTCTATGAGGGCAGTTTTATGGTTGATTGTGTGATTAGCAAGATAGAAAAGTCCCCACGTAGTGACAAAGGCCCAACTTTTGCTTGCCATTTACTGTGTCTAGCCCCATATGTTCAACTAGTGTGAAGGAGTGCTTCGCCAGTTGAAGGCAGAATTGACAGCATGCAAGACCTGTACCTAACACAGTTTTGGGTATGGTACTATCATGGTCTCATTTTTCCTTGAGAGGGTACCTGTCATGCGCCCACGAGTGAGATTAGTTCCCTTTGATCCAAGGGAGCTGAGGTAGGGTCGCTGGTCATAACTTGATCCTTGCACAAGAGGAGGACCACTCCAGCACTTCTTTGACGAAGACTTCTTCTAGTGGCTTCGCAGCCGGATTGTGATTGTTGATGACTATGCCTATGAAGGCATGGACTTTACCGGTGACCCAGACTTGATGCTATTGCCCAGGACCAACTGGGGTCCTCAAGGTGAGAATAATTTGTGATATTACTTAAGTATTTTTGTACTTTTGAATGTATATGTAATGTTTTTTAATGATGAGATAAGAACTGACTTGAAACTTTTATGCTTAACACAGATGTGGCGCTAGTACGACCTGCGGGCGAACCTCGCTATGTGTGACGAGGTGGCCAACTACATGCTGGAGGGGGCGATGCCGACAGTCTCCGCGAGGTTCTGAGGAACCTAGAGGGTTTGACTATGGGTGTCCCCCCCCTTCCTATGAGGGAGATTCCCGCTCATATGCAGCGACACACCGTTGGTGTACCTGAGCGGTTTTTGGTTCCTCTTCGGAGGGTAGCTAGAGTTGTTTTAGCTTTTCTGGAGCAATAGGCTCATTTTAGCAGGTGTTTTGGCATAGCCATATGAGTGTTTGTAGCTGGGCTTTGAGCCATTTTGTACTTAAATCATCCAATTTTTGGAATATTTTGATGTAAAAAACTTGATTTCGATCTATATATATACAAATATTTTTGGTATTTTGGTGGTGTAAATGTGTTTTAAAATGTTTTTTGTGACAAATTTTTAACTTTAGTAAGTGATTTTACTTCTCATGCATGCTGCTATAACAAATGAGACAAATGCAATCTAATACATAGTTAGCTAATGAATTAGTGACAATACTTAATTCTCGAGGAACATGCTCATATGTGATTATATCAAATTGGCATTCCAAGAGGCGTACCCTTAGATAGTTACGTAAGAAGGCTGGATTACAGACATGATAATGGTTTTTCAATTGCATAACGACTAGTTGAGAGTCTAACCTGACCACCAGATTGGAGATGCCACTTGATGATGCTTCCGTGAGAAGTGAAACGATAGACATGTACTTGGCAATATTGTTGGTGGCAGTACCAAGGAAGACCCCCCCCCCCCCCCCCCCCCCCGGAGCAAAATAGTTTCGACTCGGGTGTATAGATGACCCAAGTAGTTGATGCAATGTGCCATGTGTGACGACTTGCACCATCCACGTATCCTACGTATGCTAGGGGCAACGACAACATCTACATTGCGAGCAGAATGCATGAGACAAGTACTTCGCTAAATAACAAAACAATCCAATCACATCATAAAAGGTAAGCAAAACTTACGAATACATAAAATTACAAAGCACCTGCCCAGCATGACACTAGGTAGAATACTTTTTCAGATAGAGCCCGTATGTGGGCTCCTTGAGTGGGATTCTATCCCAGTCGTCTAGTTCATATGCCCCCAAGGGGAGGACTTTCATTATGACATAGAGACCTAGCCAAATGGGTCGAAGCGTGCATTCCTCTAAGAGATTATCTTTTGGATGATAGAGTGATACGAAATCAGCCTCTTGGAAAGAAGAAAACCTAACCGCTTGTGCAAATTGGGTTTGCACCCGCTCCTTGTGAGCTGTGAGTGCTAAATCGGCAGCTCGATGGGTTTTTTCCAGTTGTTTGAGGTATAGTAGGCATTCTTCTTTAGCCGTGGGGCTAGGCATGGGTTCAACGGTTATTTCGAGGGAAGGAATTGGCCACCCATTCCATTTTTCCTCGTTGTAAAGTTGGATCTCATGCACGAAAAACGACGAGTTAAAGTTAGGCATTTCCTTGTGAGACCAAAAAAATTCATCATGGAATTCCTCATGTAGGCAGGTGGAGCTTGCAATTTCCTCAGGAATGCAATCTGCTCGCATTTGGGTGTCTTCCATGGTGCCTGTCGTGACTGAAATATCTATGGGCATTGACCTGGAAGTGTCATCCATATTTTCTTCCAACCCATAAGTTTGGATGCTTATGTAGGGTGGGGAAATGATTTCATTTATGTCAGAGGACAGGGCTTTTGAGGCATCATGTCCGAATCAGATGTCGGACCCCAAATATGCCAATCCTCCCAATGTTGCTTTCCAAAACTCATGATTTCTCTAACGGCTTCATCCGTTGAGGGGAGTCGATCGCATGGATCTAAAGGAAGAGCAGTTATGGGAAGGGTGGTGGTACCATCGACGATAACCAACATGACCGGAGATGTGGATGCAGACTTAATGCCTTGGTAGGCCGATTCAGCTGGTGACAGCAGCATCTGGTCTTCGAATGTGTCAAGGTCTGAAGGCGTCGCTGGTATCGGTTAGTTCATGAGGAAATGATGAAAGCATATTGACCGATTGTGGAACCTGTGGTAGCTGAAGAGGAAAACAACCCATCAGGGAGGAAGCCTTCAACAGACCAGTACCTATCCTGACAAAACTGTCAGTTACACCTCCTACTAGGGGTATCAAGCCACTTGGTAATGGTGAATAATCAGAGGTGCAGAAAGACAATTGATCCACTGTAATGACCTTTCCATCCAATGGAAATAGGATGATACGAAATATAGTGGATACGACGGCCGTCATGGCATATGTCCAACTGCGACATAGCAATAGATTATAGTCGATTTTCTTGTCTACAACTTCTACATCCACCGTTATCATTTTCCCAGCCAAAGTGATGGGAAAACTGGCTAAGTATTCTTTTGGGACAAAGGTGTGGCCGTCGAAAGCTTTAAGGGAGTTCGACGATGGGGAGAGGGTTGGGGAACCCAAGGCGAGCCAACATGAAGCCGACATGATGCAGGTTGAAGCACCTTTGTCGATGACAGTTCGGTGTATACCTTTACCTTTCGAAGTGATATGCACCTGAAATGAAATTTGGTGGGAAAGGGGAGCTTTACACTTGTCCATGTCGAAAATAGTAAGCATGGAATTCGCAGGGTCAATACCCCCGATAGCCGAAAGCAAATCTTTCCTTTGGCTGGGGCATGTTTGTAATACTTCAAGCACCGACATGGCCGACGAAACTTGCGCCAAATCCTCTACGATGTTGTAGTGTTGGGCGGCACGTGCAGATGTGTTGTGCATTGTGCGTCGAAGTGCCCCCTTAGGGGGTCGAATTACAAAGTCCTCAACTGGCCTTTCGATTCGCAAATCGTTGGGCGGCGATGGGTTTTGACCTGCGGATGGTTCTGCTATCAGAGCGACAGGAGCTTCATAATATTTGGCTCTTGTGGTTAGTTCTACCATTTCAAATGTGTAAACGGTAGAACTTCCTTCACCAGCTGAAGGGTGTTGTGAACCGTCGCTAACCCCTAACGTGGGTTGCGGTTGGTTGGCAACAAGATGTTGCTGCTGTTGATTAAGAAAAGGATTTCTAAGGACCGCAGGTGTCTTACCAGAATCTTTCTTGGCAAGGTAATCCATGCATTCTTGAAGACGCAAACAACGCTAGGTTACGTGATCTTCAAGACATATTTTGCACGAATAGTTGGTGCCTTTATCCTTTTCTGCATCAGTAGGCACAGTGGCCTTCTGTTTCAGGTTGGGCTGCTTAGATGACTGCTCCTCACAAGGAGCGGTCTTGTTCTGTTTCTTCTTGTTCTTTCCATTGGATTTCTGTGTATACTGCACAGAGTTAACCGCAGTGGCAGGAAGAGTAGTCACTTTGGTAAAGGGGTCCACTGCTAGCTTGGAAATGGACCCACTGAGTTGTTTTACAGCGACCCCAGAGGTTGCACTGACGATGTCGTTGACATGCGCTCTAGGGCACTGAGTGGTGGGAGGATTGGGGTTACCAGGAGCATAGGGGATAATGTCGTAGAGAGTTCCAGACTATGAATAAATCAAATCTAAGTGTTGGGCATGACATATGGATTGGTCCTCTGTGACTGCACCACCTAAAACGACATCTCTATCGATTTTTGGGAGCAACGACTTACAAAACTAGTCTGTTAAGAGAAAATCAGGGATGGGAGCTTTGACTAACCTCCGCCTACATCTCCATTCATGGATATGATCGGAGATGTGGGTGGCGGTATCCTAATGAAACGAAGTAAGGATCTCTATCCCTATCTCATAACAGATAGGTAACTGAAAGTGCTTTAGGAACTCCATTGTTAAAGCATCAAAGGTATTCATTGACGCGCATCGTAACTCAATATACCACTTTGCAGCATTGCCAATGAGGGTGCAGGGAAAAAGATGCAATTGGACACTGTCATCCACCATCGAGTTAGAAACACACCATAGACGGTAGGTGGTGACATGAGTGCCCAGATCCTCCCCTTGTTTTCCGTCGAACTTAGGAATATTCGCTGGTATTTTATGCAGGATCTGTGGCCATTGTAGGTTGTGGTAGATGGGGTCGTTTGTCAACTTGTATAAGTTGGGGATATCCAATGTTGCCAAAAAAGGAAAATTGTTGGGTGCCCCTAACTCGGACCATGGTGATGATGGATGACCTAAGGAGATCTGCGCTCCTCCCATCGTTTGGTTCCCCATGGTGTACATGGGCTGCGTGGTGAAGCAGTTGCTTTGCGGTACAGTGTTGTAAAGTGGATTCCCATGAGGATTTTGATACTTGGGTATGAAGTTGCCCCCAGTATAAGCGGTTCCCCCTTGTCTCATCTGATTTTGTGAGTAGGGTGCCCCCATGGATTGGGTGGGGATCCCTTGTGGATTCCCAATTGACACAGAACTAACCATATGGCTTTGATTGATAGAGGGTACACTCAAGTCAATCAGCAAATGTCCATGCATGCCTGAGAATGGCGGGGGAACTATGAGATTCCCCACCGGCATGTGCATACTGGGAACCACCCTAGATATCTGAATCTAGGGGTTAGAACCATACATTGGTGGCTAACCTTGGTGTTGGTAAACTGGAACCGCGCCCATAGTGCCACAATGAGTGTTATATGGAGCACTATATGTGGCACTAGTCGAAGGTATGCTTTGGCGCACCATAGGAGTGGGACCTGGCATCTGTTGGGTTCCACTTATAGAGGGTATTATGTGAGTTGCAGTACCTGGGACGAACGAGATTGCGGGGTTCCACATTACCGGTGTTGTGATGACTGTCGACTGGGGAAGTGGTAGAGGACTCAGAGTGTCTCTATAATTCCACAACCCTTGAGGTGTCGACTGAATAGATGGGAGAGTTCCTCCCATTGAAGAGTGAAGTACAGGTACCACGAGAGCAATGATAGGTTCTGACAAATCTGTAAGAGAAGTGTTAAAATGAGGAAGAAATCCTTCCGTGAAGAAATTCTCTGGCAAACTAGAATCGTCGGTCATCCAGACAGATCCCGTGTGTGATTTAGGAGACCGATTCCTCGAATATGAGGAATCAGAGTTAGTGGATCTCGGCAGATCCTCCATAATGAGTGGAGGATGTCCTAACAACCATCTGGATTGAAGATGAGGTCCGGATGTAGCCACAATGACTGGTAAGTTTTATCAGATAAATTTTAAGGTGATATTTTTTAAGTCTTAAAAACAATAGAACTCAGGTACCTAAAAAGAAAAAATACACTAAATATGTCAAGCAGCAAACAGAGGGAAATTACCTTGTCTAATAAACACCAATTACTGGAGATGAAACCCAGTTTCTCAATGAGTAACAGAGAACGATGGCCAAATGTACAATTACAGTTACTTTTGCGCTTCATCCAAACCTCAGATTGAGGGGCCAAGTACTCTCGTGAAGACGAGCACCCTCCCAAAAACTGAAGATAAAGTAGGTCTGTCCATTTGAGGTACCAGGAAAACCCGTCCCAGTCACCTTAGGTAAGTACCTAGAAGTATTGGCCACTAGAGATACCTCAAATCATAGACATTACCATGGGGGACATAGTCATAGAGAGCACACTATGTGGGCAGGATACTTGAGTCCTCGACTCAGTTCCGAAATCCCTAAAGGGACCCCCGATACACAGAATGCCCAAAGGAGTTGTAAAACAAGGCGGGCTACCTTTGATTATAGTCCGATGTTGTCTCGTATTTCACTCCATTGTGAGTGGAGTGGTCTTGGTAATATGAGTGCATAAGGATTTTTCACTTGTTAACGACACTAGTTTGATTTTCAACCTTAGGTAGTTGACTCACTCTCTTATCCCAAGGTCCTAATCTATCTAATGTTGGTTTGCTCAAAAAAGAGTAACTGATTGATTTTAGTGTAAATTTTAGTGTACTTGCTTATTTGTCTTCGAAGGGGGTGTTGACGTATGAATATGATGAGACTCTCGACTCAATAAACCATGCAGAACAATGCTTTGAAAAAAAATTCAATTTCTTATGCAAACAAGTCTTATTCTACACATGTATTATTTCACATATTCATGGATTCGTCAGTGCATCTAAAGCCATTCAACACTTTGCATAACCGAAAGTTTCTTTTCTCAATATTCCCTAACAACTATTGAACCAAAACAAAGTAGCCTACAACTATTTCAACAGAAGGAGATGTACAGTTTATCAGCTTTTCTTTCAACAAAAATTTCTTTTATGAGAGAAAAACTAAAACATTTTCTTAAAAAATAAATTTTAAGACACCAAATTTGTTAGCATGATACTGTTGTAGATCTTACTTTAGCCCCTGAGACAAGTTTCCCCCCTTTTGGTCCACAAAATCTCTTGAAAAACATGGAAATGGGAGACTAACGCTCTGTTTGTGTGTAAACAGAGCTTTAGTTTGGCCACTAACGCTCCCTGTGCACAGTCAAAGAGCTTTATAAAGCTCTGTGTAGACTAGAAACCTGCGTTAGTGAGGGAAATAGCTCAAAAAGTGGGCTTTTGGGATCAGTTTCTGAAGAGAATGCAACTTTGCAGGATGCAACAAGTTAGATGGTGGATCAGAGAAGGATATGAAGAAGCGGGAAGCTCATAGAAGAGAGAAGAGATCTGAGAGGAGTCCGGGTAATCAGGAACTAAATGTATACGTAGCAGAGTCGCCAATTTTGCTATGGGGTAAAATGCATGGGATTAAAAATACCCTCGAAAGTCTTCCCAGGACTTCCGACAGACCATAAGGTTATCTGCAAAAGCTACCTATTACACACATGTTCATCTATCAGACATATATTGACAGGATATGGAGAAAGGATCACCTTTGGTTCTTTCTAGATTCGCTTGGGGATCTCCGTGCGGTAAGAAGAACTCCTCCTAACCAGCTCCAAGATGATTCCTGCACAAAAGAATGAAGCAAACCAATCACAGCATATACTTCTGACAATTAATGTAAGAATCTGTAACAAACATGTATAAATGTATAACTTATCTACTCAACACAACAAGCATAAGAATGAACAAATAAATGCACAATATCACCGACACTTTGGAGTAGGGAACATAACCGCAGTCCTATATTTAGAATAGAAGAGTGATTACAACAACCTTGTTGTATCAGCCTTCCTCATCCCTTCTTCCTCTCTCTCTCTCTCCTTCTTTCAGCTAGCTCCTTCAAGAATATGACAGTATCACAATAGCACCATGTGCTATCCTTCTAAATGCTCTTACCCTTGTTGCAATGGCCCTCTCGTTGCTTATATAGCAATCGAATTAGGGCTGCCCAACTCCACCTATAGTTCATTTGGTCAAAAACCATGAACCTTCCCTGTTTACAAGCTTTTTCCCATTTGCCTTCATTCTCGGAATAGAATTTCTCCAAATATCTTGATTTTTGGTGTTTCCCTGCTTTTCTTGCACAATTTTAGGGATTTAATATCTAGATATTTATTGGCAGATTTGTTGGAATAACCTCTTGAACATCCCTTAAGTTCACTAATGCTCCCCCTAACAACAAGAGTTAGCAGGTTGACTAACGCTCCTTTATGCTTGGTAGAAAGCTTTATAAAGCAGGTTGTCAGTGTACAGAGAGCGTTAGTGTGGATTATGGGCCTGCAACTATGGCCATTCATTCATTCATCTTGTCTTTCTCCTCTGAGTTGATTAAGAGGTCAATTTGTCCTATAACACATATCTAAATATTTCATAGGTTTAGTTGGATATCCTTAAGAGGAGAAGAGTGCAGGTTGGAGGTCCTATTTTAGGACAGAATTGAAGGTCATCTTGAGGTTGTTGGAGGGTAGAAAGTAGGTGATTTTGGGATCCCTAAGTTTAGAACTTGAAGGACTATAGGTCTACTAGGAGAGGTAGATTTGAAGAGAGCTTCAAAGACTGATCTTGGAACAACAAAAGGAAGGAGAGAAGTGGAGCTCACATAACTGAAGATAAGGAAGAATTTGAGAAAAAGAAGATGAAAGGTGAAGATACTAAGGATCTATACTATTAAAGGAAGCTCCATCTCTATCAGATTCATTTGCAATTTGTATTTCTTTTGTTATAAAAGTAGAAATTAGATTAAGCATGCATAGTTGCATTCTCTAGAGGAAGTCTTGGTTTTTGTGAATCATGGAATCATATAAGGAAGCATATGATAGTAGAATATTTAGAGTCTACCTAATTAATTTTTCTTTGGAAGAAAACATCTAGTTGGGAAGAATGAGTAGATTGGGACCATCCTACACATCATAGTTCATCCAAGCATCTTCTGACGTTATGTTAGAGGCATTCATTTTGCAAGAAGGTTCACCAAGGTCCTCCAATAAGGACCATCGTTTAGGGAAGTTTATTTTAGAAGAAGCATTATGACATAACTAGTATATTCTACTTAATATGTAAACAATAGTCTTGAAGAATGAAGGGATGTAGATGGTTAATTTTCATATGAAACACATAATTTAATTCTTTCTCCTATTGAAGAAGAAATCTTATCTTCGACAAAGTTAGAAGAAAGCTCATTCAAAGGAAGGAAAACTAGATGGTTATATAGAAGAAAAGGTATGCATGTCTTTAGTAAATCATCTCTAGAAGGTAGAATTCATTTCTACAAGAATCTTGCAAGAGGAGTTGGTCATAAGAATGTTCTTAGAAGTCTCTCATATGGTTAATTGATATTTGGAAAAAGTTTGGTATTCTTTGGAATGGGTAAAGGTTAAGACAAGGTTAAGACTCTTCCATAAGATGGCATGACTTAGATATGATGATATTGATCAACATCAAATATGGTCTCCTGAATAAAGAAAGAATATTTTATAATGACAACTCCAAGTAAGAAGATATTGCAACTTGTTGATTAGTTCTTTCCATGGGCACTTTTGATTAAAGTTGAAAGCATGGAGAAGGATTCTTTTACATAATGGAGAGAGACCATACGGAAGGATGTTGATATCAAAGGAAACAAGTAAGAATAATATGATATCCTCATAGAAGGCCATCTTGTTGAGGTAATTATGATATTAATGTTTTTGTATTGGTTATCTAGTTTGTTTATGGTTTTTCTACCTTAAATTATGTTGTAGAAATGCATGATGGCAGTTGAAGCAAGTGTATCTACAACTATTTTTTTAACTCAGCTCATTGAATACATGGATTGAGTGGATGGATTTGGTAATACTTGGAGGATTATGTGGTCAATATGTCTACATAATATTGGGATTGAAAGGTATTAGTACAAAAGGATAGCCTGATGTTCATGTTTTGATGATAATGAAGATCACTTTCATGATTAGAGGGAGATATGACTAAGCTTTATTTTAATTGTCTCAATATAATGCCTTTGTTGATGATGACTAGAAGAAAGTGATATGAAAGGTTGATGACTCGAACCCTGTCACAAATTTAAGAAAAGGTTTGGATCCATTACATCTAGAAAGATAAAACCTCAATATGATGAGATGCAAATGGGAGGAAGATCCATGCTACTACTTGAATATATCCATGAAGAACTAGTAGATGAAAACACGTGGTTATTGTTATATGGAAAATTCACTTATGTAGACAAAATGAACTCCCTAGATCTAGTGGCCTAATCTAGGACAACAGAGGGAAAAAAATATCTATGTTTTCCTTAGAGAGATTAGAATACGAAAAAGATACCTACCTAGAATATGTAGCAAGTCTTTCTCTCCTCCTTGCTTGTAAGCTCCAACTCTAGCTCCAAGTGTTATAATTAGAACCTACAAAAATGACTAAAACAAGAAAGGGAACTACAATATCCACATAGCATAATCTAATGTCTCTAATCAATGAGTCAACATTGCATTGAAATACATAAGCATCAACATGACACAAGTATAGGAAAATGGAGTGATTTTTGTATTAATAAATAAAGGAGAGAGTTAAAACCATATATAGAATTTGACTTTGTAGATGTCTCCCTAATTTTCTTGTCCTTCCTTTCCACAAAGAAAACCTTCACACTCAACCCTAATGAAAAAATGGATGATGATTCCTTAAGCTCAAAGTAGCAGCATGAGGGAACTAGCAATCTCCAAAATCCAACCCAGACACTATGGGAGGCGGTAAATGTATAGGGTGAAAGTGGTAGTTTAGGATTTACTAATCTAGGATTGAGATCCACATATGAGAGAAGATAAGCTCTAGGGATAAGATATAATGTAACCACTAGAGTAAGATCATATAGGAATTTGAGATCTCTATCCCTAGTAAATGGTTAAAACCACCTTAAAAGCTTTTGGAAGGAGAAGATTCGAAAATATTTTTTTAATTTTCTTGAAATTCTAGAATCAATGCACCTGCAGAGTAGAGCAACCTATGCTAATCAACGCATATGCTCTAGTATGCAGCTTGCAACCATTTCAGGTGGATAGGCATGCAGAGTGTGTTGGGGATAAAAATAAGGTTTTAGAGCATAAAGACCTAGAAATTCGAACTTTTTGGAGAAGTGATGCTTAGGGCTTTGCAAAGGGATAATGAAAAAGTATTCAAGGTTGTTGATTGATCCAGTTTTTAGGCCTTTAGAGAAGATGTGACAAAATGACCTATAACAAATTTCCCCCTAAAGTAAAATGTCAGAAGAAGTGGCTAAGGAATGAAGTGCTTTACCTTGTGATGAGTCTAGATAAAGAAAAAATTAGGTCAATATCATCATTTTTATAATATATGTTATCATCATGATATCATTGTTGAGAGAGGCATACCCATGCTCAACATATAAGTGAATAACACATGTACAATGAAAAATAAGTCATGTTCATTGATTACAGAGTGTGGACCATTCTTTGAGGATTTTCTAAATGATCATAGCCATCATACTTTGTAATCTTATATCAATCCTGAAATCGCATCCTAGATGGATGGAACTAGATTTGGGGTATTCTACCTCGTTACTCAATATTATGAGTCTAACCATGTAAATAAATTATCTGGAGTTGAACATGGTAGACACCATCTAATTACCATCCAATGATGTAAGTCATTAAAAAATGAGAAAGGAGCCACCGATCATGATAATGGCTCTCAAGGTACCATAGTGCAATCTATGTGGTGTGAATGAATGAGTTGAAGTTGAACACCACATAGAATCTTCTGGTAGAAGGCCAATGATGAGATCTTGTTTCTGAGAGCGAGGAAACATGTCATTGATGTATGCAATCTCCAAGGTACAAAGGGAGTTTCTAAGTCAAATTCTTGGATAATGAGCTGATGTCGATAGGAAGTGACCCATCGTAGGAGGGTCTTGATGTATCCTTGATCAACAACACGAAATAGGTATCAAGATTTGAGATAGAATAGTGCTTACATACATTTGGTTCAAGAATGAAAAACATGAATGAAGGCTTAAGAGTATTGTAGCAAGTAGCAACTGAGGGACTTCTCTTGAACATATCAGTGACACTTTATGGAGTTGACAACATTGACCCAAAACTGATTATGGAGGATTTGTATATGGTGTGATTAATCAAAGAGGCAGGTAGATTTCTCAACCCAATAGTCATGGAGATGAAGTGAAATAGTGTCATGTTCAAGAGAGACTCATTGCCATTAATAGGTTAAGTACCCTATTTTCCCAATTTCCCCAACCATTTTTGGTTAGTACCTCTTTATTTTTGACAATATCGAGGAGGATAACATGTGCTTGATATATAATTTCATCCTTTGGATGAATCCTTCTAAGCATATTTAATTAACCTTGAGAAGGAGTGGTTCGATCCCGTCATGTTCTATGAATCCAACGTTATCTGATGATTTTACGAGTCCAACGAAGGTATAACTCGACTTCTTTTTCTCATTTAGAGAGTTTGAAAAATAGGTGAAAAAGAAAACTCGAAAAGTTCATTTGTCGTAAATTTATTCTCATGAGTCTTAAAAGGTAGAAAATGATACTCAAGAGAACCTTTTAGTCATGTTTGACTAAAGTATTCCTTTTTCATAAATATTCTATCATAGTCCAGTAAAGGGTTAAACTTATACTCGAAAGATGTCTTTTCATTTACTTTAACGAGTTCGAAAAGACAAATGCTCAACAACATTTTCATGTTTCGGGAGTCTACAAAGAGCTAAAAGGGGACTCCATGGGTTCCTTTTTCATAAGTTTATAGAGCCTGAAAAAGTGATACAAGTGTGCTCTTTCATCAAAATGACCTGTATTGAACTGAAAATTTATATCAAATCCTTCAATTAGCCTTTAACCTGCTCAAAACACCACAAAAGATTAAAAATATATGTCATATGGTAAAATTAGGTAAAAAATATTAAAAATATATTGAAATAACAATCAAATTGACCATAAATAAGAAAAAGTAAAAAAAAAATTACCATTTTTCATTTTACCTATTGTGAGTGAGTTCTAGGTCAATTTTACCCTCAAACTTCAACAAGTTATTGTAGCCAATCTAGTGAACCATTTCCAGTTCCGCCAGTTCTAGATAGGAGAATTTTCCTTTCTCTTTCTTTTCACAGTTTCCATTTTTCATTTCATGCAAATTTTTTGCAAGTTCCGAGTATTTTAGGGTCTAAATTTTCACCCAAGGCCCATCACACCCTCTCTATATCGAAAAGTGTGTTGGGTCTTCCTGATTCACACTAGGAAGAGTGGCCCAACATACCTACCAAGAAGGAAAAATGCACTAGGACGCTCTGTCTACTAAAGGGCAGGTGCGATGGGCACAGTTGAAGAAAAATTTTAATGTTTTTGAGATAGATTTCTCTCAATTTTTTTTCACAAGATTGATTCTAATTGTTTTTCTTGTGATTTTGCATATATTCGCTGGAGAAAAAATGGTTCTAAGTTGTGGAGAAAGAGAGCATAAGTCTTAATATTTGGATGTTGCCAATGACCCGACAACAATACAAGCCTTAAGGAATTGTGCACTCTGTAAGTTCTTATGGATTCCAAGCATGAGATCTCTACATGAGTTATTAGAATATTTGGTTGGGGCATGGGATATTCAGGGACAATGCTTCAGGATCAGAGCACATACTGTCACAATAGAGATAGAATATATATATTTTTTGACAAGTTTGTCTCAGAGAGGAGCTCCTATCCCATTATCTGGTAGGACAAGGGGTGGTGAAACTGTCAAGGATTACATATTTGTGCAATATAGACCCCATTCTCAACCAACAAAGGACAAAAACATAGAGATTAAGGATGTGATTTGACTACCCCTCAAGATGATCCTTTTCATCATCACTCGGTTGGTTGGAAGTGTCTCATTACATTTGGCTACCAAGTCCCAAATGCAATATGCATTGGAATGCAAAGAACCTACGTTGTTTAACTAGAGTGAGGGGGTGTTGGAAAATTTGAAGGAATATCTCAATAGAGGAAAGGATGGACGATTGAAGAAATTTGGAAATGGTTCTATTATTATAACATTTTCTCTAGAGAGGATACCACTACTTTGTCCTCAGCACATTTCGCTCGAGCTTCCAGGTCCTAGGGTTCCATGGATGAGGAAATGGGTAGACCTTATATCTCATCACGTGGTTGCATTTGTGATGAGTTTCACTCCCACTTTCTTTTGATGGTTACAGATGCAGCTCATTATGATCAAGGACTATCAATATGTCGAGGTTGATTTCTGAGGAGACCCAGACCTTGTTTTACCTAAAGGAAAGCAATGGAGTGATATAGGTAAAACAATGTCATTTTGAATGTTTTTTAATTTTTTGGATTTTGTAAATTTTTTGTTTTTTTAATATATTAGATACTAACTATTGGCTTTACACGCAAATATTGTACCAGTTGGTGGGCTCCGGTATTGCAGCAATAATGCTGCAACTCTTGGGACTCCCTTCTTTACTTTTATCAACCCGGTAGTTCGTAACAAACTTGGAAGCGACGGTGTTGTATGCACAAGTACTAGCTCTTGCCACAGCTGTCACTTGGTCAGCTGGCACAAGTCCGCTAGGGGCTTAAGCCAACTTCTATGAGCTCTTAGAAGAATCTTTTTACCTAATGGACGAAAGCTGACTCAAAGGAAGCTAATCTACTTGCGGAAAGAAACTGAAAGCCAAAAAGTAACATAAACCCTAGCAAACCCTAATTCTACCAGCTAGTCCTACTGATGCAGAGGAGAGGATGAAAACTATTGAAAGAGATGCCATTACTTCTATGAAGGTAAAATGCACATTCCTATGCTATCTCTATCTGAAGAACACATCTTTTTGTATTTTTGAATAAGTTATCAGAATTATCATACATGTGCTTTTAACTGGCTTTTTACTGTGCAGGGGTGGATCAAGGAAGGGGAATGCTTGGAAAAGGTTGGGAAGGCTCAGAGAGGGTCTAAGTAGTCCCTAACACCCTTCCGAAGAGTTTCACAAAGTTTGGCTATCCAGCAACCTCACTTGTGAGCTTCTACAGGAACTCTGCAAGGGTTCTATAGGATGTTTCAGGGGTTTCTACAGGATGTTCAGAAATTTCTACAGGATGTTCTAAAATTGGATTTTGGAGGATGGGTGAGTGAAAGAGGATGCATGAATGGATAGGGAGGTAGGGTAGGGGTCTGAGATGACCTAGTGACTGATGGATGAAGTGATGAGAGGGTGTGGAAAACTAACTTGACTTAAAGAAGGCTAAGGTAATGGAAGAGCAAGAAGGTAGGGTTACGTGGGCAGAAGAATAGTTGTGAGACGAGGAAGCTAACTAGGAGATGGAGCAGCTGGCCTGGATGAAGCTTAGGTGGATGAGAGAAAGATGGATATGCCCTGCATGGTGTGTACTTAACCAAATCAACCAAGTCCTGCACATAATCACAATATCAGCTAATCTATTCCTAACTGTCAACGAAACAAATGAACAGCAACTTTATTTCTTAAAGAGAACCATGTACAACACTTAATCAAAGAAACATCTAAAAAGGTCTGAACGCATGACTAACTTCCACAAATGAAGACATTACACCAAAGATTTCATGGTCAAGCAAACTAGTGTTTTTGTTGGGCAGCACTGTTTCTGCAATTCCAGCCCCTGATCCAATAAGGAAGAGGTGAAACTGAGAGTGCAGGCAACCCTTTTTCTGGAGCTTTATCAATTATTATCCTATCAATATATTATACACATCTGAAGCAATTCTATTCCTCAACAATGACCTATTTAACCAACACAACTAAATCTTGCTCAACAAAACCACGTTTCAAATGCATAAGAGGAAAATCACAGTGCTGAAAGGAAAGATAACAATACAAAGAAGGAGGCCCTAGGCTCTTAGGTTGGGCCCAACCCCGAGAGCTATGGCTCCTATAAAAAACTCAGAGCTGATATCAAATCTGACTGCTTCCCATTATAAAAAAATAACCATAAGTCAAGAGTTATGCCAACAATGGCCACAAAAGAACAAAACAGAGCTAGCAGCACTGTAGTGCAAAATGTGCAAGATTTTTTCAAAAGTCCTTTTCGAAGGCTAAGGCCTTAACATTTATACACCATGAGGCCCTAGCTGGCCTCCTAAATCTATGGGACTTGGCTGCCCAAACTGTGAGTGAACAACTCCTTCCAAGAAATCTGTTTGGCTACCTTCTAGATCCGGTTTTGGTGGCCTTTGGAGCTCGGTGTTGGGGGTGAAGATCCCGAGGGAGGCTATTTAATGCCATAGACAACCCCCCTACGAATCCTCAACCCAAGCTTGGCTGTCTCCTAGCCCATGTCTGCTCGGTTTTGCTCCAACATGTGTCAAAAAATCCTGAAATGAGCACTTGTTAGCCACCTAGGAATAGTGACTACGCTTATTCGTACAAATGACATAAACATACTAAAAATAATGCATAAGTTATGAAAAATGAAGGATTGAACAAGGGTAGTTAGGCCAAATGAGCCCAAAATGTTACCAAATTTGGGGCTCATCATCACCCCCCTGCTAAAATGATTGCTCATCCCTAAGCAACTAGTCCAGCTCCTCGTCCTTCATTGCTTTAACCGCCACTCTCACATCCCAGGCTTTTGAAGTAGTATCCTCCTCACTATCATGGAACCCGACCTTCTTTTCCACCTCTTCCCGCTGCTTATGCTCTTCTTTTTCTGTGCTTCCTTCTACCAATCCCAAAAGCAAAGGTGGGCTTAGCTTGAGGCCGATCCAGCTGGCCTGGAAGTTCTGAATGGACTTCTTGTAGAGAGGTACCCGTAGTAGGCCCTCCCTCATTCTAGTTGGAGTGTGATACTCCCTGATTTTGAGGTTGTGGGACAATGTGTTCCACCTTCGGGTGCAAGCATGAACACAATTGTCCCCTAATAATCGCTCCATATCCTCGAAATGTGCTATAGCCTGAGCCTGCTGAACCATGTATTTTAGTAAAGCCTGAGGGTTGGTTGCTAGGTGTTGGTGGGTGGATATCAATGCAGTGGGGTCCCCTGGCTTTGCTCTAATTAACAATGGTTCATGTAACTCTCGGTTCATAACATCTTTGACCTCTGTCGCTCTCTTTTCTTCGTGGTTCAACCATGAGGTAAATGCCATCAGCTGCATATCTCCCACGACTATGTTAGGGTCCCATGAAGTTATGTTAGGAAGGGCCAAATTATGGAGGTAGAACTCTGATAGCTTGGCCTTGTCCTCTGTAGAGCTGCTATTGCATAAATCTGTGAACTGCTGGGGGTTTTGGATCTGGGAGATACCCCTCTGTGCTAATGCATTAATTTGGAATTGCAACCACTAGTCTCGTAGGTATAGGCCATAAGATGTGGTCGATTGCCTACATTGTAGAGCATCCATAGCCCAATTGGCCATGCAAGCCAGTTGTGCCTCTTTTTCTTGCAACTGCTGTTTGAGAGCTTGTATCTCTATATTTGCTTGCAATTCCCTTTCCTGTAGTTGCTGGTTTAGTTCCTCAAGACCAGCTTGCATTCCTTCTTTGCCTTGAGGTTCTGTTGTAGTGTCCTCTGATGTTGTGCCCCTTTCTTTCCTCTATTCCTATAGCTGCAGTTTGAGCTTCTCATTCTCTTCCTGTAGAAATGCTCGCTGGCAGTTTCCCATGTGTTTTGCCATAGCTAATTCCCTTCTTGCCTCCTTGAGTTGTTCCTCCAAGGGGCCTATATCTGCTACTCCTTTGGATTTAGGTATCCTCATCCATGTGTGGGTCCGCACTCTTTCTTCCTCCAATGCAAAGAAAAGCGGCACTGTGAATTTTTGTGGAATAATTTTCCCAGCCTCCAAAAAGTTATAATTAGAGCTCAAGCTGGGCTGGGGGCTAGGCTCCATAATGTGCTCTACCTCTTCTTCCCTTTGTGGTGAGGTGGCTGCCTCCCCCTCCATTCTTTCGGTCTCCTTGAGCCTGGCTAATGTTTCCTATAGAACTGCTTCAACATCTTGTAGAGGGGTTTTTGAAGCTGACCTTTCCATTCTCTCCCTCCAGGTAGTTGTCTTCGGGCTCCCCCACTCATAAGTGACTAATACTTTGGAGGGGGACTCCTCCTTTGGCGAGGTAGGGGTGTCTTCAATGGTAATTGGGTCTTTAGATCGAGGTTGGGGCCTACTGGTTTTAATTCTTACACTTCTCCTCGCTTTGAAATACAGAGGAGTCTTCCTCTTTTGTTTCTCCTTTGGCTTGGGACAGGTACTTACGGTGGCCAGCACAGATGCTGCCTCCCTAGCAAGAATTTTGGCTGTTTTCTCCTTCTGTTTTCCTTTCTCAGGACTTCCTGTAGAAAGCCCTGTAGAAGCCGCTTTTAACTTTCCTGTAGAAACAGACGGCACCGCTTTAGCCTGCTTGGATGAGGGTGATTTTTCTTTCAATTTTGCTGAGGCTGCCTTAGAGGTGCCCTCACTGACATGGACTTTTTCAGTCCTTTCCACCCTGCTCTGTAGTCGTTTCTCCCTGGGTGTTAGTGTGGTTTTGTCACCCTTTGTTTTGGCAGCTTGGTTTTTCTCTTGTTTTCCCTTATGTTCTTTCTTTGGTGCTTTGGCCATGGTTTCTTGGCCTTTAACTTTCTTCTCTGTTTGAATGGGTTCCTTCTCCTCGTTGCTGGAGGAGGTGAGCTCCTCAGCCAACACTCGGATGTCATCATCCTTAGTCAAATTTCGAAAGGTTTCCCAGGAGAGAGGGACGGTGTATGTGTGGAGTGTATCTTCCACGAGGAGCTTAATGAGCCCATGATGGGGTATCTGGTCTGGCGTTCCCTCTCTCAATTTGGTGGCACAATCAGTCATGGACTGCAGGAGGAAGTAAGGAATGCTCTACTTTTTCTCTGAGGGTAGGTCCATTTGGTGCCTAAGTTCTGTGAGCAACCGGAAATGATATCCATACACGATGCTGAATCGCCCCTCGCACATGATATACTTCATAATCTGGAGGTTGACCTCACTCCAGAACGGCTGTAGGCTGGTTCTTCGAACTCCATTCTTGTCTTCTAAGAATTGCTCCTCCGGCAAAAATAACTCCTTCTTAGCTTTCTCACCCATTTTTCTCTCGTCCTTATCCCAAGGTACCCCCATCGGTAGATCAGTGACTCTGTTGATGAACTGTGGGGTGAGTCTGAGGGTCAAACCTCTGAAGTTGACAACAGCCAACGTCTTTGACTTTGGCTGCAAGGATCGCAGGAATTCTTCTGCAACCTCGTCATCGTGACCTTGAAGCTTGTCACAGAATGACATCCACCGTGCACGAGAAAACAGGTCCACCACCTCAGGGGTTTCCCGTAGCTTCTTTGAGTCTGTAGGCTCTTTTCTAATGAACCCACCCGACATGGTAAAAGCTTGCTGTGTTGGCCTGAGCTTGCTTGCGCGTATACAAAAGTGGATCTTTGGGATTTCCTTAGACAGAGCGCAGAGCTATGCCTCTATTATGCACACAGTTTATAAAATTCACGACTGTCTACGGGTGAGCCTTGACAGTGGCTCAATTATGAATCAAACCCTGGAGAAAATCCCACATACACACTACGACAACAATTCTCATGCAGCAATAAGAAGACGCTTGCAAATTCATGCACAGACTGTAATTTACGGTTTCCTACGCCTTTCACACGTCGACTTCACCACCTTTCGAACCAATTGCATGGGAGGATTGTGTTCAGGCTTACCTAATTCCAGAATTTCCACCTTTGACGTGAACAGTTCAATTTCATCCGTAACGTTGAGCTTCCTATAGAAGTCATGCACGGGTTCTGGGGAGCGCTTCAGTGGTTCTGGTCCTTCTGTGCAGCAAAAGGACGTTGGAACAGGCCGAGAACTCGAAGTAACAGCCTTCAGAAAATTTAGGATGCATACTCGGCTGCAAAGCAGTTTATAATAAATGAGTGCAGTGCGCCATATGTGATCTAGCCGGCGGATTTGAATTTCTGCAGAATTCGTGGCGCGGGGGTGAGCTGTCCCCGTCGGCCCGTTGGCCGACATCACATTCGGCGGTCAGGCAGACATGCAGCGGAATGATAGCAGGTGACGTCGGCCCGTTGGACGACATCACCTGCTATCATTCCGCTACATGTCTGCCTGATCGCCGAATCATTCCCTGTATATCTACTGCCACCACTCCTGTTAGATCACCGCATTTCTCCGACTGGACGCTTCCCACGTGTCCATTTCCTGTCTCGTCGACACACCCAAAGCTTTTCGGATCGGACGAGGCCGTCGAGCTGGTTGTGGTGGCCAGTTGAATGGCTACCCGACTTGTTCAATCCATTCATTTTCATATTTACACACATTTTAGAGCATCGTTCATGTAATTTGACGAAACAGGGTGAGGCACTTACCTGTGCGGCCATGGACGTGATTTTTCTCATGCTTCAGGACGAGGGGTGACAGATCCGCTTGCTGTCGCTTCGTGCACAGGCACGGGAGCTCCTTTTCGTTGACTGCTGCTGGTTACAAGACCGGTTGCCTGGCTGTGGATGGTGCATGCACCGGCTTCATGAGTTGCAGGTATCTTCATGGTGTGTGCTCTAGCCGGATCAACTGCTACAGGATTCCTGTAGGACATCCTGTAGCCGTTTCTCCTCCTAGGGTGCATGCCGAAATGGTGGAGTCACGTTCACAGGTGCAGGGTCCTCGGATCGCCTTGATAGGTAGCACATTGGGCCTCTGCATGCTTTATTTTCCATTTGAAAATTATTTCTTCTGAGAGTCCAACGTTCTGGTATGACTGTGCAGGTGTTTCAATCATATGGCAGCAATGGTGGTGGAAGGAGGCGACAACAGTGGGTGATGGAGAAAAACATTGGTTGCATGCCTCCTTATTGGGCTTCGAGCTTCAAATTCTTCTACATAGTTGGTCCTAGCCCGTCCAAAGATTCTACAGGAAGTTTCCTGTATAAATATAGAACTTCCTGTAGAAAGTCCTGTAGCTTCCTGTAGAAGACTAAACTATGACCAAATCATGCCCAAACCTTGGAAGAGATGAGTGTTTATGGAGGGAGTGCTGGTGAGGTCACCTGGTAGCATGGTAGGGACCTTTGTCCTTGAGTTGAGAGGCCTCCTTTTTTGCATGGAATACCTGCAACCTGCATTAATTTCCAAACCCTGAGCCTGTTTTTTTGTTTCTGCCTCCTTCTTTTTCTTTCTTTTTTTTTCCTTTGTTTTTTTTTTTTGCTTTTTTTTTTTTTTTTTTTGAGGAGACAGCAAGGGCGCCTCAAGGAGGTTTTCACCCCTACTATCTGCCTTGGGCGCCTTAGAGAGGTTTTCACCGAAGGGTCTTTTTTATTCCAATTTTTCAGAAAGACAGCAGGGGCGCCTCAATGAGGTTTTCACCCCTACCATCTGCCTTGGGAGCCTTAGAAAGGTTTTCACCCAAGGATCTTTTTATTATGATTTATTTATTTTTTTATTTATTTATTATTATTATTTTTTTTATGATGCTCAGGGTATGCCCAAAACAGAGGCAGAACCCTTCTCTATGACCAGCACTGATTTTTCCACAGTTTTGATGAACTCTTGCCTCGAAAGAGGTTTCCTGTAGATCTTTAGTCAATGCCCATTGACGAGCATGGGGATGGCTTCCTCATCGATGGTATGAATAAGAACAGATCCATTATCATTACACTTCTCCACTGCATATGGTCCTAGCCATCTTGTCCTCAGCTTCCCTTTGAAATCCTTGTGTCTGGAATCATACAACAGCGCCCAATCTCCTAGTTGGAATTTCTTTTCATTGAGGTGCCAGTCATGCCATATCTTCCTCTGAAGTTGAACCACTTCTGAGTGGAGAAGGGCCTGCATTCGGTGTTCATCTAGCCCATTCAGCTACAATAACCTTTCTTGTTGGGCATGGCTGAGATCTAGGTCCAGCTGAGCTGCCATCCTCAATGTGTTGTACTCGAACTCAATTGACAGCAAGGCTCTCTTCCCATAGACCAGTTCATAAGGTGTGAAGCCGGTTGTGGTCTTCCAAGTGGTGTTGTAAGCCCAGGTGGCCTCAACCAGGCGATCTTCCCAATCCTTTCTGCTACTGCTCACCACCTTAGTCAAAATCCCTTCTAATGCTCTATTGGTGACTTCCACCTGCCCATTTGCTTGAGGATGATAGGGGGTGGAAGTCCTATGCTTGATCTTGTGATGAGCAAGCAAGTCTTCAATTAAGTTGGAGGTGAACTGGCTCCCTTGATCGGTGACTAACTCTCTTGGGTAGCCAAATTTGTAGAAGATGTTTTCTCGTAAAACCTCAGCCACCTTCTCTTCTGTCACTGCTTTGATTGCCTTGGTTTATGTCCACTTTGTCAGATAGTCTGTGCATACAATGATGTAAGACCTTTGCCTTGAAGGAGGGTTGATAGGACCCAAAAAATCCATACCCCACTTCTCAAATGGTTCAAGAGTCACTTGAGGTTGGAGAGGCATTTCGTCCCTTGTGTTCGGCTTCCCCATCCTTTGTCATCGGTCACATTGGCTGATGTATCTCTTGACATCTTGATGAAGCGTGGGCCAATAGTAGTGTTATAGACAATTTTGTGCCTTGCAGCAACAAGCATGAATTGTCAATAATCCAAGGGATCCAAAGTTCCCTAAACATGATGTTCCTACCCCTAGAGGAACAAGGTCAGCAAACCAACAGCTCTCAGATCAGTTCTCCACCTGAAAACACTCAAAAACAAGCAATCCTGAAATCAAAGCAGGTGCTCCACTGGGTTTCTGCGCTGAAACACAACTGCTCCATGGTGTACCTGCGTTGCAAAGCAGGCAGAACAAAGCCCACCTGCGTTGGGCGAGTTTGGACATGTGGCAGAGTGAGTCATAGCTTTGGAATCTTCCAAAATTGACACTTGGATCAGGTATTTCGCCTTGTGATGAGTCAGAGGCTTTGTTTCTCCAAGTGGAAGCAAGGTTCACCAAGTGGACTCAAGAACTGAAGATCAACTAAAGATTAACTGAAGAGAGAGAGGACACAAGGCAGCTACACATCAGTTGCAAGCTGACTCATCCTTTCTCAATTCATCTATATATTGAGCTCTCTCCTATGAGCTCAAGAGGCTGGAATTTTGTGCAAAGTAATGATATGCTGTTGGTTTCATTCTTGAGTTATTGGGTGATTGTTTGAGAGAGGTGAAGAAGAGCAATTCTTTCTGCTGGGAGGTGTTGCTGGGTTGGAGCCTGCAATGGTTGTAATCCTCTCAGAACCTTTATTTCTTCATTAATAAAAGCTATTGAGGTTCTTCTATGTGCTTTTGTTCAATTATATATTGTGATGATTGCATGTTTGGTTTACACTAATCCATGAACCAGTTATGATTGCATGCCTCTTGTAGTTTCCTTCTTTGTCATTGTGCAGGATCTCATTGTAGCTGGGCGAGCAGAAGGACAAAGAGCTAGGAGCAAGCGGCCAAAGAGGAGAGTTTGGATTCGACATTAAGCGCAAGGCAACGGTTAGTGCTTCCTCCATTCTCTTTTGCTTTCATAAAGAAGTAAACTTTCTCTAGTTTGTTTTACAGTTGTTGCTAAGGAACTGTCACCCTTAGAGTGGGTTAGGGTCATCCGAGTCGGATAATTTTCCCTACAACAAACTGGCGACTCCGCTGGGGACCGTATCCGTTTGATTGTGTTTGTAGTATCTTTGTTATTCATTTCCTGAAGAAAAGAGTACCAAATCGAAAAGCTTTTGACTATATCAAAAGCGAAGTAGAGGGCAGCTACTCTTGCTCATTTTCTGAGCAGATTCATGATTTGAAGAGCTGATCTACAAAGATCCTTGTAAGCTCTTAGTGATAGCTTTGTACCTTCTAAATCATCCCTTTGAGCATGCTTGACTGAATGCTTCTGATTTGAGCAAAAACCGTGCATTTTTGAGAAAATTATGACCCGGAAACTGTGAAAACGCAACTCTTGTTTTCCAAAGCAGGTAGTACACAGGCTACCTGCTTTGCAACGCAGGTCCCGAACTAGCTACCTGCGCTGAGAGCCAGTTTGACTGTGCAGAGCCTGCGTTGACCCAAATTTGCTTAGTGCATTTGGGGTTTCCTCCTTTCTCTTGCCTGTTTTCACTTAGTTTTGCTGCTAGGTGTCAGTCTTGTGCCTGTTTTGAAACCAATATTACTTGCCATCATTCCGCCTCTGTTATATAACGAAATTGTACTTGTTCTTTGTATTTCTTACTCATTTACAATTTCCCATAACGAAAAGTAAACTAGTCATGCTTTAGGCCTCTTAGATCTGAACCTGTGTTAGGCGTTTTGCTGGTCTAAAGAGTTAGCTTGTTTGCTGTCCATAGCTGGTTAGTCGTTTTACTTTCGTTCGTATGGTTTGATTTCATGTATTTCCAGTGATTAAGCAAGTGAATCTTAAGGTGTCTTTTTATTTTGGACAAGCTTGTTTACTTTCGCTTTAAATCGAAATCAAAGTTATATAACCACTTTCTTTTTGTATCCATCCACATTAAGAAAGGGAAAAGAAAATACATGCATTGTGCATTTTGCATTTGACTGTGTGCCTGACGATTTAGAAAAATTTGCATTTTAGTGTGTGCTCTATGATCTGTGTGAAAAGATTTGCCTTTCTTTTCCCTCAGTAGTTAAGGTTTTCAAAGTTGAAAGATTGAAAAGTTTGCTTCTCATCTTAGACTGCATTCAGGAATTTGTTATATACATCTCGTGGTGATCCTTAAAGGCAAACTGATAAGCAAGATCAACATTAAAATAAATTCAATTTACATAACAACGCTTTGTAACATAACGCAAACACATAGAGGTCTAGGTAGAGACGTGTTCTGGCGTCGTTAAACATAGTGACTGTCGATCTCTACGAAGGTGGGTGATTCCTCCTGAGAGTCGGTGGCACTAATACGGACTTGTGCTCCCACGTACCGTCGCGTATATATTGGGAGACCCCTATAGGAACAAAGCCTTTATCCATAGGAAGCCGTGTCGGCCGCCCTACTGATCGCGACGCAGTGAACACAGCATTCACGAAGATCGACCACCCGTACCGTAAAACGTATTCTGTGGTTTCGCGAAAAGTTTGGCACACCCTCTGCCTAGAACTCCAGAGAAGTTTCTTTTGGCCTTTTTCAAACTCTATAACTGAAAAAGTCCATCCGAGCATTTGTCACTTCGGGCTCGTTAAAACATCGAAGGAGACTAGAGTCATCTTTAGCTTTTTCTCGACTCTTAAAACATGAAAAAGCAAAGTTGTGTCTAAAGCGTCGTTAATAAAATTTATTTTAAGCGGAATAATCATCCCCCTATTCCTGCGTTGATCTTCGAAGTTAGTCTTTTGGCATCGTAAGTTCTTGTAGAATCGCTAAGAAATCTTTTGGATAGACTAGATATGTCTGAACAACCGTCGACATCTAGGACTGTGTCGTCTGACACAGCAGCAGCAGAACCTCCTGCTGCTACTCCAACAATGTTCGCTGGTATACCATCTATCCCGGCAAATTGTCAACAACAAGCCGGAGTCCCATCAGGGACGACGATATGGTTAGTTCCTATTTCTTCATCCGGATTATCATCTGGTACTTCTTATGTTGAAACTCAACAAACTGATCCAATGTGTCTTCAAAGGCCAATTTACCCTTTAAGTACTGGATTTCCACCATATGGAGGGCAGTATGCTCTTTCATTGTTCCCTCCCGGAGAACAACCATATGGGAGTTTACAACAAGGTTCAGGTCAAACTGGAATTACATCTAGCGGTTGGGTACCAATACTGCCTCAACAACCAGGAGTTGTATCTTCAATGCAACCAGTACACCCTGTGTCGAATATTACCACCACTCCTGCTATGGTGAATGCATTGCATCAATCACAATCTCAGGGTAGTGCCTCCTTATCTGGAGCGACTCAGGCTCAAACAAGTACTGTGACTCCTCATCTTGGTCAATCATCCAATATTGGTCAACAGAAAATGGTCCAACAACCAGAGCTGATTCAATCTCAACAACTGCCATTCCAGCAATCATATCAAGGACCTAAGCAACAAGTCTTTGTAAGTAATGGGCAACCATGCTATAATGGTTACGCCCATCAACCTTGTCAAAGTTGTCAGCATTATGCTGGTCTGCAAAGACCCATTGCTCAGGCGATACCATCTTATCCTGGATATGCTCCGCCTAATCTGAACCATCAATTGCCTTTTGTAGCAACTCTAGAATTACCAGATCTAAACCGGCTGACGAATGATCCAATTGCTTACGCCCCTTGGTGGCCAGCGATTCCGCATAAACTTCCATCGGACATTCCTAAATTCAATGGAAATCCAGGTGAAGACCCGTCAAATCACATCATGACTTTTCATCTGTGGTGTTCATCGAACACTCTAAACGATGATTCGATAAGACTTCGCCTCTTCCAGAGGACATTGATAGGTCCAACGGCTAAATGGTACATTGAATTGCCAAGAGCCTCTTTCAACAATTTCAGCTCCTTAGCCACGACTTTCTTAACCCATTTTCAATTACCGATAAGGTATGAAACGGGAACAGAACTCCTTACCAACTTCAAACAGACAACGGCCACTCACATATCTGATCATATACATGAGTGGCGACGTCGTCGTAGGATGGTGAAAACTTACGTTCCCGATCAGCTATTAGCTGAATGGTTTATAAAGTCGTTACTTCCGGCTATAACGGAAGATGTGGCCAAGGGAGGAGTCGTAACAGAGGAGCAAGTCATTGCTCATGCTCAATACTTAGACTTAGTATATACTCAGTCGGGCACGCTCTACGACAAAATACCTGACGCCCCTAGACCTGAATTTTCAATTCCTCCCCCTCCTGAATCGAATACTAACTCTCACGCCAATAATGGCGTGACTGGCAAACACAAAATTTCTAGTCAAAATGCAAATGAGGAACTTCTTGCCTCAGAAGTAAATGCCATGTCGACCGACAAGGGCAAACAACTGAAGCAACCAGGGGGCAAGAAGATAAAGAAAAGGAAAGGGAGACCCCCGACAGGGTGTCATATATGCGATGAGGATCATTGGACGAAAGATTGTCCACATATACCTGAAGTTAAGAAACTCTTCAAGAGTTCAAAAACCCCAGCAGTATTGACTGATCCGTTCCCTAATCCAAGCCAAAATCTGGTTGCCAATCAAAATGCTTCCCGATCCCAAGTGCTTATGTTGTCCACCTCAAAGCAGCAGAATAATGCTTTGACAAGGAATAAAGGTTACCGGAATCCACAGCAGTCGAATAACAAGGCTGATAAACAACCTAGCAGTTCGACAACAGCTTTGAACAAAGTTGTGCCACCCATCGTTTCTAAACCAATGATAAAGTCGCCAAAGGGAGTAGTACACAAGTCTACATTTAATCCTCGTGAAAAAATAACACAGGATTATAATATAATAGAGGACCTGACCCAATCGTCGTCCGCTATGTCGACACTTGAGGTAGCACAAAATTGCACCTCCCAAGAGCAAGCTTTATTATCAGCTATAGGTGGGATTGGCCCAATGGATTCCAATCTTGTGGCCTTTGATCATAAAGGATATGACCCTAAGTTACCAGCTCAACAAGCTTTCCTTATTAAAGTGAAAGCCCTCAACAAAACTGTTCATCGAACAATTATTGATGAGGGGGCATCTACATGTCTTATGTCGATGAGTTGCTGGAAAAATTTAGGCTCACCGCCCTTGTCGAAATCATCAACGACATTAAAAGCATTTGATGGACGATCATACACTCCATACGGGATTTTAAGTAATTTGCAAGTTGAACTGGGGGGCAAAATAGTAGAAGTTGATGTAGAAGTAATCGACGGAAACCTCGATTACAACATCCTACTGGGAAGGCCTTGGATATATGCCATGGCTGCAGTTGTGTCGACCTACTACAGGAGAATTGTATTTCCTTTTCAAGGAAAAATTACAATCGTCGACCAACAAACATTTCTCCCCAACAGTTCTCAAGTTACGGGAAGCAGCACAATGATCCATGAGAGTAATCAATCACTCCAAAATATCGGAGTAGGTCTCCTAAAAGACCCCGCCTTAATGGGTACTTTTGCCCTACCGCCGGCAAGTAATCTGGCGGAAGTAGCCACAGTGGAAACCTACAATATGAAATCTTCTATACCCAACGGATTCAGAAGATTCCTAAATATTTTGTCAGCATGGATCATCGCCCTAATGGAAATACTGTAAATACAGTGGGCTTTGAGGACGGTTCTTATCTCGTGTCAACCTCGTTAAAAAATGAAACAAGGAGTCATGAGGATAGTTCTTTTACTATGTCAACCTCAATAAAAAATGAAACAAATCCCCTTTTCAAAATTCAAAGGTAAACCTTCATTCCAACCACCAAGTTGAATGCAATGAAGCTTGGGGGGCACCCTCCTTTGACATGCGTCATTATGATGCTGGGGGCATGCAAAAGAATCGAGCAGTTTTGGCAATGTTCATGCTCGTTAAAAAATAAACGCAATCATCGAGCAGTTTTTGTGCAGAAGTTCATGCTCGTTAAAAAATAAACGTAGATTGTGAGCAATCTTTCCCTAGCAGTTCAAGCTCACGCATAAAAAATGAACCGGTAAACAATCTCGAGAAATGTAACCTTTGGAAGCCATATTAAAAGCCCTTGGTCGTGTTTTATATGTCATCACCTCCATCCGTTCATTTGGCCAATCGTTCACCTCCATATGTTTGTTTACCCATTTTGAGGAACAGCTGCGTAGAGTGATTTCACTTAGCCATCCTTGTGACACTGCCGTGATTGGAGAATTCCAACCTGTACCTGGAATCTGCTGCTATCCCTGTTCATCACTCGTTCCTCAAAAGACGAGTCTTCTTTGAGCTCTTTTCACTGACTCGTAAAATATGAAAAGTTTGCCGAGTTTTGGCCTTCCAGCTCGTTAAAGCGACCGGAAAGCTATCCCTCCTCTAGATTTTAATCTTTTTGGACCTGAGGGATTATTGCACAAAAAGATCGAGCGCTTGTTTTGTTCGGCTCGTTAAAGCAACCGAAAATTCATCCCTTCTGTATTGTTTTATACTTTTTCGGACCTAAGGGATTAGATGACGAAAAAGAAATTTTGGAGTTAACTTTTCGTGCCTTTTCAGACTCTCTAAAAATGAAAAGGACCGAGTTTTCCTTGTCGTTAGACTCGTTAAAATGATTAAATAGCGACAAACTTGTCTTTAGATGAGAACGAGTTTCCCTATCGCTAGGCTCGTTAAAACATAGCGATGGGCTTGCCCGAAGGGCAGGTTATAGAACAAGCATATGTTATCCTCCTCAAGCTTGACAAAAATAAAGAGGTACTGGTCAGCAATGACTGGGGAAAAATTGGGAGAACCTCATAGTATTAATGGTAGCAAGTCGCTCTTGAACATGACACTTTGTCCTCCGTCCGCTTCGGGTTGGGTTGTTTCATTCACCGATCGCAGAATCATGGTCCTCGCCACACCATCCACAATTGGGGTAATGCTACCAATCCATCACATCAGTGTCGTTATATGTTCAAGAGATGTGGTTCTGTAAAGAGTCAACCCTGTTCCACCCACTGCCATACATTATCCTTCATCCACTTCATGACCGCCACCCTGAATCATACATCACAGTTTGTTTTCACCTCATCATTATCACTAGCTCCGTTCCGTGTCACTGATGTGGGATTCATTAAGGCCCTCCTTTGACGGATCGCTCCTTGTCGACATCAGCTCATTATCCAAGGAGTTGATCTAATAACACCCCCCTCAGTACTTTGAAGCTTGCATGCCTCAATGGCAAGTTTCTCACTTCCGGCGACAGGTATACATTAATGACCTTCGACCAGAAGATTTTGCATGGTGGTCGACGCCAAGTCCTTTATTCCCACCATGTAGATTGTACTGCCGTACCTTGAGGGTCATCATCCTTATCGGTGATTCCTCTCGCGCTTGTTAACGGTTTACATTATTGACCGGTAATCAAGCGATGTCTTTCCATGTTCGACTTCAAGAAATTCTCACATGGATCGACTTGTACATCGAGTGAAGATCGGAAGAGATTGAAGACCCCGGATCTAGTTTCATCCATCCGGGCTGCGATATATATTCAGGACATAAAGACATTTGATATGTACATCATTGCAACAGATGATTATCCTTCTCAAAAGATGATAAATTCGACAGAGAATTATCAGTGAAGGATGATAAATTCGGCAGAGAATTATCAGTCTAGCATCAGACGATCGTCTGTTCTATGTACCAAAATGTATTTATAAAGCTGAGCATGGGAATGCCCGCCTCAGCTAGATCATGAAAAATGTATGAAAAATAATGTATTGTATTGTATCTTATTACAGGACACTTCTCAGCAGATTGAATGAACTTCGGATCCTCTCAATAAAGCATTTCACCCGATAAACGACCTCATACTTTAGGGGGCATCTGTTATAGACAATTTTGTGCCTTGCAGCAATAAGCATGAATTGTCAATAATCCAAGGGATCCAAAGTTCCCTAAACATGATGTTCCTACCCCTAGAGGAACAAGGTCAGCAAACCAACAGCTCTCAGATCAGTTCTCCACCTGAAAACACTCAAAAACAAGCAATCCTGAAATCAAAGCAGGTGCTCCACTGGGTTTCTGCGCTGAAACACAACTGCTCCATGGTGTACCTGCGTTGCAAAGCAGGCAGAACAAAGCCCACCTGCGTTGGGCGAGTTTGGACATGTGGCAGAGTGAGTCATAGCTTTGGAATCTTCCAAAATTGACACTTGGATCAGGTATTTCGCCTTGTGATGAGTCAGAGGCTTTGTTTCTCCAAGTGGAAGCAAGGTTCACCAAGTGGACTCAAGAACTGAAGATCAACTAAAGATTAACTGAAGAGAGAGAGGACACAAGGTAGCTACACATCAGTTGCAAGCTGACTCATCCTTTCTCAATTCATCTATATATTGAGCTCTCTCCTATGAGCTCAAGAGGCTGGAATTTTGTGCAAAGTAATGATATGCTGTTGGTTTCATTCTTGAGTTATTGGGTGATTGTTTGAGAGAGGTGAAGAAGAGCAATTCTTTCTGCTGGGAGGTGTTGCTGGGTTGGAGCCTGCAATGGTTGTAATCCTCTCAGAACCTTTATTTCTTCATTAATAAAAGCTATTGAGGTTCTTCTATGTGCTTTTGTTCAATTATATATTGTGATGATTGCATGTTTGGTTTACACTAATCCATGAACCAGTTATGATTGCATGCCTCTTGTAGTTTCCTTCTTTGTCATTGTGCAGGATCTCATTGTAGCTGGGCGAGTAGAAGGACAAAGAGCTAGGAGCAAGCGGCCAAAGAGGAGAGTTTGGATTCGACATTAAGCGCAAGGCAACGGTTAGTGCTTCCTCCATTCTCTTTTGCTTTCATAAAGAAGTAAACTTTCTCTAGTTTGTTTTACAGTTGTTGCTAAGGAACTGTCACCCTTAGAGTGGGTTAGGGTCATCCGAGTCGGATACTTTTCCCTACAACAAGTAGCCTGCCTGTAGAATTTTGAAGGAAGTCCTCTTGGCTACAAAATTTCCTCCACAAGGCCCATCATGACAGGTTAGGAGGATGTCAAAGACTTCCTCCTCCCTTACACAGCGCCTTAAGATCTGATCGGGGCCAAGTTTGAACAGGTTGCCCCCGATCCGAGTGAATGAGGCACTCTTCCTTACAATTCTGCTTTTCTCTTTTGAAGATAGATGCAGAGGGAACTGTGCTGAGACCAGATAGTTTGCTATATCAGCAAACCATGGAGAGAGTAATGAGATAGCAAACAGATGTTCATCTGGCATCTGGTCGTCCACTGTTCCATCTTCACCTGCAGGTAAATCCAGTCTAGACAAGAATTCAGCAACAACATTTTCTTTACCTGGTTTGTCAACGATAGTCAAATCAAACTGCTGCAATAGAAGTAACCATCTAATAATACGAGCATTCACATCTGGTTTATTCATTAAATATCTAATTGCAGCATGATCAGTATGTACAAATGTTTGATAGCCAGTGATGTAGTGTCGGAACTTGTTCAGGGCATGGACCATGGCCAAGAACTCTTTCTCAGTTACAGTATAATTCAGTTCTGCCTTGGATAAGTTTTTTCTGACAAAGTATATGGCATATGGGAGTTTTTGTTCAACCTGTCCTAAGGCTGCCCCTATGGCTTTGTTTGAGGAATCAGTGTGGATGTGGAAAGGTAGGGCCCAGTTTG
This sequence comes from Pinus tabuliformis, assembly GCA_031772625.1. Taxonomy (NCBI): domain Eukaryota; kingdom Viridiplantae; phylum Streptophyta; class Pinopsida; order Pinales; family Pinaceae; genus Pinus; species Pinus tabuliformis. The sequence continues at coordinate 444,092,583 of CM062805.1, forward strand.
GACCTCTCAATATCGGGGCGGACACCAACTTATCCTTTAATTCATTCAGAGCCCTTTGACAGTCGTCCGTCCATTTGAACTCAACATCTTTTGCTAAGAGGCCAAACAGTGGCGAGGCTAGCTTACTGAAGTCTTTAATAAATCTTCTATAATATTCTGCTAAGCCTAAGAAACTCCGAACATATCTTACCTTCTGAGGAGGTGGAAGCTTTTTAATGAGAGCAATTTTATTAGGATCCACCTGCAATCCTTGGCGAGAAATGGTATGTCCTAGCACAGTTCCTTCAGTCATTAGGAATACACATTTTTTAGGACTAAGGGACAGGTTCATCTCAATGCACTTGGTTAGAACTTTTCCCAGATTGGACAATGCTTCCTGGAAGTTGGACCCATAAGGAGTGAAGTCATCCATATAGATTTCCAACGAATCATGGACCAGCTCAGAAAAGATGCTCAATACTGCTCTTTGGAAAGTGGCAGGAGTGTTGCATAGCCCAAAGGGAAGGACTCGGTAAGCAAAGGTACCCCAAGGACAAGTGAAGGTGGTCTTATCTTGGTCTTCCGGGCTGATTTGGATCTGGTTATACCCACTGAACCCATCTAGGAAAGAGAAAAACTTCTTCCCCGCTAGTCCATCCAACACTTGATCTATGAAAGGCAGGGGAAAGTGGTCTTTCTTGGTGGCTTTGTTCAGTTCTCGTTAGTCCACACAGATTCTCCACTTTCTATTCTTCTTGGGTACCAACACCAGAGGGGACACCCACTCGCTATCCGAGATGGGGTAGATGAATCCTGCATCCAACAGCTTTTGCAATTCTTCTTTGACAATGTCCTTAAGGGCTGGATTCATTCTCCTCTGTGGTTGCTTGACCGATTTACAGTCTTCTTTGATGTAGATATGATGGGTACAGACCGAAGGATGGACTCCTTTCATCTCCTTATAGCTCCAAGCGAAAGCATCTAGATGACTGGCCAACAGACTATACAACTCCTTTTCCTGGGGAGGAGATAGGGAGGAGCTGATCTTTAACATTCTCTTGGGGCCAAACTCCACATTTTTTACTCTGGGAGAGATAGGATCGGTCATACAAAGGTCCACGAAGGTGCTGGCTTGAGTATCCTCCACCAATTTCTCTAAGGACAATGCACTGGGAGGCGGATTCTGAATCAAGGCCTTAATCAAATCATCCTCGGTTTGAGGACCTCCCCTGGTGGTTTCTAAGGTGCACAAGGGTGCAGAGTACACCTCATCCTCTTCTCCCTCTTCCAACTAAAGTGGTAAGTCATGCTCTAATAGAGGTTGGGCAGGAGGGTATAGGACTAGCTGCTTGGACATAGGACCATTTTTGATGGTCATGTTTCCTGCTCGGCAGCTTATGTAAGCATCCACAGTGGCTAACCAAGGTCTTCCCAAAATAAGGGGGTATCCAGTAAGCTTTTCCTTTGGTTGAAGAACCAAGAAGTCTGTAGGATACTCCCAAGAGTCAACAGAGACCAAGACATCCTCCACAATCCCTTCGGGAGTCACGGTGGAGCGATCTGCCAACTGCAGGACCGTCGAGGTCTTCCTTAAGGAACCCTAAAGGTTAAGTTTGAGCATGGTATCCCTGGTCATCACATTAATGGCAGCCCCTAAATCAATCAAAGTGTGGGCGTATGATGGTGCCATTGATGTGGACATCAACTACAGGACTGCCGGGATCCAAATACTTTGGACAGATTACTTGCCCCAACATAAGATCAGACAGTTGTCCTATGACATTAATGGTTGAGGCATCTCTTTTTCGCCTGCCTGGGTGCCTGAAACACTTTTCCTTAACCAATTTGTTGTATATCGGTACGTCTTTGATGGCTTGGAGAAGTGGTATTCTCACACACAACTGTTTGAGTTCTCCTAGAAGCTCGTTCTCCTCTGGGTCGGATTGTGTGGTTACCGTCAGTCTCTCAGGAAAGGGTGGAGTGGTCTTGGGTTCGCTCTCTTGTTTATCTTCCTCGTCCTCTAGGGGAGGAGGTTGGCGATCCAGAAGAGTCTTCCCGGATCACAGGTTGATCTCCTGGATCTCCACTGCATAGGTAGGGCATGTTGTTTCCCTGGTATACACCTGTTGGGCCTGTCGGTTGTTGGGATTCGGGTTCGGTTGAGCAAGCATTTGGGGTTGTCTTGGAGGAGCAAGAGGTAATGGTTGTGGGTGAGCTGGTGGTGGAGGCAAAATGGTGGGGGGAGTGTTGTACTGGGGCCTCTGTTGAGGTGCATTCCACTGAGGTTGTGGCTGGACATGTGAGTGAAACGAATGAGTAGTGGGTTGAGTATGGTATTGAGGTGGGTAAGACCATGGGGGAGGCACAAACCAGCAAGGATGAGCAGGGGGACCCCAGGAAGGCATAGGAGCAGATTGGTTGGGGCTATAATAGGCTTGGGATGTCCCTTGCATCCCCTGCTGGTAAGCTCTAGGTCCATGTGGCCTCCTTTGGTTGAGGAAGTAGAGAGGTTTAGTGGGTGCCTCAGTTCCTTGGTACATGGCCTTAAACCCAGGTAAGGTTGGGCATTGGTTTTTGGGGTGGTCCTCCTCACAAACGAAGCATACCTCTACCGAGTGTAATGGACACTTGTTCTCAGGGTTCTTCCTTGTACACCTAGGACAGAAGATGGCCAAAGCCCTCTCAGCTTCCTCTTTCTTTTGCTGGATTCGGAATGTATCAAGTTGCATGGCAATGGTCTGTCTCACCTCACTTTTTAGGTCCTCCAGCTGATTAACAAACTCATGCTTGGAGAAAGTAGCACTAGCTGAAAGGGGGTTTCCCCTACCTCTTTTCTGGGCTGCCCTAGAGTGGTTTCTAAACACAGTCTTTATATCCTCATAAGGTAGTTGGTAAATATCTCCTCCAGCTAGCATGTGAAGGGTATCTAGAAGGTCTTCAGGGACTCCTCGGAGCAGGACCAACTTGAGAGATTCAAGGTCAAGTGTGCACCTGGCCCGTTTATAGCTAAGTTGGAACCTTTCCTCATAATCTTCTAAAGACCCATCATTTCCCATGGCCATCCGAAAGATCTCTCCCTTGGCTTCCTTGGACCTACAGTAGTCCCAGTATTTGGTATTGAAAGCTTGCTACATCTGAGCCCAAGTGGTGATACTGTTTCCAGGTAAGCCCATGAACCAGCGTAATGCTGCATCCTTGAGGGTAGAGGGAAAGAGTTTCAGTTTTTGCTCACCTTCTGTATAGTCATAGGTTCGACAAAGGACAGCAAACTCAAACAGGAAGGTATTAGGGTCTTTAGTAGTCAATCCATGGAAGTGAGGTAAAGTGGAGGGGCTTATGTTTTTCATTTTCATGTCTCCATTGGTCTCTCGAATGGGAAAGGCAACTTCTATTCTCTCATCTTCTCTTCCATTATCAGCCATGGCTCCCGGTGGAGTGGTTTCTAACTCTTCTTCTGGTATAGGATCTTTGTATATCTCAGAAGGCTCGCCTATAGGTTCTTTTGGATCACTGTCACCAAAGAAGAGAGAAGGGTGACTCAATGAAGTGGTGGGGGTGTTGGGTAAGAATTTGTCGGTTTTATCTCTGTTCCTACGAGGCATGAAATGGAAAGGCTTTTGATTGTTGTTTGCTTTTTTTGCTTGTACCTGCAAAACTGAAATAGATTGAACTGCAACTAGCTATCTTGCTGAAATGAAAATGCAGAATTGAAATGAAAGCAGGAAATAGCTAATCGATTTTGCTCAAATGAAATTGCAGGAATGAAATGCTAGTCTACGCTTGCAAAATTGAAATTGCTAATCTACGCTTGCAGAATTGAAGTTGTGAACCTACGTTTGCAAAATTGAAATTGTAGAATTGAAATGCTAATCTATGAAAGCAGGAAATATCTATTTTACTTTTTCGGAAATGAAATAATGAAATAAACTATCTAGCAGAAGGCGAGTGTAGGAAAATAGAAGAAAAGCAACAATCACCAATTCTCTAACGCTTCCCCGGCAACGGCGCCAAAAAGATGGTGGGCTCTAGTATTGCAGCAATAATGCTGCAACTCCTGGGACTCCCTTCTTTACTTTTATCAACCCGGTAGTTCGTAACAAACTTGGAAGCGACGGTGCTGTATGCACAAGTACTAGCTCTTGCCGCAGCTGTCACTTGGTCAGCTGGCACAAGTCCGCTAGGGGCTTAAGTCAACTTCTATGAGCTCTTAGAAGAAGCTTTTTAACTGATGGACAAAAGCTGACTCAAAGGAAGCTAATCTACTTGCGGAAAGAAACTGAAAGCCAAAAAGTAACATAAACCCTAGCAAACCCTAATTCTACCAGCTAGTCCTACTGATGCAGAGGAGAGGATGCAAACTATTGAAAGAGATGCCATTACTTCTATGAAGTTAAAATGCACATGCCTATGCTATCTCTATCTGAAGAACACATCTTTTTGTATTTTTGAATAAGTTATCAGAATTATCATACATGTGCTTTTAACTTGCTTTTTACTGTGCAGAGGTGGATCAAGGAAGGGGGATGCTTGGAAAAGGTTGGGAAGGCTCAAAGAGGGTCTAAGGAGTTCCTAACACCCTTCTGAAGAGTTTCACAAAGTTTGGCTATCTAGCAACCTCACTTGTGAGCTTCTACAGGAAGTCTGCAGGGGTTCTACAGGATGTTTTAGGGGTTTCTACATGATGTTCAGAAATTTCTACAGGATGTTCTAAAATTGGATTTTGGAGGATGGGTGAGTGAAAGAGGATACATGAATGGATAGGGAGGTAGGGTAAGGGTCTGAGATGACCTAGTGACTGATGGATGAAGTGATGAGAGGGTGTGGAAAACTAACTTGACTTAAAGAAGGCTAAGGTAATGGAAGAGCAAGAAGGTAGGGTTACGTGGGCAGAAGAATAGTTGTGAGACGAGGAATCTAAATAGGAGATGGAGCAGCTGGCCTGGACAAAGCTTAGGTGGATGAGAGAAAGATGGATATGCCCTGCACGGTGTGTACTTAACCAAATCAACCAAATCCTGCACATAATCACAATCTCAGCTAATCTATTCCTAACTGTCAACGAAACAAATGAACAGCAGCTTTATTTCTTAAAGAGAACCATGTACAGCACTTAATCAAAGAAACATCTAAAAAGGTCTGAACACATGACTAACTTCCACAAATGAAGACATTACACCAAAGATTGCATGGTCAAGCAAACTAGTGTTTTTGTTGGGCAGCACTATTTCTGCAATTCCAGCCCCTGATCCAATAAGGGAGAGGTGAAACTGAGAGTGCAGGCAACCCTTTTTCTGGAGCTTTATCAATTATTATCTTATCAATCTATTCTACACATCTGAAGCAATTCTATTCCTCAACAATGACCTATTTAACCAACACAACTAAATCTTGCTCAACAAAACCATGTTTCAAATGCATAAGAGGAAAATCATAGTGCTGAAAGGAAAGATAACAATACAAAGAAGGAGGCCCTAGGCTCTTAGGTTGGGCCCAACCCCGAGAGCTATGGCTCCTATAAAAAACTCAGAGCTGATATCAAATCTGACTGCTTCCCATTATCAAAAAATAACCATAAGTCAAGAGTTATGCCAACAATGGCTACAAAAGAACAAAACAGAGCTAGTAGCACTGTAGTGCAAAATGTGCAAGAGTTTTTCAAAAGTCCTTTTCGAAGGCTGAGGCCTTAACATTTATACTCCATGAGGCCCTAGCTGGCCTCCTAAATCTATGGGATTTGGCTGCCCAAACTGTGAGTGAACAGCTCCTTCCAATAAATCTGTTTGGTTGCCTTCTAGATCCAGTTTTGGTGGCCTTTGGAGCTCGGAGTTGGGGGTGAAGATCCCGAGGGAGGCTATTTAATGCCATAGACAACCCCCCTACGAATCCTCAACCCAAGCTTGGCTGTCTCCTAGCCCATGTCTGCTCGGTTTTGCTCCAACATGTGTCAAAAAATCCTGAAATGAGCACATGTTAGCCACCTAGGAACAGTGACTACCCTTATTCGTACAAATGACATAAACATACTAAAAAATAATGCATAAGTTATGAAAAATGAAGGATTGAACAAGGGTAGTTAGGCCAAATGAGCCCAAAATGTTACCAAATTTGGGGCTCATCACCAGTATGAACAATAGGCTCGTTGTATCTTTAGCAACAAAGAGAGCCACAACTTGCACCGATTGGATTTGTTGCAGGGGCAAAGGAGGAGATGCAAAATATGAACATAGCTAAGGCTCTTGTCAATTTTGAGTGCCATGTTGAGGTATTGACCCATAGTGTGCTAGATAATAGAGTTAATGAGATCCCTATGTGCTTGCAGTGATACACTACTGGAGTGCTTAAGCGCATCAGTCGATTGTTGTGCAAAGTTGCCTGTAAGATTGTCTGTTATTGCGATCATCATCGAGACTAGTCTACTAGGAGGCATTAGAGAAATATTTTGTCTACATGTATTTTGATATTATAGGTCGTGTGGCCATATGTGTCTCAGACAGAGTTTTGTAAAACTAAACACTATATACAATTATCTATCGATGTTTCCTATTTTTTATATCTTCTTGTTAAATGTGTGAGATTGATTGAAATTTTTACATGTGTTGCAAATGTTTGTCTAAAACATAATTGGCTAATCCATCAGTTGATGTTTTTATACTTCTAGGAATATGTTGACAATGAATGTAATCAAAATGTCATTCTAGAAGGTGAACCCTTAAAAAAATGTGAAGCATAGTTGCACTTCGTATTGAATAGACATTATTCAGATGTAATACTACGAGTTGTGAATCAATTTTGACTATAAAATGGTGAATGCCATGTGAAATAGCGTTCGACAATAATTTTATCACTATGTTATACTCGGAAATACTATTAGTTGAGTGATAGATGCAAATCCCTTGTAGACTCACTAACTCGCCATTTCGAGCATAAATATATCAAGTTGTGAAGGAAAGGTTATGAGTACTACAACTAGCACCATCAGTATAACCAACATATGGTTGACGGAATGCCGACCTCTAAAAATCAAATGTAACCCAAGATTAATAGAGATGGTAAGAACTTCCAAAAAAAACACATTGTAAACACACTAACACACCTATATAGTATGTATACAATGACTATGAAAAGGTAATCCGGGCATAGTATGTTTTAAGGTACAACCCATTTATGGGTTGCACCAAAGGGATTCCATCAAAATCAATGAGCTCATAATCCCCTTTCACAAGTACACATTTCACTATATATAGGCCTAGCCACATCATCTCGAGCTTCCCAGCCCCTAACTTATCAGCTTCCTGAACATACAAAAGGACTAGGTCACCTTCCAAGAAGACATGAGGTTTAACATTTTTTTCATATTATGCTTTGATGTGTTTCTTGTGAGCCTCATTGGCCATTTCAGCATCACATCAGGTTTCATCTAAGTGTCTTAGATGCAAAAAACACTCCTCTTCTACGAAAGTTATGGGAAGAATTCGACAATAAGCTTCAAAGATGGAAACTCTTATTTGATGGGAAGGAGTGTTACCAGACCATACACCAATAGAAAGGGTGTAAATCTATTTGCGGTCCAGATAGATGTTCGGTATGCCCACAAGGATGAAAAAAGAACGAGCTTCCAATTCATTTTATGAATCCCTATCATGTGTTGCAGCATTGTTTTCAAAACCTTGCTAATGGCTTCTACGTTCTTAATGGCCTGTGGGTAATAGGGAGTCGATATATCATGTTGAAGGCCCAAATTGGCAGTAAGTTCAGACATCATGTGATTTCAGAAATGTTTACCATGGTCTATAATGATAGCTTGTGGCACACCAAATCTAGAAATGACATGATTGAAAAGAAATAATGCAGTTGTTTTGTCAGTATTGTTGTATGTTTCCATCACTTCAGCCCATTTGGTAAAATACTCTATAGCCACAATAATGTAGCCATCCCCCCCGGTCGAGTGAGGGTTACAGGTCATGAAGTCAATGCCCCATTTTGTAAAGGGACCAATATCGATAATAGGATGCATAGGAGCAGATGGAGCACAAACTTCATAGACCTGGAAAGCATGACACTTTTGGACTGCAAGGATGCAATCTCAAAACACGGTTGGCCAAAAATAACTAGCTCGCAAAATATTTTGGGCGGTGGCATAGTCATACATATGTTCATTGCATGCTCCAGCATGACATTCGTTCAAATCTTTCTCAGCCTCCTCATGGGTGAGGCACCATCTAAAGATTGCATCGACACCACAACAATAGATTGTGTCACCAATTATAATGTAATTTCAAGCCTTGTATCAAATACGTCGTTGATCAGAGTGAGAGGTATTAGGCCTAAAATTTTGGGTCTGGAGATAATGATATATCCATATCGTTAGCACTCTATAAATTTCTCCAGACTGAGGATAGAAAGCTTGGAGGTAACCACAAACCTATTTTTGACTAGAATCTAGCCCTTCTGGTCTAGAGAGGGCTCTCTCTATAGGGTCTTTTAGTCAATTAAACAACTAAGTTTTTTAGATTTTAGGCTAGCTCTTAAGCACAAGAGAAATGAATTTGTTTTATGTTTTTAAAATTTTAATGACAAAGTGATAGAGACATGCATTGGGAATCCTTGTTTAGAAAATCTCAATAATTAAAATGGGATAGTGAGAAGTTCTTTACTAAGGGCAAGATAGCCAACACTTTGGATCTTTAAAATCGGTTGTAGTATATGGTGGAGGAAAACAATATTACAGTCCACTAAGCATAAAGCATCTAGGGATGAATTTTATACTCAGTTTTAGATGAAAAACATGAATATTATTTGAGAGGAAAACAAAGCACCTATCTTAGATGAAATTTGCTTTCATTAACCTCTTTCAAATAATAAAGACAATCGATTTATGAATAACTGAAAGAAATGGAGTATGAGTAACTGAAAGAAAAAGGACATATAAGAACATAGGAAAACACATCACCAACATATGTTGACATAGGAATCCTTGAAAGAAATAACTTTGGTCTTCTTCATTAATCACTAAAAAAATCACAACATACACTAAATTTTGTCTCTTGTATTTGCCAATCAATCTTCTTCATTAATTTTGGTGGTATTAAATACATTTTCAACACAACAGGCCCATATGACCAGATACATTGCATCACTTATCCACTGAGTGGATCGAATCAAACTAACTTAGCAACATCATGTTTTTTTTAACAAGAAAAACTAAACAAAGCTAACATAAAAACTGCAGTTTTTATCCTTAAAAAAACACAAAGTACTTTATCCTATCTCCTAGCTAATGGCCTATCCATTCATTTTATCTTTATTGCTAGCATCAAAATATCAAGGTTGAAATTTGATGAGTTGGAATAGGACCCATCTAATGTCTCAAACCTTTCAAAAATTCGAATTCACAAATCGAATTTCAAAAAACTTCATAATTCTAGCAGCAAGAAATTGTAAAAATGGGTCTCCAAGTAACACTTGTAACTACAAAACGGTATAACCTATGTAAAATATGAGATATTTTTCTGTATATGAGTTATTTTGAAGAAAAACCTCTCTCTTTTTCTTCAAATTCTTCCCCAACTCCTCATAAACTCCTCCGCAAAACAATGTCTAAAACAATCAATTTGTACAGTCCGAAAAATATGCTTTGAAGATGCAGTCGAATATCTCAATCCATGACACATATAAAATAATAGGAAGATGGTATTGTTACTTGTCCCATCCTTGAGAAAAACCTCTTTCAGTTTCCCAAAATTTGCCTCCATATGATCAGAAATGGTTCTACAAAAGGATTACTAAAACAAAGTATTTGTGCAACACTGGGTAGCGAACAGTCTGAGTAGCAATCCATGCTCTATATGGTTTCACACCTTCTCTAGAAAAATGGATTAAATTGGTAGGATTGAAATGGTGGTGTTATGGTGTATGACTCTTCAAGTAGTTTCTCCAACTCTTGCAAACATCCTAAATGGTTGATACCCACCTATGTAGCGGTTGCGAGGCAACCATGACTCCCATTAAATTGAATCTCCTTCTTGCTTTTGGTGAACCCTTGATGAAAAAAACTTGACAATGACAGATAGTTACCTTTGAGACTATGATAGAAATAGTGGTCATAGGCACAACTTATTCAAAAACTGGAAATTAAAGGACATGGAAAATACATTTGATGATGAAAACTATTGACCCTAACACATACCACAAATCAGATGAATCAACCAGAAACAACAACTCGTCAGGAATAGAATCGTCATATGTAGACTCAGTTTAAGATGAGGGAACGTCAAATATTAGTTCAGCAAAGACTAAGGACTTCTTATATTTAGATTTGATGAATTCCAAATTGAACTCCTAGAGAATAAAAATTCATTTAGAGTATTTTCCCACCACCAATTGTCATGACAAAATGTATGTCATCAGGTCGCAATCAGAAACTACCATAGTCTTTCGAAGTAGGATGCAGTGGTGAAATCTCTAGATAGCTTGTACAGTTACAAAAGCTAACTTTTCAACATGAGTGTATTTGATTTCAGTGTCATTTAAATTTTGACTCAAATAATAGTTAGGATGTTCATCCCCTAGGTCATCTTCTTGGACTGATACCATGGCCATGGAGGTAATAGTGCCAGTGAGATACAAGAAATATTCGCATTGATAATCAAGGGGATATAACAAGGATTGTTGAACTAGGACATCTTTCAAAGAATCAAAATATTTTTGGGATGAATCTTCCCAATGAAAGGGAACCCCTTTTTTCAATAGGCGAGTAAATTCATTCATCAGTGTTGTAGTCATGAAAAATATCCGTAGAAAGTTAGGCTTACCTTAGAGGCATTATAATTGAACAAGTGAGGAAGGTGCGGGCAAATCAAGAATCACATGTACTTTGAGTGGATCGATACAGATTCCTTGCTTCAACACAACGAAGCTAAGAATTCTACCAGATTAGACACAAAACACACATTTGTGTAGATTTAACCTAATATTAATGTTGGAAACAAAGGAAAATAGCCTTGAGATCCATCAGATGATCCTCACGATGTTTGGAGTGTGCGGGTAAATCATCCAAATAAGGTTGCACAATGTGCTTGATATCGTGGAAGGCATAATTCATGGCCCTCTGGAAAACTGCACCAGCTTTTTTCAAATCAAAATGGAGCTTATGATAGGAAAATGTGCCCCATGGACAAATAAATGTAGTCTTATGTTGGTCTGATGGGAGTGTGTTCATTTTATTGTAATTGGAAAAACAATCCATAAATGAAAAAAATTCTCTTCTAGTCATCAAAAATTTGGTCGATAAACAAGGTAGGGTAGTTGTCTTTTGGGAAAAGCATGGTTAATATTTTGATAGTCAACGCATACTGAAATTGTTCCTTGTTTCTTCATCACAGGGACTATGTTTGAGACCCAATAAATGAGAGGAATTGGCTAAATAAGACTAACACGCAAAACTTTTTTAACCTCTGCTTTGATTGCAACAACTTTCTTGGGGTGAACCAAACGTAAGCATTGTTGAATTGGCTTAGCATACGGATATGTTTTGATCTCATGTACTATAATATTTGATTCAATACCTGGAATATCTTCATATGTTCAGAAGAAAATGTTGTGAAATTCTAGAAAATGGACTTTATAAATCTTGACCTCATCAGGAGAACAAAACACACCAATATGGGCATCTTCGATAACTCGAGTTTAATTGAAAGATCAAGAGGAATGGTCTCTTCAATATTTGCTAAGTTCTTCTCAAAATAGATGTCATGAATGGATACAAAATCCTTAAATGTCTCAGTAATATTGGGTGAACAGGTATCTCCAAGATTATTTTCAATCGTTTTTAGTAAAGAGGAATGATTATTGTTATCATCCCACGGTGCATCATATGACATCATGATTTCCATGATGATTTCGTCAAAAAAGAATGTACTAGTGAAAGGATTAGAAGATGAACCAAAATATCAAGAATGATCAACCCAATTTGTTGAGGAATTGAAATTAGAATGTGTCGAATAGGCTTAATAGATTGCTTCATATTCAAGTTCAATGGGATTGAGTAGCATACAGTCACCAAACGTATCAACATTTGAAATGTATGGTACTATCCAAGGATTGGATGGAAAATCATAAGAGAAAATAATATTGACAAAGGAAACCAGATTTAGAATGTCACAAGGAGGGAGCAAAAAAATCCCCATCAAACGGGACTCTTTCAAAAATCCAACTACGACATGTTCATAGGACTGTGGGGATTTTCCCATAAGTGGAATGTTTCCAATAGTTTGAGAATTATTGGAAAAAAAGGTAAGTTGATTGATGGCCACGATATCCCCTATCGAGGGAAAGAAATCATCCTAAAATAGGTCGAGACAACATCTTCCATGGCATAAATCCATGTGCAACTAAGTAAAAGGTTATAATCCAAAGGTCCATTTATAACTTCAACTTCCACTAAAACAATTTTCCAACTAATTCTACTTGCAATGTATTCAAAATTTTGTAAGTTTTGAAACTTCTTCCATCAAAATATTTAAAAGTGGTGGGTGACTAATTAAGTTGTGGAGAACTAATAGATTTCCAATAGGAAAGAGACATGATACAAGTTGAAGCACCTTCATCCACAATTTTCTGATGGATATTTTTACTTTGAACAACAATTTGGATCATGAACTCCAATTTCGGTGGAAGTTTGGGAGTATGATTCTCATTATTAAACACCACAAGATTTGAATCTAATAGATCTATCCCTCAAATTTTTGCAAGTAAAGACCTCTTTTGGGTAGGACAATTTTGTAGTAGCTCGAGAGTCTACATAGCATAAGGAGCTTTGTAGGAATTTATAGGGTAAGTTCCTCATATAGAACACCAAAGGACACCACTTACAAAAAGATCACAGATAAATACACCAGTATTCTTGATGTGGTTAAAACCCTCAAAGAGGGAAACATTCCATGGCTTGAGCCAATGCGGGCACTTCAGGCAATTTATTAATAAAAGAAAATTTTTTTACATAAGCTTATCTCATTGAATGGTCACCCTACAAATGACCCTCCATGCTCTTTAAATAGAGATCATGGACCAATTGAGTGTTAAGCCACGGATCAAGTGTGGGTAATACCGAGGAGAGAATGAACCGTCGGATCACTTCATGTCTAGAACATATCATGACCGTTGGAATGTAAGTTACAAAAGTACATAGTAAAGAAACATGCTTTACCTAACTCTACACTAGACCAAGTTATACTTAACTATTTCCTATGTGTCGGAATATCCTAACATCCCCCCTTAAGAAAAACTTGGGATAGGATTGAAGGATTTACAAATATGACACAATAGGAGAAGGAAGGAGGCATTAGAGCCTATCCCCCCTTAGTGACAACTTCCTAAACTCCAACCATAAATCGAAGCTTAGTAAACTCTGCCTTTGTGAGAGCCTTTGTAAAGATGTTTGCAACATGATCATCTGTTGAAAAATATTTCACTTTAAGAACAAGGTCATGAATGAGATTTCTAATGAAGTGCATGTGTAGTTAAATGTGTTTGTTGCACTGATGTTGGACTAGATCTTTGCATAGTTGAATGGCACTTTGATTATCACACCAAAGTGTAGCCAGATGATGTTGTTGAAAGCCAAACTCTGATAGGATTTGGCGAATCCACAAGGCTTCCTTACTAGCTTCTACGACACCACGATACTCTACTTCTGCTGAAGAAAGTGAAATGGCACTTTGTTTCTTGCAATCCCATGTAATAGGTCCAAAACCAAGAGTGAACACATAACCTGTAGTAGACTTCAAATCATCAGGGTCACTAGCCCAATCAGAATCAGTGAAACCAACCAATAGAGGAGATGCTTCTGCACTGTAGGAATTTACACGGTAAGTTCCTCAGATAGAACAAAAAAGGACACCACTCACAAATATATCACAGATCACATATCAATACACCAGTATTCTTGATGTGGTTTAAACCCTCAAAGAGGGAAACAGTCCACGGCCTGAGCCAATGCAGCCACTTCAGGCAATTTATTAATAAAATAAAGAAAATTTACATAAGCTTCTCTCATGAACGTTCACCCTACAAATGACCCTCCATGCTCTTTAAATAGAGATCATGGACCAATCGGGTGTTAAGACACGGATCAAGTGTGGGTAATACCAAGGAGAGAATGAACCATCGGATCACTTCATGTCTAGAACATATCGTGACCGCCAGATTGTAAGTTACAAAAGTACATAGTAAAGAAACACACTTTACCTAGCTCTATACTAGACCAAGTTATACTTAACTATTTCCTATGTGTCAAAATATCATAACAAGATTGGGCCAAGTCCTCAACTATATTGTACTTTTGTGCAGCTCTCACACAAGTATTGATCATAGATTTGTGAATAATGTGTGTAGAAGGTTTAATGGTTAATTCAGTCAGTATCACATTTGAAGAAGGATATGAAGTAGATTGAGTGGAACTAGCAGGTTGATTAGTAGCCTTATTAGTCGAGGGATTTGGATTATCATAGTATTTATTTCTTGTAGCCACCATGATATCATCTTTATGTTTGGTGGAAGATAACATCATAACTTGGAAAGAGGAAGTTGGATCTCGTACAACCATATTTGTCTCATGATTTGGAGAGGGATATGTTAACACAGTAGGTGTGTTAGATGACGACTTTAGGAATTGATTAATTTTTTCCCGATGTGGACAATCCCGAGTAAAATGTTCCTCATTAAAAATAAGGCAAGGATAATGAGGTTTTCATTTATCCTTGGGAGAGTGATTATTATTTTTTCCTACGAAGAATTATCTTTATTCTTATTTCCTTTTCCTTTATGCTTACTTCCGGCTTGATGAGACTTTCCTTTCATCGATTGGACAAGATTAATCTTAGATGTAGTTGCAGGAGTGGCAGAGGATGAGTTTTGAGTAGCCACAACAAGATATGAACCAAATAGTTTACTCATTGTCTATTGACTATCAAAACCAATCACACCATCAGTGGCATATGATTCTTTAGTGGGAGGTGGTGGAAGAATATGTTGTGGTCGTGGAGCATTGGGTATCTTTTCATAGAGCATGCTAGATTGAATATAAATAAAATCAAGCTATTGGGCATGAGAAATGACTTTCTCTTCAGTAACAACTCTAACTTTAGAAATGTCTTCAGTTCTAGATGGTAAAAAATATTTGATAAACCATTCAACAAACAACTGATCAGGAATGAAATTTTTGACCAACAAACATTAATGCCTCCATTGATGAATATGATCAGAGATATGAGTGGATTCAGACTGTTTGAAAGAGGACAAAAGTTTAGTTCTAGTTTCCTATTGGATAGTTAAT
Organism: Pinus tabuliformis; assembly: GCA_031772625.1. Taxonomy (NCBI): domain Eukaryota; kingdom Viridiplantae; phylum Streptophyta; class Pinopsida; order Pinales; family Pinaceae; genus Pinus; species Pinus tabuliformis. Next base: position 444,107,893 of record CM062805.1, read on the forward strand.
TGGAAATGGGTCAGAAATGTAGTTTCCAAGGCATTGAAGTTGTTAAATGAATCCCATGGAAATTCAACATACTACTTAGTTATCTTACCAGTAAGAGTTCTCTACAAAATCCACAAACGAATTGAATGTTGGGTTGTGTTATATTCTTTCTGCAACTAGCCCATGTAGTGAACCGAGGGGTTAGAGGGAGGGTGGACCCCGCCCTTTGTTGCACCAATTGTGCAGTGGGGGGGTCACAGGGGGGCGGAAACCCCCCTTATCTAGGGGGTTTGAGGGGGGCGGGTAGCCCCCCTCTACGAGGTCTGGCGCAGCGCCCCATGAATTTTTTTTTTGGACCCTATATTAGGTTGGGCGGACCTATCTATGGTTTTCAATCCATGGTTATGGACGCGATGGTTTTCGGTCCATGATATTGGATGCTTCAGCATGTATAAATATGTATGTAACATTGAAAGGAAAATAATGAAAAATCAAGCTGATAGTCCCGGTTTTGGGATCCAGGGGAAAATCTTTGTGTATATGTGCTTTATGTGTTATGATCTCACTATTGTTTATTTTCTGTGTTTTAGAATTCATATGCAACTAATTTATGTACGGAGTTAAAACCTACATTTGGTATCAGAGTTGTTTTGGCTTCAAGGGGACACCTTTGTTACAGAGGGGTTTCTCTTGGGCCTATGGTAGACCCTGTTCATTGGGAGATCTACGGGATCGATTCCGGTGGTGAAAGAAGATGGCGAGCAGTGGAAAGATAGAGATCGAGAAATTTAATGGTCAGAGTTTTGAGTTGTGGAAACTCAAGATGGAGGATCTGTTGGTGGATAAATATCAGTGGATCGTGGTAGATCTGGATACTAAACCAACAAGATTTTCTGATGAAGAATGGAAGAAGTTGGATCGGAAGGCAAAGAGCACAATACGATTGTGTGTCTCGGATTCAGTATTGTTGAATGTATCAGGGGAAGCTATGGTGAAGGCTTTGTGACAGAGCATCTGAATGCATTTAATATTGTGGTAAGTCAATTATCATTTGTTGATATCAAAATTTGAGATGAAGATAAGTGCATTAGTTTGTTGTGTTCTCTACCAGATTCATGGGATAGTATGGTTATTGCAATAGGTAGCAATGCAACTGCCTTGCAGTTTGATGAAATAGTCTCATCCTTGCTGACGGAGGAGATGAGATGGAAAAATATGGAGAGCCAGAATGGTGATGCCTTGTTTGTATGAGGGTGGTCCCAAAATAGAAACAAAAATAAGTCATCAAGTGGGAGATCTAAATCTAGAGGGAGATATAAATCTCCAGGAAAACCTGTAAAGGTGGTGTGCTAGAAATGCGAAAAGGAAGGGCACTACAAAAGGGACTGTAAATCTAAAGCTCCTAATAAAGGAAAGGGATCTGATGATGCTCCTTCTATAGGGGAAAAAACCACCTCAGATGAAGGTGGGGATGTGTACTTGGCTTCTTCAAGTACACATGTAGATCATGAGGCATGGTTCATTGACTCAAGTGCATCCTTTCACTTCACTCCCCATAGAGAGTGGTTCTGTGAGTATGAGAAATATGATGGTGATGATGTCTTCTTGGGGGATGACAGGAAGGCTAGAATTGTTGGTCGCATAAAATTAAAGTTGAAGTTGCAAGGTGGAAGGGTTAGAACACTTTTGGGTGTTCTGCATATTCCCGCATTAGCCAGAAATCTGATTTCTGTAAGCAAGTTGGATGATGCAAGTGTAAAAATAGTGTTCGAGAAGGATACTTGCAAGATGGTTTGGGGAGCACTAGTATTGACGCCGGAAGTTCAGACTGGAACTCTATACAACTTGCAAGGTAGCACTATTGTTGATGGGTGCAACAGTTCTGTGGTTCCTGAAAGTGGAGCAGAAAATATAGTGGTCTCTGGAGAGAAGACCATGTTGTGACATCAAAGGCTTGGACATATTGGAGAGAAGGGCATTCGAATACTTCATGGCAAAGGTATGGTAGAAGGTATGAGTAATAGCTCTCTGGATTTTGATTTCCGTTAAAATTGTGTATATGGGAAGCAAAATCGGGTGAGTTTTCTCTCTGGTGGTAAGAGGGCGAAACATATATTAGAGCTTGTGCACAGTGATGTGTTTGGACCTATGAAGATTCCATCACTGGGTAAGTCTATGTACTATGTATCATTTATAGATGACTTCTCAAGGAATACATGGATATATTTCCTTGAGAAGAAATCTAAAGTCTTTGACAAGTTTAAAGAATATAAGGCTCTGGTGGAAAACCAGATAGAGAAGAAGATAAAGGTGCTAATGACAGATAATGGTGGAGAGTTCTGCAGTAATGAATTTGAAGAATTTTGTAAGAAGTGTGGTATAGCACGGCAGAAGACTACTCCATATACACCTCAACAAAATGGAGTTGCAGAAAGAATAAACAAGACATTGATGGAAAGAGCAATAATCATGCTCAATGGTGTCAGGTTAGGACAGGAATTCTGGGCAAAGGCGGTGGAGATAGCATGTTACCTGGTCAAAAGATCACGTTCATTAGTGTTGGAGGATAAGACTCCACAAGAGGTATGGATTGGTAAGAAACCCTCTCTTTCACATCTGAGGGTATTTGTATGTGATGCATATGTACATGTTCCAAAGGAGAAAAGAACAAATTTGGATAGTAAATCTGAAAAGTGAATCTTTATTGGGTATAAGGATGGTTTAAAGGGTTATAAGATTTGGAACCCAGTAACAAGGAAGGTTGTGTATAGCTAAGATGTGGTGTTCAGAGAGGTGAAAGATGTTATTAAACATGAAGTCCAACCAAAGGAACCTGAGAAGATAGAGTTTGAGCTAAAGGAGGAAGAATCAAACTCTATAGCAGAGGAGGAATCAGAAGATGAAGAGCCACAAACTCTGGGTGTGAGAAGATCAGTTCGAGAAAGAAGGCAGCCAGAAAGGTATAGTCCATCTGCTTTTTGTTCAAATTTTTCTTTATCTATTACTAATGATGATCCCAGAAATGTGAAGGAAGTAGTAGATTCAGAGGATGGAAAACTCTGGAAAGAGGCCATGGTTGATGAAATGGCATCTTTGCACAAAAATGAGGCTTGGGATCTAGTGGAGTTGTGGGCTAGAAGGAAACCCATTGGCAGCAAATGGGTGTTCAAGAAGAAGACAAATGCAATAGGAAAGGTGGAGAAACACAAAGCTCGGTTGGTAGCAAAAGGTTATTCCCACGTATCGAGAATTGATTTTGGTGATATTTTTTCTCCTGTTGCCAAGGTAGCTTCTATTAGATTAATTTTATCTGTTGCTGCTGCTTTTGATTTTGAGGTAGAACAGATGGATGTGAAGATATCTTTTCTTCACGGGGATCTAGAAGAGGAGATCTACATGAAGCAACCTGAAGGTTTTGTGGTGAAGGGTAAGAAAGAACTGGTATGCAAGTTAAAGAAGTCTCTATATGGGTTAAAACAGTCACCAAGGATGTGGTATCAGAAATTTGATACATTTATACGGGGACTTGGCTTCACCAGAAGCAAAGCAGATCACTGTGAGTATTTTAAATTAATTGGTGACCGTGTTATTTATCTGGTCTTGTATGTGGATGATATGTTGTTGGTTGGAAATGACAAAGAAATTATCTGGGATTTGAAGACCCAATTGTCCTCCAAATTCAACATGAAAGATCTTTGTGCTGCAAACTATATTATGGGCATGGAAATTAAAAGAGATCGGGCAAAGAGGAAGCTCTAGTTAAACCAGAGGAAGTATGTCGAGACAATATCGCAAAGGTTTAATATGCAAGATAGTAAACCGATGAAGGTTCATATTCCTGTAGGTGTAAATTTATATGTTGAACAGTGTCCCAAGACACAAGAAGAGGAAGAGGATATGTCCCATGTTCCATATGCAATTGTAGTCGGTAGCTTGATGTATGCGATGGTCTGTACTAGACTAGACATTGCACATGCAGTGGAAGTATTGAGCAGGTTTATGTCAAAACCAGGGAAGGAGCATTGGATAGCAATGAAGCAGGTTTTTAGGTATTTGCGTAGCACTAGCGATTATGGTTTGTGCTACCAAGGAAGACCTTGATTGGACAGAGTTTTAGATAGCCATGGCTTTGTTTATGCGAACTGGGCTAGAGATCTGGATCAGAGAAGATCTACAAGTAGGTATGTGTTTAACCTATTTGGAGGTGTAGTTAGTTGGATGAGTAAGAAACAATCTGTAGTGGCACTATCAACTACAGAGGCAGAATACATGGTAGTCACTCATGCAAGCAAGGAATCAGTTTGGTTGCAGAGATTGTGTTCAAGTATGGGGTTAGTACAGGGTGCTATAAGGATAGACTGTGACAGCCAAAGTGTAATTTTCTTGGAAAATAACCCTGCTTACCATTCAAGGACAAAGCACATTGATGTTCAGTATCACTTTGTGAGGCATATGATAGAAGACAAAAAGGTGTTGCTGGTAAAGGTGGACACTTTGAAGAATACTGCAAATGGATTGACAAAATCTATGAGCTTTGAGAATTTCTCTTGGTGCAGAGAAACAATGGGCATTTCAGGGCTGGATAAATGAGTAAGCTCTCCTATGGCCCCCTATGGAAAGAAAAAAACATGTGGGAGAATTTTGGGTTGTATTATATTCTTTCCATGACTAGCCTATATTAGGTTGGGTGGACCTACCTATGGCTTTCGGTCCATGGTTTTGGATGCGATGGTTTTTGGTCCGTGATATTGGATGCTTCGTCATGTATAAATATGTATTGTAACATTGAAAGGAACATAATGAAAAATCAAGGTGGTAGTCCCGGTTTTGATCCAGGGGAAAATATTTGCGTATATGTGTTTTATGTGTTAGGCTCTTGCTGTTGTTTATTTTCTGTGTTTTAGAATTCGTATGCAACTAATTTTTGTACGGGTTTAAAACCTACTTTGAATCATCATTTAAGGAGTTGGATGATTACCATAGGTGATATGTCATAACATGAGTAGACAGTTCTTTTCTAGGATTTCCGATGAATGTTGGAATATCGCTTGTAAATTTGGTAGGAATGTCCAACCAATAAGGAGAATGACAAATAGGATCATCCATTAACTAGGTTAAATTTGGTAACTCAAGGGTTGGAACAAATGAAAACTTCCTATTAAAGTCTCATGGAGGATATCCTGGGTATGATGGAATGGGCTAAGCAACCAGAAATTTTATTCTAGGATAAGGAGGATTTTGATAACAAGGATAAACATAGCCAGGTGGTACAGTTCCTTGATAACCTTGTAAAGGTTGAAATGGTTTTGTTTAAATATGTTGGCCTTGATAAGGAATTTGTGGAATAGTAGTTTGACCAATATGCATTTGTGGGATGTTTTGGAAAGGTTTCCTAGAGATATTGTGTATCATCCATACATTGGGTACTTGGGACATATCATATACAGGTTGATTTACTTGCATTTGAGGTATGGACTGACCAAGTGGTGGGGTTTGCAAGGCACCCTAAAGAGGTTGGATAGGTGGTATTTGAGATATCTCAGATATCAGTGGAATAGGTTGTGTTTGAGGTGCAGCCTAGATAGGTTGACTTACTTGAGATAAACTTGGACAGGTTGAGGCATGAATTGTGTTAAACACACATGGACAGCAAAGAAAGATATGAAAGATAAATCATGTGATGCATTTTTTTATTAACAATAGATATACATTTATAGTACACATATGTGACTCTTGGGATTCAGATCCCAAGGTCTCTTGGACTGCTTAGTCTTTTCGGCTTCCACACTAACCCTTTAGGATTAGGTGTCCAACATTCCCCCCCTTAATCCGAAGGGTTATGTATGAGTCCAAGAAGAGAGCTGTAATACAAAATATGCAAAAAATGCATGGCAACACTAGGCTGAATGTGCTCTATGAAATGTTGGTAAAAAGGGCGGTGGTTTAAGGATGACCACCAACACTGGAACGCTTAGTGCAGTTCCTGGAACTCTTCCAAAACTGGCAAGAAACTGAAGTTTTCTGCTAGAGGAAGTGATCCTATTGTTTTAAAGAGGGAAACCTTCAACCATAAAAGGGAGGTCTCACCCCGCATAAAAGGTAAAACTTCAACCTGAAAAGGGAAGTCTCAACCTGTGATGGTTTAAGGATGACCAACAACTCTGGAATGCTTAATGCAATTCCTGAACTCTTCCAACACTGGCAAGAAGCTGGTGTCTTCTGCTAGAGGAAGTGTTCTTAATCTGTGATGGTTTAAGGATGACCAACAACTCTGGAACTCTTCCAAAACTGGCAAGAAGCTGGAGTCTTCTGCTAGAGGAAGTGTTCTCAATCTGTGTTCACGGGCATCTTTGTCTCTGGCTACAACTCTGAAACTGGTGTGGCAGGTTGTGGCTCAGGCTCGCTTGATGTGACTTTGAAGCTTGTAGATGACCATCATTTCCCCCCCTGTCAGATACAAGGTGAGAAGATGGAGAAAACTCAACTGCAAGACTGTTCAATACTCTGGAACAAGTTCTAACATGTGTTTGGAATATCTTCTTGGCTGTTGATGCCCATTGCCAAGAAGCGATCCATCCAAGATGAATCTTTGTTCTTGCAGGACGTTTGTTTCTGAAGCATCTGTTTGAAGAATGAGTGGTTTTATGATAGTGCTTACATGGATGAAGATCAAAACAGTGATCTTTCAAATGGCCAACTCGGTCACAGTGTTGGCATTTCATGATCTGTTGTTGTTGTTGTTGTTGTTGTTGTGGAAGAGGGGCAGAATCTAGAACAGCTGAAGCTGAACTGTCATGAGGAATAGGTGAACTATCATGGATGAATCTGGCACTCTGAAATTGAATGGGCTTGGCGTAGTCTGGAATATGAAAGGACAAGTCCTTGTCATATCCAAGACCAGTTCTGTGCTTGTTGTGGACAAGCTGTTCCCAAGGTCTGATGATGGGCTTGGGAAGTGCAGACTGAGTTTCTGCATCTGCATGTACAATTGCTGCTTTATTGGGTACTGGATCTGAATGAACTTGAACAATATTGACTTGCTGTTTATGGGAGTCTGCTTCATTGTTCTGAACAGAAACAGGTTCAGAATGATGACTCCACTGCTGTAATTCTTCCTGCTGTAGCTGTGATTCAAGCTGCAAAAACTCTATCTTTTCTTGTGCATATTGCAGACATGTTTGAATGTCTGAAAGAGAGGCTTTGTTAATTTTGACTGTGCTGTTAGCAGTGGACATGATTAGAGTTCTCAATAATTCTAATATTCTTTCAAGCTTAGCCATTTTTCTACACCTTAAAAATCTCCAAATCCCACAGAAAAATGTAAGCTGCTAAATATCTTCAAGTTGCACAAGAGAGCCCTATAGCTTAAAGGGAAAAATCAACCAGAGATATCTTGAAACTGTCAAAATTATACAAATATCACCAGACTTTCAGAGATTCTGTTCTTTAAATTCTGTAGAAATTTCACAGCAAGAATGAGAGGCTCAAATTCCTTCCAACACAGATACAATAGATATGTTTCACCCTTAAAATGCTCAGGTATACCAAGATACGCTTTGTATGGATGCACAATTAAATGACTTCTTCCTTCTTGAAATTCGAACTTCAACTACAGGAATGGATTACATATACCTCTGATATATCAACTCTAACAGAGATCTTAAGAAGAATATACCAGCGAATGTATGGAAGCAACAATGCAGACTGAGTTTCTGCATCTGCATGTACAATTGCGGCTTTATTGGGTACTGGATCTGAATGAACTTGAACAATATTGACTTGCTGTTTATGGGAGTCTGCTTCATTGTTCTGAACAAAAACAGGTTCAGAATGATGACTCCACTGCTGTAATTCTTCCTACTGTAGCTGTGATTCAAGCTGCAAAAACTCTATCTTTTCTTGTGCATATTGCAGACATGTTTGAATGTCTGAAAGAGAGGCTTTGTTAATTTTGACTGTGCTGTTAGCAGTGGACATGATTAGAGTTCTCAATAATTCTAATATTCTTTCAAGCTTAGCCATTTTTCTACACCTTAAAAATCTCCAAATCCCACAGAAAAATGTAAGCTGCTAAATATCTTCAAGTTGCACAAGAGAGCCCTATAGCTTAAAGGGAAAAATCAACCAGAGATATCTTGAAACTGTCAAAATTATACAAATATCACCAGACTTTCAGAGATTCTGTTCTTTAAATTCTGTAGAAATTTCACAGCAAGAATGAGAGGCTCAAATTCCTTCCAACACAGATACAATAGATATGTTTCACCCTTAAAATGCTCAGGTATACCAAGATACGCTTTGTATGGATGCACAATTAAATGACTTCTTCCTTCTTGAAGTTCGAACTTCAACTACAGGAATGGATTACATATACCTCTGATATATCAACTCTAACAGAGATCTGAAGAAGAATATACCAGCGAATGTATGGAAGCAACAATGTAAAAAAAACCAGAGCAATTCATATACCATAACTGTGCTACCACTGTCATAAAAAATTCATCATATCAAAGTAAATCCAAACTTTTCAAATAGCATTCTCTATTCCAACAGCTTCCCTTCATAATGCAAATCTTTTAGATGATGAAAACCACTTACAACACTGCTCATTGCTTGCATTGCCTTTCCTGAAAACCTCTTGCAAGAAATGAAGAGAATAAACTGGCTCGAAAGGAACTCTACAAAAACAGCGTCCCGTGACATGCAAATCCTTCAAATAATCAATTATCACCTTAAAGGTGACTTATCTGTTGAGAAATGAATTTCCCAGGAGTTTGAAATCTTTCAAAAGCGGCTCCATCAAGCACGTTAAAATTTGCATCAAATATAATTTAAACAACTTTCACACCCAGCGTATTACCATCAGACTACGGCGTACCAAATTATACAAAACAATAATAGAGTTCCCTCCCTCCTTCAAAATATTTAAATGTAACAGAACGGGCAATCGATTAAAAGCGGCACCAGTGGATCAGCATGAAAAATTGTGCGATGAACGTTTACAGCCCATTGATTTTGACGCAGGTACAATCGCCACAACTCACATGAATATGGATCAAGCTGATGAGAAGTTTTGTTTTACTTGTATCATGCAGAGAGAAAGTATTGTAGCAGGAATCTTGAACTTCAACGCCGCTGACGCCTCGTCAACAGATGGGATTTTCTCCAAATTCAAGTCGTCATTGCAGTCAAACGGAGATTCCCACGACGCCCGTAATATGTACACAAGTTTGGCTCTTCCCGGAGCTGGTGGTCCTCCAGATACTTTATGCCTCGAGATCAGGCGATGCAGTCTTTGCAAATGTCAAACGCGTGAATGCCGATACCGCTGCTTCTGCAAGAAGTGCCTTGGATGGAGAAAGCATACCAAGATATTTGCTTCCAGAACACGTAGCTTCATGCCATCTGCGGATATCGTTTTCTGCTCACAATGACTTAAATGTCAAATTTCAGAGTCATCGCAACAGAGACTACACAAATCTAATGTTTATTCAGCCAAGCTATAAAGCGTAACAGCCTTATATATCTGATTGTAGGACTCCGCAATCGTTCCTATCTATGAACGTTGAGAGAGGTTTGTAGCCAGCACGCATGCCATTTTCTGATATTCTGAGTTACAGACCCGCTTGCTTGATCATGTTGGTTAGCCATACAAAAGCAGAAGCTGGTGTTATCGGCATTTTAAACCCAACCCAGTGACAGAAACTGATTTGGGCATTCTTTTCCCAATAACCCAACAATGAAACACACTCGGATATGCTTTTTTTTTAAATGACCCAATAATGGAATAGATTTGGGTATAATTTCTACAGTGGCCCCAGGAATGAAAACGAACTTGGGTATGAGCCCCAAAAATGAAAACTGAACTTGGGTATGATTCTTCACATCAGCTCAGCAATGTAAGCCGATTCGGATTTCATTTTCTGCACAGAATATTTCGTTCTAAGCAGAGACAGTATACCTAAGAACCCAAACCGAATCCACCCAACATCATATGCTAGTTTTCGGCAATATATGTTTCGTTGGTGCTAATACTAGTGCTGCGCTCCATCCCACTACTATTCCTCTGTCTCTTTCATTTCATCATATCTCTACCAGGCTCTTCAGAGAAACATCAGTTTATACTTGAACAGAAAATGGACGCACAGTTTGATAGACCTGGCAGGAAACGTCATGGCAAAGTTCGGAAGCAGCAGGAGAGCGAACAGTATGTAAATCAAACCATCAGCAGCAAGATATTGAGAGAGGCTCATAGGCAGCAAAAGGAAATCGATAATGAGAGGGATGAAGAATCTGGTTTAGTTTGGAATGTAAGAGGACAACCTATTGCTAAACTAGACCATGGAAAGCCTCTTACTGGAGCAGTGTAAATATTTTTACGCAATACAAGAACTGAGCAGTGTTAAACAACGGAGCATTGGATGGAACAGCCATACATATCACCTTATTAGATGCCATACATCTAGATCCAGCTTCGGTGGAAATGGAGAAGCGTATTGTGGCGGTTATACATGAAATCCTCTGACACCAGGATTCAAATCAACGGACAAGCGTTACAAATTTTGGGGCGTTTCTCTGTGGGAGCATTGCAGTCAGAGAAGAATATGAAACCAACATAAAAACGCATTAGACACAGTTCTAACAAATGCAGTCATATGGCAGAGGTGAGCAGCGCATCATTAAACACAGTTTTGTCAGGGAATAATGGTAAATCCCAGGTGGTGCAGCGCTTTTAAATGGAGCGTATATGGACAGAAAACGCAGGTCTCATAACGGCTTGGACAGATGCGTTATATGGCAGAGGCAGAGGCAGCATGTCAGGAGCGCTGGAAAAGAATATGGCAGAGGGCCAGGACTGACATGCACATAACAGGCCACAGAAAAACAAGTGGCTCTGATACCATGTTAAACACACATGGACAGCAAAGAAAGATATGAAAGATAAATCATGTGATGCATTTTTTTATTAACAATAGATATACATTTATAGTACACATATGTGACTCTTGGGATTCAGATCCCAAGGTCTCTTGGACTGCTTAGTCTTTTCGGCTTCCACACTAACCCTTTAGGATTAGGTGTCCAACAAATTGAATAGGTTGGAAAGTAGGAACCTAGGGTGTGACCAAGGTAGGTTAAGAAGTGGGAAGTTCATTCAAAACAAAACTTGGTTGAACAGGCAACGTAGGATTCCAAGGATTAGAAGTTATTCCCATGAATGGAGGACTTGAATAGGATGGAGCACCAATTTGTGACATTTGATTAGGAGATGGAGACATGGAAACAACAAGTTTCCCCCCTGTCAGGGGATAAGGAGTATACGTAGGTAACTTCCCCTCAGGAGGAGAGTACCTAGTATCGGATGGATTAAGTTATTATAGATGTCCTTTTCCACTAATAAATGGGCCATATTGCTGCTCCAAAGAAGGTTTGGGTGCAACAGGTTGGATAGGTTGTGAGATGCTCATCAGAGATGTACCAGATGGAATTCCATATGAATATGAGAAGGGAGAATTCCATGGACTAGTTGACGCACCAAAAAAGGTTCTATATAACAACTGGTAGCTAGGTGGCACTAATGGATGACCATAAAAATGGCTTTCTGGTGAAGCCGAAAACATGGAAGTAGCTGCAACTTCTGTTGACTCACTCATGATAGCTGATACAGGTTGAGAAACCATCATTGACTCAATCATGGTTAAACTTCCCAAATAATTTTTTCAAGGGAAACTCAAAGGTGAGTTGAAACAAGGTGTGCTAGGTAAAGGGGCTTGTATCAGAGTGTGAGGAGTAAGGAAAGTATGATATTGATAAAGAGGAGTCCATCTTAAATTAATAGGAGATGAAGGTTGAGAATCTTCAGTAATTTCCTCAATACTCAAAAGATCAGGTGGAATTTGTTCTCCGTCAGGACCGAAATGTATAGGTTGTGGTTGAGTCAAAGGGGGAGGAAGAGTGGGAGAAGGTCATGAAGTAATAGGTTCAGGTAATTGAGGATCCTCGGGTTGTATAACCTTAGGTTGTAATGTATCTGAATAAAGAAATGTAGATTCAATGACGTCGGGAAGTTAAGGTTCAAGGGCTTCAGTTTCGACTGCGTCTGACTCACCAGTTGGTAAAGATGTAATTTTGTGGTCCATACTCATGGGAAGTGATGACTCTAGTTGATTGATTTCAGATGTGGATCCAGAAGGGGAATATTCCAAAGTACTATTTCGGTAGTTTGCATCTTTTTATTCTTTCAACGACCAGCTGTTTCCTCAGGAGGTATAGGAGGCAATCTTTCCATTCTATGTGAATGACAGGGTTATTGAGGGTGTTCTTCCATGATGGATTGATAAATTTTAGAAATTCAAAAACACAAAAAAAAAACAAAGGGGTAACTAGGCCAAAAAGGATTACCATGTCACTGTGAACTATGGAATACCATTTCCATTACATACAAGCAATCTCCCCGAATGTTGTGTTCAACGTATTAAGTGGATAGATAGTCGTCTTAGTTACCTATGGTGGGATAGAAACTTATAGAGGACTTCCAAAATACACCCAAAGGTACTTGGATGCACAATTTGTGGTAGTGATTTCTAATGTATCTTGTACGATAGGAAGTATTACGATATACTTTTCATACGTGGAATGCCATATGATATACCCAAGGGTACGTGGAGAACGATCTAATATACTTACATATGTGGAATACTGACTACCCCCAAAATGTAATGCAGACAAACAATGAAAAATACTACGTTTAAGGACATCGGAACACATCTCTAGCCTAGACCTATTTTTGTGCCATTAATGTTCCTAATGCTCATTAGAATGTTTGAGTAAATTTTAGAAGTTGATCTTCAATTATGTTTCAGTTTCAAGGCTCGCGGTAGGAGTTCACCTAAATTCCCTATGATGTAACTATTATGATGACAAGAAATATTTTATTTTCAATGAATATCTATCTACGAGAGGGAATAGGCAAACAATAATGCAACAAACAAAACTTCCTAAATAGATCTTTCAATGTGACTGCTCTAATTCAAATTCAAAACCCTATATGTAATGCAAATAATTATTTTTTTATCTTATTTTCTCTTAATTTTTAAATGTGATGAAAACTAAGATGCATCTAGATCATTGATAAAACAAATCACATAGAACAAGACTATAATATAAACTTTTCTTCAAACCAATCAACAATCAAGCCAAATGTTTACAAAGACCTAATTGATATGAGAAAAGAAAAATCAAAGAAACTCTCATCAAAGGCTAATAAAATCAAATGTAAACTCTATGATGGCTTTACAGAGACAGACAAATTCAGAGACTCAAGAAAACCTTCTAGACCAAAGAAGAACAAAGAGAAAGGAAAAGAAATGCAATTTTTTTGTATTCTACCGGATCATCACAAGTGCAAAGTGAGCACTAGTGTGCATCATCACACTTCCAAAGAGGAGATATTACATAGGGGCACTCTGTCTCATAACAAAGAGTGTACTAGGGATAATTTGGTTAAAATATGACATAAGAAACCCTACCAAGCTAAAAAATGTGTTTTCTGAAGGTTAATTATTGTCTGAATAAGTCAATTAATGTCGCTTTTAAAGGTGAAAAATGCTAAGGCCGAGGAAACCACTAAGGTAAATCTTGATCCCTAGTGTAGTCGCCAATTTTTTATATGGAAAATTCACTTTTGCAAATAAAAATGAACTCCCTATATCTAGTGACCTTATCTAGAAAAAAAAAGCGAAAAAATATATATGTTTTCTTTAGAGATATTAGAATACAGAAAAGAGACTTACCTAGAATTTACAACAATTCTTCCTCTCCTCCTTGCTTGTAAGCTCCAAATCTAGCTCCAAGTGCTATAATTAGAACATGCACAAATGACTAAAACAAGCAAGCCAACTACAATATCCACATAGCATAATATAATGTCTCTAGTCAATGAGTCAACATGGAATTGAAATACATAAGCATCAACATGACACAAGTATAGGAAAATAGAGTGCTTTTTGTATTTATAAATAAAGGATAGAGTTACAACCATATATAGAAGTTTACTTTGTATATGTCTCCCTAATTATCTTGTCCTTCCTTGCCACAAACCAAACCTTCACACTCAAACCTAATGCATAAATGGATGATGATTCATTAAGTTCAAAGTAGCAGCATGAGGGCACTAGTAATCTCCAAAATCCAACCCAGACTCTATGGGAGGTAGTAAATTTATAGGGTGAAAGTGGTAGTTTAGGATTTACCAATCTAGGCTTGAGATTCACATATGAGGGAAGATAAGATCTAGGGATAAGATATAATACCACTAGAATAGGATCATATAGGAATTCGATATCTTTATCCATTGTAAATGGTTAAAACCACCTTGGAAGATTCTGGAATGAGAAGATTCAAAAATATTTTTTAATTTTCCCGAAATTATAGAATCAATGCACCTGCAGAGTAGAGAAACCTACACAGGTTAGCACAGATGCTCAGTTATGCAACTTTCAATCATTGTAGGTGGACATGCATGCAGAGAGTGTTGGGGATAAAAACATGGATTTTGAGTAGATAGACCCAGAAACTTAAACTTTTTGGAGAAGTTATGAATAGGGCTTTCCAAAGGGATAATGACAAAGTGTTCAAGGATGTTGATTGATCTGGATTTCAAGCCTTTTGATCAAATTTGACCAAATTACCTTTAAAATAGTTATGAGTTCCCAATTTAAAGGAAGTCAGGAACCTCCTCTATGTTTGAAAGGGAGTAAAGAAGTCTCCTCAATGTTTGAGAAGGATCAAGGATTTATTCCCTAATAAAGAGGTAATTAGGATCTCCTCTCTGGTTGAGAGGGAGTGAGGTTAAGACATCATATTCTCCATGTATCATGCACTAGACCAAGACTAACAATAATAATTCTAAGTGAAGGAACTAGGAAGGAAAATGGAGAATTGAATAAGCATCTAAAGTTTCCTTGAGGATAGAAAATCTAAATAGGAAGTAGACTAGAAATCTTTGAGAATTAGACAGGTTTCTGAGATAAGAGTGGTCGAAGAGGATCAATATTCTTTGAGGATTGGAAATCGAAGATAATAATATTCCTAAAAGGACATACCTAGTGAACATTCAGATGGGGTATGTGCCTTAGAGGTAGTGTGGTATCTCATGTAAAGCCTCCCAACATTATGCTCTGAAATAAGAAGAGCCCATCAGTTAAGGCAGTACTATTTTGACTATGTTGGTTATTATGTTCACTCTTAAAATATAACCTATCAATCTGACCCTTGTTATGATAACTCTTTAGCTTGATAATATCCTTGTACCATTTGTACAATTATGAATACCTCCCTAGTTAAGAGGAAGTGCTGGAAAATGTAACTACCTTTGGTCTTAATAATTGTCATTGTACTCATGTCATTATGTATATATATGTAACAAGAAAAATAACAAATAAAAATATTGTTTATAAGTATGGGTTTCATGCTTCTTTTAAATTATCATCTAGGTCAAGCATGCATTTCATGATCCTAGGGTTTTTCAAATCATAAGAATTATTGTCATGAGGCAAGAAATTAAATATTGTTTGTATAAAACCCATTTGGGAAAGTTGTAAGAAGTAAAAGAATTTATTTTTCAGTATAGAAAGCCAAAATAGCCTCCAAAACCAAATCGTCCATACCAGTGACAAGTCAGCCTAGGAGAGGCCCATTCGACCTCATGTGAAGGGTATATAAAGAAAGATAGATTGATATCATTAGAACACACTTTTGCAGTTCGATCAAGCAAGAAAGAAGAAGGGAAAAGAGAGTGAAGGTCTAGGAGAAGGAAGCATCTCAAGAAGAAACCAAAATTATGATTTTTCTACACCTCTCACACACATGTGAAGAAAACTAAGATTATTGCAATTGTTGCAAGACCAAAAGTTGCATATTTGAAGTGGAGTTTGAAACCTTGATTGAAGAAGATCTTGAATGATTGAATTTCGTTTACTTTGGTGGACCTTGTATTGTCATGAAGGAGATAATTTAGAGGGTTGACTTGGTGCTTGGAGGAGGTTTGGCTTTGGTCTTTGGGTCTTGGTTTTTCTCATATAAACTGATTTTATAAGAAGAGAAGAGATTTTTTTGGGCTTTCCCCTTTGAAGGGTTTTTCCCTAGCTTGGAGGCTACTTTTTGTGTACATTATCTTTATTGTTTATTCTCTTGATAATTATTTGATGAAAGAATATAGTAAATAACAATAAGAAGCTAACTAAATTTCACAAGCAATTTTTAAGGATAAGGAGAATTGTTTAAATTGCGACCCTGCTTGATTATCCAATACCTTTGAGGATTCACTATAACTAATGAAATAAACTCACTCTATAGTATCATATAAGTTCAAACACGTGTCTCCTGGAATGTGACAATATGCTAGGCTTTCAAATATTATAAAATGACTAACATTTGGCTTCTTCCCCGTGAATTCCTCCTCAGGTGTCATCTTGCCAAGCACTCTATCTTAGACCATGTTTTGTATATAGAATTTTGTGTAGCATGCCTTTGCCCAAAAATAATGTGGGAGATCCTGGTCATACAACATCATCCTTGATGCCTTCAAAATAAAGTGGTTCTTCCTCTCGGCAACCCATTCTCCTACGAGTTCTAAGGAACCATCCACTCTCTCTTGATTTCTTCCCTGGTACAAAACTCCTAGAATCCCTTACTGGTGTACTCACCTTTGTTTTCTGATAGAAAAGACTAGATCTTTCTCCTTGTTTCATTCTCCACTAGAGCCTTAAATTCTAGAAAGCGACTAAAGACCTCATCCTTGGTCTTCAAGAAGTAGATCAAGGTCTTCCTAGAGAAATCATGGATAAAAGTTGCAAAGTACTCATATCCCATGATAGAATTCATAGAAATAGGTTTGCATATATATGAATGCACTAAGCCAAGTATCCCTTTCGACGTGTTGTCACTCCTTGAAAAATTTGATTTCGCAAACTTCCCCAACATGCATCCTCTACAAACACCATCATGCTTTGTGTTCACCTCTGGAAGATGTATCACCGTCTCATGAAGAAATCCATTCTATTCATAGAAAGAGACATTTTCTCCTTTTGGAAAGTTTTTAACCCCAAAAAATGTCTTTTGATGCGTCAAAATGCTCTTGGAAGGTTTCAAAGCCCGTTTTGCCAAACTAAGTGCCATTGGTAAAAACGGTTATATGAGATGGTTCCTCCACTTTTTCCACTCTAAATGCATCGAGATGGATGATAAACAATAAAATGATCCAATACTGATCACTATTTCAATGTGTGGACTCGATACTAAAAATTCCATTGGCATAACAGCATCCATTCCATACACCAACGAGAAAGGTGTTTGTCTAGTTAGCTTCTTGCATGCAGTCTCATTAGTCGACAAGCCCACAGGGATCCTTAAATCCAAATAATCATGTTGCATATTGCATACCTTGGTAAGAATGTTCTCCAAGATTTTATTGAATGCCTCCACCATTCCATTAGCTTGTGGGTGATAGAGGGTACTTTCTTGGTGGTAGATTTGAAATTCCTTTGTCAATGTTGCAATAGTCTTGTTCAGGGAATGTGTATCTTGATCACTCAACAATATTCTTGGGCATCCAAATCTAGTTTCTATGTTTTCGAACAAGAACTGTGCAGTTGTCTTTGTGTTGCAATCCCTTACCGGTGTAGTCTTTGGCCACCTGGTCAATTAATCTATCGCAGTAATTATATACATGCACCGATACTTCTCACCGGAAGATCAATTAGTCCAACAAAGTCAATGGCCCACTTGTCAAATGGAAAAATTTTGATTTGATGGTTCAAGGGCATTTCATCTCACCTGGATGGCCTCCCCATGCTTTGGCATATGTCACAGGTTCTGGAGAACTCCTTAGCTTCAACATGCACTATGGGCCACCAATGTTCGGCATGCAGGATATTCTACACTGTAAGTTTTCCTGATTATTGTCCTCTTGTAACTCGTACATGTGATTTTGAAAATATCATCAATCACTCATGTTTTATATCACACCTATGTATAATTCCATCTGCTCCTAGCTTATACGACGATCTGGATATTAACTATTAATTTTCTACTTTAACTACTATTTGCTTCTTTTGTGCCACTGTGTAATCCTATGGTGTCATCCATGTTCTCAGAAATTATGGAATCTCTAAAAATTATTCATCTATGATAGTCATGGAAAATAGTTGTGTGTCCAACAAATCATCCTCCAAGTTTTTTCGTTCTCCTAAAGTCAAATGTGACAAATGATTTGGTCTTGCATTTGATCTTCATGGCTTAACCACTAACCAAAAATTATTGATCCAAGTGGATGTTGGTGGCCACCCACCTATTCCACTTGGACCCCCACCATTGTCTCTTCCAGTTTTTCAGTTTCCTTCATTGTAGCACAGTTTACTATTTTTGGCAATTTTTCAGGTCCTGAATTTCTGGAGCTATTTTGAGGCCCTATGATCTAGGTCCGGGTGTGACAAAGGACCCTTCCGAGACCTTTTACTTTCATTATGTGTTAGATTGCACGTTTAAAATAACATTAATGAATACGCATGCATGCTATAAAGAAGAGGAATATGTCAATCATCAACATATGAAATAACAAGATGTTGATAACGGAGTTCATCTAGGATGGACTACGTCTCCGGGCCCCAGTGTCAAGATGGTGTAGGCCGCTGCATTAAGTGTTGTCAATAGTGATGATGTACATAAGAGGTGATGTCGCTATCATACAAGGAAAATGCCCTCACACAGGAGTGGCTCTAAGAGATGTTCCGCTACAGTAACTCTCAATCAAAAGACTCCTATCAGTATGACACAAACTCATGCATGATGAGCATCCTGCCAACATGACATAAAAGGGATCTCAATGAAAACATGCATGATGATAACATGAGTATCCCATCAACATACAACAAAGGGATCTCAAAACATAACATGACAAATCATGACAACAAGTACACCACATAGACAATTCCGCATCACATCAAGCAGGAATCATGAGAACACGTAATAAAAAATATCCATCATCAACATCCAATAGGGATCTGTGCAGCACAATGCATAGTAAAAGAAGTACATGAACACACCACATATACCTCACAACCAGGGGCCATCTGAAGAAGTGGATGTCAAATTGTTGAAGTTGTTCGTGCCATCGATCTCACAGCATCAATCGCATGGAAATGGCTACTCGCACATAAATGCTGACACCTGCATTCCACTTAGAAAAGTGGCTAAAGAATAGAATGAGAAAATGAAAAATCTGAACACACCATCAAATTTGTGGCGTTGAATAGTGCAAAATCGACTATCCAATTTTTGAATTTTGAGAAATTGAGAATCTGGGGCTCAAGGAATCTTTTAGATTCCCCCTAGATTCCTCAAAGATTCTGCTCCATGGGTGGACTGGAAATCTGCAACTCAAAATGGGAATCTGACCTCGCCATTGCAATTCCTATGGAAAACCATGAAAAACGACTATAAACTTGACTATACTCCGACATGGAGAAAAATTACCTCCTCGGGAAAATTGCAAGGATCATGGTTCCGCTCCCTATTTCTACAGCAGTGATGGTTCCACCCTCATACTGAAAGTCGATGAAAAATGTAGAACTTTGATGAAGAAATGGACAATTCCATTGAATTCGTGGCATCAAGAAGTGCTGAAACCATATAAAATTTGTCCAAATCAGACAAAGTGAAATTTCGCCCTCCTGCAAAATGTTACCTCAAATTGCGTGCACTGCCTTCCCCTGCCTCGAAATCCATGCCCGCTCCTGGTTCCTCCATCTTCCTCTAACTACGTGCAAATGATGTTTATAAAAAAAATCAAGGGCAGATTACCCAAGAATTCCGTTGGGCGAAGTGGTTATGGATTTGTTTAATAGGGAGGAGGTCGGGCGGTGAAACCCCGCCTCCTCCTTTTTTTACACATAAAACATTTTTTAAAATAATTTGTTTTTAGTTGGGCAGGTTGGTGGGGTCATGTCCCCGACCTGCCATTAATAACACATTTTTTATGTGGTTAGGGAGGGTGGAGGTCATGGCCCGCCCTCCAACAATATATATATCTATATCTATATTTTATATATATATATATATATATATATATATATATATATATATATATATATATATAATATTCGAAAATAGGCCAAAGGAGTGCTTTTAAGAAGGCGACAAATTCTCCCAAAATCCAGCTAGAGCTGGCTGGAATCCGGTGGTCAGGTTTTGTCCAAAATGTGTCCTTCTTAACCTTGCCAAGTCAGCAAGTCAACCTTGAACTTTGACTAGCTCTAACTTCTCCATACAGACTCGGTTTGACGAATCGTTCACACCGATGTAATTAGGACAACGAGATCTACAACTTGAACCTGCTTCAAGAAACTTCTGAGCACTTTGATTTTTGAGCTTCCATTAGTCCTCTTTGTCCTATGTGTGTTTCTAGAGCCACCTGGATCAATCCTCCCCACTGAGGAGCTTTTGGTCCTCCAAAATCATGAAAAATGATCTGCAACTTTTCTGTACCTTGTCTGCATCACAAGCATCCTAAAAGGCCTCGCTTCCATCTCCTTCACCTTTGTTCTTCGAAGCCTTAAGTGATGAGCCGACACCTGTAACCTCTACAACCCATAGTACATTGTTTTGCAAATTACATGCTTGACTTTCATGACCAACTAATGACCCAAGCGTCCTACACTTGCCACGAGTTTATAACACATAATCAGTGGTCAAGTTTACATCAAGATGGACGTGACACTCCAGCTACAAAAACAAGGCCAACATATCATTGTTGCTTCAACAAGTGATGGAAAACACATCATCACTGCAACACATGATTTACAAAGATAAGGCCAAACACTATCTGTTTTGACAAGTGATGGAAACACGACATCACTTTCAGAGTTTAAAATGCAACTCAAAATAAGACTAGACATCATTGTTGCTGAACAAGTGATGGAAAACACATCATCACTTTTACAATTTAAAATGCAACAAATGATTCAGAAAAGCACAACCATGAAACGACAACATGTCTAGAAACCATTTTTCACTTATTAATGTGAATGGGTCGCCTCCTTGTGGCGATTTTGCTTGTCGAACAATTGTTTCACCTAGTTCATGCACCGACGCTTTGTCTTTAAGGCACTTCTTTAGATGGAGTCTCCAACAAGTGGCTCTTTGATGGCCACTTCTATCGCAATGACTGCAGTACATTTTCTTCCTCCATATTATCTTAGCCTGTTTCTTTACATGCTGTTGAGAGGGTCTTTCATGCCTCATCCTTTTGTGTGCTGCCATTCTTTTCCAACACTTAGAAAATGTATGGTTATGTAATCCACAAAAGGTACATGTTATTCGATGCCATGTTTTATGCTCATCATTAAAAGCATGATTACAATCGAAATGAACATTCGAATGTCGAAACTGGTTATACCTTTCCTTGTTGTCTTTGGTGTAAGTATGGCAATGAGAGCTTGCCTCAGCTCTTTCCCTGTAATGGAACTACCATGGGATGATGGGGATGTGTTCTCGTCATTCTCTTTCCTCGACGATTTGGATGATGTATCAGAAGAATCTGATACCTTCGAGCATTCTCCTTTAGTGTATCTCGAGCCTAAAAATTGAGGTCTCTGCACAACCTCCAATGGTTGAGTTATGCCTTGGTTATTAATGCCAATTTTTTCTTCCTCCTCGTGCCTCATCCTAGTAAGGAGCCTCATGTTTGTCCCTGAAATTCAGATCTACAAATCTCCAACAGAAATCATACTATGTGAAGACGAAACTGAAAGGAAATCAACATATTTTACCTCCTCTGTCGATTTGGAAAGAACTGATGAGGGCTTCTCATCATCTATTGTTGGTGGTTCGCTAGCTGCCTCGACACATTCCCCAACTTCCTTTCTGACATACCCAAGTCCTATTCGACATGGTAATTCCTCTACTTTGATGGGATTGACAATGCCTTGGCCATTAATGCCCAATCCTTTCCCTTCATACCCCATTTTCTTCAACAGTTTGGAGCCAATTCATGTGGTATGATTTTCAAAAATAGTGAAATCATCATCAAGAAACATACATGAAGATGGAGAACTACTTTTTACCTCACATGGGTGACACTGCAGCTTTTCCAAGGTCTCGTCCTTTTCTTGAAGTTGTCGTAGCAAACTATGTTTATCCTCTTTCTCTTCATGTAAACGCATCCTCAATTCAACATTCTCTATTTGAAGATTATGTTTGTTGTGCTTCAATTCTTCCAGGGCCTCTTTCGTGGCTCGCAACTAAAGCTGCAATCACTCCTTTTCCTCTATCTCTTTCTTTAGAGTTTCATACATTATTTCCACTCTTTTGTAAATTTTGAGCATGGTCTCGTACATCGCTTTTTCATCCTCTATCGCTGCACGTTCCATTGTTCATGCTGCAATTCACATCAACGCAAAGACCGCTCCGATACCACTTGATCTTGGTCCAGGTGTGACAAAGGACCCTTCCAAGACCTTTTACTTTCGTGATGTGTTAGATTCCATTTTTAAAAGAACATTAATGAATACATCTACATGCTATAAAGAAGAGGAACATGTCAATCATTAACACATGAAATAACAAGACGTTGATAACGGAGTTCATCTAGGATGGACTACGTCTCTAGGCCCTGGCATCAAGATGGTGTAGGCTGCTGCATTAAGTGTTTTCAATAGTGATGATGTACATAAGAGGTGATGTCACTATCATACAAGGAAAATGCCCTCACTCAGGAGTGGCTCTAAGAGATGTTTCGCTACAGAAACTCTCAGTCAAAAGACTCCTATTAGTATGACACAAACTCATGCATGATGAGCATCCCGCCAACATGGCATAAAAGGGATCTCATTGCAAACATGCATGACGACAACATGAGTATCCCATCAACATACAACAAAGGGATCTCAAAACATAACACGACAAATCATGACAACAAGTACATCACATAGACTATTCTACGTCACATCAAGCAAGAATCATGAAAACATGTAATAAACAAGATCCTTCATCAACATCAAACAGGGATTTGTGCAGCACAATGCATAGCAAAAGAAGTACATGAACACACCACATATACCTCACAACTAGGGGCCATCTAAAGAAGCGGATGTCAAACCGCTGAAGTTGTTCGTGCCATCGATCTCACGGCATCAATTGCATGGAAATGGCTGCTCACACATAAATGTTGACACCTGCATTCCACTTAGAAAAGTGGCTGAAGAATAGAATGAGAAAATGAAAAATATGAACGCATCATCAGATTTGTGGCGTTGAATAGTGCAAAATCGACTGTCCAATTTTTGAATTCTGAGAAATTGAGAATATGGGGCTCAAGGAATCTTTTAGATTCCCCCTAGATTCCTCAAAGATTCTGCTCCATGGGTGGACTGGAAATTTGCAATTCAAAAGGTGAATCTGACCTCGCCATTGTGATCCCTGTGGAAAACTATGAAAAACAACTATAAACTTGACTATTCTCCGACATGGAGGAAAATTACCTCCTCGGGAAAATTGCAAGGATCATGGTTCCGCTCCCTGTTTCTACAACAGTCATGGTTCGAGCCTCATACTAAAAATGGTTGAAAATTGCAGAACTCTAATGGAGAAACAGACAGTTCCATTGCGTTTGTGGCGTTGAGAAGTGTTGAATTCATATAAAATTTGACAAAGTGAAATTTCACCCTCCTGCAAAACGTTGCCTCGAACTGTGTGCACTGCCTTCCTCTGCCTCAAAATTTGTGCCCACTCTTGCTTCCTATATCTGCCCTGAACTATGTGCAAATGAGGTTTATAAAAAAAATCGAGGGTGGATTACCTAAGAATTCCATTGGACGGAGTGGTTATGGATCTGTTTAATAGGGAGGAGGTTGGGCGGTCAAACCCCGCCTCCTCCTTTTTACACATAAAACAATTTTTTTAAATAATTTTATTTTCAGTTGGGTGGGTCGGTGGGGTCATGTCCCCTAACCTGCCATTAATAACACATTTTTTATGCGGTTGGCGAGGGCAGAGGTCATGGCCTACCCTGCAACAATAAATAAATAAATAAATAAATAAATATATATATATATATATAAATATAGATATAGATATAGATATAGATATAGATATAGATATATATATATACATATATACATATATACATATATACATACATACATACATATATATATATATATATATATATATATATATATATATATATATATATATATATATATATATATTCATTCAAAAATAGGGTGAAGGAGTGCTTTTAAGGAGGCGATAAATTCACCTG
Organism: Pinus tabuliformis; assembly: GCA_031772625.1. Lineage (NCBI taxonomy): Eukaryota > Viridiplantae > Streptophyta > Pinopsida > Pinales > Pinaceae > Pinus > Pinus tabuliformis. Next base: position 444,132,191 of record CM062805.1, read on the forward strand.
GAATCCGGCCAGAGCTAGCCGGAATCCGGTGGTTAGGTTTTGTCCAAAATGTGTCCTCCTTAACCTTGCCCAGTCAACAAGTCAACCCCAAGGAAAATTTTAGGGGCGAATATTCGCCCTTTGGCGAAATTAAGGGGTTTTAAATTTTTAGTGGGCGAATATTTTGTATCATAGTACATTTTTACAACTCACCTCAAATAGCCCAACTTATTTTAAGGGAGAGGGTAAAAAAGGTAAATTTAGCCCTTGCAATTAGGAGTTACAACCTTCCATTTGCCCATTTTCAAGAATAGGTTTTATTTAAGTGAATCCATTCGCCCATTTTCAAGAATAGGTTTTATTTAAGTGAATCCTATGGGCCAAATACCATATTTATAAAAGAGGTATGGTAAATTAATAAAAATATAAATAAATGAAAGGTATGGTAAATAAATAAAACATTTTTTATATTTACTCCATAAGTCACCTTATATACATGCAAGGGTGTAAACAAATAAAAATATAAGTAAAGTGGAGGTATGGTAAATAAATAAAACGTCTTTTTATACTTACTCAAAAGGTATGGTAAATAAATAAAAATATAAATAAACTAGATGTATGGTAAATAAATAAAACCTCTTTTTATATTTAGTCCATAACCCTCGTTCTATTTATGAAGGCTCAAGAAAATACTATGGGACAAATATCATGGACTAGATTGTTATTAATACCATGCAAAAAACATTATTAACCCTAATATTAGTATTAATAAAAATAAAAATGGCACATGGTATTGACCCATGGTATTCACCAAAATGGCACATGGTATTAACCCATGGTATTAACCTGGAATGTAGCCTATTTAAATGGGGGAATTAAACCAGGATAGATCCATCTTTGCTCTGGACCTACTAACCCCCGAGACGTATCAAATATCGTGATATGCAAACTAGCATAGAGTGAAAATATATTTGATCCCTCTAAATATGGATGTTGTAATTTAATGTATGTTAAACATTTTAGCTTGGTTAAAATAAAAAATAAAATAAAAATCAACTATTAATTTTATTAATTTTTATAAATTACTAATAGTAATTTTTAAGCTCCAGGTTTATGATAACCCATGGTATTGACCCATGGCAATACCAAGATCTTACAAGATTTTATAATTGAGTAAAATATTCACCATGCCTGGTGAGAGATTCGCCAAAAAATTATATATACATATTATATTATTGATAAAATCGCCTTCCATTTTTCCTATATACCATGGAGATTCGCCCATTTATTATACATATAAATTTAAAGGGGGTTCTTAAAATTTTCCCTAGTCAACCCTGAACTTTGATTGGCTCTAACTTCTCCATACAGACTCGGTTTGACGAACTATTCACACCGTTGCGATTAGGACGACGAAATATACAACTTGAACCTACTTCGAGAAACTTCTAAGCACTTTGAATTTTGAGCTTCCATTAGTCCTGTGTGTGTTTTTGGAGCCACCTGGATCACCCTAAACAACGTTTTTTGGGAAAACTAGGTCCAACGTGGGGTTTTGATTGATGTTGGCCACTCGAAATTTGTATTCCTCAAATATATATTTCTAACGAGGTATTTTGCATGTCAAACGGAGATCGTATGCCAAAGTTACGACCTCATGAAGTTGATGTACCAATTTACCCAAACAGGGCCCATAGTTTTGGCGCTTCATCTCATAGGGTTAGGTTTTTGGATGTTTAAGGTTTTCCATTGTTTCTCAATAATAAATAAGCCTCTGAGTCTCATTGTAACAAAGTTCAAAGGCATGTAGTTGCCACATCTCTTCTCAGAGACAAGCTACCATCACTCAAGCTAGTCTTATTTACATTTTGTTTGTAAGCATATTTTAGTATTTGATATTAATGAAATGAAGCGTTATTTCTGCTGCATTTTTGTATTTATGGTTATATATATAATATGTTTCATTCATTTTTAAGTTTTGATCAATTATACTCATGAAAATAAAGTAGCCATCTACAAATCCTCCCCCCAACATGGGCTTGTTGATGAGGTACTTGAGTGTAGAATGGTCAGTGTATATCTTGAACTTATTGCCCAAAAGGTAGTGACTAAACTTCTAAAAAGTGTACACCATTTCCAACCCTTCTCTCTCAGTCATGGTATAATTATGCTCAATAGTTGACAACTTCATGTTGGAAAAGGAGATAGGGCAGTCAATCTCTCCTTCCCCATATTGATCCAAGATCGTGCCCAGTGTGATGGACGACTCATATATATGCACATGGAATTACTTCTTCCAGTATGGAAATACTAGGATAGGTGTGGACATCAACGTCTCCTTTAAGGTGTCTAAGCCCTGTTGACAATCCTTTGTCCACTGAAAATATGTTCCCTTCTTTAATAACTTTTCCATAGTGGTCGTGATCTTAGCATATCCATATATGAACTTTTGATAATACCCTATATGCCCCAAAGTAGATCTTATTTGTTGCACTAAAGTAGGTAGAGGCAACTCCACTATGATAGAAATCTTAGTCGGATTCATCAAAAACCCCTGTTTACAGAAAGCGTGCCCCGATAGAATGCCAAAAGGCGTGCAAAATATGCATTTCTTAAGATTTAAAGAAATTTTGTAAATGTCTACACCTTCCCAACATCAGGCACAACACGTCAATGTGCTTCTTCAATAGGTTGAACATTGTCAAGTAATATAAATATACTTCTAAAAATTTATGAATGAACTCCTTAAATGTTGCAACCACTATTCTCAAGAAAATGGAAAGTGTATTCTTCAAGTCGAATAGAATCACCGTATATTGGAAACATCTTGATTTTGTCACAAAGTTGGTTTTATGGTGATATTCCTTTGTGATCTTCACTTGGTGATAGCCCAAAAATCCATTGGTGAAAGAGTAAGACTCCTGCCTACCCACATTCTCCAAAATCTCATTTGTGAATGGGGTAGGGAAGGGGCCATGTGCGCAGGAATCATTCAGCTTCTACTGTTCCACATAAATCCTTATCTCGCATGTATTATCTTCTAAACCACCATCAAGCTTATCGATTCTGACTCTTCCACTAGCTCGATAATTCCTGTTTGCAGCATTTTATCTAATTCACGCTTGACCTTCTCTTGATAGATTAGGTATAGCTGATATAGTAACTACTTTACCAGCTTCACGTCAGGTTTCAAGGGGATCCTCATCTCTCCCAGTTCCTTGACAATCCCCTTCACCTCTTCGAAAGTGTTGGGGAAAAGCTTTGTATTCATGCTGTAAATTTGTGACTTTCTCAACTGTCTTGTTGTCCCAATAGTCCCCTGTTTCCACCATATTGGGACTCTACTGTGTCCCAATGTTCACCTTATGGGTTCGAATAGGTTATGTGTATTCGCCAAACTATAACGGTGGTCCATCTATTGCATGTTCCCCTTCAACCTCTGAAATTTGTATATTCCAAGGATCATCCTCATCTTCTCCTTGTTCTGCCACATTAAAGCATTCCAGGAATTCTTGCACCACTGCAAATGTCTATGTGCAAAACATAGAGGTTTTCTCACTAGCAGTGTTAGCTCCCTTGCAACAAATATATTTTTTGGTAGCACCTCCAATGCCTCGTCAAGTGTTACCTCCTCCGCTTCAAAGCTAAATGTGGCCCTAAAACTTTGTGCAATTTCATTCCAATATCATGTGCCTCTGTGCACTTCTAGTTCAATGTACCAATTAGCCAGAATGATGTCTAATGTATGTATGAATCGATGCACCCACTCCTGTTGTGGCACCTATCCTTTTTCCTATGTTTTGGAACATTGCTTCAGGTGCGTTCTGAGGATTCCATGCCTGAATACTTTTCCTTAGGGATCCCATAGTTGGCCCTGAATTTAATTCTTATCAATTGCTTACACTATTGTCATCCCGTGACCTTCTCTTTATGTACAACCCACCATTTCACTGGGGTTGAGTGCATTAGAACGTCCAGTGCTAGAATCCTCTAACACTTTGATATTTGGTCTTCAAACTCCTATACAAAAATATCTACCTTGGACAGTTTGTTCAAGCAAGGTGGATTATGCACCTCAATTCCTATCCAACACATCATTCTAGTGATATATGAGCACCTTCGAATGTTAACTTCATGCAACTTATTCTACCAATTCTCTGGAGTTTCCTCTCAATTAGAGGTAGAGGATCCAATGTTCTACTAGCTCAGCACTCTGTTAGTTAACATAGTTACTGATCAAAGGAGAAAATTACCTAATACCCATTTTTTTGAGGTAGAAAAAATCACCTGATTTTGAAAAGTGGTGATTCAGAGTACACCTTCTTCTCTTTATGAGCATATTTTTGACACTTTAAATTTTCTTATGAACATTTTTTTTTAAATGTTAGCGATTTTCATGCTGATTTTGAAAAGTATTGATCCAACATCGACCCCTTTTTTTCTTGAGCATATTTTTAACAGTTTAATTTTTTTTATGTATCAAGTATGAACATTTTTTTTGAATATTAATGATTCTTATATTGATTCTGAAAAGTGTTGATGCAGCATCAACCCCTTTTTTTAGAGGGCTTATTTTTGACACTTTATATTTTCTAATGTATTGAGTGTGGATAAAAAAATTTAAATGCTTGCGATTTTCATGCGAATTTTGTTGTCCTAATTATGCACAATTTCTTTTTTTAAATGTTGATTATTTAACAATTGTTCAAGTTATCTTATTCTTCTTCTTGTTTTTCATCCTAAAATGTTTTTTTTAAGGGGTTTCCAAATATGTGTTTTTTGCTTTTTTGTAATGTTTTTTTATAACGAAATTTTTAATTATTTTTGCAATATTAAAAAAAAATGAAAAGGTTGGACAGCAAGGGACACGATAAGCGTCAGATCTGGGCAGGGGAAGATCTAACGATTATCACGTGTTGTACATGGGTGGGTATTATCCTTGTTGTGGGGTCAGGTACAGAGGTGGGATCAGGTTAAGGATCGGACAATGAGGGATGCGACAAGCATCGGATCTGGGCGGGGTTGATCTGACAGTCATCGCGCATTGCAAAAGGAGGGGTGTTAACTATGCTGGGAGTGGTAAGCAGTATTCATCGCACAGCTCTTGGATGCTAGGCGGTTTTCTTCGAAACAAGCGTGATGCCACTTAGTGGCTGACGCGTGGTAGGACAAAACTGCCCTTATCGTGCACTCCTGAGGTGTTAAGGGCCGGACAAAGAGTGACGTGATATGCGTCGGAAGTGCTAGGGCCACAACTAGTCCATAAATAGTTAAAGCTTCCATAAAAGATAAACTTAGCAGTAAGGTAGCTCGTATTTTACCTTCTGCTTCTAACAGTAATCGCAAGCTGAACATGGCTGAGTTTTAACCTTGAAGTGGGGTCGGGTACAGATGAGAGCCTTGGAATATCGAAGGTGGGGATAGGTTATCTATTAATACATTTTAATAAATGAGGGTTTTGTATAATTTGGACCGTGGATTAAATTTTATTCAGGAATTAGCTTAACCCAGGAAAGTATCAAAGCAAAAAAAAAAAGAGGAAATGTAATACAGGACTCTAAGACGCCAAAAGCATAGCAAGGATCTCTCAGCCATGCCAAATGCGTGAAAGCAACAGCTAATCTCTAATTCAAAAGCCAAAATATGAGGACTCTATAGAACCAGAATTCTCTCAATTGACTATAATCAAGGTTATTTGGAATGCCCAACCTCTTCTTATAAATAAAATTCAGTCGTTTCTGTTAAAAAAATGACATTAATATTTTGAGATGAAGATGTTTTATAAATTTATATATAGTTAATTAATATTTTAATACACAAGAAATAATTGTTACTAAAATATATTAATTTTAAAAAACACAAAATATATATAACAGAAAAAACAATGAATAAATAAATAAAAGAAGATAAAATTAAAAAGAAAACAAAAGAAAACAAAAAATGTAATTTAAAGAAAAAAATTAATAATTAAGAAACAAATAAATAAAAGTGAATTACATAATTAAAAAATAAACAAATAAAAAAAATAACACAAAAACTAAAAACTATTTTTTTAAATAAATAATATATTTAAAAAAACCCTTAAAAATTAAAAACCATTAAAATTTAAAAAACTTAAGAAAAAAATTATATATATATATATATATATATATATATATATATATATATATTAAAAGAACATTGTAAAAAAATATAAAATATAAACATTATAGAAAAATTATTTTAAAAAAAAATTACAAATTTAAAAATAATTAAAATTTTAAAATTATATATATATATATATATATATATATATAGATATATATAATTTTATAAATTTGTTAAAATTTAAAAAAACAATCAACCCTCGGCCTCCTCCCTGTCAAGGACCGATTCCAGGAATTGTCCCTCGGTTAGGTGGGGACCTGAGGGCTGCCCCGGGGCTGGCCAAGCTAGCCTCCAGGTCAGCTCGTCCAGGTGAGAGCCTGAGGTCCGCCCTAGGGCCAGCCAAGCTAGCTTGGAGGCCAGCTTGGCCTGCCCTAGGGTGTCCCTCAAGCCCTTGCTTGGCCGAGGGACGGTTCCCAGAATCAGGTTCGACAACACAAGGACCTAATGGTTGCCCCAAGGTCGATCGAGCGGCCTAGTGGTCATCTTAGCCAGGCGAGGGCCTAAGCGCTACCCCAGGGCCAGCCGAGTGGCCTAGAGGCAACCTCTCTCAGCCCTGGCATGGCGCTCAGCCAGACGAGGACTTGAGGTCCAGCCAAGCAGCCTCCAGGACAGCTCAGTCGGCCCTAGCGAAGATACCTAAAATTGTCCCTCATCCAAGCAAGGGCCAAGGTCAATTATATATATATATATATATATATTATTTTTTTAAATATTTTTTTATTTTTTATTTTTTATTTAAATAAATTAAAATTAAAATACATAAATAATTCAAATTATTTAATTTTAAATAATTTGTTAAATTTTAATTTTTTTTAAATTTTTAAATTTTTAAATTTTTTTAAATTTTTAAATTCTTTTATTTTTTAAATTTTTAAATTTTTTTTATTTTTTGAATTTTTAAATTTTTTACATTTTGAAATTTTAAATTTGTATTTAATTTTTTTTAATTATTAAATTTCTCCATATTTAAAAATAAATAAATTAGATAGTTTTTAAATTATCTTTCTTATTGTTTTTTATTTTTATAATGTTTATATTTTATATTTTTTTACAATCTTTTTTAATATATATATATATATATATATATATATATATATATATATATATATATATTTTAAATTTAATTTTTTAAATTTATTTCTTAACTCATTTTTTAATGGTTTTTTATTTTTTTATTTTTATTTTTAAAGGTTTTTGTAATATATTTTTTATTTTTATTTTTTTATTTAAAAAAAAATAGCTATCCTATACAGAAGGGCCACTGCTATTAAATTTCATAGTATTTATTTTTTATTTGTTTATTTTTTAATTATCTAATTCACTTTTTTTTTTTATTTATTGGAATTTTTTTCCTTAAATTATATTTTTTAATTTTTAATATGTGTTTTCCTTTTTTTTTGTTTTTATTTTAATTCTTTTTACAATTTTATTTTTTTGAATTAAATTTTAATTTTTTTTTCAATATTTAATTATAAAATTTCAATTAAATTTTTTAAATTTATTTAAATTATTTTATTTATATTTGGTTTAAATTTTAAATTTTTTACCATGTTTATATTTTAATATTTTTTATTTAAATTTTAAATTTTATTTTTTATTTTAACTTTATTTTAATTTTAGAATTGATGCTTCTATGATATAACTTATATGGATCATAGAAGTCTCAATTCTACAATTGAATCCCTGCATGGAAAAGACATGGAAACTAAGGTTCATCGTTTTGAACAAGCACACTTGTAGGTTTCAAAGTTGAAGTTAGATCTAGCGTTTCTAAAAAGATGCAGAGACTCCTCTATCATCCCGGTTTTTGCATAGATGAATCATCGCCTCCATACTCCTCAGAACCGTTAGGTATTTCTAAAGGCTAGTTTAGCTTTACTGAGATCTGAGATTAGAAGGGTTAGATACTCCTTAGATCTGTTGTCTCGAAACTTGCTGGATTTACATCTAGAAATTTCGAGCTTGATTTTTACCATGCTTTGGGCCTTGAATTAAAGCATGTTCAACATTAAAATGCTTGCGTTTGGAAGATCTCCGGAGGAATAAACAAGCATCAAAATTTCAGAGATTAGCCCTAAATTCTTCGGTGTTTAGCGACCCTTTCACTTCCTCGAACGGATGCTCCCACAACAGGTTATCAGTTGATCAAAGGTCAGCCCTCAAGACTTGGGCTTGCAGCCTTCCTGACTCAGCCCACCCACATGCTAATCCGATAGATTCGACGATGGTGGCTGAAAAGACCTATCCGTTCTAGGTCTCACCTTCAACGGGCAACCCGATCCCTCATCCGATATCCTACTCGACCGCAGTGTTGTTTCTCAGCCCTTTGAACGAGACTTCCATTAAGCCATGCTTCGAGGCTTACTCACCTAAATCCTCCATGTCACCATCGACACATTGTCAGCCTACCCTCGGCACTGATTCCATCCACAGGTACATTTCATCTCCTGAACAGAACCCTCGCACTAGTTTACGGTCGTCGTCCCCCATAGGTGCCCCCATCCCCTCTGATCTGCCAGTTCTCATCACTAGCTCCAAAATAGAGGTTAAGGAACTTACCTTAACTCCAGCAGGTGCCCTGTTCCCTCTAAAGCCGTCCAACTCCACCGTGGTGCAACCACCATTCAACCCTTCGAAATATCATTCTAGCCAACCTTCAATTGGGATTCTTATATCACCATGCACAGCGCAGTATCGTCCACCTGCCCTTGTTTCTGAGTCAAACCGTAGAGCTTTCCCGCAGACATTAAATCCATCCCATAGATCTATCATGAACTCTGGCAATGGTTTGTTGTCACCGTCTCCAAATCATAACCCCGTCCAATTTAGTCAAACCATCCTCCTCACCGAATCCAACAACCTTACCTTTCCTAAACTAGATCCCAATTATGACTTTGACACAGGGTTATTGAACGATATCCACGAATACGAGAAGGACCGTAAGTTCGATATGAACATTATTAACTGTAATTATAAACAAGGTTTATGTAATAATAATAATAGTTTTAATCACAAGAATAAAAAGGAAGATAACAATATTAATATAAATAAAGAATGTATGATTTATTATAAGGGTGAATCAACCAATAAAATTCGTAATAATCACAAGAAATTTAATGTTAATAATAATAATTACAAACTTCCTCCTTCCTCTCATGATAATAAGGTTATTAATCTTTCGAGTTTCTCCTTTCCCCCTTCCATTTTCAATCTTCTGGGTAAAGGTTTAAATTTTTCCCTGGCCCCTAGAAAGATCCCGATAGAAGACATTATTTGTGACGTTGAATTCGGGATAAGGGGCTTACCCGATAATATCAAGGACACTATAAGGCAGGATTGTGCCGTTGTCCTCAGGAAGGCAAAACCCCCCAGCAGCAACATTAGCAAGGATGAATTTAATGCCCTCCGATCCTTAAACCAGAACAAAGATATCGTGGTTCTAAAAGCCGACAAAGGAGGGGCTACTGTCATCCTCAACAAAGAGGATTATCGCCAGAAGATGTTAGATCATTTATGTAATAGTGGAAGCTACAAAATCTCTCCAAGAATCCTCTAAAAAAGATATCTAGGGTTGTGGCTCTTGCTATCAAGTCTAGTAGTTCGGTGAGTTCCTTATGCCATAAACTCATTGAAAGTAACCCCATCACTCCCAGGATCTATGGGCTTCCAAAGATTCACAAGGATGGGGCTCCCCTTAGACCCATTGTCAATACTATCGGAGGTCCTACCTACCTTCTTGCGAAATACCTGGCCTTAAAACTTAAACCCTTGGTTGGCCTTACGGAGTCCTTTGTTAAAGACTCTACGTCCTTTATTGAAGAGCTTAAAGGTATTAGACTTGACCCTAGGGACATTCTTGTAAGTTTTGATGTAGTCTCCCTCTACACTTGTATTCCTATAAAGGAGGCTATGGAGGTTATCAACCAGCTCACGGACCCTGATACCGCTAGGTTGGTTGAGATCTGTCTCACTTCCACTTTTTTCAATTTTGAGGGTGAGTTCTTTGAACAAACCTGTGGTGTTGCCATGGGCTCCCCCCTGTCCCCCGTTGTTGCTAATATTTTTATGGAAGATTTCGAATCCAAGGCTTTGGCCTTAGCTAGGCTATTGCCTAAGCTATGGAAGAGATTTGTGGATGACACGAATTTCATCTGGTCTCATGGCCAAGATGAGTTGGATCTCTTCTTCAAACATCTTAACAATCAATCCTCCGCCATTAAGTTCACTATGGAACAAGAAGTCGATGGATGCCTTCCTTTCCTTGATGTTCTTATTTCGAAGAATAATGACGGGTCCCTCTCCCACCAAGTGTTTCGGAAGAAAACTCATACCAAGAAATATCTTCATGCCAACTCCCATCATTTCCTTGCTCAAAAGTTGGGCATTCTCAACACACTTGCTACTCGTGCGTTGAGAATCTTTGATGAAAAAAGCCTCGATAAAGAGAAAGCCCATCTCCTCAATGTCTTTGTTAATAATGGTTACAATAGGCACCTTGGTCAAAGGGCTTTCCTTAAAGCCAACAGGAATTCGTTGGTCAAGAAATACCCTAAAGATCGAGCCTTAGGGGTCCACCTACCTTTTATCCAAGGGACCACTGATAAAATTGCTAGGGTTCTTAAGAAACATAATGTTCCCTCGACCTTTAGACCTCTTAACACCCTTCATAACTCCCTCCAATCGGTGAAGGATCCGATCGACCCTAAGGACTTGAAAGGTGTCTATATTATTCCATGCTCTTATGGCATCCCCTATGTTGGAGAGACTAGTCGCTCTATTAATAAGAGGATTAATGAGCACTCAGCAGACCTAAAACATGGGAGAACCTAGTCTTCCACCCTTGCAGAACATGCCGAGAAGACCAAGCATCATGTTTGTATTGAGGAAGCCTGAGTTATTGCTAAGGTTCTGTAGTTTCACCACCAGAAATTTAGAGAAGCGATTGAGATTGAAAAAAGACCAAACAATCTCAATAGAGATGACGTCTGGAAGATCAACAGTTCCTGGATCCCTGCCCTCTCCTCCTAGTCGGTTTCTTACTCCTTGTCTCCCATCTTCTAATTTATTGGAATGATTATGTATGCATTAAATAGCTTTAAATTTATATTTAATTATTAAACCCTATTAATAAGCTATACGTTCCATTAAATTAATATTAATAATGCTACTATAAGAATACTATAATAATAAAATTTATAATATCAATTCTAGAGTTATAAGAATATTAAGAGTAATAAGTCCTTAGTTTTTGGTTCTTTTTTAGGAATTTTCCATCATATTCTTTCCCTTAAATTTACTAGATATATCTAATCTAGAATTTATTAGATAGCTTAAATAGACTTATTGGGCTCCACTTATAAAAATATACAAGCCATTAATAACTTAGGATTATTAAGTATTAAGTAATAATAATATAATAATATAATTTTAAAGTAATAATTAAATCTATAATATTAATACTATAGTTAGAAGGATATTATAGATAATAAATACATCATATTATTAATATGTTTCACTATGAAACATTTTGACATAAATATAGTTAATTTTTCTTAATTATTAATACTACTAGTTTAGTTAAGCATTATAATAAAATTATTAATTGAACATTCAAGAACCCAGAGTATATTATAATAATAGATATTAATTCATTGATTAAATTTATCTAATAAAATTATTATAATTAATAATAATAATAATAATAATAATAAAATTTAGTCTTTGCCCTTATCCCTTAATCCAGTTGAGTCCGATTGGTTGGTCAAAGTTAGCCTTTTTTGGTCAAATATAGCCGTTAGTCTAGTCCCTTATAACTGTTTCCTAGTCAAACTTAGCTGTTGGAAGATCTGCTCTCCCTATTTAACATGCAGCCTTGGTCTGATTCTTCAACTTGTCCTAACGATGAACCACACTTATTGGTTCGAAACACGTCAACAAATATATCATAATGTGATTTGCGCCGAAATATTTTCTCATAACTTTATTTTTAATTGTTTTTATTTTGATTTTTTTTAATATTTATTTTCTATTTTATGATTTAAACATTTATTTTATTATTTTTTTAAATTGTTTTTTTGTTTGTATTTAATTTTTGTTTTTTATTCGTTTATTTTTTTTATTATCTAATTCACTTTTATTTATTTGTTTTTTAAGTATTAAATTTTTTACACGTAGTCTAATGAGGCAGAGGAGTTGCCCAGAAAGTTATGGAAATTCTTGTCATATTTAGAGAAAATCTGGCAAGAGTTTTTGTAAATCCAAGTTATAGTTGTTAAACTCACAATTTTAGGTGTCCTAGACGTTTTTGATGGTGTTGAATACATTTCCACCATCAAAAACACGATTCAAACACTGCCTCTACAAGCTTTTTTGAATTTTTTTTGCCCGAATTCTGACCACTTTTAGCCATCCAAGCAATTCCTCCACCTCGTTAGATGACTCCAATTTTTTATTTTTTCCTTTGATTTTTGATTTTTTATTCTTTTTTATCTTTTTGGATTTTTTTTTTTATTTTTTTTAGAAATTTTATATAAATTGACAAAAAAAATTCAAACATAAAAAAATAAAAAATCATATATATATATATATATATATTAGAGAAATAATAGTGGTTTTCTGAGTCAAACCACTTATTATGATTCATTATGAGGACAACATATATATATATAATGTTTGATTTTTTTTTTTTCACTTTTTATCTTTTTAATTTTATTTTTTTTATGTTTTATTATATTGTTTTATTTATTTGTTAATTTTTTGTTAATTGTTTTTTGTTTTACTTTTAATTTTTTTAATCTTTTAATTTTTGTTTTGTTCTATATTTTTCATTTTTTTTATTTATCTTTTTTTTTTGTAGGGTTTGTGTAGATTATTGTTGGGATGGGGTCCCCTAAGGTCAATTTTGGGGCAAAAGCCCAAGTTTTCTTGTATAAAGATTCTAAGGCTCCGCAAATTGTGGTCGTGGAATGCGTAGCTAGTTAAAGAATCATAAAGGGTTTTACCCTTCTTTATGTAAGTTGAGTCTGATTTTTTAGGATCTAACCATGGTCTGCGAACCATGGGATTGTATAAATAGGTGTGTCTTAGGATGTCTAAGGCAAGGAATGAAGTTTGTCTATGGGAGAAGTCTAGAGAGTTAGCAGAGAAGAGTAGGAAGGAAGGCTCTACAACTATGTGCGCAGAAGCCTAGAGTAGAGTCTGCAGCTTAACTGAATATTAATAAAGAAGATTGTTGCAGAAATACCCGTGTTTATCTCTTACTTCTATTTTATATGAATACGCTTTATGTTATGATGGGTTTATGAAATAATGATGTATTAATGCGCGACTTTACACTATTTATATTGTTATATGAACGCAATTGATGTTTACTATTTATGCAAAGATTATCCTGTTATATGCTGAAGTTATCAAACACTTAAGTCGATCTGAGTAATTACTAGATTAAGAGTAATCTTTGATGTGCGTAAGTGGCGGATTAGTCTATTCAGGGTCCACGAAAGATAGTCGTAGACCTTCGTAGAGGTCTAGAAGCTAATTACAGGGAGTTATATCGATAAGCCATAAAGGCTTATTCATCTTCGTGAATGTGGATTTAGGGCATAAAACGACATCATGTTGATCTCTGGGTGTAGAAACTTGGTTCCAGCATCCCCCCATACCGCTTCGGGTGAGACTTCAGTCTGCACTCCATGGATTGATGCCGAAAGGGCCAATAGTGTAGGTATTTGTTTGGCACAACTAACTCTTAACTTGGGTCATGACCCACTAAGCCAACAATCATCAACTAGCAACCCAATCTCATTATGTGTTAATTTAATAGTTGGTTTTAAAGTTTACATTATAATGCACAAGTCTGCCCCACAACGTATCAATTTTATGGTTGATTTTAATATTTCATTGCAATAGGTCGAGTTTGCCTACACCACATGTCAATTTGATGGTTGATTTTTAAATTTTTGTTGTTGTGTCAAGTTGTCTCAGGTTAAGATTTTAAAATAGCTATACTTTTATCATTTAAAAAGGAAATCACTTTAGGCATAATGACTCTTTTATTCACGTGTTCATTTTTAAAGATTTTTTAGTCATATAACTTTCCCATAATGTCATGGTTGAAATATATTGAAAACTTAATGTTTTTTGCAGTCGTGATATTTGGTTTTAATTCCATGGTTGAAGAATTGTCAAAATTTTAAGTTTTTTCTAAGTCACAATATTTTATCTTTAATGTTATAGTCGAAAACAATTATAAGTATTTTATCTTTAACGGAATGACCGAAAATTGTTTGAATTTTAAGGCTTTTGAGAGACATGATATTTTATCTTTAATGAAAAAAAAACTTTATTCTAGCATCAACACTTTTTGATTTCAAGGTGTTTTTTGCAGCAAACAAAATGGATTTTATTGTTTTTTACTATTATTTTTTAAAAATATTAAAAATTTACTCTTAAAAAAAAAAGTGGTGATGGAGAATCAATACTTTTTCATGGGTTTTTTGGGTTTTTGGTCTAGAGTACCTGTTTGATTGGTAACTATGTTAGTTGTGGGATTTACATAGTCCTATCATCAACTTGGCATGTTATAGATGTTTTCCAACTCCTCCCGACTCAACTCGCCTTTGATTGGCTCGACATACCAGTCCCCTTCATGTGGATCCAATGGTGCTATGACTCAGATGTCTCCACCTTTGAAGAGCATTTATCTTTTCTTTAGGTTAATGATTACCTTATTATCAAATTCCTAGTCGATCCCTAAAAGAGCGGGGTAGGGATCAATGCCATCCATGATCTTGATGACTTTCAAATCAGCAGTGCTTGACACCCCGTCGATATCCACTAGTAATCTTTTCAACCTTCCAATAGGAAATATATGATGTTTTTTTTCCAACCTAAGTTGAATCAGAGACCAAGTCAACTTTGGCTTCCCCATCATCTCCCACATACTTTTCAGTAGAATATTTACATCTGATCCCAGGTCTAGTATAATGTTTTCCATCTCGTACTACCTGATTTGTGCGCCAAATTATAACTCTTTGCTGGTTATTTTCTTGTGAGCAACCTGGTTATGGTGAAGCTCGCTCAATGGTCACTCCAGGTCCATAGGAACACTACTCCAATTTTCTGATTTTATCTAAAGCTTAGATGTCCTTTACTAATTGTAAACAACTTTGCAGTAGGTTTTGAATTGGATATGTTGTTGTCTTCTACTCTCTACCTATAGTTTCATAATATACCATTGAAACAGCCCCTTCATGCATCTCCTCTAACCAATCCCATTCTATCGTGACCATCTCCCATCAGGCCTCCTTGTACGTCACCTTTTCCTGAACATAGTTGAACTTCAAAGGAGGCTAAGGCTCTCTCCTCACCCACTACAGTTGTGGTGCCCCAAACTTTGCAACATCTGCTCCTATCCTGACACCTTGCCTAGTCATCATGCTAACATGTCGTTGGGTTCTGTAGGGTTAGATAGTTATCATCTACACGTTAGGTCCCTTCTTCTCCTGCCACTTGGCGGTCAATTTTGGACAATTCTTAGTTGGGTGGTATGGTGCCTTACAATAAATACAAGTGCAATAGGAGTTAGTGTAGTCTCGTGAAAGGTGTCCTTGTTGTCCACAATTTTAGCAAACTATTGTACCCCATCCTCCACCAAATCCTCCTCTTCCTCGACCCGATTCTCAAAGTCCTCTAGCTACCATTCCCTATCCTCACTCTTGCTAGTTATATTGTCCACCTTAGTTATACCTTGGTTGGTTGAATCTAGTTGATGTCTCTTTAGTCCCTTCGGGTCCTTACACCCCAAACAAGTCAAAGGTGTGCTTATGCATTAACTCTAATGCACAAAAGTGGTGGATATAGTGCCCCACTAATTTTTACAAATCGTAAAATAGATTGAGGGTCATAGCTTTGTATTTCTACATTGGAAAACTTGACAATATATGGCCCCACATGCAACAGACTTCACACGACATTCCTCCACCCTGTGCAAGAAGATTTGTTGCGCTAGTCATCATATAGTCCATTAGTAATTTACATTCATTCCTATGGTGGCCCTTTGTCCAAAAAATGGTACACCATACCTATTCCCATTTTTCCTTCCCCTTTGTCAAATCTTGAAGCTACAAGGTCAGTGCGGCTAGCTATGACTGCACTTGTGCAATACCATTGTTTTCTCTGCCTCCTACAAGCGAAGCCTCCAATTTGAGCAAAAGCTCTAAATCCTCTAGATATGTACCTATTTGTTGTTGTGTCAATAGTATCTTGATATGTGGTATTAGTCCAGCAATAAACCATTATGTATGTTGCACGTCTAGAATCTCGAACGTCATCTTATCCTTCAAAATTTTAAATCATTGATCAAAATCCCACACTGACTCACTTAGACCTTGTTTGATTTCCTTCAATTCTGTAATGCACTAGGACTCTAATTTCATATTCCGGAACTCTCTTATTAAGGCTTGTTTAATTTGATTTAAAGCCATGTTTTGTCTAGTTGGAGTCGCACTTTTAAACTTCATTTACCATGTTAGTGCACCATCCCTAAAAGTTGCTTCCAAATGTGCAATCTTTATGGCCTCATCCTGGACCTACTTGGTTGTCAGATAGCCTTGCACAAATAAATGTTGCTTTGGGTCCTTGTTCCTAGTGCCATGCAACATTGGCATTCTAAGATCCCCACCCACCATTGCACTTTGCGTAGTACTTCCAGTTGAAATACTTCCACCTGCACTTGTTGAACTACTAGAAAATTGTGTGCTCGGTTATGCACCACTCTGAACTAGAGCACCCTATGTCGACCCTCCTACAATCGGACCAATCCCATTATTACTAGTATTTCCTCCACCTTGACTATAATTACCTTCTACACTAGTCATGTCAATGTTATGAGTACTTACCTCCTGGTTTGTGGATGCGCGCAGGGTTGTGGGATCGACACCAAGCACGGTCTAATTTTGTACTACATGGGCTCAGTTTCTCTCCTCCTCTTCCTTTGTGCACAATGTTAGAGTCGGTCCTTACAGCCCTCCGTCAGAGATATTTTCGCTTTTGCATATCATTTTAGGTGTCTCACTCATTCCACTTCGTTTCATTTCGTTAGGGGCATGCCATTGACTGACGAGGGGGTCTGGTTGTCTTGTGTTCCCTCAAGCTTGTCCCTGCAGGGTTAGTCAAAAATTTCTTAAAAAATCATCAAAGTACATGGCCATTTCATTCATCGTCATACATGCTTAGTTTTGTTAAAAAAGGGTCTTTAGTCCTAGAGTCTAGGGTTTTGAGTCCCGTGCATACACATAATAAAAGCCCGCAGGCCATGAGGTTGGTTTTGTAAGATTTTCACTTAATATGTTTCCTCAGAAAGCATTTAAAAACATTTTAGGTCCAAAACTCTGTTTTGGAACTAAAATTTGTTATTGTAAATAATTGTAATTGTTTTATCTCAAAGGGTTTCAGAGCAAGCCTCTGATATTCTCCAAAGCCAAAATGCCAGATCCCTGCAAAAATCAACAAAAAATGATCAGTCCAAACCTCAGAAAAGCATGGGAAAATCAAAAAACAGTGTTGTATTAAAAGACCAAAAGTGAAAAAGTGCCAAACATTACAAAGTGGGTTTTTGAATCAATTTAAATCAAATCAGATATTTTGTTTGTACATAAAGGGGAAAACAAGTCTATTTGTTCACAAATTACCAAGGCAAGATCGTGTTCAAGTGTTGGAGGGCGAAAATTGTGTTTGCAAACCCGTGGACAGTGTTACAGGTGTGCGCTGTGCATAGGAAGCGTGCGCTGCGCATTGGGCAGTGCGCTGCGCGTTGGGCAGTTTGGGCCAGCGTTAATTTACAAAGGCGTTGCGCATAGAAGGGTGCGCTGCGCACTGGGGTTGCACGTTGCGCATTGAATCTCAGCAACAGAAAAACTTGTATATGCGCCCAGAACTCAACCAAACTCACTCCAAGCTTGCAAATAGGTATGTTATCGCTGCCTAGTAATGTTAGGGTGTTTGATATATGTTTCAAAGATGGGATTTGATGTATTGGGTTTTGGGAAAATGAAACCCTAGGTTCATAACAAAGGCATCCCTTAAGTTGTTTTAAAAATATGTGGGTGGTTTAGTAAGATGTCCCTCATCCTCCATTGATTAAAAAAAAAACCAGCTCCTTGCTCATTTGTGCACCCTAGTCAAACATTCCAAAGAGCACACATTGTATTTTGCTCATTTGTCAAAAGGTGACTGTTTTTGTCAAATCATGAAAACAGAACATTATTATTATGGCATGGTTTGTATGATGTTGTGGTAAACATACTAAAGTTTTGAGCATACATTGAAAATTGACTCCACCACACCTATATCACTCTATATATCATAGACATCTTGACACCAAAGCCATGTCAGACACGGAGTCAGAGTATGAGCAGCAGTATGACAGTGACAGTGATTCTACAGCAGAGGGTAATGTGCCATGAAGGTCTCGCAGGGGTGGCAAAGGTGGTAAGCCTCTCAGGGAAGAGCATATTTCTTTGGTTCAATTGCAGGCTTGCCCTCTTGCAATGGATTTTTTTCGTCGTCAATCATGCTATCACTATTGTGAGCTAATTTCACAAATTCAGCATCATCGTGAATTAGCTCGTTTGTTCATTCTACATTTACATGATGGCCATGTAAACCTCGCCGGAGTTGATTTCATTTTGTCACCAGAGACTATTGCAGAGGCCACTGGGATACCAAATGTTGGAGAGCAATGGAATAAACGTCAGCAGTTAGAGAAATCTTACTATCAGCCATACATCAAACCTGGGTATATGAGGCACTTGAGCAGGGTTTTTCCTTTCCAATACCTGAATGATCAGTTTGCACCTTTGATGAAACTCATCATTCGGTATTTCAGTTGTGAGGGCAGATTCTCCCGTCTTTATGCATACCATGTTCGTTTGTTGATGCATTTTACAAGGGTACGTCTGATGAACATTCCATACTTCATGTTTCGCAACATAGAGAGGATGGTTGTTTTAGTACAAAGGAAGACCCTAGCACAACAGCACAGGAGTATTTATCATTATGCGTTGATCAAGATCATAGTGGTTCATCAGTTGGCACAACAGGGCATTACTTGGGAGGATTTCATTTCTCGTGACTTTTTCACAGTGCCGCAGCCACCTCCCGAGATAGTTCATGATGAGGGAGGGCCTTCACATCAGTTTGACATTCCTAAGACCGAGCATGTCAGCGCTCCAGCATGCGTGACATATCAGCGAGGCCACAGGACCTTATTTGCAACTACACGACGAGTACTATCTCCACATGGTGTGGAAGGGGTCTCGCCTTCTTCTTCAGTACAGGTACAAGTTCATGACAGAGGCAAGGGGCCAATTTATGAGGAGGGCCATTCAGGTGGTCATGATATTGATGATGCATTGGGTGATGTGGATAGGAGCCCTCCTAGCTCGAAGCTGAAAGAGATCATCCAAGAGCAAAAGACCGAGATTGATAGCTTGAAAGAGAAGTTGCTGAAGGCAGAATGTCAAATCAAATACTTGGAGCAGCGCAATAAACAGTTGGAGGATGAGCATACACTTATAGAGCTGCAACGAATCCGTGAAGACCGAAGGTTGGCCCGTAAAAGACCTGGTGATTTGACACCTGTTGCACGAAAATTTTGGCTTGAGAAAGTCAATAGACATCTAGAGGAGTTGTTGGCGAAGGCCAATAGAGACAAAGACATGCTTCGTCACATGAAAAATCATTATTGGGCTCGCATGCATGTTGGCAAAGCAAAAATGAAGATTTTGCAAAGGAGGTTGAGCAAAGCACTAAAACGGCGAAAGAGGCTAGATCCACTTCGCGTTTTGGCCGAGGCTTCGCTAGCTGAGCATGACACATGATGGAGGGTCTTCACTCCAAATTTGAGCGAATTCGTAGAAAATTTTGTCATTTTGAAAATTTTGGTCTCCAAAAACAGGTTTTTTGGTTGTACGCACAGCGCGCATGCGCGCTCGCTTTTGATTGGGACACTTGCTGGAGGAAAAACTTTGTATTTTTGGGTTTTTCATGGTAAGTTACGCATGCTCAGCTATTTCCGAAGCATTTCATCAAGTTTTGGACGGTCAAAAGGCACAAAAACACCATGAAAACCACCTTGCTGCCACCTTTTGCAACAACAGGAAGTACCTCTAGGATAATGAAGTTTTGAGGGGTAAAATGAGCTTCAAATTGGAAAATTCCACTTGGGTTGGAAAGTAGACATCCAGGGCTTTCCAACGAGCTATTGTGAGCTCAATTTGGATGTCGGGAAGTGCCTCAAAATCAGTCTGAAAGGTGCACTGCGCATAGAGATCAGGGCGCTACGCATAGAGGTTTTTGGTCAATTTTTCACTTGCCAGCTCAGGATTTCGGCCAGTTTTCACCAGTTTCACTCCTTGATGTGATTTTTGACTCAACATGATGTAATTTGATGTATGTAAGGTAACATGGCACTTTTCTACCTTCTTCTAGATGATTCATTCACAAATTAGCAAGAAATTAATGTAATGAATCAGTTTCCTTCTTTTTAGAGGCAGGTTGTTTTGGTCACCTAGATTCTTGCTCCTTGTTTAGAATTTGTTCAAACTGCTCTTAGAAGGAGGAGCTCGACCCCTAGAGGTTAGGGAATGAGGTTAGCTTGATCTATATATGTAAATTTTCATTCAGTAGCACAGGTTGGACTCTTGGGAAGATTTTGGCACACTATTGTACATATTTTTCACATTTTGGCTAAGGAAAGATCAGAGATTTTGCAGCACCTGTTGGGATTCTTGTGGCTTTCAGCTCTTGATGGTGTTTTTTCTCAGTTATTGTAAGTTTATTCATGTTTACATGTATGCCATTCCTTCTTATGCTTCTGAAACTAAATGAATGAGTAAATGAGGTTGAATTCATTGTTCACAGTGCTCTTCCTTTAAAATTTGTTTAGTTTTACATGTTTTCGTCAGTTTGGAGAGGATCCATGTTCTCCTTTGCCCTCTTCAGCTCCTTGTCGTTCTGATCCATCCATACACCTGATCAAAGGCATCAAGACTATTGCCTACCTCGCCCCAACTCGATCTCTGCAAAGATCTGACCTCAATCCCCGCACCCAAAATTGGTTTTCCCATTTCTCCAACAAAAAACTCAAAAATCTAAACCAAACTTTCCTATCTCTTTACTAGCCTAAAATCAGTATTAAATTTGAGTCATCTCAGCCCCTTTGAAGACCTTTTGCCGAGATAGACCCGGAGAGAGCCCTCTCCTGTCCTCGTAGGGCTAGCTACGAGGCTGAGCTTGGTTTGATGCGGCCTCGAGTTTTGCCTTCCTCAGCGTGAGGCAGATTTGAGAACTAACACACAACATTACCAAAATTCATTAATTTGTAACTCTGGTCACTAAATGTTAAATTGTAGCATGAAAAGGCTTCATTTGACTTATGCTTTAGTCAAATGGAGAAACTTGAATTTCCACATCAATAGGATGACTTAATTTGCAATTAGCAGGAGTGACATGGCCAAGTCACTCAGTTAAATCATTCAATTAAATTTGTGGGCTAGAAGTAGAGTGTTCATGAGTTTATTACTAAAATATATCAATCTAATGGAGTTATAGTTAGTGAAACTCATTCATATGAGCTCTAGTCATGAATGGAGTTAGTAAGAGTTCAATTGAGTAGTTGTAATTGTTGTTAACTCACTGATCTCTCAATCAACTAGTCAATTTACTAAAAATAACCCTATCCATGCATGAAATTCGAATTTCCTAGTTGAGTTGGAGGAAAAGGCACATTGTAATTATCAGTGTATACTATTGAGTGTACAAGTTTTGCACTGAAGTGGGTGAGCAATTTCTCTTAGATTTGCACAAGGAAATAGGATATTTTCCTAATTTTTATGAGCTAATTTCCTCTAGAATTGTGCAAGGAAAAAGGAGGAAGGTTGAGGCCTATTTTGGCTAAGTATTGGTCAAAGAAGATCAGGGAGTAGGAGATCAGTATTGCAATGCAGGTTAAGCTTCAAGGATTGAAGTTCTCATTGTAATAGATCTATATTCTCATTTGATATAATACAAAACATCGAGGGGTTTTTTCTAGTTGGGTTCCCCAAGAAAATATTGTGTTCATTGTGATTGAATGATTGCATGTGATTAAATGATTGCACGTGTTTCTATTGTATGTTTTCCTTTCCGTAGATTGAGTAGATGAAATTTGTGTCTATTGTTTTTTCAGTCTAAATTCATTAGAAGCTGCAAATTTCGAGTAATTTGTACATGCTATTAGAGCTATTGAAGACTACGTAGAAACCAAGTTCTAGATCTTATTTCAAAAAAAAATGAATAGAAATTTTTTTGGTGCAGATTTTCTTCAGTGCTAGAAGAATATCTTTCAATGGATTGAGGCTTGAGTAAGAATTGGAAGGCACCTCGAATTTTTGTGCTTATAATGATAGGATGGAAGTTGTCCTAGATGACAATGGAGTAGAGTACACAAAAATTGATATTCCAAAACCACCAGATTCTGTTGCATAACAACTTGCTTAGTGGAAGAAAGACAGAGCAAAAGTTAGGAGGATTATTCTGGATGGTATCAAAGATAATGTGATTTCGAATTTGCATGGCAAAGAAATTGATTTTTCAATGTGGAAAACTCTCACACATCTATTCCAAAGCAACAGTGATGCCAGGAAATAAGCATTGAGAGATAATCTTAGGAACATTCGAATGGGAAAAAATGAAATTGTTTTTCAATACCTATCCAGATTCACTTAGGTCAGATATGAACTTGGTGGAGTAATAAAAAATGTGCCATCATATGAACTTGTGAGCTTAGCACCCCTTGGCCTTTTGAAGTCTTGACACAGTTATCAAGATTTGGCTAATGGAAGAGACAAGCTCCCAGAGTGGGAGAGACTTTGGTCTGACTTGGTGCTGGAGGAGACCAGAAGAAACACAAGAAATGGTATCACATCCAGAACTGACGAGGAAGAAAAAAATTCCTTGGCGGGAAAAGGAAATAAGGCCAAGGGAAAGAAGGAACAAGGCAAGGCAGAATCCAACCATAACCATGGCAAGAAGAAATACCTTAATAAAATAAAATGTTTTCACTACCATGAATATGGACACTATGCAACCAAGTGTTTGCACAAGAAATCTAGCTGAGAAGTCTACAGGAGCAGCAAAAGGTGATTCTCTCACATCACAATTCGAGTTGTATTTCACCCTCATTGAATGCATTGCAAATCCTATATGAGGCAGTGTACGGTACTTAGATATTGGTGCTTCATTCATATGACAGGAAGTAAGGAGTTCTTTAGCAAGCTAGAAGAGAAGGACCTATACAATTCCACATAAATCTTGTAGATGATGGGAGGTATAGTACCAAAGGGATTGGAATCATCACCTTTAAGAGGGAGTTAGGCTCCCATCTTCACCTACGAAATGCAATATATTTGCCTGGTCTGAAGAAAAAATTATTTTTTGTAGTTGTACTTGAAGATTGAGGATATGATGTAGTGTTCAATAAAGGGAAAGCTTATCTAAAGCATGTTGTTGTTGGACAAGTAAAAAAATTGGTGTTCGGGTTAAAAATATCTACAATCTAGAGGTGGATGCATGTGTTCCATTTAGCAGCAAAGCAGAACATGTTCAAGGTTGACATATTGGAGAGATTTGGCATAGGCGCATGGGACACCTACACCATGGAGCTTTGAAAATAATGTAGCAGATCACCCATAGACTTCTAAAACACGCCCTTGATCAACATGATGATGCACTCTTGGAAAATAGTTTAAATCCTCCTTCTAGAGCCAAGATAACAGAGCTAAAGCCATCTTGGAGCAAGTTCATTGAGATGTGTGTGGACCATTTTCTACAGTCTCAGTTGAAAAGCATAGGTATTATGTGATCTTTTTAAATGATTTTTCCTGTAAAAGTTGGATCTATTTCATGAAATAAGAAATATGTGGTTTATTCAAAGTTTTTTTAATTTAAAGGCTTAGTTTAAAATGATACTAGAAAGAAAATTAAATCCCTAACAAGTTATAATGGAGGAGTGTATGTGTCTAATGCATTCAAGGAATTATGTGCTGAGGGTATTAGAAGGGAGTTGACTGCACCCCACAAACCACAACAAAATGGGGTTGCAGAGAGGTAAAGTAGAAGCATTCTAGGATGCATGACCAAGGATTTCCATTATACATGTGGGTAGAAGCATGAAATATAGATTTTTATTTGCATAACATAATCCCTCACAAAATTCTTGGAATGATCACATTTGAGGAGGATTTCTCTGGGAGGAAGCCAAGTGTCTCCTACTTTCACATTTTTGTATCCATGGCCTATTTTCATGTCTCCAAAGATAGCAAGAAAAAGTTTGAGCCTACTAAAAAGAGGGGGATCTTTGTAGGATACACAGCGACACCTCAGATTTATTGGGTGTACATTCCCTCACTCAAGATGATTGTTATGAGGAGGTATATGATATTTGATGAGGAGAAATCCATGAGGAGCTCTCTAGAGTGAGAGCTGAAGATACCACTAATGGAGGAGATTCTAGCTCCAAAGGAGGAACCTCAGTTAGATCCACAAGATGTTGTGAAGAAGACAGACATGGAGGAGAAGAGAGTAGGTCGAGTGGAGGGACCCACTCACACAAAGCCTTCCAAAGGAGGGAGGAAGAGAACCAAGAAGGCGGATAGATTGGTGTAGGAAGCTTAGGATTAGGTTGGAGCTCCTAGCTCCTTGCACCCACAGAGGATTTCACCAGTCAGATATACAGGATATATGGCACTCATGTCATAATTAATAGATTCTAATCCATCTTCTGTTGAAGGGGAAGTTTCCTAGCAGGTTTGGCTAGATGCCATGGTGGAGGAGTAGGACTCCACCATGAAGAAAGGTGCTTGGGAGGTTGTGATTAGACCTAAGGACAGATCAATTATTAGTTCAAGGTGGGTGTATAAGGAACATTATCATATACATATGAATGAATCATTGATCAAACAACGAAATATTTCACAAGGAAGCAATGATTGTTAAGCAAATATAACACACCTTAAACAAGATAAGTATCAAAGCTATCGAAATAGTTCAATTTCCTCAGTAAAAATGAAACAACATACATTGTAAACATTCAAAGAATAATTTTACAATATTCATGACATATGCATGAAGGTTTTTTGGATAAACAAGCTTTTGAATTAAGTAAAATCTCCAAGATACATCAAGAAAGTGAACACCACTGGCCTTGATAGTGGAGCATTAGTGCAGTCACTTGCTCCTCCAAAACAACTATCTTCCTCTCCAATGTCTAGTAGGAGGAGCCAAGGTGAAAATTCCTTTGCATGTGCTATGAGGATGTATAGATAACAAATGGGGTGATCATTCACCTCCCTTGTGACTCTTGGAATACCCTCATGATTGTTTAACTTATTTGTGATCTTTCGACTTCCTACATTAATTTTCACATTACATGGATGACTCTTGGACTTCCATTTCGCATTACATTCTCCAATATAGAATTTACATATTCCAAAAAATGATGTGGCACATGATGACATGACACTTTGACAAGACATTAATGACAGGGACTACATGGTGACATGGCAATGTCAATCCATTCTTGTTGTTGCTATCTCTGAGTCTTCTTGAGAGATGGTGCATGTTCTTCTTCTTCATCCTTCATCTAGCCTGAAAATAAGGGGTCTTCAATGTGGTATTGATTTTTTTTTTCTTTTGTTGTAATTTGGTGTTCCTTTGTCTTCTCGCCTAATGATCATCTTATTTCTTTAGCTCCATAGGTGTCTTCTAGAATGGTCTCCTTCTCCATCTCCTTCATCGTCATCATGTCATAATAAGATAGAGTAGCTACAACTGAAAGCCATTCATGACAAGTTGACATCAATATAAAAACCCCTAACCTAATATGTTTCATGATATCACTTTTTAGGGCTAGAACTAGTGACTGGTTGAGTGACTGACTCAGGGATTACGTAGTTCCAAATGCCAAGGTATGAGACTAAGGCTTGATACTGCACAATGCACATTTTCAGATAGGATTGCATAGTTGAGGGACATAAGAACTCAAGAATGGGACTTGAGGCTTGAGGTTGCACAATGCACAGTTTTGGAAGGACAAACTTAAGGATTTGGGCAGTTGAGTGACTCAAGAGGTCAAGCTTAAGTCTTGAGCCTTGAGGTTTCCCAATGCACAGTTCTAAGAGGCCAAGTAAGGTGATTGTGTAATTAAGGGGCTCAAGGAGGAAATTTGAGGGCTTGAGCACTGAGTTTTCCTATTGTGTAGTTCTGGAGGGAGAGGAGGCCAAGTGATTGCACAATTGTGTAGTTCAGGAGCTCAATGTTGAGGATTGAGGATTGATACTACACAATGTTCATTTCAGGCTTGGCTGGAGCGAACGATTACGCAGTTATGGAGCTCATGGACTGGGCTTGAGCAATGTGATTATGTAGTGCACAGTTTTTGGAGGAAGAGATTGTAAATTGCACAGTGTCAAGAGGAAAGGTTTCTTCTTGAGGACTAAGACTACACAGTGTGTAGTCTAGGAGGGATGAAAGATGTCAAGTGGCTCGGTCGAGGAGTTTTTCCCAGTTTTGACCAAGTGTGGGAATAGTAAAATGAGTTTGAACATCATCAATACTTGAGCATGATCACACACTTATATCACTTGACGACATGACATAGAACACCCGGAACTCATGAACAACATACTTTCCTCAATGTGACGACATTGCGACAACTCACTCCAAGTGTGACACTGAACATACACTTTGCGACGATAGTGAAGACACTTATGTGAGAGTGCTTGAAACTTTGAAAATGAGTGTGATCCATGTCTATATGATAGTAACAACCCATTAACAAAAATATTACCCCTTCAAGCAATCAAAAACTTCTTTTTACAAGGTGTGATTCCTTACCATGCCAAAAGACGACACTTGCGATATGAGAAGAAAAGTATGAATGACACTTGTGATATGTGAAAGACAGTGAATGTGACACATGTTAGAGTGAATATAACATGAAAATCACACTCATTAAAGTGAAATAAATAAAAAGTGATGGTCATAAACATGAAAATGGAACTTGTGAAGGTGAAAGTGCACAAAAAGCGACAGTTGAAGAAACTCACCAAAATAGAAGTATGAACACAAACAAAAGTGAGAGACTATCAATTGAGAGTGCGCATAGACCATCAACATAGGTTGAACATTGCATGGGAATTGTCTTGATGGATTTTGCTTATTCTTTTCAATCTTCCACAAAAGGATGTGCTCATGAACTTGTTGCAGACTAAGTATGTCTAAGCAGGTGACTTCAACACTTACAACCCAACAAGGGAGCTCGATACTTAATAAAACATCAATCGACCAAGAAGTGACTATGGAATGACCAATAATAAGATCCACAGTAGGCTCTAAAATTCAAGTGTAGACAAAATTTTGAAGGGTGTTTGTCGCAGCGACAACACTTGGCAACACACTAATAGAACTACATCTTCTCTACCTTGGTAAAATATTTTTCACAAGGTCTAGTTCCTCAGGGAGTGTCGATTCATTGTTTGGATTATCCTATCTTCCCCACTTACCCCTTGTATAATCATAGCCCCCTTCATTCCTCCTCGTTTAAACACAAACATAGAACCAGCAATATCACAATGTTTCAAGACAAGAGAAGGATAATGTAGCATGTGAGCTTTAGATTTTCAGAGTATATTTTTTCATATCTGGTGTTGCTCCACTTCCATCAGGCCTAGACATTACCATGTGGAGTCACTTCAGCAACACAAACATCACTCTACTGTTAGTGAGCCTAGATAGTACCCCAGCGGAGTTTCTTTCTTCACCTCCCTCCGCAGGAAGCCTTTCTCTTCTTTCACCCTTTATTTATTTTATTTTATATTGGATTTTGCATCGACACTTATTCATTTCATGGGTAGAAGAGGGATCCTGACTTATTAAGAGTAGAAGAGGTTGTTCCTTTAGAGAATGATATGTAAGACCTATGATATTGGTTTGCTCATTTAGATTTTCCGCTTTTCCTTCTCTACTTGATTGGATCAGCATGGAAAACACTCAAACATAGAGAACCAATTGTATGGATGAGGTTTCTAGAATAGAAACAGATATCATGGTTCAACACGGGGATTTCCTCATGCAAGGATCATATTTTCTGTCACAAATTCATTGACCAAAGCATAACCAAGACGGACAAGAAGGACTTAAGGTTAACCAAATGTTGCAGTGTCACAAATCCCTTTTCTATTTTTCCACTTTGTCTTTCGAACCCAAATGGTACACCCTTCATGCAAAGTCTTATTAAACAAAAAACGAAAAGAGACAAGACACAACGAGAAAACCAAAATAAAAAGGAAAAGAAAATGGAGTCTAAAATGAAAACAGAAAGCGAAAAAAAAATAAGAGACTATGGAAATCGAGTGTAGGATGCATGTGGAGAGGAAACTAATATGCAGCTAGACCTACTCCTAACCTAATTAGCTAGAAGGTCAGGGTCACGTGTAATAAAATTTCCAATGTAGCCATCATAGTTTCTCTTGTTATGTATACACAAATACATGAGAAATTAAAACAAATAAAAAATGGTGTGCAATGTAAAATATAAGCGCTTGAATATATTACACAAAAAAATTAAGGTCTTTCTTGTCAGCTAAAAGATACGTCATAACCACTACTTCTAACCAACTCACATTCTTATCTCTTTTATGAAAACAATAATTAAACAAACCTTGAAGACTTATTGCATATGCATCTTCATGTGCACTATACTTATTAGGAAACATGAGGAAACCTCGAAACTTTTTATTTGTGACGGAGCTTGCCAAGTAAGATTTCTCCAACCATTCAGTGATTGGATTGTAAAATTCAAAACAATCCTCTTGAGAAACCTGAAATATTTGAAAAGATGAATTTTCAATTAAAAGCATGGAGTCAAGATGAGAATCTTGTGAGGGAAAATGGATCTTATCATATTCAATAGGCATTTTAAGATAGTGAGGACCTAACATAAGCATCAGCAAAGGCTGAAGTGCCTCAACTGATTGACAAGTACCCGAATAGCGAGATGTTAAACCATAAAGATCAAAGGATGTAAAACAATTGTCATCTAATGTGCTAATGAGAAAATGGTAAACTGAATAACAGTTATCAGAGCCAAAAACATGATCATATGGGTTGATTAAAACATCAGATTCCCAATTTGTAGTTAATAAAGATAGATGAAATTGAATAGTTCTTCAAATGCTTTGAATAACAGAATCAACTTCCTCACATGTTGAATGTGACAAACTGTTTTCCTGTAACTAGTGACAAATTGTACAAGCATTGCAACCATTGAAATAATTGAAAAGGAATGTTATTATAGTGAACATTAAAAACCAGTCAGGATGTAAGGTATGAAAAAGAGGATTAGAAACCCTTACCTTTGTAATGTGATTTCCTTGTCCCTAATCGCAATTTGAACCAGCAACTTGAAAATCAAGATAACGTGAAGATCTAGTTGGTGGAGCAAATTGATCAAGAAGATCATGATACGTAGAATCATGGCATGTAGATGATGGAGGATGACATATGTCCCTTGAATAAGTATCACTTTCCATGGAACCAAATTCAATATTGAGGTTAAGAGCGCTAATGTCATCTTGAGGAATGGAAAACATAGTTTTCACCATAAGGTTCATGAAACATTTTGGGGTTTCCTCCATTGCATATGAATCATGAAAAGAAAAATGATGATGAGAATATGGATTAGGAATTTGATTTCTAGATATCCCAACTTCAACATTATCACAAGGAGGCACCCAATTTGGTATTGGAAAAGGAGGAGGATGGGGAAGTAGAAACATCATGGGGTTCAAATTCACCATGCAAATATATATGAGCCAAACACTTAAACTTTTGTTTAAATAAATACCTATTCGTGTCTTATCCCATAAATTCATAACAAAGGTGAAGAAATCTATCATAGAAATACTCAAATGATTCATTAGGAATCATTCTTAGTTGATTAATTCTCTTAAGAACATCTTGGTAATGATACCTTTCAAATTCTTTATGAAGCTCCTTCGCAAGTTGGTCGAGTGAATGGATAGAAGAAGCAAGTAATGTATGACACCATCTCTTAACATGACCTTCAAAATTGAGGGTGAAAAATATGTCCATAACGTCCTTGCAATGTATTCCATTAGAAAGGCAAAAACAGACAATTTGAAACATATGTTCATGAAGAGTTAGTTCACCCTTGCCATCAAACTCAAATTGGGATAGGTTACGAATAACTTCCGTGGAGATGGTAAGATCAAGCTCTTTAGAAAAACATCCTGGGATTATGATTTGGGAAAGAGCCATTTTGGATAAGAGATTCAAACAAGACTCGATCATAGCCTATCATCTATCCCTCCTTCTAGTTCCATTTTGTTAACGGTGTTGGAAATCCATCAACCAAGGGGGTCTCTCGGATGTGAAGTCCCAATTATACCTCACACTGTTTGGACTAGGAGCCCCATACGAAGTATCGACTCGGCTGCCATATATTCTTACAGATTTTCCTTGGCTACAAAGTTCAGCACAAGAGAGTAATGCATAGGTACTTTTGGATCAACAATTGAGTATGCCTTGTGAAATGTTCAATTGCAGAAAGTATCAAGGTCATTCTACTAAAAGGGAAGAGAAAAGTGGTCCCTTTACAGACTAGTAATAGTATTAATCTAGAAAAGGAACAGGAGCATATACATATGAATGAATAATTGATCAACCAGGGAAATAGTTCACAAGTAAGCAATGATTATTAAATAAAATACAACACACCTTTGACAAGATAAGTACCAAAACCACTGAAATAGTTAAATTTCCTTAGTACAAATGAAACAACATACATAGAAAACATTAAAATAATAGTCTTACAATATTCACGACATATAAATGAAAGCATGTTGGCTCAACGAGCTTTTGAATTAAGTAAAAGTTCCAAGATATATCAAGACAGTGAACACTGCTAGCCCCAATAATGGAGCATTAGAGTAGTCACTTCCTCCTCCAAATCAACTATATTCCTCTCCAATGCCTGGTAGGAGGAGCCAAGGTGAAAATTCCTTTCCATGTGCCATGAGGTTGTATATATAACAAATGGGGTGATCATTCACCTCCCTTATGACTCTTGGAATACCCTCATTGACTATTTCACTTATCTGTGAACTTTCAACTTCCCACATGAATTTTCACATTACATGGGTGACTATTGGACTTCCACTTTGCATTACATTTTCTAATATAGAAATTACATATTCCAAAAAATGATGTGGCACATGATGACATGACACTTTAACAAGACATGAAAAGACATTGATGACAAGGACTGCATGATGACATGGTAATGTCAAGCTATTGTTGTTTTTGTTGCTATATTTGAGTCTTCTTGAGAGATGGTACATGTTCTTCTTCTTCCTCCTTCATCTGGATTGAAAGTAAGGTGTCTTCAATGTGGTCTTGATTTTTTTATCTTTTGTTGTACTTTGGTGTTCCTTCGTCTTCTCGCCTTATGATCATCTCATCTCTTCAGATCTATAGGTGTCTTCTAGCATGGTCTCCTTCTCCATCTCCTTCATCATCATCTTGTCATGATTAGATAAAGTACTTGCAAATTAAATCCATTCATGAAAAGATGACATCAGTCTGAAAACCCCTAACCTAACATGCTTCATGAAATCACTTGTTAGGGATAGAATTAGTGGTTGGTTGAGTGACTAACTCAGGGATTACATAGTTCCATAGGCTAAGGTTTGAGACTACTTAAGACTACACAATGCACAGTTCAGGTTAGGATTGCGCAGTTGAGGGACTCAAGAGCTCAAGGTTGGGACTTTAAGATTGAGGTTTCCCAATGCATAGTTTTGGAAGGATAGGCTTAAGGAGTTCCACAGTTGAGGGACTCAAGAGGTCAATATTGAGCCTTCAGGTTTCCTAATGCATAGTTTCGAGAGGCCAGGCTACGTGATTGTGTAGTTGAGGGGCTCAAGGAGGTGGGTTAAGGGCTTGAGAACTGAGTTTTCCTATTGTGTATTTCTAAAGGGAGAGGAGGCCAAGTGATTATGAAATTGTGTAGTTTAGGAGCTAAAGGTTGAGGCTTGAGGAATGATACTACGCAATGCAAAGGTTAGGTTGGGATGGAGCAAAAGATTGCATAGTTCTGGATATTATGGTTTGGGCTTGAGCATTGTGATTGCGTAGTACACAGTTCTGGGAGGTAGATATTACAAATTATGCAGTTCGAAGAGGAAAGGTGGTTTCTTGAGGACTAAGGCTAGGCAATGTGCAGTCTAGGAAGGTTGAAGGATGTCAGGTGGCTCAGTCAGGGAGTTTTTCCTAGTTTTGACTAAGTGTGGGAACAGTAAAATGAGGTTGAACATGATTAAGAATTGAGCATGATCAAAAACTTCTATCACTCAATGACACGACATGGAACACTCAAAACTCATGAACAAAATATTGTCCTTAATGTGACGACATTATGACGACTCACTCCAAGTGCGACACTAAAGATACACTTTGCGACGACAATGACGAAACTTGTGCAACAATGATTGAAACTTTGGAAATGAGTCTGATACATGTCTAGATGATAATAACAACCCATTAACACAAATATTACCCCTTGAAACAATCCAAAAGTGCTTTTTAGCGACACTTACCATGCCAAATGACGACACTTGAGATATGAGAAGAAAAGTGTGAATGACACTTGCGATATGTGAACGATGGTGAATGGGACGCACATCATAGCGAAGATAACATGAAAATGACACTCATTAAGGTGAAATCAAGAAAAAGTGACATTTGTAAACATGAAAATGACACTTGCAAAGGTGAAAGTGCGCAAAAGTGACAGTTGGAGAAGCTCACCGAAATAGAAGTACAATCACAAACAAAAGTGATAGATTGTTAATTAAGAGTGTGCATTGATTGTTGACATAGGTTGAAAATTGCACAAGCACATTTTTTATGGAGTATGCTTATTCTGTTCAAGCTTGTGTAAAAGGATGTACTCATGAATTTTTTGCAAACTAAGCATGTGTGAGCAGGTGACTTCGACACTAATAATCCAAGAAGGGAGCTCAAAGACTTAATAAAGAATCAATCAGCCAAGAAGTGACTATATAATTATTGATCGTAAGATCCATATTATTATCCAAAATTCAAGTGTAGAAAAATTTTGGAGGGTGTTTGTCGCAACAAAAACACAGATGTTTTGACAAAGTCTTTGTCAAGAGGCAAGTTTGAGTTCCACAAGAGCAGGATTGGGGTTGTTCATAACCATTTTCTTGCTAAGAGGGAGTGTTGAATTGTAGCAAGAAAAGGATTCATTTGACTTGTGCCTTATTCAAATGGAGAAATTTGAATTTCAACATTAGCATGATGAATTGAGTTGCAATTAGCAGGAGTTACATGGCCAAGTTAATCAGTTAAATCAGTCATTTCGAGTTTGTGGGATAGAAGTAGATTTTTGCACTAGTTGATTGTTAAAATCTATCAATCTAGTGGAGTTATAGTTAGTTAAAATCAGTTATCTGAGCTCTAGTCATGAATAGAGTTAGTAGGAGTTCAATTGAGTATTTGTAATTGTTGGTAACTCATTGATATCTCAGTTAATTAGTCAATTTACTAAAAATAGCCCTCATGCATGCAATTTGAATTGCCTATTTGATTTTGATGAAAAGGCACATTATAATTATTAGTGTATACCATTGAGTGTACAGGTTTTGCATTGGAGAAGGTGAGAAAATTCTCTTGGATTTGCACAAGGAAATGAGAGATCTTCCTAATTTTTAGGAGTTAATTTCCTTAGGAATTGTGCAAGGAAATAAGAGGAAGGTTGAGGAATATTTTGGCTAAGCGTTGGTCAGATCAGGTCAGAGAACAAGAGATCAATATTGTAGTGTAGGTTGAGCTTCAAGGATTGAATTTGTCATTGTAATAGATCTATATTCTCAATTGATATAATACAAAACATTGGAGGGGTTTTTCCTAGTTGGGTTCCCCAAGAAAAATATTGTGTTCATTGTGATTGAATTATTGCGTGTGATTTCATGTGTTTCTATTATGTGTTTTCCTTTATGTAGATTGGGTAGAAGAAATTTGTCTCTATTATTTTCTGATTGAATTCATTATCAACTGCAAATTTCAAGTTATTTCTACATGACATTAGAGCTATTAAAGACTACATAGGAACTAGGTCCCATATCTTATCTCAGAAAATTTCGAATAGTAGAGTTTTTGGTGAAAATTTTCTTCAGTATAGGAACAATGTCTTTCAATGGATTGAGGCTTGAGTATGGAGGGCACCTTGAATTTTTTGGCATGGAAAGACAAGATGGAAATTTCCCTCTATGGCAATGGAGTATTAGAGTACACAAAAACTGATATTCAAAAACCACTAGATTATGATGCATGCACAACAACTTGCTTAGTAGAAGCATATAAATTCCTTGTAGATTCAAAGTTCTTATGTAATTTTCTAAAACAAAAGACTTGAATCTACTCTAATCATCAGTGGAAACAATTAATCGATCGAGAAATCACAAAACATTAGACATGATTCGATCACATATTCTCAGAGATTTATCAAAGGGGAAAGCTTGTTGCTCAAAACCCCTTCCTATATGTATATTGCATTATATCAAAAAAATAGAGAAGAAATTAAAATGCTTGTTCAACCTAAAGAATCTCTACACAAGTACAATCTATCTCACTGCCTCACAATTTGACTCTAGCCAATACTTAGCCAATTATGCTTCTTGTCAAGCTCATATTTCTTTGCATTGTTTCTCAAGGAATTAGTCCCCTATTAATTAGGGAAATCACCATCCTGAATTGCACAATCCCTATAGGCCATTCTTTGACTACATGCACCACCTATACAACTCGGAAAATTATGCAACTGATAGTACACTACCCTTGAACTCCAATATCAATTGGGTAACTTGAATTCCATGCATGCATGAGTTAATTATGGTTGGTTTATCAGTTAAATGGTTGAACGCATGAATTTTCACCCCACTGCTAGACCTCGTACCAATTCCTCTAATAGTTGGAACTAGTTTAAACACATGAAGTTGCACCCCACTACTAGACCTCGTACTAGTTCCTCCAATGGTTGGAACTAGTTTAACTTACATTAACTCAGTTTAACTGAATTAAACTATTACATCTCCAATTAAACTCAACTTAGGCTCCTAAAATTTAGGAGACAACCTACATGACTCAAGTTGGGCCCTCAACTCGAATTAACTGAGCCAACTAAGTGAAATTAACTTAGTTAACTCATTCTTGTTGTCTTGTGATGTGGAATTACAATTTTCGCCTAATTTAATTCAAGGGAAAATTAAATCAAGATTTTCTTGTTGTCATTTTCAACACTTCTGCTCAACAAGAAAGGGATTATCTTCTACCTCAATCCTGCCTCTATGGAACTCGAATTTTCATCTTGATAATGCCTTTGTCAAAATATTTATATCGTGTTCCTCTGTAGGAATGTACTCCAACAACATGATTCTCCTCTACACACAATCTCGTAGATGGTGATATCTAACGTCGATATGCTTGGACTGATCATGAAAAACTATATTCTCATAGAGTTTGATACAACTCTAGTTGTCACATTAAATCATGGTGGGCTCCATCATTTGGCCAAATAACCCAACAAGAATCTTCCTCATCTAGATAGCTTCACAAGTTGCTTGACTAGCAACCATGTACTATGCCTCTATTGAACTGAGTACAACTAATTTATGCTTCTTGTTCTACCAAGAAATTTTTGTTGACTCAATATTGAAGATTTTGCATGATGTGCTCTTCCTATCTGATGGGTTATCTGCCCAATCTCCATTTGTGAAGCCTTGCAGCTTCACTCCCTTTGTCTGTTTGTACCAAAGACCATATTTAGTAGTGCCTCTAAGGTATCTCAACACATGCTTTGTTTCCTTCCAATATTGTTCAGTTGGATTAACCATTACTTGACTAAGTTGGTTAACTACATAATGCATGTCCGATCGTGTGTTCACCAAATACATAAGTGAACCCACAAGATGCCTATAAATATTAGCCTCCACTACTTCACCTGAAGTAGCATCTTCCTTCCTCCAATTCCCTGCTAAAGGAGTCTCCATGGGTTTTTTTCTCTCCATGTGGAACTTCTTCAATATCTCGTTGGCATACTTTCCTTGAGATACAAACACTTCCACTTCTCCTTGCCATACTTCCATATCGAGGAAATAATGCATGAGACCTAGGTCATTCATCTTTAATTCTCTTGAAA
This sequence comes from Pinus tabuliformis, assembly GCA_031772625.1. Taxonomy (NCBI): domain Eukaryota; kingdom Viridiplantae; phylum Streptophyta; class Pinopsida; order Pinales; family Pinaceae; genus Pinus; species Pinus tabuliformis. The sequence goes on from CM062805.1 coordinate 444,168,657, forward strand.
GATCCTCTTTGCAATATTTGACCAGCTTCTCGTCAACTTTTAGAATTAAATCATTGACATATAATACTATAATCAATAATTTATATTCAACCATAAGATGGTAAAGGTTTGTGTCTGCCTCCAAACCTGGTGAAATAGTTGTTCATCCTGGTGTACAAAGCACGGGGTGCTTGTTTCAATCCATACAAAATTCGCTTGAGTTTTCACACGTGACTCTATCAAACAGCTCAAACCCTTTCAGATTTTCAATGTACACCTCCTCCTTAATCACTCCATTAAGGAATGTTGTCTTCACATCCATCTGATGTATCTTCCATCCCATCTGCGCTACAAGATCTAGAATTGATTTGATTTAAGAGTACCTTGCTACCGGAGCAAAGGTCTCCTCATAATCAATTCCCTCCACCTGAGAGAACCCCTTCGCCACAAATTTTTGCTTTTATTTCTCGATGCTTCATCTCTTTCTTTCTTCACCTTGTAGATCCACCTCGAACCTACCAATGACTTTTTCTCAGATCTTGGGACAACTTCCCAAACACTATTTCTAACTATGGAATCATATTCCTCTACCATAGCATCCACCCATACTAGATTTTGCACTGCTTCCTTGAATGAATATGATTTTGTCTCAACTAGCTCACTCATCAAATCCATGTATCCATTATACTGATCTGGTGACCTCCTCTACATGCGTTGTGATGTGGGTGCTCCCACATTCTCTCTAGCATCATGCAATAATAGGTCATCTTCCCTGGTGTGCTTCGTTCCATCTTTGGATGTCTCTGCATGAGTGGTAGCTTCCACTCTTTTCTCCTCTGCTTTTGGTTTCTCCACAACATCTTGAGGTTCTTCCTTTGGTGACAAAATCTCCTCATTTTCATGCAACTGAAGCTCCCTCTCAAGGGAACATCTCATCACCTTCTCTTCATCAAACTTCACATATCTACAAACAAATTTCATCCTGTCAGATGGAAGGTACACCCGATAGTTATGAAGTATATCATTGTACCCCACAAATATTCCTAACTCAACTGTCGGTTCTAGATTTTTCCTTGCATCCTTGGAAACATGACAGAAAATTGGTGCATCAAAGATCCTGAAGTGTTACACATATGGTTTCTTTCCTAAAAAAGGTTCTTCTAGTGTACTTATCTTGAGAATATGATGACTCCTGTTCTACACATATACAGTTGTGTTGCATGCTTCAGCCCACAAGTGCAATGGTAGGCCCTGATCATGCAACATCGCATGTTCATCTCCAACAATACTTATGTTCTTCCTCTCAGCCAATCCATTATGTTGTGGGTTATGGGGTGTTATTAACTCTCATCGAATTTCTTATGATGCACATAATTTCTTGAACTCATTCGACATGTTATTTCTTGAATTTATCACTCCTAAGGACCTTCACTTTCATACTAGTGTCTTTCTCAACAAGTTCTTTAAATTCACAAAATTTGGAGAATGTTTAGTGTTTATTCTGCATGAAGAAAATTTAGCACTTATGTGAGAAATAATTTACAAATATCACATAATACATGTACTTGGTTGCGGAGGCAGTCGAGAAAGGTCCACACACATCTAAGTGAACTCTTTCAAGGACGGCTTGTGCTCTATTTTCCTTACCATGAAAGGTTGCTTTGGTGTACTTCCCTAGTGTACACCCTTTGAATGTACCTTGCGGCTCTAGTGAACCCTTGGGAAGCCCTGTAGAAATTTGTTGCGTGATCTTCAAATCTCCATGGTGTAAATGGCCAAGTATCCTATGCCATAATTCACCCATGTCTCATCTTTGCACCTTATTGCTTTTGTGCTCAAGGCAACACAATATTATACATCCAATTTGTAGAGGTTCTTCACCCAAACCCCAATCCGCTTCACTTGTCTTGTGGTGATATGCCTAAGGAAAGCCTTTCCTTTGCTAAACATCACATTGTAACCACAGTATTCCAACATAGCAACTTAAACTAAATTCTTCTACATACCCGGAACATACATGCCATCTTTTAATGTGAGAGGAGGACCAGACTCCCTCTTAAAAGTAACTCTACCAATGTCAATCACACTATACCTTCCATCATCTCCCATCTCAATGTGCATCTAGAGGTCCTTCTCCTCCAAGTTACTGAAAAATTATTTGTTTCCTATCATATGGCATGAGGCTCCACTATCCAGATACCACACACTACCCATAACCGATGTCACCATGCATGCAATGAGTCTGAAATCCAACTCGAATTGTGAATCTATAGCTTCACCTGTTGCTCCTCCTAAGGGATTCTTGTGTGGAAACTTCATGGCATAGTGTCCCATCTCATGATAGTGAAAACATTTAATCTTCGAAAAGTCTTTGTTCTTACCTGCCTAACCAGAATCTCCTTTGGATTGGGATTTATTCCATTTCCCTTTCTTTTCCTTTCCAGCCAAGGAACATTTCCCCTCATCATCATGCTTGGATGAGGTTCCATCTCTAGTGTGTTGCCTTATCTCTTCTTGCACCAAGTCAAACTACAATCGCTCCTAATTTGGTAGCTTCTCCCTCCCATTTACTGAATCCTAGTAGTTGTGTCAGCTATTGGGAAGGCCTAGATGTGTTAGGATTACCAAATGGTCTTCAACAACTATAATACCAACACTCGCAAGTTCATCCCAACATTGGGTGAACCTACTCAGGTATTGTGGTATTGTGTCACCCTTCTCCATCATGATCTTTCGAAAAATTTCCTTCAGCGACAACTTCCTGTGGTCATTGTTGTTTTGAAACAAGTCTATCAAGGCTTTCCACATTTCATATGGGGTATCCTTCCCATGGAAATTTGAGACAATATGATATTGAACTCCTTCTAGTATGATATCTTAAGCATCAGTTGTTCGAGGGTTAGGAATATCATTGTCTATGAATTCCTTCAGCACGTTAGCTTCCAACATTGCCTCCATCATTTCCTTACAAGAAATATAATTTGATCTAACCTCAAGGACATACTCGAGTCTCAATCCATATAGCAACACCCTCCTGGCTCTAAGGAATGATACTACAAATTCAATTTACCTGCAAAGACAAACTCGAATTCCTATCTTCTATTGTGATTCTTACTTTGATACCATGTAAAAATTCCTTGTAGATTCAAACTTCTTATGTAATTTTCTAAAACAAAAGACTTGAATCTACTCTACTAATCAGTGAAAACAATTAATCAATCAAGAAATCACAAAACATGAGACAAGATTCAATCACATATGCTCAAAGATTTATCAAAGGGGAAATCTTACTACTCAAAACCCCTTCCTATTTGTATATTGCATTAGATCAAAAAAATAGAGAAGAAAATATAATGCTTATTCAACCTGAACAATATCTGCACAAGTAAAATCTATCTCATTGCCTCACAAGTTGATTCTGGCCAATGCTTAGCCAATTTTTCTTACTGCCAAGCTCCTATTTCCTTACGTTGTTTCTCAAGGAATTATCCCCCTATTAATTAGGGAAATCCCCGTCCTAAATTGTGTAATCCCTATAAGCCCTTCTTTAACTGCATGCACCACCTATACACCTTAGAAAATTATAAAATTGATAGTACACTGCCCTTGAACTCCAATCTCAACCGGGTAACTCGAATTTCATGCATGCATGAGTTAATTATGGATAATTTATCAGTTAACTGGTCGAACACATGAATTTTCACCCCACTATTAGACCTCCTACTAGTTCCTCCAACATTTGGAACTAGTTTAACTAACATTAAATCAGTTTATCTAAATTAAATGATTACAACTCAAATTAAACTCAACCTAGGCTCCTAAAATTTAGGATACACTCTACATGACTCAAGTCAGGCCCTCAACTCCAATTAACTGAGCCAACCAAGTGAAATTAACTTAGTTAACTCATTCTTGTTGTCTTGTAATGTGGAATTACAACTTTTTCCTAATTTAATTCAAGGGAAAATTATATTTCCATTTTCTCCTAATTTAATTGCCATTTTCAACAATAAGAAATACACAGCAAAATCCATGAGGATTATTATAGAGGGTGTCAGATTTCATCTAGTTTCAAATTTTGATGGCAAGGAGACTACTTTTGGAATGTGGAGAACTCTCACAGATCTATTCCAAAGTAGAAGTGATGCCAGGAAATTGGCATTAAGAGATAAGCTCAGGAACATTCAAATGGGAAAAAATGAAATTGTTATTCAATACCTATCCAAATTCACTCAGGTTAGAGACAAACTTGGTGGAGTAGGAGAAAATATGCCATCATATGAACTTGTGAGCTTAGCACTCCTTGGTCTTCCAAAGTCCTAGCACAACTATCAAGATTCAGGTAATGGAAGAGACATGCTCCCATACTTGGAGAGTTTTTAAGAGGAGATCAGAAGAAACACAGAGATGGTGTCACATCTAGAATTGATGAGGAAGAAAAATTTTCCTTAGAAATCAATGGAAAGAAGGCCCAAGACAAGGTAAGATCCATCCAAAACCATGGCAAGAAGAAAGACTTCAGTACAATCAAATATTTTCACTGCCATGAATATGGACGTTATGCAACCAAGTGTCTACATAAGAAATCCAGTAATAAGTTTGTAGGAGCAGCAGGAGGTGAAGCTCTCACATCACAATTCGAGTTAGATTTCACCCTCATTTCATGCATGGAAATTACTATATGAGGAAGTGTAAGGTACTTAGATTATGATGCTTTAGTTCATATGATATAAAGTAAGGAGTTCTTCAACAACTTAGGAGAGAAGGACCTACAATTACACATAGAGCTTGGAGATGATGGAAGGTATAGTACCAAAGGGATTGGCACTTTCACCTTTAAGAGGGATTCAGGCTCCCATCTTCACCTACAGAATGTAATATATGTGCCTAGTCTGAGGAAAAAAATAATTTGTGTAGTTGTACTTGAAGATCGAGGATATGATGTAGTGTTTAATAAGGGGAAAGCTTATATGAAGCATGTTGCTACTAGATAAGTAAAACAAATTGGTGTTCAAGTTAAAAATATATACAAGCTATAGGTGGGTGCATGTGTTACATTAAGCAGAAAAGGAAAACGTGTCTAGGGCCAAGAAGTTGGAGAGATCTAGCATATGTGCATGGGACACTTACACCATGGAGATTTGAAAATAATGCAACAAATCACGAATGAACTTCCAAAATGCACCCTTGATTAGCACGATGTGTGCAATGGATGCACTCTTGGAAAATATATTAAATCCTCCTTCCAGGGTCGAGATAGCAGAGTTGAAGCCATCTTGGAGTGAGTTGACTCTGATGTGTTTGGACCATTCTCTATAGTCTCAGTTGTAAAGCACAAGTATTATGTGATCTTTGTAGATGATTTTTTTTGTAAATGTTGGATCTATTTCATGAAATAAGAAACATGAGGTTTATTAAAAGTTTGTTGAATTTAAAGCCTTAGTTGAAAATGAGACTGAAAATAAATTTAAATCCTTGAGAAGTGATAATGGAGGAGAATATGTGTCTAATACCTTCAAATAATTGTGTGTCAAGGAGGGTATTGGAAGGGAGTTGACTGCACCCCATGACCCACAACAAAATGGGGTTGCCGAGAGGAAAAATAGAAGTATTGTAGGAGTTGCTATAGCATTGTTGCATGACCAGGGATTGCCACTATACATGTCGGAAGAAGCATGCAATACAACATTTTTTTGGTAGAACATGATCCCTGGCAAAATTCTTGGAATGATCACACCTGAAGAGGCTTTCTCTAGGAGGAAGCCAGATATCTCTCACTTTTGCATTTTTGGACCCATGGTCCATTGTCATGTCTCCAAAGATAGCAGGAAAAAATTGGAGTCTACTACAGAGAGGGGGGTCTTTTTAGGATACACACAGACACCTCAGATTTATCAGGTGTACACGACCTAACTCAGGATGACTGTTATGAGGAGGGATGTGAGATTTGATGAGGAGAAATCCATGAGGAGCTCTCTAGAGAAAGAGTTGAGCATACCACCAAAGGACTAGCCTCTAACTCCAAAGGAGGAGCCTCATTCAGATCCACAAGATGTTGTGGAGCATCTAGATGTGGAGGAGTAGAGAGCAGGTCGAGTGGAGACACCCACACACACTGAACCTTCCATAGAAGGGAGGAAGAGAACTAGGGAGGTAGACAGATTGGTGCAGGAAGCTCAAGAGTAATTTGGAGCTCCTATATCCTTGCACATATATAGGATATCAATAGATAGATACACCAAATATATGGCACTCACGTCATAATTGATAGATTCTAAGCCATCTTCGTTTGAAGAGGCAATTTCCCACTAGGTGTGGGTAAATGCCATGGTGGAGGAGTATGACTCCATCATGAACAATGATGCTTGGGAGGTTGTCCCTAGACCTAAGGACAAATTAGTTATTGGTTCCAAGTGGGTGTATAAGGTGAAACATGCAGTTGATGGTAGTGTTGAGAAGTTTAAGGCTAGATTTGTGGCCAAAGGCTTCTCACAAGTGGAGGGAGTTGATTATGAGGAGACTTTTTCCCCTGTGAAAGATACTCATCTATCAGGACCATACTTGCATTGGCAGCACAGATGGGGTGTAAGACCCCAAAAGGATGTTAATACTTCCTTCCTCAATGCAGTGGTTGAGGAAGAGATCTACATTGAGCAACCTAAGGGTTTTGAGACATTTGGCAGGGAGACACATGTGTGTAGTCTCAAGAGAGCCCTCTATGGTCTCAAGCAGGTACCTTGTGCTTGGTAGACTCACATATATTCTTATCTCAGTGGATTGGGATTCATTAAGAGTGAATCAAATGCCAATCTCTACTACATTATGGTAGACGGTTGTCTACTCATATCATTCCTATATGTAGATGATTTGATACTGACAAAATATGAGAGATTGATCCAATATTGTAATGAGGACATTGCAAGAGAGTTCGAGATGAAGGATATGAGTTTGATGCACTAATTCCTTGGCTTGGAGGTGTGACAGGGAGATGGAGAGCTAATTTTTTGGTAAGGGGAAGTACACCTCTGAAATCCTTCATAAATTCCATATGTAGGATTGCAAACCCATGGACAATCCTCTAGAAACTACCGGGAGGAAATATGATGCTTATATAGGAGAGGATGTATATGCCACTATATATAAATAGTTGGTGGGTTCCTTGATGTACTTCATGAACATAAGGGCTAATATTTTCTTTGTAGTTAATAAGATTTATCAGTTTATGGTGGATCCTACAAATCCTCACTGGATGGCAGCAAAACATTTTTTGAGATACCTAAAAGGCACAGAAAATTTTGCTTTATGGTATAGGCATATTGATGGAGTGAAGCTCCAAGGCTTCACAAATGTAGATTGGGAAGGAATTTCATCAGACAGGAAGAGCACATCGGGAGCTATCATCATTGTTGGGGTCAACAATAGTTTCTTGGTACAATAAGAAAATAAGATTTGTAGCACTCAGCTTAGCAAAGGTTGAGTATATGGTTGATAGTCAAGTAGCATGTGAGGCTATTTGGATGAAGATGATCTTGGTTTTTCTATTCATTCAGGGGATGGAACCTACATTAATCCACTGTGACAATAAAAGTTGCATAAAACTCTCTAAAAATCCAATGTTTCATGATAGGTCCAAGAATATAGACATCAAGTACCATCACCTGAGAGATTGTAAGAGAAGGATTGTTATGTTACAATGCATTCCTACAGATGGGTAGGATGAAGATATTTTGACAAAGGATTTATCAAGAGGCAATTTCAAGTTCCACAGGAGTAGGATTGGGGTTGTTCATAACCCTTTTCTTGTTAAGAGGGAGTGTTAAATTGTAGCAAGAAAATACTTCATTTGACTTATGCCTTAGTCAAATAGAGAAATTTGAATTTCCACATTAGCAAGATGACTTGAGTTACAGTTAGCAAGAGTGAAATGGCCAAGTCATACAGTTAAATCATTCAATTCGAGTTTGTGGGCTATAGGTAGAGTTGTGCATGAGTTGATTGTTAAAATCTAGCAATCTAGTGGGGTTATAGTTAGTGAAACTTGGTTATCTAATCTCTAGTCATGAATAGAGTCAATAGGATTTCAATTGAGTAGTTGTAACTTTTGTTAACTCATTGATCTCTCATCTAACTAGTCAATTTACTAAAAATATCCCTAGTCATGCATGCCATTTGAATCGCCTAGTTGAGTTGGAGTAAAAGGAATAATGTAATTATCAATGTATATTATTGAGTGTATGGGTTTTACATTGGACTAGGTGAGAAATTTCTCTTGGATTCGTGTAAGGAAATAGGAGATTTTCCTACTTTTTATGAGTTAATTTCCTCAGCAATTGCACAAAGAAATAAGAGGAAGGTTGGGGGCTATTTTGGCTAAGTGTTGGTAAAAGCACGTCAAAGAGCAGGAGATCAGTATTGCAGTGCAACTTGAGCTTCAAGGATTGAAGCTGTAATTTTAATAAATCTATATTCTCATATGATATAATAAAAAACCTCGGAGGGGTCTTTCCCAGTTGGGTTCCCCATGAAAAATATTGTGTTCATTGTGATTGAATGATTGCATGTGATTGCATGTGTTTCTATTGTATGTTTTCCTTTCCAAGGATTGAGTAGAAGAAATTTGTGTCTATTGTTTTCAGTCTGAATTCATTGGCAACTGAAAATTTCAAGTTATTTCTACACTAGAACTACTCCTTATCCTTTAGTGGGATCTCATAGCCCCTCTCTCTGAGCTTCTACTCTCAGCGGACATTGACGCTAACCGGCCTCCTCCTGCATCACAACATCGAAACCTCCTTACAATTCTCAAAGTGCCACCCTCAAAACACTCTATCTCCATATTTCTCTTCTTGTCTTCACTTGTGTAGTCCCAAACCCTTTGTCAGCTTCCACCATAGTATTGTAGGTTTTAACCCCGTATAGAAATTACCTGCATATGAATTCTAAAACACAGAAAATAAATAATGCGAGAGCAGAACACATAAAACACATATACATAGAGATTTTCCCTTGGATCCCAAAACCAGGACTACCAACTTGATTTTTCATTATGTTCCTTTCAATGTTATAATACATATTTATACATGCCAAAGCATCCAATACCATGGACTGAAAACCATTGTGTCCAATACCATGGACCAAAAACCATCGCGTCCAAAAAACATGTGTGAAAATCATGCACAAAACCATAGGTGGGTACACCCAACCTAACATAGGGTCCAAAACCAAAATTTTCCGAGGCGCTGCCCCGGACCCCATAGAGTGGGGTTACAGGTGCCCCTCAAACCCCCTGTTAACTATGTAGAAAGAATATAACACAACCCAACATTCTCCCACTTGTTGTTTTCTTTCCATAGGGGGCCACAAGAGAGCTTAGTCATTTTTCCAGCCCTGAAATGGCCATTGTCTCTCTACAGCAAGAGAACTTCTCAGAGCTCACAGATTTTGTCAATGCATCTACAGTATTCTTCGAAGTGTCCACCTTTACTAGCAACACCTTTTTGTCTTCTATCATATCCCTCACAAAGTGATACTGAACATCAATGTGCTTTGTCTTTGAATGATATGCGGGGTTCTTTGCCAAGAAAATTGCACTTTGACTGTCACAGTCTATCCTTATAGCTTCTTGTACTAAACCCATACTTGAAAACAATCTCTACAACCAAACTCCTTCCTTGCTTGCATGAGTGGCTGCCAAGTATTCTGCCTCTGTAGTTGACAGTGCCACTACAGATTGTTTCTTACTCATCCAACTGACTACACCTCCAAATAGGTTAAACACATACTCACTTGTAGATCTTCTCTAATCCAGATCTCCAGCCCAGTCTACATCAACAAAGCCATAAATATCCAACACTTTGTCCAATCCTGGTCTTCCTTAGTAACACAAACCATAATCACTAGTGCCACACAAATACCTGAAAACCCGCTTCACTGTTGTCGAGTGCTCCTTCCCTGGTTTTGACATAAACCTGCTTAATACTCCCACTGCATGTGCAATGTCTAGTCTAGTACAGACCATTGCATACATTAGGCTACTGACTGCACTTGCATATGGAACACGGGACATGTCCTCTTCCTCTTCTTGTGTCTTGGGAAACTGTTCAGCAGATAACCTCACACCTATAGGAATAGGAACCTTCACCAATTTACTATCCTGCATATTAAACCTCTGCAATATTGTCTCGACATACTTCCTCTGGTTTAACCAGAGCTTCCTCTTTGCCCGATCTCTTTAATTTCCATGCCCAAAATATAGTTTGCAGGACCGAGATCTTTCATGTCGAATTTGGAGGACAATTGGATCTTCAAATCCTAGATAACTTCTTTGTCATTTCCAACCAACAACATATCATCCACATACAAGACGAGATAAATAACATGGTCACCATTAATTTAAAATACACATAGTGATCTGCTTTGCTTATGGTGAATCCAATTCCCCGTATTAGTGTATCAAATTTCTGATACCACATCCTTGGTGACTGTTTAACCCATATAGAGACTTCTTTAACTTACATACCAGTTCTTTCTTACCCTTCACCGCAAGGCCTTCAGGTTGCTTCATGTAGATCTCCTCTTCCAGATCCCCGTGAAGAAATGTTGTCTTCACATCCATCTGTTCTACCTCAAGATCAAAAGCAGCAACAACAGATAAAAGTAATCTAATAGAAGTTACCTTGGCAACAGGAGAAAAAATATCACCAAAATCAATTCCCGACACTTGGGAATAACCTTTTGCTACCAACCGAGCTTTGTATTTCTCCACCTTTCCTTCTACATTTGTCTTCTTCTTGAACACCCATTTGCTTCCTATGGATTTTTGTTAGGCCCCTATACTACTAGTGTAACCCCTTATTGTTATTATTACAACCCACTTATTATATTGATGTACCCATGTAGTGCCCATATTGTTACTATTGTGCCACATAGAAGCCCACTATTGTTATTATTGTGCCCTACATTATTATTGTTATGTCGGCTCTGATTATGTTATGAACCCTTAGACTCCTATATATAGAAATGAGGTCTTTTCATTTGTATCATCCAAGAATTTCTCATTTATGTAATGTAAAGGAGGTTCCCCCTCGAAGAGGCTGAATTCTGAGGCATGGATCTCTCTTTTCTATCTTTTTGTGAGCTGGCTTCATAACATTTGGTATCAGAGCTTTGGATTCTAAGGTTTCGCTGCTCCAAATAGGTCATCGTGGCATTTTCGCTATAAATTTTTTTCTGTGAAGTTTCAGAAGCTAAAAAAAAACCCATTTGAGAAGACATCGCGCTGACCCTCGGGTCCAAATTTTAGAGCTTTTTGCGCTATATTTGTGGAGATACGATTTGCGGAAGTTGGTCTTTTTGGAGACTCCTGAATTACATTCCAAACAGGTGACCTGGGGAAAATCATCATAAATTTCTCTTTGAGCATCAGATTGAAATTTCGTAAGAAGTTACAGAAAGAGGACGGACTGAAGTTTCTTGTAGATATTTTTCAGAGCCAAAGGTCGAAACAGTGACTCGTGGCACGTCGTACAAGTTCGCTCTACTGAACTAGTCTATAATCAAGTCACTGTGGGAAATTTGGCATAACTCTTCCTTGGAGAAACCAATTTGGGTCAGACTAGTGGCATTGGAAACAGAACATAGAGAGCTACTACAGATCGCAATTTCAGAACTTAAAGATCTAAAAGTGTAGAGTTACAATCGTTTCAAGGTCGAGCTCCTAAAATCAAGAAAAAGCAAGATGAGGAAGTTTGATGGCAAGGATCCGGTAAATTGGATGCTTCAGATGGAGCAATATTTTGATCTACGTGGTGTACCACTCTTACAAAAGGTATGTATTGCATCTTCATATTTAGAACCAGATCAATTTTTATGGTATGAAGGGCTTTGTTCTCGTAAACTACTTGTTACGTGGTCAATTTTCACGGAGGAAATGATAGCACATTATGAGGATACAAAGAGAAACACCTTCTTTAGAGAAACACCACAACAATTGGAAAGAGTAAAAGGGCTTTGTGACATAATAAAAAGAAAATTATGGAAACCAGGAAGCATACCCCTCACAACTATAAAGATGGAAGTGTTGTTTCTCCCAACCTTCCACAACCTACAAGGGTTACACCACAACAATTGGAAGAAAAAAGAGAAAAAGGGCTTTGTTACAATTGTGATAGCAAATGCACTAAAGGTCATAAGTGTGTTGAGAAGAAATTATTTTACATAGAATATGAAGAGGAGGAAGAAAAGGATCAAGAAACATCAAAAGAAGAGGATATACGCCAGGACCCCACCCCAGAGAAAGAAGAAATGAATCAGACCATATCTTGTAAAGCATTGACAAGAATTACCACTCCTCAAACTCTCAAGATAGATGGACATATCAAGAAGAAAAAGGTTCAAGTAGAGGAATATCACATCGAGCATCAACAACAAGTTCTCCAACTTTTAAAGGATAACGCCACTTCAATGCAAAATCAAACGAAACAACAAGTAGATCAACATCGTAGTGAAAAATGTTTTGATGTAGGTGATTGGGTATTTTTACTGCTACATCTCAAGCAAGCTATTTATGAGAAGGAAATCTTGGCAATACTACATGCACTTAAAAAATGGAAACCTTACAGAATGGGAAGACTCTTCAAGGATGAGGATGTGGAAGCATTGTTTTGTGCTATTTCTATTATCCAACCAGATTGGATAAACAAAGCAAGGGATGAATGGAAGAAGGATGAAGAAGTATGGCCACTTATTCAAAAGTTGCAAAATATCCCAATTCAAACAATATTGCCAGAAATTGAAGAGGAAGGAAAAAACATATTGGAACATGGAGCAGTCACAGAAACAAGAACCTGACAGCTACGAAATTGATCAATTTCAGAGTATCTAATCAAGTGGAAAAACTTACATGCTGAAGATTCCACATGGGAGGACAATAATTTTATACAGAAGCATCAAGAACTACTCAAGCATTGAGGACAACGCTTTTTGAAGGAGAGGGGCATGTTAGGCCCCTATACTACTAGTGTAACCCCTTATTGTTATTAGTACAACCCACTTATTATATTGATGTACCCATGTAGTGCCCATATTGTTACTATTGTGCCACATAGAAGCCCACTATTGTTATTATTGTGCCCTACATTATTATTGTTATGTCGGCTCTAATTATGTTATGAACCCTTAGACTCCTATATATAGAAAGGAGGTCTTTTCATTTGTATCATCCAAGAATTGCTCATTTATGTAATGTAAAGGAGGTTGCCCCCTTGAAGAGGCTGAATTCTAAGGCGTGGATCTCTCTTTTCTATCTTTTTGTGAGCTGGTTTCATAACAGTTTTGTTCCAACCGGCAACTCCACCAGATCCCAAGCCTCATTTTTGTGCAAAGATGGCATTTCATCAACCATGGCCTCTTTCCAGAGTTTTCCATCCTCTGAATCCACTGCTTCCTTCACAATTCTGGGATCATCATCAGTAACAGACAAAGAAAAATTTGAATAGAAAACAGATGCACTATACCTTTCTGGCTGCCTTCTTTCTCGAACTGATCTTCTCACAGCCGGAGTTTGTGGCTCTTCATCTTCTGATTCCTCCTCTACTATAGAGTCTGATTCTTCCTCCTTTAGCTCAAACTCTATCTTCTCAGGTTCCTTTGGTTTTACTTCATGTTTAATAACATCTTTCACCTCTCTGAACACGACATCTCGACTGTACATAACCTTCCTTGTTACTGGGTTCCAAAGCTTATAACCATTTAAACCATCCTTATACCCAATAAAGATGCACTTTTCAGATTTACTATCCAACTTGGTTCGTTTATCCTTTGGAACATGTACATATGCATCACATCCAAATACCCTCAGATGTGAAAGAGAGGGTTTCTTACCAATCCATACCTCTTGTGGAGTCTTATCCTCCAACGTTGATGAAGGTGACCTGTTGACCAGGTAACATGCAGTATCCACTGCCTCTACCCAGAATTCCTATCCTAACACGGCACCATTGAGCATGCTTCTTGCCCTTTCCATCAACGTCTTGTTCATTCTTTCTGCAACTCCATTTTGCTAAGATGTATATGGAGTAGTCTTCTGCCATGCTATACCACACTTCTTGCAGAATTCTTCAAATTCCTTACTGCAAAACTCTCCACCATTACCTGTCCTTAGCACCTTTATCCTCTTCTCTATCTGATTTTCCACGAGAGCCTTAAATTCTTTAAACCTGTCAAAGGCTTCAGATTTCTTCTTAAGGAAATATATCCATGTATTCCTTGAGAAGTCATCTATAAATGATACATAGTACACAGACTTACCCAATGATGGAACCTTCATAGGTCCAAACACATCACTGTGCACAAGTTCTAATATTTGTTTCGCCCTCTTACTACCAGAGGGGAAACTCACCCGATTCTGCTTCCCATATACACAATTTTCACAGAAATCAAAACCTAGAGAGCTATTACTCATACCTTCTACCATACCTTTACCATGAAGTATTTGAAGGCCCTTCTCTCCAATATGTCCAAGCCTTTGATGCCACAACATGGTCTTTTCTCTAGAGACCACTAGATTTTCTACTCCACTTTCAGGAACCATGGAACTGTTGCACCCATAAACAACAGTGCTACCTTGCATCTTGTACAGAGTTCCAATCCGAACTCCCTGCATCAATACTAGTGCTCCCCGAACCATCTTGCAGGTATCCTTCTCGAACATTGTTTTTACACCTGCATCATCCAGCTTACTAACAGAAATCAGATTTCTGGCTAATGCAGGAATATGCAGAACACCCAGAAGTGTTCTAACCCTTCCACCTTGCAACTTCAACTTTACTTTTCCACGACCAATGATTCTAGCCTTCCTGTCATCCCCCAAGAAGACATCACCACCATCACATTTCTCATACTCACAGAACCACTCTCTATGGGGAGTGAAGTGAAAGGATGCACCTAAGTCAATCAACCATGCCTCATGATCTACATGTGTACTTGAAGAAGCCAAGTACACATCCCCACCTTCATCTGAGGTGGTTTTTGCCTCTGCAAAAGGAGCCTCATCAGATCCCTTTCCTTTGTCAGGAGCTTTAGATTTACAGTCCCTTTTGAAGTGGCCTTCCTTTCCACATTTCCATCGCACCACCTTTACAGGTTTTCCTGGAGATTTAGATCTCCGTCTAGATTTAGATCTTCCACTCGATGACTTATTTTTGTTTCTATTCTGGGACCATCCTTGTACAGACAAGGCATCACCATTTTGGCTCTCCATATTTTTCTATCTCATCTCCTCCATCAACAAGGCTGAGACTATTTCATCAAACTGCAAGGTAGTTGCATTGCTACCTATTGCAATAACCAGACTATCCCACGAATCTGGTAGAGAAAACAACAAACTGATGCACTTATCTTCATCTGAAATTTTAATATCAACAAATGCTAACTGACTTACCACAGTATTAAATGCATTTAGATGCTCTGTCACCGAGTCTCCATCTGTCATCCTCAGGTTATACAGTTTTATCCGCAGGAACAGTTTATTCACCAGAGACTTAGATTGGTACAAAGTCCCTAACTTGTCCCACAAAGCCTTCACTGTAGCTTCCCTAGATACATTCAACAATACTAAACGTAAGACACATAATCGTATTGTGCTCTTTGCCTTCCGATCCAACTTTTTCCATTCTTCATCGGACACTCCCGTTGGTTTAGTACCTGGATCTACCACGATCCACTGATCTTTATCCACCAACAGATCCTCCATCTTGATTTTCCACAACTCAAAACTCTGACCATTAAATTTCTCGATCTCTATCTTTCCACTGCTCTCCATCTTCTTTCACCACCATAATTGATCTTGCAGATCTCCCACTGAACAGGGTCTACCACAGGCCCGAGTGAAACCCCTCAACAACAAAGGCATCCCCTTGAAGCCAAAACTGCTCTGATACCAAATGTAGGTTTTAACCCCGTATAGAAATT